>CM040118.1:314181350-314856605 GCA_022559845.1 Amorphophallus konjac
CCACTCCCGAAGAGAGCATGCATATACCCCGCCATGGGGGATAAGAAGAAGATATATACCCTACTACGGGGGCATAAGAGGCAAAAAAAAGAGATAAACCCCATTCCCAGGGGCACATGGAGAGAATCCGCCCCGACTGAGGGGCACAAAGTAAAGGCTGCCCCCCCGGTTTCGGGGCATTTGAAGAAGAATCCGCCCTGACCTGGGGACATAAGAAGAAATAGAGTTGCACCCCATCTTAGGAGCATTTGAAGAAGAGAAATACACCCCGATATGGGGGCACATGAAGCAAAAGACATACCCCGCCATGGGGGCGTAAGAAGAAAAGAATTCACCCCTACTCGGGGGTACATGAAGCGACAAAGAATACACCCCGCCTTAGGGGAATTTGAAGAAGGAAAATACACCCCACCAACGAGGGCACAGGAGCCATCAAGAACACATCCCACTTTCGGGGCACAAGAAGCAAACATTCCCCAGCGTATCGGAGCAAAAGAAGAAGAATCCCCCTCAGGAGCATAAAAAGCAAAGATACACACTCGTGCCGGGGGCACATGAAGAGAATACACTCCATCCCGGGGTCATGAGAAGCAGAAGGCGCATCCCACCCTGGGGGCATATGAAGTGAAATGAATACACCCTGGCTTAGGGGAATACAAAGAGAAGTATACCCCACCTGGGGCAGAGGAAGCGGGAGAATCACACCCCCGTCTTGGGGGTATTTGAAGAAGAAGTATACCTCGCCTTGAGGGCCTAGAAGCTATAAAGAACACGCCCCGGCTTAGGGGCATTTGAAGAAGCTACATCCCGCTTCGGGAGCATAAGAAAGAGAAAAGTACACCCTGTCCTAGGGACAATTGAAAAAGAAACATATCCCGCCTAGGGGCATAAAAGTCATAAAGAATACGCCCCGGCTCAGGGGCATTTGAAGAAGCTACATCCCGTCTTGGGAGTGTAAGGAGAGAAGAATACACCCCGACTTCGGGGCATTTGAAGAAGGAATACATCCCGGCCCCGGGGTCCGTGAAGCAACATATATCCCCCCCCCCCCGGGGGCATCTGAAGCAGAACAAACAACATTCCCCGGCTTAGGGGAGCATATGAAGAAAGGAACACACCCCGATATGGGGGAACGTAAACAAAGAAGAAGAATTCACCCCGCCTCGGGTGCATAAAAAGCAAGAACTACACCCCGCATCAAAAGCGACAATACACTCCACTCTGGGGGCACTAGAAGCGGAATACACCCCATGCCGGGGGCATATATATAAAAAAAAAGGGATACCTCGCTCTAGGGCATCAGAAGCAGCAATGCGCCCCACCTTGGGGGCATCAAAAGCAACCATACACCCCACCTTGGGAGCACAAGAAGCAAACATCCCCCCGGTGTGTCTGGGAAGAAGAAAAGAATTCACCCCGGCCTGGAGACACTTGAAGAAAGAAGCACATCCCGCCACGGGGGCACATGAAGAGAACCCCTCCCGCCTCGGGAGTATAAGAAAGAGAAGAATACACCCTGGCCTAGGGGCTTTTGAAGAAACAACACACCCCCTCCATGGGAGACAAAGCTGCACCCCGACCCGGGGACACATGCAGAGCGTCCATCCCGCTCAGGGGGCACAAAAAAATTACACTCCGTCCTTGGCGTATAAGAAACAAAAGCATCTACCCTGACCCGAGGCGCAGAAATGAAGAGACATGCATCCCGATCTGGGAGCATAAGAAGAAAGATATACTCCGCCCAAGCGGCATTTGAAGAAACAACATACCCTACCTGGGGGCACAAAAGCCGTAAAGAGATGCACCCCGGCCTCAGGGGGGGCATAAGAAGCAAGAGATACACCCCCGTGCCGGGGACATATGAAGAGAAGCACTCCTCCGCCTTCAGGGGTAGAAAGAGAGCAAAATTCGCCCCCGCTATGGGGGGTATAAGAAACAAAAGACACGCCCCGTACCAGGGGCATATGAAGAAGAAACATACCCCGCCTGGGGGCATAGAAGCCGTAAAGAGTATACCCCGGCTTAGGGGGGCATTTGAAGAGAGCTACACCCCGTACCAGGGGCATATGAAGAAGAAGCATACCTCGCCTCGAGGGCCTAGAAGCTATAAAGAACACGCCCCAGCTCAGGGGCATACGAAGAGAAGTCCACCCTGGCTTAGGGGCATATGAAGAAGAAACATACCCCACCTAGGGGCATAGAAGCCGTGAAAAGTATACCCCACCATGGGGGCATTTGAAGAGAGCTACACCCCGCCTCGGGGGCATTAAGAAAAATACACCTTGGTCTGGGGACATAGAATCCAAAAAATTACACCCCGCCTGGGGGCACATAAGCAAAGAGGCAAAGCACACCCCTCAGGGAGGATGCATACCAAATGAAGCTACACCTCAACCTGGGGGCATATTAAGAGAAATACACTCCAGCATGGAAGCGTTAATGAGAAAAGAAGAGCAGAAAAGAAAGAAAAAAAGGGGCACACGAGGCAGACGTGGTCTTCGAGCCCGCCTCATCCCATAAAAGAAAAGAAGAAGAAAAAAGGAAGTCACGAAGCAGACGTGGTCTTCGAGCCCGCCTCATCACATAAAAGAAGAGAAGAAGAGGAAGAAAAGACACATGAGGCAGTCGTGGTCCCTGGACCCGCCTCTTCACACAAAAGAAGAAGAGCAGAACCAAAAGAAGAGTCACGAGGCAGATGCGGTCTTCGCACCCGCCTCTCTACACAAAAGAAGAAGAGAAGAAAAGAAAGAAATGATCACGAGGCAAACATGGTCCTTGCACCTGCCTCTCCATAAAAGAAGAAGAGAAAAAGAAAAAAAGAATGGTCATGAGGTGAACATGGTCTTTGCACCTGCCTCTCCATAAAAGAAGAAGAGAAGAAGAAACAGAGCAATTTTGAGGTAGACGCGGTCTTTGCACCCGCCTCTCTACACAAAAGAAGAAGAGAAGAAAAGAAAGAAATGATCACGAGGCAAACATGGTCCTTGCACTTGCCTCTACAAAAGAAGAAGAGAAGAAGAAGAAGAGCAATCATGGGGCGAACATGGTCTCTGCATCTGCCCCTCCACAAAAGAAGAAGAGAAGAAGAAAAAGAGCAATCATGAGGCAAACATGGTCTCTGCACCTGCCTCTCTACAAAAGAAGAATATAGGAGGAAAAAAAGAGACATGAGGCGAACATGGTCCCCGCACCCGCCTCTTCACACAAAAGAAGAAGAGCAGAACCAAAAGAAGACACATGAGGCAGACGTGGTCTTCGAGCCCGCCTCATCACAAAGGAGAGGAGAAGAAAAGAAAGAAATGATCACGAGGCAAACGTGGTCCTTGCACCTGCCTCTCCATAAAAGAAGAAGAGAAGAAGAAAAAAAAATGGTCATGAGGCGAACATGGTCTTTGCACCTGCCTCTCCATAAAAGAAGAAGAGAAGAAGAAACAGAGCAATTTTGAGGCAGACACGGTCTTTGCACCCGCCTCTCTACACAAAAGAAGAAGAGAAGAAAAGAAAGAAATGATCACGAGGCAAACATGGTCCTTGCACTTGCCTCTACAAAAGAAGAAGAGAAGAAGAAGAAGAGCAATCATGGGGCGAACATGGTCTCTGCACCTGCCCCTCTACAAAAGAAGAAGAGAAGAAGAAAAAGGGTAATCATGAGGCAAACATGGTCCCTGCACCTGCCTCTCTACAAAAGAAGAATAGAAGAAAAAAAGAGACATGAGGCGAACATGGTCCTTGCACCTGCCTCTCCATAAAAGAAGAATAGAAGAAGAGTCACGAGGCAGATGCGGTCTTCGCACCCGCCTCTCTACACAAAAGAAGAAGAGAAGAAAAGAAAGAAATGATCAAGAGACGAACATGGTCTCTGCACCTGCCTCCCCATAAAAGAAGAAGAGAAAGAACAGTCACGGGGCGAACACGGTCCTTGAACCCGCCTCTTCACACAAAAGAAGAAGAGAAGAAAAGAAGGAAATGATCACGAGGCAAACACAGTCCTTGAACCCGCCTCTTCACACAAAAGAAGAAGAGAAGAAAAGAAGGAAATGATCACGAGGCAAACATGGTCTTTGCACCCGCCTCTCCTCACAAAAGAGGAAGAAAAGAAGAGTCACAAGATGAACTTTTACCTCCGACCTTCAGCCACCCAAAAAACAGAAATCGACTAGACTTTCCACCGACGGGGCGTTAAACCGACTAGACCTTCCGCCGACGGGGCGTTAAACTGACTAGACCTTCCGCCGACGGGGCGTTAAACCGACAAAGGCCTCCCAGATCCTGGCTCATGTAGCCTGCTTCCCAAAATTCGGCCCTCGTGGCCTGCTTATCTCTGGCTCTAGCAGCTTGCTTCCCTTTGGCCTTTGTGGCCTGCTTCCCAATGTTGGCTCTCGTAGCCTTCTCCCCCAACCTTTGGCCCTTGTGGCCCGCTCGCCAATATCCCTTGGCTTTTTAGCATACTTTTCATTATCCTTGGCTCTTGCAGCCTGCTCCCCAAGATTCGGCCTTCAAGGCCTGCTTCTCAGAATTCGGCCTTCGTGGCCCGCTTCCCATAATTTCGGCTCCTGCAGCCTACTTCCCTTCAGCTTTTATAGCCTGCTTCCCAACTTTGGCTCTTGCAGCCTACTTATCTTTGGCCCTCGTGGCCTGCTTCCCAACTTTGGCTCTCGCAGCATGCTTCCCCTTGGCTTTTATAGCCTGCTTCCAAACTTTGGCTCTTGCAGCCTGCTTACCCTTGGCTCTTGCAGCCTGCTCCCCAAGATTCGGCCTTCACGACCTGCTTCTCAGAATTCGGCCTTCGTGGCCCGCTTCCCATAATTTCGGCTCTCGCAGCCTGCTTCCCTTCGGCTTTTATAGCCTGCTTCCCAGATCCTGGCTTTTGTAACCTGCTTCCCAAAATTCGGCCCTCGTGACCTGCTTCCCAACTTTGGCTCTCGTAGCCTGCTTCCCCTCGGCTTTCACAGCCTGCTTACATTTGACCTTCGTGGCCTGCTTCCCAAGTCTGGCTCTCGTAGCCTGCTTCCCAGGATTCGGCCTTCGCGGCCCGCATCCCATAACTTCGGCTCTTGCAGCCTGCTCCCCTAATATCCTCTCAGCCCTTTTGCGGTCTGCCTCCCTAATACCTTTACTACCACTACACTTATACGTGACAACAATATTTTCTTATAAAAAAACAAACAAAAAAAACAAACAAAAATAAAAAATAACACCCAAACAAAAAAATAATAAAACAAACACACACAAAAAAAGAAAACAGAAACAAAAGAAGAGAATGCTTGATTGCCATGTTTGCATGCTTGCTTAATATAGAATAATACACCTCCTTGAAATTTTCTAGGACCGTGTTTCCTTGCTAAATAATAATGTCGCCCCGATTCCGGATGCAGACGCGTCAAAGCACACGCTCGAAGGGAACCCAATTATGGTGGGTGCACACGTCAAGGGGAAGAGTCATGGCTGAATCGCTAAGCCCAACTCACAAAATAAACCTGAGGCAACGCTCCCACATTTCGCACTTAATGTGTCCAATAGCCTTCAACTATAGGGATTGCCCGAATTTCTTCTTAGCACTCTACGGAGACTTGAATTCCTGCACTCGCGTGAAAGGTAATTGTGAGGAAAAAGCTACCTACCCCCACTGTAAAAAAAAGGAGAGAAAAAAAAAGAGAGAAAAGAAAAAAAGAAGAAAAGAGAGAGACACGTGAATCCGAGTAGCCGGGAATCCCCATTGAGACACATAAGGAGACTCGCGCGAAATGGTGAAGTGAATTATAATAAGGATGAAACCTATTAGCCGGGAATCCCCATTGAGACACATGAGGAGACTCGCGTCAAACGGTGGAATCCGTAATAGAATTATAATGAGGATGAATCCTAGTATCCGGGAATCCACATTGAGACACATGAGGAGACTCGCGCTGAACGGTGAAATCCGCTACCAAAATAAACAGATGGGGGCTGTGTGAAGCTACTGAAAGTCGAAAGCCTGAAACATATGTGTAGGCGCTAGAGTGACCCTCGAGTGTCACCAGGAAAACCTGCATATCCCTGTGGTTGGGGCTCTTTGTTCACACATTTGCACTGTCACGCCACAGAGAGTTGCCTCGGGTGAAATGCGTGAATTAAGGCTATGCATGTAAGACGTGCGATATCCTCTTGACGGGTCAACCACCCCTCGATTGTGCCTCGCGGCCCGCACCGTATCTACGAATTACGGGCGACGTCCCTATCCTATCCCCTATAGAGGGAGCCACCTTACTTATATTTATGTTATGCCTGCTAATGAATGCTTGCATGCTTTAAAAAAAATGATAAAAAAAAATAAAACAAAACAAAACAACATAAAAATAATACAAAAAAAGTATAATAACAATAAAATAACAAGAATGTGCGTATGCAATAAACTCAATTTCGGCCATCGAAGCCTACATTCCCAGCTACGACTCGTAGAGCTCAACCTTAGCCCCCATGGCCTACCTCCTTCCCTCGCGCCTCGCTAATCTCCCAACTTTGGCTCCTGCAGCCCGCTTCCAGCCATGTCTATTCTAGCCTCCCTCATCGGCCCCTGAGCCAACAGCTTTCCAATTATTGGCTCCCGGGCCAACAACTTTTCAATCATCGGCCCCTGAGCCGACAGCTTTTCAATCATCGGCCCCTGAGCCGATAGCTTTCAATCATCGGCCTTCGGGTCGACAACTTTTCAATTATTGGCTCCCATGCCAACAGCTTTTCAATCATCGGCCTTCGGGTCGACAGCTTTCCAATTATTGGCTCCCATGCCGACAGCTTTCAATCATCGGCCCTTGAGCCGACAGCTTTTAATCATCGGCCCTCGGGTCGACAGCTTTTCAATTATTGGCCCCCAAGTCAATAGCTTCCAATTATCGGCCGCTGTGCCGACAGCTCTTATATTATTGGCATCCACGCCAACAACCACCTGGAGTTCTTCAAAAAAAGGAAAAAAAAGAGAATGGAAGAAGAGAAGAAGAAGGAAAGAAAAAAGAAAACACAACAAAAAGAGAGAAGAGAAAAAGAAAGAAAGAAAGATAGCAAAAAGAAAAGAGGAGAAGAAGAAGAGAACAAGAGAAAAGAGAGAAGAAGAGACAAAGAGACAAAGAGACCAACAAATCAGGTCAGCTCCCGACGCCCTATCGGCACTGACGAAGAGACAAAGAGACAACAAACCAAGTCAGCTCCCGACACCCTGTCGGTACTGACGAAGAGACCAAGAGACAGCAAACCAGGTCTGCTCCCGACACCCAGTCGGCGCTGACGAAGAGACCAAGAGACAACAAACCAGGTCAGCTCCCGACACCTTGTCGGCACTGACGAAGAGACCAAGAGACAACAAACCAAGTCAGCTCCCGTCACCCTGTCGGCACTGACGAAGAGACTAAGAGACAACAAACCAAGTCAGCTCCCGACACCCTGTCGGCGCTGACGAAGAGACAAAGAGACCAGCATACTGCTTCAGTTCCCGGCGCCCCGTCGGCACTGATGAAGAGACCAACATACTATTTCAGCGCCTGGCGCCCTGCCAACACTGATGAAGAGACAAAGAGATCAACAAATCAGGTCAGCTCCCGACACCCCGTCGACGCTGATGAAGAGAAGAAAAGACCAACACACAAACACTGACGAAGAGAATAAAAGACAAACAAACCATGTCAGCTCCCGACGTCCCGTCGGCACTGACAAAGAGAAGAGGAGACCAAGTCAGTTCCCGACACCCTGTCGGCACTGATAAAGAGACAAAGAGACCAAGTCAGTTCCCGACACCCTGTCGGCACTGACGAAGAGATAAAGAGACCAAGAGACCAGGTCAGTTCCCGAGACCCCATCGGCACTGGCGAAGAGACAAAGAGACCAACAAACCATGTCAGCGCCCGGCACTCTGTCTGGACTGATGAAGAGACCAAGAGATAACAAACCATGTCAGCTCCCGGCATCCTGTCGGCACTGACGAAGAGAAAAAGAGACAAACATACCGTATCAGCGCCCGGCACCCTGTCGACACGGACAAAGAGAAGAAAAGACAAACAAACCATGGCAGCTCCCGACGCCCTGTCGGTGTCACTGGAGAGAGAAGAAGAAACCAACATGCTACGGCAGCTCCTGGCGCACTGTCAGCACTGATGATGAAGAGACAAAGAGACCAGCACGCTATGCCAGCATACAACACCCCGTCGACATCGACGAAGAGAAAAGAGACGAATACACCCACGGGCACCGCCCGGCTCATCCTTCGCCTGCGCTACCCGTGGGTGGGGGGCATTTGTGGACACCAAAAATTACACGCATAGATATCATGCTCGGCCCAGCATCAACAGCGGCACCGAGTGAAGAAGCCCCGAAGAGACTGGTCATCTGGACTCCCCAAATATGCACACTATCGTGAAGCCGTCTCCGGAGTCACGACAGTGAAGAGAAATCAACCCCCAAGAGCCCCACAATCCATGGGCCTCGAAGAAAATTAAATGGGCCACAACCCGTGCCCACAATGGGCTCAGAACGGGCTCAGAAATACACCCCCAGGGCGCATCCGGCGGCACACTCCCCAGAAGCCTCCAGCGGCACGCCCGTTGTGCCCTCCAGCGGCACACCCCCAAGGTGCCCCTAGCGGCACGGCCTTTGGCCCTTCCAGCGGTACACTGGCAAGCCCTTTCAGCGGCACGCTCTCACAGCATTCCAGCGGTGCAGCCTGCTGGCTCCCAGCGTCACGCTCCGGCGGATCAAATCTTACGTCCATGCCCTATGGATTCTTGGCGCGCAGTGGACTTGCTGAGGTGTCGTTCGGGGAGAGGGCCACGCTGCCTACTCCTGCCACCCAGGACAAGGGAGTCAACTCCCATTGAATGCCCCTCGGACGCTTCCCGCCTTCGGACGCTCCGCCGTATGGGGTATAAAAACCCCTCTCCTTCGCTGCGAACAAAAGGAGGCCAGTGGAGGGAGCCACGACGGAGCTGCCAGAAAAGAGAAGAAGAAGAAGAAGAAGAGAAAAGAGAAGAGGGAAAAGGAGGGGGGGAGGCTCCGCCTCCTCCCGGCCGCTCCGTCTGCCGTCGTCCGTGCAAAGAGAAAGAGAAGAAGAAAAAGAGAAGAAGAGGAGCCTGCTGCTCCGACCACCACCGGCTGAGAGAAAAGAAGAGAAGAAGAGAAGGAGGGGGAGGAGCTCACGCTCCGTCCCTCTTCCCCGTTGTATTCCGTTCCCCCTCCCCCACGCTATATTCTCTTTCTCTTTTCTCTTATCCCTTTCCCTTTGCAATGTATGTGACCGTTTGTGGCCCTTTTCCCTTTTGAATAAAAAACCCCCTTTTGGGATCTTCCGTTGTCTCCGTCCGTTTGGGTGCTTTGTATGCGTTTGATCGTGTTCTTCCTCCTCCTCGTCTTCCCCATCGGTTTGGCCTCCGGCGATGATCTTTCCTCCTTGGCCTTCTCCCTTTCTTCAATCCCCAGTCCACCTGGCTAACCCTCAGTCCTCATTCCTTTGCCCAGCCTCCCTAGCTTCTAGCCGTGCGTCCTGGCTAAGCCCCTCGCTGATACACCATCAGCGGCCTTCGCCGGCACGCTTCTATTAGCCCTCGACGGCACGCCCTCAACTGCCCTCAGCGGCACACTCCTTGGCCCTCAGTGGCACACCTTTGGCTGCCCTCAGCGGCACACTCCTTGGCCCTCAGCGGCACACCTTTGGCTGCCCTCAGCAGCACACTCCTTGGCCCTCAGCGGCACGCCTTCAACTGCCCTCAGCGGCACGCCCTTTGGCCCTCAGCGGCACACCTTCAGCCGCCCTCAGCGGCACACTCCATTTGGCCCTCAGCGGCACACTTTCAATCTCCTTCGCCGGCATGCCCTCTCGTGCCGTCCTTGCCCGGCACACCTGCCCTTCCTTCTTGCCTGATGCATTCCCCCCTCAGTCAGTCCTAGAGTAGGCTTCCACTCGCCGTTCCCTCCGAGTTTTCCGAGTTTTATTAAAGGTGTTGCCGCTCTCGGGCGCCCACCTCCAGTTGTCGGGTTCCGCCACTCCTTGTGGGCGCGCTCCCTGTATCTCCCTTACGCTCGGGTCAAGGGGAGATGCTGCCGAATTTTTGTTAGAAACGATAATAAAAGACTAAAAGAAAGCAACAAACAAATGAAAAGAACAATGGTAAAATGCTTTAACCGAGGCAAGGAAACGTAATTAATTCAAAGAGAGCCAAACCTAATAACAACTAAACAACTTGAACGTCCGTCCTCATGGGAGAAAGAATGGAAGATAATCAAGAGAAAGAGAGAAGAAACCCATGCAAACTTAATAAAACCAAAGAAAAGAAGAAAATAAAAGCCTTAAAAGAACTAGAGGGAGAGTGGACCCTCATCGGTATTCACTCCCTAGCCCTTCAGCGGTACACCCTTGTAACCCCTCAGCGGCACACTCCCTTGGCCTTCACCGGCACACTCTCCAATCAGACCTTCAACGGCGCGCCTTGGCTAAGCCCCCCAACGGCACACTCCCTACCAACCCTCAGCGGTACACCCCTCTAGCCCGTTCCTTCTTCAGCGGCACACCTACTCCAACCCTCAGCGGTACAACCCCTGACGCCTCCAGCGGTACACCCCTTGACCCTCAGCGGTACAGCCCTTTTGGCCTTCAGCGGCCCACTCCCTGGTGCCCTCAGTGGTACACTCTCCTGGCCCCTCCAGCGGTACACCCCTTGACCCAGCGGTACACCCAAAATAATGGTATTAATAGAGATAGTAAGCTAAAATAAAACATAGTAAATAAATAAATAGTGACATAAAGCTCAAATAATGATAATAACAGCAAATCCAAAAGAAAATAGAGAAATAATAGCAAACAATAATGGCAAGTAGCAGTAATAAATGATAATAAATTCAATAAGGTGAATAAATAAATAAGAATGATAAAGGAATGAGCAATGATAACAATAAGCTTAAAAGAAATAATAATAATGATAAATGGACAAATAAGTGATAACCAAAATAAATAAATAATAATAACAAACTTAACAAAAAATGACAAGCAAATGAATGATAATAAAACGAACAAAAATAATAACAAACCTAATAATAACAATAATAAACGAATAAATCACAAGAAAAATGAATAAATAGTAATAAAGAATTCACTCAAAGATATATATGTAAATTAACAAATGATAATGATAATATTTCTTAAATAATAATAAAACAATGGGATCTGCTTCGCAGCCCCGTCTCTCCCGTGACTCAGTGCCGAAGGAACAACAATACCGCCCTTGCGAGTTGGGCCTGAGTTTAGGGAATTATCCCGAAATGGCCATGGCCTGACCTCGCCTCGGGCTGACATTCCGATTAAACCGGACTCATTTCTCCGGCCGGATCCCTTCCGAGCCGCTACTAAAATTGCGGCACATTCGGCAGACATTTGAACGGATTCACCTCGGTTCCCGCCGCGTTCTTATTACGGACCTACGTCCGAACATGAAAAGGCCCGTGAGCGACCTACATAGCCGGTGGCTCCTACCCTGATATGGTTGTGAGTCGGCATTGCTCCAGGCCAATAGCTCATCAATTCTGACCCATTCCTATCGGGATTCGTTCCTGCCCTTTCATCGAAATTGCCGTAAACTCGGCATACATTTGTACGGGGTTGTTCCCACCCGCGTCGCACTTTCAATATGGGCCCTTGCCCAAACATGAAAAGGTCGGCAAGTGACCGACGGAATCCGAATTAGAACGAGACGGCTCTCGCCACCCCCGGACTCCTTCCATGGGAATATCAATAAGACCTCTGTGGGCCACACTCAGACCTCGGGCCTGTCCCGATCATGGTCATCGTCTGGCTCATATCCTCGGTCTACAGCCCGCTCCTTTCGAACACGTTCTCGGTTCTGGAGTCTAGTCCCGGGACTCTCCCCTGTTGCCCTCTGACACCAGAAATATTAATGATGCCCGCACAAGTCCCGTTCGGGCCACGGGAGGCGCCCCCAATATGGTCCTGACTCGATCTCGTACCGGGCCAATAGATTTGCTGGTTTTCAACTACAATAATCGAGATTCAACCGAATGTTTTCAGTGTCTCAGAATAATAAACTTGCCATATCCCGGCATGCATATGTTCCAAGTCCTCCTGTGATGATTACAATATTCTTAAGCCGGACTCTCGTCCGAATATTAAATGGTCTCCCGAATGACCGACATGTTTCGAACGCCCGCTTCTCCGAACACAGGGCTTTTCAGCCGATTCAAGGGATATTCCCTCGTTGCCCCTTAGCACCGGAAATACTAATGCCGCTCATGCAAGTCTTGTTTCGACCGCGGGGGGCCCACCGCAGTATGGTCGCAGCTTGCTCTTGCACCGGGCCAACAGATATACCGGTTTTCGACCGCTCTAACCGAGGTTTAGCCGAATGTTTTTCCCGTTCTTCTGAACAATAAATTGCCATATCCTGGCATACATATGCTCCGGTCTTCCCATGACGATCGCACTCTTCCTGAGACGGACACTCGTCCGAACATTAAATGGTCAGCGCATGACCGACATGATTCCAAATGGTTTTCTTCCCGCCTGCGCGCGAGGATTTCAATACCTCATAATAGACCTTTCATGCAATTAATTTCTTGGCCATGAGGCCCTGAATCTCGGCGATTAATCAAGGGTGTTCCCTCGTACGGGGGATGTAAATGACGTCGTGACCTTTATGGCGCGGTGGATTTTGGTCCCGACACGAACCACACAATCGTCTGACGAAGTCAGATCGAGCGCACCATGGGTTCTTTGGAGCCCGAATAAATTGTCACTTCGGTGACTGGCACGCCCACGCACTCAATAGAAGAAATTACCTGAATAAGCGAATTTTAGTGCATCCACAACAGGTCAAGAAAAATAGTAGGATTCGAAATATGTGATCATGCATTAAATCAGATTACTGTTTAGATAGATATTAAAATTTTAACATGTGTATTTATTAATTCATTCGAAATTGACAACCCTTCTCCCGGTCGTCAGAAGTAAAATTGGCGTCCTGACGAGGGTCGCCTCTTACAAAATTTCACAGAACTTCTTCAAATCTCAGTGAAACTATATGCATGAACTAATATATAGTAATATCATGATTTATGATGGTTTAGGCTACGTAATCTTGAGATAACCTACCTTGTGGATTGGTTTTGTTGACAGAACGTGAAGATAAAGGATGTAAATCTCCTTAAAACGATACTCTGTTTTCAACAGAGTGCCTTCTCGTTGCACCCAAATCGCGGAGGAAGAGCAAGATGATAATAAGAGCAGTCGCTCTTGATCCCTCCGTGCAGTGGCAGCAACAGGACGAAGTAGAGAAGGCAACGACTTTCTCCTCCACAAACCAACCAGGAAGGAGAGGAAGCCGATGAAGAACCCTTTAAGTTCTTCACGTAAACACCCCTTCTTCGTAACACTAACAGGATGGGGAAAACTCCACGGTCGATAGCAGCAACAAGTTTTGATGAAGAGAAGAGCCTTTAGGTTGGCTCGATGGAAGGGATATTTATAGGAGAAGAATCCTAATAGGTTCTAAGAATTTGATTAGGATTAGAACTTCCTTCTTTAGAATCAATTATACTTTAACTCTTCCTCGTATTCATCCTTTCCTTAATCTAAAACCTGCCCAGTTATCATCCTAGTTCGAACCGAAGACCAACGGAACCTATTTGGAAATGACGCCTCAGGTTGGGGCGTTATTCATAAACGACGCTTGTATACACAGTCGTCAATTCCTTAATTGACGACTTGAACAAAGGCGTCATTCACCTTTCCTATTTTGTTAATTTAAGGTGTAACGATCTTTCGAGATTTTTATCTTTTTTTCTTGATGTGATCTTATTTTAAAATTTTAGGGGTATGAGTTGTCCATTTTTCTCTATTTTTCCATATAATTAGTTTTCCAAAATTCTTTAGTCAAAAAATTGGCACTATTCATTTTATTTGAAATGACGACTTGTTCAAAGTCATCTTCTATGCAATTGACGCAAGTATACGTTGGCGTCAATTCATTTTTTTGCATTTTCACTTACCCTTCAAAAGACTAATATTGTATATATATATCCCTATTATTTCTATAACTATATAATGCACTAGTCCATACATTCTCCAACGTCTATACATTCCTTCTCCAAGTCTATACATCCATAAGTCCATACAATGCATAAGTCTATACATTCCTCCAAGTCTACACACCTCTTCCCCAAGTCTATACATTCATCTCCAAGTCTATACATTCATAAGTCTATACATCCATTCAAGTCCATACATTCCATTACACAAGTCTATACATTGTCATAGTCTTTGCATTCCTGAAGTCTATACATTCCTGAAGTCTATACATTCTTAAGTCCATACATCCATTCAAGTCCATACATTCCATTACACAAGTCTATACATTGTCAAAGCCTTTGCATTCCTGAAGTCTATACATTCTAAAGTCCATACATCCATTCAAGTCAAGTCTATACATTGTCAAAGCCTTTGCATTCCTGAAGTCTATACATTCCTAAAGTCTATACATTCTACCCACTCAAGTCCACACATTCCTTCATCCAAAGTCTATACATCCATCCATTCATCCAAAGTCTATACATTCATTCCTTCATCCAAAGTCTATTCATTCATCCATTCCCATGTCTACACGTAAATTTATATATATTCTCCCTTTATAATGTAATAAATGTGGAATATTAATTTTGCTAAATTAGTAAAAAATATAAATTGACCTTTTCTTCAAGATTTAAAGATTCTCAATTCAATTAAAATTATGTTGTGCATTAAATGGCTACTTAAAATAACATGTTATTATTAAATTTATTATAATATAATGGTAGGGTCCATGAGTTCTTCTTGTGAGACTTCTTAGGCTGTCGGAGAGTTGTGTATATCCTGGCCTTAATTATTTACGTTGTATTATATTTATTTATTTTACATTATATATATATGTACAGATATATGGATGAGTGGGTTGAGACTTAAGGGCCCTTACAATGTGTGTGGGTTATTCACTAATCCCTCATATACCTATTAATAATTTGTATGTATACAAAGATTTTATTCCTCATAATTTCTTTAACTTTTATTTGTCCTTGTCCTAGGTATCAGAGGCAGGTTCGATCCTAAATAAATTTTTACTTCCATTCCAAAAGGTAATATTAACTAGTCTTTTATAAATTCTAGGAACCTTTATTAACTATTTATGGAGATATGTAGATATCATCATGTATATGTTATTTTTCTTTTCAAAATCTAAATATATATTTATATATTTATTCCCTTTTCGCCTTCAAAATTATCGGGTGTTACAGGGGAGTAGTATATATATATATAAATACTGTCACCCTTACCCTCTTCAATAAGTAAATGCCCACATCACTCTGAACTAAAAATATCTTGCTGATCTAAATTGAGATGTAATTTATCGTGTATGAACATTAAATCCTATCCGAATAGTTCTCACAAATAACTATGAATGATTTCTCAATGTTTTTGAAACAGTCCAAATTGGAAACATCTCTGTAAATGGTCTGTTATCTGAAAATCTTTAGTAATAACCCAATCTGTTGGAAACCTAAGGCTTATATTCCTTCTTTCATGTCTTGTTAAAAAGATTCCTCTGATAAAATTGGGAATACGCCATAATATAAAATAATGAAAGAAATTTTTGGCAGAGCAATGGCATGACATTTGAGAAAAATTCAATGGTTATGTCATGATAACTAATGCTAACTATGTTCATCATATGAAGTACGAAAGTTATTTACACTGAGTAACTAGGGTCTCTGGTGTTTGATAGACATGTCTCCTTGTGTAAAAAGGTGCAATTATACTGGAATACTCATCAGAAGTTTTTTTTTAAAAAAAATTTATAACAAAGAAAAGGGGGAGAGAAAAGTGTAATAGATTATATTCACGGTTGACCCATGGTTTTCTTCAGTTAATCTCTACAGACTCAAGAAAAATATAAAAAATTGGGTTCTTCAATCAGCTTTTGGCTAATGAAAAGGATCGTAAGATTAATGACCCTATTGACTGAGTTGTTTCCTTGAATAAGTTATTTGACCTTCATTGATTTCAATTCATAAAAATTTTGTAAAAAACTATTCTGTGAGATATAATCTCATATTCTGTAAATAGCTCCTCTACGAAGAAAGGCATTTTATTTTAAGAAAAGGGTATTTTGGGTATTATCTATTGAAGATTGGTAAAGTCGGTAGTATTCCCTTATATACGAAACCCTATCTTACTCTTTACCGTCTTACCCTTTCTTTCGAAGCCGAAGCGTCCTCCCGCTCCGTGGCTTCTTCCCGCGTGCACAACCTGCAACCTTCCACAACTCCAATCCTTCTCTACCACCCTCTCAGCTTTCACATTTCGTCTTACCTCCATCCTTGCCGCTATGTCTACTTCGTCAGCTGTGAGCAAAGGGAAGAGGAAGGCCGTGAAGCAGCAGCAGCCGGAAGATGCTATGTCTACGGTGGCTGCTGCACAACCTCAAGGTTCGAAAAGACAGAAGAAAGCAGCTTCTACCGCGAGGAAGGGAGATTCGTCTACAAAGTCCACAGAGGAACCTATGCTGATGTTGGAAGCTGGAAAGATTATACCCCCTCGCTATATTGATTTTGCTGATCTAGAGATGGCCTCCGAGTTCCCTGAGGTATTTGAGCTATTTGAATTCTAGCAATGGATAGAGTTCCTGAGCATTCATAGGGTGTATTGCCCTAGTCTGGTAGCAGAATTCTACAGCAATCTGAGGTTCGATGCTGTTAATTTCACAATCTCCTCTCTGGTCAAAGGAAAAGTCATAGAGCTCTCTAGGCAGTTCCTTCATAGGACTCTAAGTATTCCCTTAGACGGAGAGATTGAAGGAGAATTCACGTTTAATCTACATGATGCTTTTGCCCTCATCACTGACTTACCCAGAAACTTTCATGATAAGCAACAGACCAAGCTCGGTCATTAGAACACCAACAAATTGTCTGAACCAAAGAGACTACTCCATCACATTCTCACCTCCATGATTACTCCACAAGTAGGAGGAAGGGGTAGACTGACAGATTCCCAAAGGTTTATTCTCTACTGCTTGCTGAAGAAAATCAGAATCTGTCTACCGCACGTGATGATTCAGTTAATGGGAACGTGTAAGGAATCAAGAAGACATTCTCCTTTTGCTGCTCAGTTTACTACAATCTTCAAAGAGGAAACCATTTCCCTGGATGGTAATGTTGTGTCCACAATCCCCAAGATAAACATTTATAACATAAGTTTCATTAATACATTCATGAGGAGGAAAGGAGCCAAACGAAAGAGTACTCTTGTCACAAAGGATACTCTTCTAAAAATGGATACAGAAACCCAGGCGGTGTCAGTACCTGAACAGCCTGTACAAGCCTCATCAGAAGAGACTCACATCCTTGAGTTGATTCAAAGTGAAAGTCAGACAGTTCCTTCTCCTTGGAAATCTGCTCAGGTACAAGCTAGTGGAAGTTTAGTTGAGCAAGAGCTACAACAGAACCAAACTGCAGCTACTGCACTTGAGGCATCTCAGATTCATGAAACAGTCTTACAGAATGTCCAAAATAAGGATATCATTCAGGAATTAGACCACAATATCCATGAGATATTTGATGATTTTGGTCAACAGTCACAAAAAAGACCAATCACTGACCAAGCAGAGCTGGCTCGGGAAGAGGCTCCAACAGAAGAACTAACTAGTGACAGAGAAAAGGAAGTCATTATAGAAGAAGAGGAAATGAGTAAATTGGTCGACGAAGTTATGAGGGAAGCTGCTGAAATGATTTATGAAGAAACAGCTGAATCTTTGGTCAATGAACAAGAAAATGATCAACAGGGAGCTCAACCACCTGCTGAAGAAGCTCAACATGAGCAACCAACCGGTTTAGCTCCAGGGGCACCTGAAGAAGTATCACAAGACTATGGCATGGGACCTGCCCCTCACCATAGGATGTCTTTCACTCAGGCTCCTGAGTATGGTCCACACCTTGGGGAGCTAATCAGTCTTGGTATTCCACCTCCTCCACCATCAGAACAACATTATGAATACTTCACTGAGCTGCCACATTCCAGTGCTTCTACTTCTAGTACACGTGGAACAAATGCTGAATCAAATCTAGCTCAGATGTTATCTAAGTTGACAGAGATTGTTCTAAATCAGAATGACTTGATGAACAAATAGTTCCTGTTCAGGACTATTCAAATAGATAGACTAGAGAGCTGAATGAAGCATTTGGAAAAAGTAGTGGAACGTCAAGGTATAGAATTTTTGCTGCTAAGCGAAGGACAGATGAGACTATAATAGAAATTCTATAATCTCTTATGCGTATCAGCACTCGAATAGGTGACATGGTTAGTAAAATTCAAGATACCCAAATCTCCATGCTCACCAATATGGGTCTAATTCTCAACCATACATTTGATCTAAAAATTGAGTTTGAACTGATGAAGGGGACAATAAGCAAGATAGCACCCAGTCAGCCAGAAATCCTCAGAAAGTTTGAAGTTGTCCAGTCTGAGTTGCAAACCTTGTCAGAGATAGTTTCACAAGTGCTCAATAATCGAGAGTCAGTCACCTCTCTAGTGGAACGGCTAGGGGACACCTTGCATCACAAACTTGATAGACTAGCCGATTCCATTAAAGATTTTCATACCTCCTTAATGAACAGATTTCCTACCTCTGCCTCCAGTTCAGCATATTCTGCAAGAGACAGGGGGAGCTACCGAGGTCACTAGTATATCCAAATTCCCCATTTTTGATAATGACAAAGGGGGAGAAGAAACCATCATCATGTATGAAGAAGACCTCATGGACTTTAGCTGAGTACAAGAGCAAGACCACATTTCTTTTTACTGTTGAGTGAAATGGCAAAGCGAGGGATTCAAATCTTTGTGAAAAGAGATGTACATTCAAACACTAATGTTTGTTCTCGTAATACTCACAGAAGCATTACTCTTACATATTTCACTTGCATTTTGTTTGCTTATACAGCTGTTTGAAAGACGAGTTTTGAATAAATCCTTTTTGTTGGTATTGGCTTAATCATACATGACTCATAGTTGTCATAATCAGAAAGGGGGAGATTGTTGGAACCCTAGTTTTGATAATGACAACTATGAGTCATGTTTAGATTAAAATGGTTAAATCCTTTTATTTTGTCTTCATGTCTTGCTCACTTGCTGCAAGTCATTTCACGCTTAAGCACTTGTCTCCGTGCATAACATGTCCTTGCATCTCACCTCTCGAGGTCGGTGTAGGCTCTAGTTGGTGCAATCATCGTCTAGTATGGACCGTTAGATCTTGTCTCTTCCTCTCAGTGCAAATACGTCTTGGTGCAAGCGGTGTCTTGTATTTCTCTTTATCAATTCGGTGCAAGTCTCTGTCTCACTCACAAACACTGTAGCCCCGTTTCCATCTCGGTGCATTACGTGTCTAGACATAAATTGGCTCAGTGTATTTCATTGTATTTCATTGCAGCATACACTTTTAGGTTCGTGCATATCTTGTTTGTGCATCTTTGTGCGTCTCGCCTTTCAGACTCGGTGCAAGGTCTGTCTTGCATCCGTTGTTGTGTTCATATGATTCTTCTCTTTCATCTCGGTGCAAATCTCGCAAATCCAACTCGGTGCATCAACTGTGTTACACAGTTGTTTTAAGAGTCCGTGCATATCTTTGATCCTTTCTTTTGACTCGGTACAAAGTCTTCTCCTTGTGCCTCTTGGACCCATGTCTGTGCATATGGTGTTAAGCTGTTGTGTAAGTCAATACAATGGTTGACTTGAATATCTCCACTCAGTGCATTCTATGTTTGAACATAACGGTGCAAACTATGCTAAGCGTTTGATTAAAGGCCTTGTGTTTTTCTGACAGAGTTTCTCTCCGAGGAGGGGCACGTGATCCAAGGTAGATCGACCTCCTAATAAGTGCCACGTGGAAGGCTACAACGCTTAGATCGCGACACGTGGCTGAGAGCCTTCTAGAAGCTAATGGGCGGGAGTTCTTCATCCACATGCCCAGTGAGAGTATATGAGAAAATAGTGATCGATGTAGAAGAAGAATGAGGAGAAGAAGAATGAGGAGTGAGCCTAATTAAAAAGGAGAGCCTGCACGATCCAGTGAGAAGAAGAAGAAAAGAGAGCAGCAGAGAAGAAAAGAGAAGTTGCAGAAGAAAAGAAGAAGAAAAGAGAGCAGCAGAGAAGAAAAGAGAAGTTGCAGAAGAAAAGGAGAGAGAGAGAGAATTCGTGAAGAAATAGAAGAGAAGCTTCCTCAGAAGATCTATCTTCACTGGAATCTGGATTAAATCCAATCCAGTCAGCTCCGTGCGAGCCACATCATGTTCTTATAGCTTGCAGCTTTCAGTTACTGTGTGTCCTCGTCTTTTGTTTCTCTTTTCTCATTTGTCATTTACTCAAGATGTTGGTCAGCGGTTGCAGAGGATTTGTTCCTCTGGTCAGCAAGCTGTAAGGCCCAGCGAAGCTGTGTATCAGCAGATGGCAAGCTGTGTTGCACAGCCGATGTAGGCAAGCTGTGAAGCCCAACGTTCTACAAGCTATTTGGCAGTAGAATCCACACTCAAGTTTGAGTGTGAGGTGGATGTAGGTCTAGAGAACCGAACCACATAAAAAATCCTTTTGTCCTTTATGGTTTGATTCATTGATTGCTTTCCGCCAGATGCATACTAGGACCGTAATCCAACTGTGGTGATTGATTGAGTACGCATCTCTGATGCTTGACAGTTTGTCCATTGAATTTGTATTTCTCACTTCGTTCAAATCTTAAATTGATCAAAATTTCTAAAAGATCCATTCACCCCCCTCTGGATCTATTTCTATCAGCTCACGCACCCCATCACTGGTATGCTCACACAGTCAACTACTTGGCAGTAGGATAGATCCCGGGAGGGTGGACTATGTAGGAAAAGGATCACTTCTTTTCTAAGGTCAAGCATTATTTTTGGGAGGACCCGGAGCTGTTTCACATGAATCCTGATCATATCATAAGAAGATGTGTCCCCGAAGAGGAGCAACAATCTGTTTTAAATATTTGTCATAATCTTGCATGTGGGGGACACTTCTCAGGAAAGAAGACTGCGGCTAAGGTGTTGCAAAGTGGATTCTATTGGCCCACTTTATTTAAGGATGCATATGAATTCGCTAAAACATGTTTAAGGTGTCAAGCCGTGTGCAATAATTTAAAGAGAGATATGATGCCGCTAAATCCCATTCTGGTAGTGGAAATTTTTGATGTTTAGGGTATAGACTTCATGGGACCGTTTCCACCATCCTTTGGCAATGAATATATTCTGGTGGCAGTTGATTATGTTTCAAAATGGATTGAAGCTATAGTCACTAGGACCAATGATCATAAGTGGTGATGAAATTTGTGAAGAAAAACATCTTTTCTCGATTTGGGTGTCCTAGGGCTATAATAAGTGATGGGAGTTCGCATTTCACGCACTCTCAATTCCGAGCTTTACCCCGCAAGTATGGCATTATTCACAAGCTCGCTACCCCCTATCATCCCCAAACGAGTGGCCAGGTTGAGATTTCCAATAGGGAGATTAAGAACATCTTGCATAAAACAGTTCGCCCTAATAGAAAAGATTGGTCTGATAGGCTAGATGATGCATTGTGGGCATATCGAACTACATTTAAAACTCCCATTGGCATGTCACCTTTTAGACTCATCTTTGGTAAAGCCTGCCCTTTACTTGTTGAACTAGAGCATAGAGCATTCTGGGCCATTAAACAAGTAAATTTTGATCTCACTCAAGCTGGGTCCCAAAGAGCTCTGCAACTGAATGAATTGGAGGAACTGCGTAACGAGGCCTACAAGAATTCAAAAATTTATAAAGCAAAAATCAAGGCTTTTTATGATAAACATATTCACAGGAAATCTTTTCATGCAAATCAAAAGATTTGGATTTTCAATTCGAGGCTACGCTTGTTCCTAGGAAAGTTAAAATCCAGATGGGATGGACCGTTCGTTGTTGTGAAAGTGTTTGACCATGGAGCAGTTAAAATTTTAAATCCATAAAATGGTCATATTTTCACTGTTAACGGTCAAAGGTTAAAATCTTATTTGGAAAATGAGCAGTTAACATAGAAAGAATCCATTGCATTGTGTGATCTGGAATGAATATCTTTTAAATCTTTCATGCGTCTGGTTGAAGATGAAAAACTTAGCACTGCTGGGAGGCAACCCAATATTTTTGTTATTTGATGTTTTGCTTTAGTTTGTTTTTAGTAGTCAGGTCAAGTGGAGAAGGAGCCATCGTCCATAACATTGATGGAGTTTCGCCCCACATATCAGGTTGTCTCTTTCCTACTCAGCTATCTGTATTGTTGCATTGTTCTATTACTTTTATTGCTTATGCCATTGAGGATAATGGCATTCAAGTTGGGGGGGAGAGAAAAATTTCATTTCATGATGCATATAGTACAACCTGACATGAATTCCTGCATCTTGTCATGTATATCTGAAGAGGCGAAATCTCACGCTGTGTCCTGAGCGGGCTGTGGATCACCAGAAGATGAACTGCAAGACAGGGAAACGTATCAGAGGGCCCAGGGGGTTTCCCTGGGGAAAAACTCTCCGATGGTTAAGTCAGTAGAGCTGTGGTGGAAGCAATAATGGGGAGGAGAAAAACTAGTGTGCGAGATTCCTCTCCACCAGAGGGGTGAAGCGGATTGTGCTCAGGAGTTTGGGTGTATGAGTGCCTTAATGGCCCTTTTTACCTTCCACCGGAGGGTATCCCTGGTTTAAATAGTATGCCACCTTCAGGAGTCCTGCAAGCTGAGGGGTTTCCGGTGGGAGTTACGTCCTCAACGTGGGCTTTCATGGCCTTATCGTGGGAACGTTATCGCCTCGAAATCCGGCGGCTTCTTGATTCCCCTGTCCGTTGGAGACTCTTAACGGCAGCACGAACGGATAATATCCGGTCTGGCCGAGCTTCTGAAATGCCAGCCCTGTCCGGGCGATGAGCATAGCTCGGCGAAAGAGGGGTTGGATAGGTCGGCGAATGCCTGTCTCTCCCGAGCGGGGAAACGGCTTGGGCTGGACCCTCCTTGTGACCTGACCATTACTCGGGCCCTCCGAGCCTAGGGGCCGCCGGGGAGAGTTGGTTCCTCGAGTGTTTGTTCATTGGGCTTTTCTTTCCTAAGTGGGCCCTGTGGGCTGTCACTCAGGTGAGCTTGCCTCGTTGGATCTTGTTGGGTCTTGTTGGGCTGCTCTTTGAGTGGCCTGCAGAAATCCCTCTCTCCACTTGTCCCCCTCCTACTCCCGAGCCATGGAGGCTCGATCGAGTAGTTTTTGAGGCTTTGGACCGGCGTGGCTCAGGTGGGTGGAATTCTGTTGGCGTTATGGAGCCACGTGTAGTGGTCGCCTGGGCCCGTAATGATGATCCTGACGGATTTGAAATGAAGGGGCCCCCCTTTTATCGAAGCACGGAATGACGCGCCACCTTCCTCCAGGGTTTTATAGGCGTTGGGCGCTGTTCGTCGTTCTAGGCTTCTCAGGGTTTTAGGCTTTCCTTAGTTTCTTTGCTTCTGGGGCTCCTTGATGCGCCGTGAGAGCACAGTGGAGACGCAAAGTCTTGCGGCGGCGTTTGAGGAGTTGGCCAGGGTAACCGCGGAGGCGGTCCTGTGGATGCACTTTTCGCTCGGGCTATGTTCGCTTTGGTTTCGGCTGGGCTGGTGGCGTTGGTCTGTTAAGTGCATGGGCGTGCCAGTCACCGAGGTGACAATTTATTCGGGCTCCGAAGAGCCCATGGTGCGCTCGATTTGACTTCGTCAGGCGATTGTGTGGTTCATGTCGGGACCGAATCCCGTCGCACCATCAAGGTTACGACGTCATTTACATCCCCCATATGAGGGAACACCCTTGATTAATTGCCGAAATTAGGGGCCCCGCGACCGAAAAGAATAATACTAATTGTGAGAGAGGGATAGGGGCAGATGACACTGGGAGTCGTGTTCAGACCACAAATCGTCAGCCGTGTTGGTCACTCGTGGACCTTTTCATGTTCGGACACCGGTCCGTGATGGGAACACGACGGGAAAACCGGGACGGGTCCGTTCAGATGTATGCCGGGCGCCCGGCAAATTCAATGATGACTCGGAAGGCATCCGGAGCGAGAAGCAAATCCGATCCGGTCAGGATGTCGGCCTGAGGCTAGGTCGGGGCCGGACCATGTCGGGATGATTCCCAAGATCCGAGCCCGGCCTGAGAGGGCGGCATTGTTGTTCCCTTTGGCCCCGGGTCCCGGAGAGAGATGGGGCTGTGGTGTGGGCCCTAGCATCTTTTATCTGGGATTCTCTTGATTATGTGCATCTCTTTTCTATGTTGCTCATTACTTCTTTATGCATTTTGCTCCGGATGATTTCTCTTCTTTTATTCATTATTATCATTATTATTATTATTACTATTTTGATTATTTTTTATTACCCCCCCACCTCCTTAATCATTATTAATGTTGCATATTCAGAGTCCTTTAATTAGCATAATTTTCGTTAATTTATTTGCTATTGTTATGGCCCTTATCATGCTATATATATATACATGTGTAGTGTACCGGCGAAGGGAATAGGGTGTACCGCTGGGAGACCCTAAGAGAAGTGTGCCGGCGAAGGGTGGAAAAGGTGTACCGCTGAGGGCAGGAGTGTGCCGCTAAAGGGTGTGTCACTGGGGCAGCCAGGGGTGTACCGCTGAGGGTTCAAGGGGCGTGCCGCTGAGGGGCAATAGGGGTGTACCGCTGGGGGTTCCAGGGATTGTGTCGGGGAAGGCTTTGAAGCGTGCCGCTGAAGGCTGGGAGGAGCGTGCCGGCAAAGGGATTGGATGAGTATGCCACTGGAAGATGGCTGGAGTGCACCGTTGAAGGGCCAATCAGGGCGTGATGGTGGAGGTTCAATCAGTCTTCAACTCTTTATTTTAAGGCTTTTCTTTTCTTCTTGTTTTAATTTGTATGTAGTTTTATATAAACTTCTCCCTTGTTTTGTTCTGTTCGGCCTCGCTGCCATAAGTCGGAAGTTCGGCCTGTCGTGGCATTGATCAGTTCGGTTCTTATCATGGTACCGGCAGTGTCTTGATTAGTTGGAAGGCTTCATCATCAATTATTCTATTCGTTTGTTGCCTCCTTTTGCCTTATTTAACATGTTGTTATTTTCTGACAAAAATTCGGCAGCATCTCCCCTTGACCCGGGGCGTAAGGGAGATGAAGGGAACGCGCCCACATGGAGTGGCGGAACCCGACAACTGGAGGTGGGCGCCCGAGGGCAGCAACACCTTTATGGGGCCTCGGAAAACCCGGAGAAAACCGTGAACGGAGGGCTTCTAGTACTAGGCATAATGGGCTGGGGGTTGGCGGCTGAGAGCGTACCGCTGAGGCACCAGGGGAAGGTGTACCGCTGGGGGCCAGAAAGTGTGTCGCTGAGGGCCAAAGGGGTGTACCGGCCAAGGGCAACAGGGTGTGCCGCTGAGGGCCAATAGGGGTGTGTCGCTGAGGGCCATAAAGGCGTACCGGCCAAGGGCCAACGGGGCGTGCCGCTGAGGGCCAAAAGGCATGCCGGCCAAGGGCCGGAAAGGTGCATCGCTGGAGGACTAGCAGGGAACTAAGTATGTGGGCTGGGAGGCTCGCATGTTTTTCAGGAAAAGAAGGGGAATTCATGGCCGGGGGTGGGCTGCTGGAAATGAGTGGAGGACCCACAAGGCCAGGCTTCAAAGGGGAGGCATCACCTTGAGACGGTGACTCGAAAGAAACCGAAGAAACGGAGAAAATGGATAACACACGGCATGCATTGTGAAGGCGGGAGTAAACCATCAGACATAGTAGGGAAGACCCAAGAAAGGTGACTTTTCATTCCTGGGAAGCAAAGGGCCGAGGCCCTACATACACATTGACGGACACACCCGAGCCAAGGCTACGGGCAAGAAAGAAAACACAAAAGCAAAAGAAAGGGAAGAAGAAAGCAAGAAAAACCATGGAAGGGAAGGTGTTGGGGCTGAAGTGGGGACGATCGTCCACCCCCCCCCCCCTTCTCCAACACTTCCCCCCTGTTACATCAAGCCCTTCTTCTCTCTTACTCTCTCTTCTTCCCGGTGGCCGTCGGAGGGAGCTCACGCCGGAACGCCTCCTCCTCTCTTCTCTTTTCTCTCCGTGTGTGTGCCCCTGTCCGTCTCTTTCTTCCCCTTTCTCCCGTTTGGCCTCTTCCGTCTGAGTCTCCGTCTCTCGTCCCTTTTTCCAGTTGAAGCGGGGGTCTTTTTATACTCCCTGCCGTCGGAGCTTTGAGCACGACTGTCAAAGGCGGGAAGCAGCTCCGTCATGATGATCAAGTTTGACTCTTCCGTCCTGGGTGTCAGGGGACTTGCCTGCGTGGCCCAGTCATTGGTCGACACCTCGGATCGGCCACTGCGCGCCGAAGATGCGTAGGGCATGGGCACCACGTCGCTCGGTTGAAAGTGCCTCACGCTATGCCGTTGGCGGGCTGCACAAGCGTGCCGCAGGAGAGCCAAAAAGGCGTGCCGCTGGAGCCTCCTGAAGGCATACCGCTGAAGCCCATTTGGGCGTGCCGCTGAAGGCCCATTTGGGCGTGCCGCTGAAGGCCCTGGGGGCGTGCCACTGAAGGCCCTGGGGGCGTGCCGCTGAAGGCCCTAAGGGCGTGCCGTTGAAGCCCTGAGGGCGTGCCGCTGAAGGCCCTGGGGGTGTGCCGCTGAAGGCCTATTGGGGCGTGCCGCTGAAGGCCCTGGGGCGTGCCGCTGAAGCCCTTGGGGCGTGCCGCTGAAGGCCCTGGGGGCGTGCCGCTGAAGGCCATTGGGGACGTGCCGCTGAAGCCCATTGGGGCGTGCCGCTGAAGCCTATTGGGGGCGTGCCACTGAAGGCCCTGGGGTGTGCCGTTGAAGGCCAAAATTGGGCGTGTTTCTGACCCCGTTCTGAGCCCGTTATGGACACAAATCGTGGCCTGTTTGGCTCTTCTTGAGGCTCATGAATTGTGGGCCTTTTTGTGCTTGGTTTCTCTTCACTGTCGTGACTCCTGGAGGCGACTTCACGACAATCTCTCCCGGGGCTTATTTACTCGGGCCGTTGTTGATACTGGGCCGAGTAGGATATCATGGGTGTGCAATTTTGGTGTCCACAAATGCCCCCCACCCACGGGTAGCGCGGGCGAAGGATGAGCCGGGCGGTGCCCGTGGGTGTACTTGCCTCCTTTCTTTTCGTCGATGCCGACGGGGAGTCGGGACTAACCTGGTTTGTTGTCTCTTAGTCTCTTCGTCAGTACCGACAGAGTGTCGGGAGCTGACCTGGTTTGTTGTCTTAGTCTCTTCGTCAGTGCCGACAGGGTGTCGGGAGCTGACCTGGTTTGTTGTCTCTTAGTCTCTTTGTCAGTGCCGACGGGGTGTCGGGAACTGACCTGGTTTGTTGTCTTTTAGTCTCTTTTCTTTCTCTCTTTTTTTTGAACCACATTACCGATACAAGCGCCCTTTCGGGTTTTCGCCGGTACCAGCCCCCTCTTGCTTTTGCCCACGTGCCCTCTCGGGTTTTCACGTTGCGGGGTACCCGATTTTGCCCGTAGCGCCCTTTCGGGTTTTCGCCACAGCCGGGTTGTTGCCATTTTTACCCTTGTCCCCGCATAGGGGCAAGTCCGGCGGGGCATCTCTATTTTTAACCCCATTTTATTTTCTTCTTTTGGATGAGCCGGGCGGTTCCCGTGGGTATACTCGCCTCTTTTCTCTTCGTAGGTGCCGACGGGGTGTCGAGAGCCGACTTGGTTTGTTGTTTGTTGGTCCCTTCGTTAGTGCCGACGGGGTGTCGGGAACCGAAGCAGCATATTGGTCCCTTCGTTTCCTCATCAGCACTGACAGGGTGTCGGGGGCTGACCTGGCTTGTTGATCTCTTTGTCTCTTCGTCAGTGCTGACGGGGAGTCGGGGGCTGACCTGGTTTGTTGGTCTCTTCGTCTCTTCGTCAGTGCCGACAGGATGCACGTTGGTCTCTTCATCAGTGCTGACGGGGTGCCGGGAACTGAAGTAGTATGTTGGTCTCTTCATCAGTGCCGACGGGGTGCCGGGAACCGATGTAGCGTGTTGGTCTCTTTGTCTCTTCGTCAGTGCCGACAGGATGCCGGGAGCTGACCTGATTGTTGTCTCTTAGTCTCTTCGTCAGTGCCGACAGGGTGTCGGGAGCTGACCTGGCTTGTTGATCTCTTTGTCTCTTCGTCAGTGCCGACGGGGAGTCGGGGGCTGACCTGGTTTGTTGGTCTCTTCGTCTCTTCGTCAGTGCCGACAGGATGCATGTTGGTCTCTTCATCAGTGCCGACGGGGTGTCGGGAACTGAAGTAGTATACATCAGTGCCGACGGGGTGCCGGGAACTGAAGTAGTATGTTGGTCTCTTCATCAGTGCCGATGGGGTGCCGGGAACCGAAGCAGCATGTTGGTCTCTTTGTCTCTTCGTCTATGCCGACAGGATGTCGGGAGCTGACCTGATTTGTTGTCTCTTAGTCTCTACGTCAGTGCCGACAGGGTGTCGGGAACTGACCTGGTTTGTTGGTCTCTTCGTCTCTTCGTCAGTGTCGACAGGATGCCGGGAGCTGACCTGGTTTGTTGGTCTCTTTATCTCTTCGTCAGTGCCGACAGGGTGCCGGGAGCTGACCTGGTTTGTTGTCTCTTCTGTTCTTTTCTTTCTCTCTTTTTTTTTGAACCACATTACCAATACAAGTGCCCTTTTGGGTTTTCGCCAGTACCGGCCCCGTCTTGCTTTTACCCACGCGCCCTCTCGGGTTTTCACGTGGCGGGGTACCCGATTTTGCCCGTAGCGCCCTTTCGGGTTTCTGCCACAGCCGGGTTGTTGCCATTTTTACCCTTGTCCCCGCATAGGGGCAAGTCCGGTGGGGCATCTCTATTTTTAACCCCATTTCCTTTTCTTCTTTTCTTTTCTTTTTTTTTGACAAGCGAGTGCTACGCGAGTGTCGGCCAGGGCACGAAGCCTTGTGCCGGAAGAGAAGGTTCATTCGTTGGCAAGAAGAGAATGCCAGCGCAACGGGAGAATTCATGTCGGTTCGGATGCAGGGTCCGTAATGGCAATATTGTGCGGAGTGGGTGGCTAGGGCACGGGGCCTTGCGCCAGAAAAGGGTTTATTCACTGGCAAGGGACGAATGCTAGCACAAGGATAGAGGCTCTGCCGATCTGGGCGTAAGGCCTGTGACGGCAATTTTGTATGGTGGGGGGGGGGTGGCCGAGGCACGAGGCTACGTGCCAGGAAAGGCCTTGTTTGTTGGCAGGGTAATGGTGCCATAGCAGGGGTAGAATTACAGGGGTAAAGTCATCTTCACTTGTACGAACGCCCGTCCGCATAGGATTGTGGGGATGGAACGTTCCCCGGAGACACCTATTGTTGCACGTTGTTGACTCGCATACCCACGCGTATGAGTAGATGCGTATATAAATAGTTGCACACATATATACGTATATATATGTATTTATTTAATATTATATATGTATATATATTTCATTTCTCTTTCTTTTTATTTTCTCTTCTTGTTCCTTTTCTTCTTCATCCCCTCCTTTCTTTTTTTCTTTCCTTTTATGTTCTTCTCCCCCCTTTTATTCATCCCCCCTTCTTTTTTTTTATTTCCCTCCCCCCATTTTTCTTTCTTCTTTCCCTTTTTTATCTTCTCTTCTTTCTTTTTTTTTTGCCGTATAAAAGGGGTGGGGGCGGTTCATTTGAACCACCCCCGTTCGAACCCCCCCTTCCCTCTTTCCTCTCTTCGGTAGATGAAACCGCCCCCCTCTTTCTCTTCCCCTTCGTCTTCTCCGTCTCCGGGAGCCACCGCCACGGGCACCGCCGTCATCGTCGTTGTCACCTCGGTGAGGGCACCGCCGTGGGGCCATCCCCCATCTCTCTTCTCCTCTCTTCTCTTCCTTCTTCTCCCTTCTCTTCTTTCTTCTCCTTTCTTTTTTTGTTCTCCTCCCCTTTCTTCTGCCGTAAGGGCAACGTGGCCTTAGCCCCTTCTTCATCCTCCTTTTCTTCCCCTGCTTCTTCTCCTTTTTTTTTTCTCTTCTCTTCCTCATCTCTCCCCTTTCCCTCCTTCTCGGCGTGCCCGGGGCGTGTCGGGGAGGTTCTCGTCAGGGCGTGTCGGGCAGGGTCCCGGGCGTGTACCGGTGAAAGCCCGCACGGGCGTGTCGAGGAGCAGTCAGAGGGGTACCGGGGAAGCACCGCTGGGACCGTGTCGGTGAAGCCATCAGGGGCTCGTGCCGGTGAAGCCATCAGGGGCTTGTGCCGGGGGAGAGGCTTAGGCCGTGTCGGTGAAGCAGGCGCCAAGCGTGCCGGGGAAGCACCGCTGGGACCGTGCCGGTGAAGCCATCAGGGGCTCGTGCCGGGGAAGGCAGCCTCAGGGGACTGTGCCCGCGAAGGGCTGCTCCGGGGGCGTGCCGGGGAAGCACCCAGGGGGTGTACCGGTGAGGGCCTTAGGCAGTGGCCCGTTAGGGGAAGAGAGAGTGTACCGGCCAAGGGGCCTTGGGCAGCATATGGGGGGGGAGGACTTCTTTGATCGGTGGACTTCCGGTGTTCCCTCTCGGGGCCCACCATGACTTTGTTGGGGCCGTCACTCCTTGTGGACGCGCACCCATGTTTTCCCTTACGCCTCTGGCCTAGGGGGAACTCTGTCGAAATTTCGTCAGAAATTGGCAATATCTTATTCATTTGACCTGTAGTGAAGCCTCTTTACAGTCTTTCATTTCGTTTTGCGTGTAACTTATTCTGATTTTTTGATTTGTGTATCTTTGCAGACAAATGGCTGCCCCAAGTGGTTCTCCTGCCCCTGCCGCTGCTGTCGGTGCCGACCTCATTCCACGGGGTCCCGTGCCAGCGGTCACGTGGCTCAATGTGGAGGACCTGGACCGTGAACATGCGGAAATAGCTGCCTTGGCGGAGTCATCGGGGTCCGACAGTGAGAGCATGGACTTCAGCCGGCTTGTCAGAGTTGAGAGCGGCTTCACATTTGATCGGGCCACCGAGGAGTACCGGAAGGACTTCCCGAAGGATAGGCACCTCATTCGATTCCTGAAGCATCTGCGCTCCCGAGATGGGTGAGACTTCCGCACGATAAAGGCCGTCGAGCGGGCCATCCTGCATGCCAGGGACAGTCTGTTGTACAGCGTCCCCAGGAGCATTCCAATGTGATGGGAATCAAGTCCACTGCCAGGCCAAAGATCATCCCGGAAACTGCCTACCCAGGGATGAAGGCGCTAGCTTTCCCTAGCGCGACCTGGAGAAGGCGCTAGGTAAAGCTAGCGCCATCTGAAGATGAAGGCGCCAGCCTTCCCTAGCGCAACATGAAGAACGTGCTGGGTTTCCCTAGCGCGATCTCAGGCAGAAACGTGTTTAAAGCTAGTCCAACTTCCCGGTGCCGAAACCTTCAAAGTCTTCGATGTTAGCTGTCTTCCATGGTTGTAAATCGACGTGTTAGCGTCGTTTTGTCTTTCCCTTTCCTATATATATACCCCTTTCGTTTGATTGAAATAACAATGAAGATATGAATGAAGTGAATTCGAAATGAGTGTTCTTGAGGGTAGCCCATGGCTAACTCCTCCAAATCTTTGGAAACCCCCTTCCTCCGATCCTCTCTGGGCATGAGGCCCAATTCTATCTCCTTGATCCTCCCCTTTTCCCCTTCAATGGAGGATGATCGAAGCCCCGGGTGCATCGGCTCTAAGATGGAGTCGAGTGTGAGGCTCCATTCGGAGCTTTGATCTTCGTCCAACCACGATTTCACCACCCCCACCTCCGCCAAAGATGTTGTTAAGGTCGGGACGGAGCTCGGCTGCATCGTACCTATGAAGGGTTCGGGTGGGAGGCCCCAGCCAAGCCTCATCTAGGCCCTAACTTCATCCACGTCCACCCTCCTTCCCTTTCCACTCACCCCCACATCCGCCTTCACAAAAGTTATCCTAGATAGGATTTGCTTGGTTTGATTTCATTTTAAGCATCCCCTGTGTGTTGTCCATCATCCTGTGTGCTTTCCCCTTGTGTTTTGAACCCCCAGAGTCATCCACGGGAGCCCCAACGTCGAGGTTCTTCGTTCTGCTGCTGTCTGTGAACACGCGTAAATGATATAGCGCGTTCTTCAGAACGCGCGTAATGGGTATAGCGCGACTATGATCAGAAGGAAAGAGAAGACCCCCCACTTCCGTCCCGCATCAACTTGGTATCAGAGCTTAGGGAACTAGGCTGTTCTCACAGTCTGGGGTCTTGAGCTACGAGGTTCGAGGATGAACCTTTCCAAGTGGAGGGGTTTTGATGGGAATCAAGTCCACTGCCAGGCCAAAGATCATCCCGAAAACTGCCTACCCAGGGATGAAGGCGCTAGCTTTCCCTAGCGTGACCTGGAGAAGGCGCTAGGTAAAGCTAGCGCCATCTGAAGATGAAGGCGCCAGCCTTCCCTAGCGCAACATGAAGAACGTGCTGGGTTTCCCTAGCGCGATCTCAGGCAGAAATGTGTTTAAAGCTAGTCCAACTTCCCGGCGTCGAAATCTTCAAAGTCTTCGATGTTAGCTTTCTTCCATGGTTTTAAATCGACGTGTTAGCGTCGTTTTGTCTTTCCCTTTCCTATATATGTACCCCTTTCGTTTGATTGAAATAACAATGAAGATATGACTGAAGTGAATTCGAAATGAGTGTTCTTGAGGGTAGCCCATGGCTAACTCCTCCAAATCTTTGGAAACCCTCTTCCTCCGATCCTCTCTGGGCACGAGGCCCAATTCTATCTCCTTGATCCTCCCCTTTTCCCCTTCAATGGAGGATGATCGAAGCCCCGGGTGCATCGGCTCCGAGACGGGGTCGAGTGTGAGGCTCCATTCGGAGCTTTGATCTTCTTCCAACCACGATTCATCCACCCCCACCTCCGCCAAAGGTGTTGTTAAGATCTGGATGGAGCTCGGTTGCACCGTACCTGCGATGGGTTCGTGTGTGAGGCCCCAGCCAAGCCTCATCTAGGCCCTAACATCATCCACGTCCACCCTCCTTCCCTTGCCACTCACCCCCACATCCGCCTTCACAAAAGTTATCCTAGATAGGATTTGCTTGGTTTGATTTCGTTTTAAGCATTCCCCATGTGTTCCCCGTCGTCCTATGTGTTTCCCCTTGTGTTTTGAACCCCTAGAGTCGTCCACGGGAGTCCCGACGTCGAGTTCTTCGTCCTGCTGCTATCTGTGAACGCGCTAGGACGATATAGCGCGTTCTTCAGAACGCGCATAATGGGTATAGCGCGACTATGATCAGAAGGAAAGAGAAGACCCCCCACTTCCGTCCCGCATCACAATGTATCTGGTGGGAGAAGCCCGGGAGTGGAAGCCCGTCTTGGGGATTGAAGGAGTGCTTCCAGCCGAAGACAAACTGGTGCGAGCGCCTCAGTTCGTTTCGGCCAAATGGGATATGTCTGTCGGCAAGGTGCACAGTGAGTCGCCCCGCTTCGGCTTATTCTTGGCTCCCCTCAAATGGGGCTATAGGGAGGAGCCGTTTATATTGGACTGCTTGGCCATAAGGTTCAAGTATGAATTATCACTGGGCTGGTTCGGGGAGCTGAAACTTCAAGAGGCCCACAGTTTTCGGGAAGGGGCAGTGGAGTTCACTGAATATGTACTATTCAACTATGCTCCGTTGCTGGTCCGGGTTGGCATTTATCACAGTGTATACGCCTCTCGGTATGGCTATCCCATCTCCAAGGGCCTATGTTGTGGCATGATAGAAGTGTTCAGCACGGAGACCAACACTTTCTACACGGCGGAGGGCGAGGCTTCCCTGGACCTGTGGAGTCTCAGCCAGTTGAGCGGCTTGCCCATTGACGGGGAGCCTTATGAAGAAGTGTGCCTCCCCGACTTGATCAAGGACGAAACCAACGGGGATGGCCATTATTCTCTCGGGTATTCGTACATGTATCTCATGAAGGCGTTCCGAGAATTATATCAGCTGTCACATGGTGGGAGGCAGCCCACCCGTGGGGATAGAAAGAGGGTGCGCATGGCCCTGTGGTTGGAATACTTCTATGACGGGGTGAAGCAATATGAAGAGTTTCCCCGTGTCGGCACTGCTGTTGCTCGCAAGAAGCGTGCGAAGCCCAAGCTTGGTGTGAAGATCCCCTCCAAGGGGCGTCGGGGCGGGCCTAATCCGATGGGTGTCAACCCGCTAACCCACTGCGCCGCCTATCTCACGTACTGGCTATGTTCATTTGCCATGCCGTACGGGGATGAGACGGTTATTCGGCCAGACGCCATCTACCCATCATGTCAGATGGTGTGGGGCATCAAGCTTTCCTTGTGCCCGGCAACCCTCTGCTTGATTTACAAGGCCCTGGGAGACATCAGCACCCATCAGTTTCCAGGGCAGGCCCGGTATGTGTGCCCACTACATTTCTTCAACGCGTGGGTTTGCTCGTTGTTCCCCGAGTTCGCCCCACGAGCTCTCCAGGATTGGGGACTAATGCCGAGGATGCTGGAGTTTGCCAGTGCAGAGCCAACTTCTACCTCCATGTGGATGTTTGATATTCGGGGCCGGTTGACAACGGTTCCCCGGGATGCGGCTGGCACTATTCATTTCTGGACGTTGGCCGCGCACTCTAGCCCTCTGGTGAAGAATAAGAGGGAGTGCAAGGATGATCAAGTGGAGAAGTACATCCACCCCATCAGCCAAGAGAATGTGGTCCGCCCGCTGCTGGAACCAGAGTTGAGGGACTGGGTGCTGTCCATTCGCTCAAGCGTGTTGGTGTTCAGGAAGGGGGATAATGTGCTGCTGGAGTCGTATTATCCCTTCCGGTTTGGTCGCAACTTCGGGTATGACCAGCATATCCCTGTTTATCATGCACAGTTTGGCCTGCCTTCGCAGAACATCCGGGGAAGTTCAGTTGCTGAGCATGCTAAGAGCTGGTGGGACTTTTTCCACCTGGCGGACACTGCCTCTTTCAGGGTGCCGGCCCCAGGTCGCATTTGTTGATATTTATTTGTCTATCTTCTATCTTTTTTTTGAGGTTTGGAGAGTGATATGGTAAGATGACAAACAAGCAATCAAAGATCTACTCAAACCTATGAACATGTGATCATGAACCTAGGCAATCATAGCTAGCTCTAGCATGGGCATGCTATCTCAATCCAACTACGCTAAGGAAAAGGAAAAAACACACGCCGGGGCGTGGAGCAAGGAATAAATAAAAACACACCGTGAAGGTGGAATAAGCAAGAAAAATAGGAAGATATGATGAAGAAGACAGCTAATGCCCAATACCAAGGAAAGATGTGATCGCCACCAAAGTAAAACAAGTCAAAAGAACCTGAATATACCTTGGAAATAGGTGGATGAAACACCCGCCCACGGGAGAGAAAACCAGAGAAAGCCTGCAGATCAACTTGGAAGTAACAGCCAGAACCCCGTGCGTCGCTTTGAAGTGACGGCCACACGATAGACCGCCGGAGGCGAATGACGCGCCTGCCCAAGACCGTCAGATAACCTGCAGTGACAAAGCTTGAATTCTTTTAACTCCAACTCTTCCAGCCGGCTAGAAGACCTGGGCCTCGTGTCAATGAACCTGTAAACCTGCCAAAGATGTAGAAAGACCAAACACAATAACCTCAATTAGTCCTTTTCACAAGCATAGCATCAATTCTCAAAGGACTTAACATTATCAAAAGGAGAGGGGATTACTGGGGAGTTTTGATTTTTTTAACCCCTCTGGGTGTTTTAAAAGTTTGGGAAGATGTTTATATGTTTAGAGGACAGTGAAAAACATGGAGAATGAAGAGGGACAATGCCTTGATTGAGGAAAAAACCAGGGAAGAACTCAAGCATGCAATGATGAACTTGAAAGACCAAAATTAAAGTACTCCCTTGATTGTGAGATGGATGGACGTGGGAAGCAGTTCCTCTTGGATGAAGATGGCTCCTGAGTTTGGCAGCACTTCGTCGTGAATTCAAAATCTCCCCCCTTTTGCCATGAAGTCAAGGGTTCTATTTATAGACCCTCAAACTCTTAGGTCGAGCAGAGGATAATTCAAACGTGAAAGGAGATAACTCTTAGCAAATCCTCGAAGATAATATCACCAAGAGTCCATAGAATCGAACGGGAGATCCTGAGGATCAGATTTGAAAGAGATAATATCAATCCAAATCCTTATCTCGACCACGGAGTAGCAGAAAAAAGGCCTGAACTGCCAGGACTCTCGGAAGGAAGTAACGGCTGCACGACAGACCGCCACTTGGAAGTAACGCATCAAGGAACGACCGCCATTTTCAACCTTATCCCAAAGAGATAAGATCAACGAGAAGAAGATCCAAACAATAGGACTCTTCAAGGAGGCGACGGCCAAGGCATAGGGCATCAGAATGAAACGACGGCTGCACGACAGACCGTTATTATCAACGTGGAAATTAAGGGATAAGCACTGAAAACGAGGCCTCAAGCCTTAGGACTCTTCAAAGAGTAACGGCCCAGGATCTATCCGTCAGAAGGAAGCAACGCGCCTGACTGGGACCGTTATTATCATTGAGGTTCAAAAAATAGAGTGAAGGGTTTTGCTAAGCTTCATCCAACGAAATGCCACCGGGAGCCACATCTTAATCCAGGAATTAAGACCCAACAAACAGGCTTCAACTGACAAGAGACTCAATGAAGAGTGACAACTCGGAGCATCATATAGAATGAAATAAGGAGATGACCCGACTTATTGGGTATAAAACGGGTGTCAACAGATGCCCCTCCTTAACGTCCTCTTTGCAGGGGAGCGAGTGGAGGTGAGGCGGAAGTGAAATGGAACATGAAGATGAAGCGGAAATGAAGCGGAGTGTATCAAAAAGAGGGCGTTAAGGTAAACGACACCCGTTTTTTTTAACAACAAGCGATAGGAATTTTCTGGAAAACTTCAAACTGATCACAAGGAAATAGCCAGCCAAAGGACGCGAGTCTGGAGGAACTAATAACTAAGGAAAGGAAACACGGCTAGCCGCCGGAGGCAACGGAAAGGAAAGAGACTAAACTCCAGACAGGAATCTTCAGCAAACCAGATCAAGCGAGCAGATCGAAGGAAACCTTCTAATCCAGAGTGGAATAATTCTCCTTATTTGGGATAATCAACACAGCCGTTCACCATCAACGAGACACTTTGAACAAATGAAGCTTCATGAATGCTCAAAGAATGCGTATGATGCATGCTGGGTTAAAGGAAAAGAAATCTTCAAAACAGATGCAAAGAAAGATAAAATATCAAATACTCGAGAATAATATTGCTAGTTTGGAGAAATCGGAGTCAGGACACTATCTGCAACCACGGCGTGCAAGATAGAACCATCGTCCCCAAATTTTCCAATCTAACGGCCTATCCAACGATTAATCATGTGAACTTAGATCATCATCATTTTTGTTTAAGGGGAACATCAGATCCCAGGACACGTGAATGACCAGCCGGTTCTCGAGGTAATATATCATAGGTAACATATAGTAATGCATTAAGGGAGTGAGAGAACAAGATACAATACCTGACTTACCTGCCTGACGGATGATAAAGCACGACTTCACTCATAATTCCTTCATGAAAGATAGGTTAGCCAACAATAAAAATGATCATGTACCAAGTCGTAACCATTTGTACATGCGAGAGGCATCAATAAGGAACAACATGAAAGAAAATGGAACCATTTTGACATTAATTAGACCATTTAATTCATCAAGAAACTTGCAAGTTTGTAACGGTCTCATGTACGTGCGTTACATCAAGTAACGGACCACCCCTAGTCCGTCATAAACCAGGCGGTTCACATTCTTCAATAAAACAGTGCCAACACATGTAATGGTCAAATCCAGACGCGTCAGAATGATGTGACGGTCGGTCGATAGACCGTCACATTTCCTGAGCGTTCAAAAAAATAAAACCGAACGGTTACGGCCTTCATTCAACACCCATCACCCAAAAAAAACCAACCGAGGGAAACCACCGGCGACCACCGCCCCCAATACTACCATGGCCGGCGACGAGGCTCCCCAGCCGTCACCAAAGAAGAGAGAGAGAGGGAAGAGGATGGCAATACGGCGGTTCCACCGCCGTCTTGAACGGGAGGCGATCCCGCCGGTGGAAGATGAACAACCGGCGAGGAGAAATCCAAGGGAGGAAGAAGAAGCTCCCACGGCCACGGAGGACGAAGGGGAAGCTCCCTTGGGTGCAGAGGAGCCCAAGGAACCGAAGAAGAAGAGAAAGAGAGCCATGGACCACGAGGTAGGCCCCCGCCCTAATTTTCCAATTTTTTATTTTTTCGTGTTTATTTATGGATGCATGTGAGGGAAAGGGGTAGAAATGGGTCTACGAACCCACTAGGAGCAATTGTAGGCCATTTGGCCATAGTGGGAGACCACGGGGATGCAAGGGAAAAAATTCCCAAATGCAGATAATGTGACGGTCCTGCCAGCGACCGTCACACACCCGACGCATCAGGCTGCGTCCGTCAGAGTCAAACGACGCCCCACCCCAGGGCCGTCACTTTAGCCAGGGAATTAAACTATTTTTTAGGGTTTTCAATTTTCAAATTTTTGTTTTGTTTTCAATTATGAATGATTATGCAATGATTATATGATGCAATTGGACTAATGAATGATCTAATATGTAATGCAGGGGAAGAGACGGTCGCGGATCTCCTGGCTACAGATCCGGGCAGTGTACCAGGCATTGCCCGACTACCAGAGAGAGAGATTAGCCGGCATGGGATTCGCCGAGGTGCTCAGCATCGAGGTGATCCGGATGGACACGCCGCTGCTGTACGCCTTGCACGAGAGATGGGACCCGATCAGCAGGGCGTTCATCTTCCCGTGGGGCCACATGATCCCCATGCTAGAAGACATAGCGAGGATTACCGGATTGAGAGTCCACGGAGCCGCGGTGACAGGGTGGACATACGGCGACTACCGAGAGATGGCGCAGCAGCTGCTCGGGCTGGATTTGATCAGGGCGGGATAGTCCTCCTCTCAGCTTTCGAGGTCAGTGCTGCAGGAGAGCTTAGGCTTGAGAGGAGCGGCGATCACCGTGGGAGAGCTACCCGAGGAGCATCTGGGCAGAGTGATAGACCAGGTGTGCCCTCGCGTGGCGGCGGAGGCTGGACCAGAGGGAGACAGGGTGCTCAGACGCTTCCTGATGCTACTATTCGGGAGGCTCCTCTTCGCGACCCGGGCGGATGTCATCAGCTGTAGACTGCTGCCGATGATAGAGGATTTGGGCAGAGTCAGGAGATACGCCTGGGGAGCAGCAGTGCTCGCATTCCTGTTCGAGTCCCTCAGCACTACAGACCGGTAGACGATGCTGGGCGGCTTCTGCCTTTCCTACAGGTAAATTCACTTCATATGTTTCTTATTATGCCATGAATATCGATGCTATGATTTATGCAAATGATTTATGCAATGGTTCATGCAATGATTTACGCAATGATTTATGCAATGATGCGATTGACTCGATTTCTAAATGCAGATCTGGAGCTATATGTACCTCCCGGGCATCGGGAGAGGCGCATTACTCTATCCCGGCCGCATACCGATCGCGAGACGTTGGTCGGTGGCGAGGGACACAGGGTCGATCATTAGACTGACCCGGATGATCCAGGACGACCTGGACTCCTTCCCGCATACATAGGTAAGTCCAGAACTCAAAAATGATTTCTATATGCTTCTAAAATGCTTCTAAATGCTTTCTAAATGCTTTCTACATATCTCTAATGCTTTTATATGCTAATAAATGAACCAAATGCTCTCAGGTGAGATGGACCCCATACCGCGATGAGGGTTATACGGGACAGCCATGGGTGGAGGCGGCCTTATCGTACCGGGGGCGAGACATATGGTTGCATTACATCTATATCATCGAGCCTCTGCACTACAGGCTGATCCTGCGGACCCGGGGACTACACCAGCCCGAGGTGACCTTTCCACGCCACAGCGATGACCACCCCGGCAAATCAGCAAGGGGCATCAGCGGCAATGTGGATTGGTGCGCCCGGAAGGTGAAGTACGTCCACGATTGGAATAGGCGGGGTCGAGCGGTGAAGGAGCGAGACGAGAGCGACGAGGCATATCTGAAGGCCTTCGCTCGACTCTACGGCGACCGGGTGTACCGAGGTACCCGACGACCGGTATGCAATTCTAAAACTCTAAACTTTTTCTATTATGCAATGTGCAACGTGATATATGCTAACTCATGCTTTCTAAAATGCAGCTAGACCCCGAGGGACGGATAGCCGAGCTGGAAGGGCTCCTCCACTCCACCATTCAGCAGCGGGACGGGTACCGGTCTGCCCTGGAGCTCCTGGTGAGACTAAGAACTTAAATGCTCATGATTTATGCAATGATGTTCATGATGCAAATGCCAATGTCAACTAACCATGACTTCTAAATGCAGCCGGCCGAGGGAGCCCAACGCGCTGGACCGGATGCCCCATCGTCTTCCTCGCAGCCTGCGGGAGGCAGGGCTGAGCAGGAGGCCGACTTTGCCCGGGCGGTTGCCCGGGCTGAGGAGGCGGAGGCCACCCTCGCGGAGCGGGTAAGAGACTAAAAATGCTTATGATTATGCCTAATTAAATGATTCATGACTACTGATATAAAATGTAATCTATAGGCGAGGGATCTAGCAGCAGTAGTGGCCGAGGCCAGCCAGGCGAGAGCAGAGGTAGAGAGAAGCCGGGCCGAGACTGATCGAGCCCGAGCAGAGACGGAGCTGGTACGGGCAGAGATGGCCCAACTGAGAGCGGAGACCCTGCGACGCCCAGATGATGCAGAGATGGAACAACTCCGGAAGGAGTTAGCGCGGGCACGAGCTGAGGTGGAGGAGTTGCGGATCGGGACGGCCGACTTGGATCGCTACCGGACCGAGGCACGGGAGACGCGGCGTCAGATCTTTACACTGAAGATCGAGCTGCGGACACTGGAGCGGACGGTCCGGATGATGGGCCGGGGACCGGAGCGGAGTGCCTCCCAGAGTGGGGTACATAGGAGTGCCGCCCCGAGCGGCTCAGTAGGAAATTTCCTTGTCAGCTCCTCCGCCCAGCGGAGGAATGAGAGGGCAGAGAGAGGACAGCAGGAGGAGAGTGCTTCCATAGCACCGCCACCCGTGAGGAGACCCGAGGATAGAGAGGATGAGGGCGGTCCGGCGGATAAGCCGACCGAATGATGTATTTTTATGTTTTTTCTTATCTTTTGTATAGAACTTTGGCAAAATGGAATGAGATCCCTTCTTTTTAGTTTTCTGTTTTGTTTTAATTTTATGCAAGCGTGAATGAATGAATGTGAAAAATGCAGGATGGACAAAATGTGAATGAATGAATGAGATGTATGCAAGAATGTATGAAAATGGGAAGAGGACGAGGTGTACAATGTGAAAGACCGCCAGGTCTAGGCAAGGGCAGAAGGAATAGCCCGAACTCAGCAGCAGAGAAAGTGACGGTCTAAGATCTGACTGTCATAATCAAACGACGCTCTGGTGAGAGACCGTTAATCATCATAGGCCCACTCTGGCAGTGGGGCATCAGGATAAACGACGGCCAACCGAGGGTGCGTCAAAGACAAATAACGGCCAAGGATCAGACCGTTGATCATGGCAGGACGATAGTTGGTCAGGGCAACCAGCAGGAAATGCGACGGTCTGAAGGCGACGCGTCAGACTTAAGAGACGGTCATAAGCAAGACCGTTAGGAAACGTTTAGCCTAGAAGAGAAGGAACTGAGTGCTGGGAATACGACGACTCAGGGTTTGCGCGTTACAGAAAGCGACGGTAGACCCGTAGACCGTCATTCTCCACAGAACATGATTCAGGGAATTGAAACCCACAGAAAATACGACGGCCAAGGGCTGGCGCGTCGGAATGAAGTAACGGCCGCACGATGGACCGTTAGAAACTGGGTTGTAATCCGAAACGGATTGAGCCGAGATAACTAAAACCCAAGGTTTAGCCACTTAGTCCATCATTAGAACCTATCCTGATTGAAGATAAAGCCTTCTAGTCTGAATCTTATCCTTCCAAAGTTAAATATAAGCCTTAGCAACTTGGAGCCTTAATCAAAATCACAGGTTTTCTGAAACCTCTGTTCTAGGGTTTGAAGAGCTCTTCCAAAGAGCAGAAAGCATGTTGAAGAGGAGCTACGAGGTGATGGCTATGGAGGAGAAAGCTTACACCGGCCCCAAAGCTGCAAGAAAAGAGTATGGAGAGCTCCAGCGGCTGACATCAATTCCCAAGTACTTAAGCTCTAATGCCCAAAGAGTGGTAAGTTCTTACAACTCACCCAAAGTTCAGAATTTTGCTGCACTTATTCTTTTCATGACTTCCTTCTTTCTTTTCTCAAGCCCCTTCCTGGTCCAAGGTGCTATTCCAATCTGAAGTGGGTGGCTCCCATGGTAAAGGCACTTCCCATAGAGATCACCTCAATCCTTAAGGCATGGCATCTTCAACCCCTCTTGGTTTTAGGCAAGAATTTCCAGAAATTATCCTTCGATTGGCCAAGCCTTTCAGCACTTGTGGAACTATGGCATCCACAAACTCATACTTTCATCTTCCCTTCCTTTGAAGCAACCGTCCTTTTAGAAGAGGTAGAGACCTACCTAGCCCTTCCTAAGACTAAGGTGGGGGATGAAGACCGGGTTTGCTACACAATAGAGCCTATCGACCCGTCCTTGATCTTGAGTGATTACATTCACAATCCAAAGGACGTGAGGACCATGATCAGCCCACACCACATTCACTTGATACCCTTGGCGCAATGGATAGTGTCTCATTGTAAATATAAGTGGGAGAGACATGAAGCAATAGCCAAGGCGGTGGCGGTTTGCTTGTGTGGAGTCTTTCTTTTTACCACTACCGACCACCTCTTAGACATCCAAAATCTTGGCATTATTAGTGGGCTGTGGCGGGGAATGTCTATCTCTCAAGCGGTCCTCTCATACCTTTATGAAGGACTAAGCTCGGCTTGCATAGGAGGCCCCTTGTTTGGTTCCATGATACTCCTTGAGTGCTGGATGGGAATAAGAATCAAATTCCTTCCCGAGGAAGACATAATTTCAGCAAGCCGGATCTTCGGGAGCCACCCTCTCTTCTTCATCGGAGGGGCATTCGGATATTCTCCTCAGGTTGAATGCAAGACGGCGGATAAGAAAACTCGGGACGAATGGCGCCTCTTCCTTAACATTCTTCCAATGGACAAGTTCATCATGCGACCAAGAGTCCTCCGAAGCACTCTTCTCAAAATACCGCAGCGTCAAGGCCTGGACCTCCAGCTAGTAGGGAACACTACCATGGCGATCTACAACCCGCACCGATGCCCTCTTCAGATCGGATTACCTCGAATCAGCATCTCTTCACTATCACACTACCCTCCCCTTCTACCTAGGAAGATGGGGACCGAGGAAGATGAACGAGCAGTCCGGAACGCGCTGACCATGTGGGAGATCAGCAAGGTGCGTCCGTGGCAAGCAGAAGTTGAAGAGAGCGACAAAACACGCCGAGATTACATGAAAGAGTTGAGAAGAATCCGCCCTCTTGCGGATAAGAAATTGAATGTATCTTGATTTTTCTTTTTGTTCATGAGAGATATCACGTAATTGACAATCGAAGTTGAATTTATCAAGAATTATATTTCATTAATCTTTGCTTGAATGAGATGAGATTGCCATATTTGAATGATCTTGAGTTCCATAGTTTGAAAAGGCTAGAATGATGTGAGCAGACAGGGCTTCTGGAGTAAGAGACGGATATGAACTGGGCCGCCATAAGGAAATAACGGTCTTACGACAGGCCGTCATAATGAGAATAACAAGAGCCCTGTCTCTAAAGGATATGACGGATGAGTCTTGAGCCGTTATACGTAAGTAACGGTAGATCATGGACCGTTATAGTAATGGTTCAACGAAAAGGAAGAAGGCCCATGCTTGAAGGGAAATAAAGGTCAAAGATGGGCCCATTATATGACTGTAACGGTCTGATGCTGGCGCGTTGCACACTTTGAACCTGCATAGTTGTGAGCTTTTGCTTTTGGACTTGTCCCTGTATTCTGCACATACTCAAACATGAAACAAGTTAGATCTGTTCTTAGACTCAACCCCTTGCCTTGAAGCAAGTTAGATAATGACCGTTTCTTGATATTTGGTCAAGGGGTGGAGCCTTATTAAATAGGCGAAAACATAATGAAAATGCGATGCATGCTATACATATGATGGTATTTGTGGGAGTTTTGGAAAATATTCAATGTTTTTGGGTTTTGGAAATATTTGTTTTGTTTGGATTTTGAAAATATTTGTTGTTTTGGATTTTTGAAAATATTTGATGTTTTTTTGGATTTTGAAAATATTTGATGTTTTTTTTTTGGATTTTGAAAATATTTGATGTTTTTTTGGATTTTGAAAATATTTGATGTTTTTTTGGATTTTGAAAAACCAGTGCCTCTCTAGCAATACGAGACCTTCCTTGTTTTAGGTTGAGTCTCGAGATTGGCGTGCAATAGTGTGACAACCCCTGGCCAAGACCTAATCATTGTGACGGTGTTTTTACCAATGCCATACCTAGGGTACTCATCTCAGTCCTAAAAGGAAAAAAAAAGATCATGGGGGTAAGCTTAGGCCAGATATGGGAGTTTTTAGAACTTGATTCCCTCACCGTACAACCCTATTAGAGATTTGGTCTGTTGTGCCGGGGCTTTTATGTTCGTCATCGAACCCTTGTCCACTTAAGCATGCATGCGACCGGGCTCATAACGTCCCGCGGGGAACTGTACTGCCACTCTCGTCATGCCTAGTTTTCTTTTTTCTTTGGAGCTTTTGAAAATTCATTCACAGACTTTGAGATGATGCTTTTGATTTTGTTTGTAAAGAGCACTCCTTTTCTTTTCTTGTCCTTTCTTTCTTGTGGCGTCAGGTCATAACGGACTTGCCCCTGTTTGAGACCTCTTCTCGTTAGGGAATTTGGATTGGTTGTCTCCTCCTTATTTACTCCTTGCCCCTGGATTCAGCCGAAGAATGAAGCGGACAGGGACTTCGACTTTCCCCTAAAGCATGGCCGAGGAAAACGGTGTCTTATAAGCAAGGAACCCGACCAGGGATGCCGTGTAGTGTGTGATTGCCTTACTCGGGACCCTCTTTTCGAAGATAGGGAGGAAGTTCTTATTACCGGAGAAGGACATGGTTTAGATTTTAAGGAAAGAAACGCTTAAGATACAACCCATTCCACGGGTGAGAGAGCTCCTCACCTTCCGCGTTTACTAAACGATAAGCATTTCCTGGATAAGCCTCCTTTACTACAAACGGCCCTTCCCAGTTAGGTTGCAACTTGGACCTAGGACCTGCAGACCGAATGAATCTACGTTTCAAAACAATATCACCCGTCATGAATTTACGTTCAATTACCTTCTTTTGAAAATAACGCGAAACCCTCTTTTGATAAACAGAAACATGATCAACCGCATTCATCCTCTTCTCATCCAAGAGTTCCAACTGGACCAGCAACGCCTCCCGACGCTCATCGAGATTAAGTTCCTTATCGAGCTGCACTCTAAGGGAAGGGATTAAGATCTCATATGGGAGCACCGCCTCCATCCCAGAGGTTAGGGAATAGGGAGTTTGCCCCGTAGGGGTACGGACGGAGGTGCAGTAAGCCCACAGAGCTTCCACCAATCTTTCAGGCCAATAAGAAAATTTATGTGCTTCGCATGTTTTCTTGATGATTTTAAGAAGGGTTTTATTAGTGGCCTCGGCTTGACCGTTGCCTTGAGGGTAATATGGAGATGAATGATGTAGTGCAATATTGAACTTCTTACATAGGTCCTTAAGCTCTTGGGAGACGAACTGGGGTCCGTTGTCGGTGATGCTGCTGCTTCGCACTCCGAACCGCGAGATGATATTCTTCATGATAAAGCGGCACACCGTTGTAGCTTTGATTTCTGCGTACGCCTCGGTTTCGGCCCATTTGGTGAAGTACTCAGTAGCGGTGAGGATGAAGGATTTTTGCTTGATCTGAGAATTAGGATCACCGAGCGGGCCGACAACATCGAAAGCCCACATAGAGAATGGCCAAGGAGCAGTCATAGGATGGAGGGACAAAGCTGGAGAGTGAATTTTATTAGCATGGAGTTGGCATTTAAGACACCTCCGGACATAGAGGGAGCAATCTTCCTCTAGAGTGGGCCAATAGTAGCCCTGCCTAAGGATCATCTTCGCTAGAGCGTGGCCATTGACATGACCTCCACACTCACTAGAATGGGCCGCTTCAGCCACTTTCCAAGCTTCTACATCATCCAAGCATCTCATGAGCATTCCATTAGTAGTACAGTTCTCCTGCAATGATAGTGTACCTTGCGGCGGCTCTTCTTATTGCTTTACGCTGCTCGGCCTTTGCCCCTTCTGGGAATGACCCGTCTTTACAAAATAATTCGATTTCATGATACCAAGGCAATTCTTCTTCGTCCAGAATCTCCTCCAGTTTTGTTAATGAAACTTCCTTGAGATCTTCCTTCTCAACTCTTGCCTCTACAGATTTCCTGAGGTTGATGAACCAAGGATCTTGAAGAGAAGGTGTGTCCAATCTCTGGATGACGATGGTCTCAGTACTACGACTGAGAGGAAAAGATAAGGAGGAAGCAAGAGATGCCAAAGCATCAGCTAGAATGTTCAGAGAACGGGGAGTATGGATATAGATCAGCTTACGGAATCGCTTAGCGATGAGCGTGACCAAATCTTGATAAGGTTTGAGCTTGGGGTCACGAGTACGGTAAGTGGACAGAACTTGCCGTAGAACGAGCTGAGAGTCTCCTATGATGTTTAAATAGCGCGCGCCTAGGAGATAGGCGTGCTTCAAGCCGGCTAGGAGAGCCTCATACTCAGCGATGTTGTTGGTGGCAGGAAATCGAAGTTGATAAGCGAAGGGGATGGTTACTCCCTCCGGAGTAAGCAAGACATCACCGATCCCTTGGCCTTGGGAGTTGAGCGCACCATCGAAGTGCAGAGACCAAAAGGGATGATGAGAAAAGACAGAGAGATGCTCATCAGGGAAATCATCCTGAATGGAATCGGTATGAGGAATAGGGAGATGTGCCAGATGCTCAGCAATGGCATATCCTTTGACTGCCTTCTGAACGACAAAGGTGATGTCGAACTGAGAGAGGAAGCTCTGCCAGCGAGCTAACCTACTAGAAAGGATGGGTTTTTCTAAGAGATAACGGACCGGGTCCATTCTAGAGATCAACCTAACTGGGTGGGCGAGAAAGTAATGTTTAAGCTTCTGAGCCACCCACACTAAGGCGGCACAAGTTTTCTCCATAGCGGTATACTTGGACTCAGCTGGATTAAACAGTCGAGAGAGGTAGTACGCAGCCCGCTCTTTTCCTTCATCATCTACTTGTGCTAAGACCGCCCCTAGGGAGTCCTCAATAACCGAGATGTATAGGATTAGGGGTTTCCCAGGGACAGGAGGTTGCAAAACCGGGGGATTGGACAGGTACTCTTTGAGGTCCTCATAGGCCTTCTGACAATCTTGATTCCATTCGAACTTGACATCCGCCTTAAGCAATTCATAAAACGGACGACACCTCTGAGAATGCTGAGATATAAATCTTCTAATGAATTGCAGTCTACCAATCAATCCTCAAAGTTTCGTAATGTTCTTTGGCGGAGGCATGTCCATGACGGCCTGTGCTTTATTAGGATCAATCTGGATCCCCCGTTTACTCACTATGAACCCTAACAACTTCCCTAAGGAGACTCCGAACACACACTTCTTCGGATTCATCTTAAGCTTATACTCCCTGGCCCTCTGCAGCACTTTAGCCAGGATAGAGGGGTGCTCTTCTTTTGTTCTTGACTTCACCAAGATGTCATCCACGTAAGCTTCCATGTATATGTGCATCATGTCGTGGAAAATGGCCATCATCGCCCTTTGATAGGTGGCACCTGCATTTTTTAAACCAAATGGCATAACTACATAACAATATGTGCCCCAGGGTGTGGTGAAGGAAGTTTTCTCTTGGTCTTTCGGAGCGAGACGGATCTGATTGTAGCCCGAGTACCCATCCATAAATGACAGAGCTTCATACCCGGCAGTGTTATCCACTAGGATGTCTATATGAGGTAGCGGGAAATCATCTTTGGGACATGCTTTGTTTAGATCCCTGAAATCAATGCATATGCGCACTTTTCCATCCTTCTTGAGAATAGGGACTATGTTCGCCACCCACTGAGGATATAAAACCACTCTGACGAACCTAGCCTTATATAGCTTGTCGACCTCTTCTTTGATCCTTAAGGCCATGTGGGGGTGAAATCTTCTTGACCGTTGTTTCACAGGTGTTGCCCCTGGTTTAAGCACGAGTCGATGTTCCACTAAGGAGGGGTCAAGACCTGGCATGTCCTCATAAGACCAGGCGAAAGAATCGCTATACTCCTTCAATACCTTAATTAGATCTTCTTCTACCTGTGAAGGGAGATTAGCAGAAATAATGACGGGCCTTGGGTCTTCTTCTGTTCCCAAGTTGATTTCCTTTGTAGGTTCATCCACTGCCGTCGACGGCTGGTCGAATCTTTTTAGTCCTGGTGCATATAAGTCGGCAGTGTCATCTACATTGCTGCCTTCATCTATTGGATCCTTCTCATCCAAAACCTCATAGACGCCTAATCCGTCGTCGCTCCATTCCCCTTCTATTTCCTCTTCATCCTCAATCACGATTGTTGTAGCGACGAATTCCGGACACTTCAAAAGAGCATGACACCGCTGAGCTATATCTTGCAAGAACCTATCAGGAACAGATCGGGATGGATGCGCAAGCCAACGCGGTTCAGAATGGGAAGGGTTGGACGACCTAGAACAAGACCCTACTTCTCTAGACCTAACGGACTCTACTCCTCTAGACTCGACGGACCCTAATCCTAACCTAGGGGACAGAAGACCTAGTGGAAGGGGAGGAGTAGGGGACTCGTGCCCTTGGGAGGATGGAGACAGGATAGCGTAATCTTCCACTGAAATCTCTGTTTCAAGTTTGACATTTTTTTTTGGAGATCAGCAGAGACTACACAGCAAGATGGAGGAGGTGGGAGCTGCATAGGGGACAGCTCGGGGAAGATGCAATCAAAGAAGGGATCAGAAGAAGAGAACCACATCTCGTGGAGCTGAGCGTTGGGAGGAGGAGGAGTAAACAGAGTGGATAGATCAATGCGTGGACACTTCCCGCCAGTACAAGGAATGAATAGAATCTCCGGTGGATCAATGAAAGATGAATTTACCATGACAAGAGGAATTCGGGGTACGAATTCCTTTTGTTGAAAGATAGATTGGAAGCGTGAGAGAGACCAAGAACAGACAATTGGAGAGCTCTCCTCCTTCTGTAGATTAACAATAAGCTGCTTCTTTGGCCTCCACTGCATAAGCCGAACTTCTTGTTGCTTCCTCTGAGATTCTTCCTCATAAAAGAGTCCCTGTAAGGCCTAACTGTAGTCGAGCATGTCATCATCTGACCCTCTTGGCAAGGGAGGCGGACTGGCAATTGGACAAACTGTATTCATTTCTTGTTGAACCGGCTTTGGAGCTAATGTGCCAGGCTGGAGAGGCCCTTTGACAAAATGCTGACGATAATCCCAGGTGAGCGGCCCAGAATCACTTATCATAGATAATGCTATCTCCTTGTAGCCGAGACCTCTCCTACCCATTTTCCTTCCCTTAGGTATAGGCTTAGTCATCCCTTGCAGTTGCGCATCGAGGCCTCTCCCCGGTTGATAGCCCAGTTTCAATATAATGTTCCACCCCTTTAAATCTCGGATCTGCGGCTTCACTTTGACATTAACTGGAGTAGCGACGGGCTTAGGGGATGTATAAGCCCAAGGAAAGTTAAAATCCAGCACTGACAGAACGGGCCGGCTGCTTGGCCAAAGTGTGGGAAGAACTTGCTCTGAAATAGCCTTTACTGACTGCACTGTGGATAAGCTCTTAACTTTGACGACCCTCCCTTGAAAGGGGAACTTAATGCACTGATGTGCGGTGGAGGGCACGACGCCGAGTGTGTTAATCCAGGGATGACCCAAGATAGCATTGAACATAGGGTCGATATCAAGAACATAGAATTCTACGGCCATAGTAAGGGGCCCGAGCTCTGCCTGAATGGTGACTACCCCGTGACATGCCCGCCTTGAGTTGTCATATGCCGCTATAGTGGTGGGGGTAGGCCGCAGTAACTCTTTAGATATGTTGCATGCCCGGAGGGTGCTGAGTGGGCAAACATTAATTGAGGCCCCTGTGTCAACCAGTGCTGCCTCAATGTCGACTTTGTTCAGAGTAATTGTTATGCAGAGCGGCATTTGCCGAGCCCCCGGAGGTGCAAGCTCGGTTTCAGAGAACGTGATTGCCGGCCCTTTGGAGATGGTTGCCAGTGCCGTCGGTAGGCTATCAACTGCCATGTCTTCGCTAACCATTACCTTCTGTAGAAAATCCCTCAGTGCATCTTGATGAAGGGTAGATTTTTTGATCAGCTCCAGCACAGATATTTTGGCGGGCACTCGATCCAGATGATGCAGCAAGTCATATTGAGTACCCGGCAAAGGTCTAGTTTCTTCTTGCTCGGCCACCGGCTGAGAGGACTGGGGATTAGAAGTAACGTAATTCCGATGGAACATCTTCCCGCTCCTCAAAGCACAGCTTGCTGCGGCATCTGAAGATAGTATGATGGGCCCTACGGGATGGGTGAATGGAACTGGTGGTGCGGGGGAGGCGGTTTAGTGGAGCATAGGGTTGGTGAGTTTAATGGGCGGTGCGCGGATGATGGATGAAGGATTGGTGGAAGGCAGGGTGGTGATGGATGTAGATGCAGGTGGAGGGAAGGCTAGCGGTTGGGAAAGAATGGGTGAAGGATTGGGCGGCGGTGTGATGGTGGTGATGGGAGTAAATGAGGGAGAGTATGATGGAATGGGGAGTGGTAGAGGATTTGCTGGAGCGGGTGCGAGTGGGAGGAAGAGTTGAGAGGACGTCGGCTGTGCAGGGATGATTAAGGGAGGATTGCGGTGGTTATGGTGGAGGGCCATGACCTGCGGTGTGGCGCCATCATCGTCGAAAGACCATCCGGCGTTGGAGGCCGGTGGCTGGACCATGTTTACTTGCACTGGTGCTGGCGGCTACTACTGAGGAGCGGGCGGATGATTCGGCATCGGGTTCTGATGGATGCCCAGGTCTTGTACTTGCTGTGGTTGCTGCTGTTGTGGTGGCTACTGCGGCGGTGGTGCTTGATGCTACTGCACTTGCTGCCCCTGTGGCTGCCTTCTCTTTTCTTTAATCTTAACAATGGCCCTATGCATTTCGGCCCAGTCAATTCTCTGCCCCTCATGTAGGTCATACACAAGATCTCGGAACTGAAAACATCCTTCTATGGTATGGCCTGGCTGCCGGTGGAACATACAATACTTAGTCTGATCGACTGTCGGGTTCCAAACAGGCCGTTCCGGAGGAAGTTGGATTGCATTCACTGACATGAGTGCCGAGAGGATATCCGTAAGTGTCTCGGGCAATGGAGGATACTGGGCTCTCCTGGGAGCCGGGCGCTTGCTATTTGGATTGTTGTTGTTGTAGCCGTTGGGTGGAGGGATGTTATGGTATTGTGGTGGCGATGATGGTTGTTGTGGTGCGGCGAAGGTGTTTTGTGGAATGGTGAAGGCGGGTGGAGGGTTTTGTGGAGTGGCTTGGAAGTTTTGCGGAGCGGCGTTTTGTGAATTGCGGGGGTTTTGGTTGTAGCGGAAAGGTGCGGCCTGATATGGAAAAGCAACGGCTTGTACTTGCTCATTTGTTTGGACTCCCTCAGTAACCGGCCCTTGGGGTTTCTTGTGGTACTTGGGCTTTTGGTTTTCGAAGAGGGAATGGATAGGGGAGTCCTTGAATTGAGTTTGGATGAAGCGCGCCCGGCTATAGAGTTGATGCATGTTGGCTATGTCATTCATCGTCAGGATGTTGCGAAAGGTCGGGGTGGCATTGGAAATCAGCAGTTTGACCTTCTCTTCCTCCGGAATGTGGCCCGGTACCCTGGCGGCCATTTGTCTCCACCTGTCTGCATAGGTGGCGAACTCCTCATCCGACTTCATCTTCTCGGCCACTAGATCTGTAAATGAATATTCAGGGCCGACCCTGTCTTGAAACTGCTGGATTAATTTGTCTTTTATTTACTACCTTGAAACTCTCGGCCTCTTCCAGTGGTAGAGAATAGAACCATTCTAGAGCAACACTGTCCAAAGATCGGCGGAATAAGTACGCCATGAGGCGATCATCATATTGGAACTGCGCCGATTCATAAAGAAAATCCCTCACATGGATGAAGGGATTACTGTTCCCATCGTACTTGCGATAGTTGGGGAGCTCTGACTGCGGAGGGAACCGGATGTTCTGGAAGCTCGGAATAGGAATATCGGCCAAGGATTGTGGGCCAACCCTTTTCTGGAGAAAGTCGAGTTGTTGCTGCATGGTGGCCCACTTGTCAAGCAAGTCCTGCTCTCGGGAAGGAGCAGGGGCAGTGAAGGATGCTGTTTGTATTTGAGGGGCAGATGGAATGGCTGTAGCCACAGGCGAGAGCCCGTAAGAAGGAGTGGAAGGATAGACAGTGGGAATAGGCGGCCCGTAAGAAGGATATTGGGCCTGAGATAGACCCGGATTGGAATTATTTTGGGCCACTCCTTGCTGAGAGCGTAAGAAATCGGAAGGGTTCATAAGGAGCTGCGGAACTACCGAACCAGAGTTGTGATGATCCAACTGGACAAAGGAAGAGATGGGTGACTTCTCTTTATCGAAAGATTGATGGGCTGGATTAGAAGACTGGCCCATCTCCATGCCAGTGAAAGTGATGGTCCGGGGTTGGACCGGAGTGAGATCAATCGGAGTGGGCTGAACAGGCGGCCCAATAATGGAAGGGTTAGATTGACCTTGGATAGTGGCAGAGGGAGAAGTATTGGACCCTTGCATAGCTTGATATAAAACTTGGAGTTGGGTCGGATCCAATTGGGCCATCATATGAAGGACGGAGCCCGCGGAAGGAGTAGAGAGAGAAGGGGTAACTTGACTTCCTTCCATAGAGGTGGAGGATGGGAGGGGGCAGTCCCCTCTCCAGAGGAAAATGTAATAACCCTAGGGGGGTTTTTAAGGAGCCCTTGAGGAAGAGAGTCCTCTTGGGAGCGAGGAGGATTGAAAGATGCCATGGTGGACTCGAAGAGGGGATTAGAATAGAACGTGAAGACGGAACTGACTCGAGAAGATGATTCAGACGGACGAAAATAACCCCACATGCAATGGGCAACCTTGGAAATGCGAAAACAACCAACAAAAGACACTAAATAAGCAACCAAACTTAGGTGATTCTAACAAGATGTAAGTGATAAAAGATGAAGACACTCAAATATCAACCAAATTGTTTTAAGATGATGCAATAAGGTTCTTATGATTTCTCCTTTGGAACTTTAGTGGATTGATTGATATGTGCTCTCAACAATGGGTTCCTAGTAGGAGATGAATATGGGACTTGGTTTGACTCTAAGTGTGACCACTCCTTCACCTATGCAACCCTAGACACGGGGTGGGAAAGGTACAACCAGCCCGGCGTCCGTGTGGGAATCCACGGCTCGTGGGGACTTACGGAGGTCCCTGTTATGATTTCCTGGTCGGCTCCAGGGAATATGGAGACGAGAGGTCCTCACAACAAGATAGGAAAATACAATCTAAGATATGACAAGATGAATGACCCTATGTGCACCGGAGTGCATGCAAAGTCTAACCTGAAATCTAGCAATCAATGATGCACACAATGATATGGAGATATGAGCAAAGCAAGGAGGAGGTCAAGTATCACCCAAGCAATAAATCACAGCAAAAACCGCGGAAATAAATGCACCTCGGATGTGTACCTGCCAGGAGAGTAACGGTCGAAGGACCCTGCGTCAGAGAACAATAATGGTCTAAGGCCAGACCGCCAGATAATATATAACGCAGAGGGATGAGACCGTCAGATGAGCCAGGGAACCAAAACCAGACAGAAGTAACCGGAAAGCCCGTGGAAACTCACACAGCAGAACCAAAGTGGCGGTCTAATGCCCCTGCGTCAGAGAACTGTGACGCGGGGACACCTGGCCGTCAGAGAACTCAGAAAACCAGAATGAGCAATAATCAAAGGGGAAACAAAAGGCAACTCCACAAGCAGAGGATGGCAGGTTTAAACAAGAATCAAAAGCACGATTGGCACAAGTTGTCCCACCGTGATTGCCAAAAAATTAACTGTTGATATTTATTTGTCTATCTTCTATCTTTTCTTTTGAGGTTTGGAGAGTGATATGGTAAGATGACAAACAAGCAATCAAAGATCTACTCAAACCTATGAACATGTGATCATGAACCTAGGCAATCATAGCTAGCTCTAGCATGGGCATGCTATCTCAATCCAACTACGCTAAGGAAAAGGAAAAAACACACGCCGGGGCGTGGAGCAAGGAATAAATAAAAACACACCGTGAAGGTGGAATAAGCAAGAAAAATAGGAAGATATGATGAAGAAGACAGCTAATGCCCAATACCAAGGAAAGATGTGATCGCCACCAAAGTAAAACAAGTCAAAAGAACCTGAATATACCTTGGAAATAGGTGGATGAAACACCCGCCCACGGGAGAGAAAACCAGAGAAAGCCTGCAGATCAACTTGGAAGTAACGGCCAGAACCCCGTGCGTCGCTTTGAAGTGACGGCCACACGATAGACCACCGGAGGCGAATGACGCGCCTGCCCAAGACCGTCAGATAACCTGCAGTGACAAAGCTTGACTTCTTTTAACTCCAACTCTTCCAGCCGGCTAGAAGACCTGGGCCTCGTGTCAATGAACCTGTAAACCTGCCAAAGATGTAGAAAGACCAAACACAATAACCTCAATTAGTCCTTTTCACAAGCATAGCATCAATTCTCAAAGGACTTAACATCATCAAAAGGAGAGGGGATTACCGGGGAGTTTTGGTTTTTTTAACCCCTCTGGGTGTTTTAAAAGTTTGGGAATATGTTTATATGTTTAGAGGACAGTGAAAAACATGGAGAATGAAGAGGGACAATGCCTTGATTGAGGAAAAAACCAGGGAAGAACTCAAGCATGCAATGATGAACTTGAAAGACCAAAACTAAAGTACTCCCTTGATTGTGAGATGGATGGACGTGGGAAGCAGTTCCTCTTGGATGAAGATGGCTCCTGAGTTTGGCAGCACTTCGTCGTGAATTCAAAATCTCCCCCCTTTTGCCATGAAGTCAAGGGTTCTATTTATAGACCCTCAAACTCTTAGGTCGAGCAGAGGATAATTCAAACGTGAAAGGAGATAACTCTGGGCAAATCCTCGAAGATAATATCACCAAGAGTCCATAGAATCGAACGGGAGATCCTGAGGATCAGATTTGAAAGAGATAATATCAATCCAAATCCTTATCTCGACCACGGAGTAGCAGAAAAAAGGCCTGAACTGCCAGGACTCTCGGAAGGAAGTAACGGCTGCACGACAGACCGCCACTTGGAAGTAACACATCAAGGAACGACCGTCATTTTCAACCCTATCCCAAAGAGATAAGATCAACGGGAAGAAGATCCAAACAATAGGACTCTTCAAGGAGGCGACGGCCAAGGCATAGGGCATCAGAATGAAACGACGGCTGCACGACAGACCGTTATTATCAACGTGGAAATTAAGGGATAAGCACTGAAAACGAGGCCTCAAGCCTTAGGACTCTTCAAAGAGTAACGGCCCAGGATCTATCCGTTAGAAGGAAGCAACGCGCCTGACTGGGACCGTTATTATCATTGAGGTTCAAAAAATAGAGTGAAGGGTTTTGCTAAGCTTCATCCAACGAAATGCCACCGGGAGCCACATCTTAATCCAGGAATTAAGACCCAACAAACAGGCTTCAACTGACAAGAGACTCAATGAAGACTGGACAACTCGGAGCATCATATAGAATGAAATAAGGAGATGACCCGACTTATTGAGTATAAAACGGGTGTCAACAGCATTCCCCGAGTGACCCAAGACTACATAAAGTGGTGGAACGCCTGGACGGCCTTCTATCGGTTGCACAAGACCGACTGCTGGGATGGGGCCGAGAGGAGGTTCCTTAGTCAGCAATTGGTGCCAGTACTTGATATTGAGCCAGATCATCTTCTTCGGCTCAAGAACATGCAGGAGAAAGAGGTAGCGGCATACATGGCTCCTCGTCGGGAAGCCCGGGACGCGAGGCCGACGCCGAAAGTGGAGTTGCCTCCGGTGGCGAAGGATGACTATAAGAAGACATTGCGGGATCTTTGCCGGATAGGGAGTGATCGTCTGGAGCTCATTAACTACCCGCTCCCCATAGAGGAGGAGGGCACCCCCGCAAAGGGCTGGCGTCCAGAGATGGACCTGATCTGCCCATACCGCACATTTATGAGGCGGGAGGAGAGGAAGCCTGAGAATTATAAGGACACCACATGGCTGTATGTTCTGCTACGGGTGAATGGGCTGAAGATCGAAGATCAGACGGCCGCCATCCTGGGCAAGCGCATGCACATCCCGTATTATTATGCCGACGGGTGGGGCATGGACCACTTCAATCTTTTCTGCCACCTCTCCTCGAAGAAGCACGCAGATCTGGGTAGCCTTACAGACCGGTGCCAGAAGGTCGAGGACGTGTGCTGGCTGGTCCGAGAGGCGGCGCGTCGGGACAAGGAGCCGTCCCTGAGTTACTGGCCGATAACACTTCGGTTGTACACCGGTCCTCACGGTATTTGACATTTCCCACTTCTTCTATTCTCGTGGTCGTTGTAGGATGTAAATGTAATATACCCCGTCCCGAGCTAAACAATATAACCATGCATATAAGCGTGAAAGTGCATGAAATGGAAAGGGGCGATAAAGAAGAGGAACCTGACCGTGATCGCCACCAAGGTTCTACGGCATCAAAAGGATGAAGAAAGGATGAATACGGTGCCGTGTACCTTGGAAAATGAAGAAGAAGATGTGGCCTAACGGGAAGCCGCTACAACATGTGATCGCGCTTGAAATGGGATGCGGGAAGCCGATGTGGGTGCACCTCCTCACCTCCTAGCTGGCTAGAAAGCAAGGGCCTCACGTCCTATTGATGGTCTCCTGCAAAACAAAGCCATGAAAACAAAAGAACACCCATTAGATCATGAAAGTGTAGCATGTGTCCCGAAATGATAAATTAACATGAAAGAATGGGGGAGAACGCACCGGGGGAGGGTTTTTAACCCCTATAAATGGGTGCAAAAGCAAGGTGGGAGTGTTGTGCATGCATAGAATTTTAAATCATGGAGTTTGATGGAGAAATGGGGGAGAAAAATGTTGTGTAAAATGGAGAAAAATGCTTGAACGTGCCGAAACAGCGCAAAAAAACTAAGTGTAAAACTGTGATGATTTGTGAAAAGTGGAGGGAGAGAACTAAGCCTAGGTATGAAGAAAGAGAGTCCGGAGAGATGAAAAATGAAAAAGATACTCCCCTCTTCAAGATGAGACCAATGGAGGACGAAGAAGACGCCGGATGACTCCGCCCCGAGCCGACGAAGGGCGCCCCGTCACACAGGTTCAAGAACTCGTGATGATTTGTAAAAAGTATGGGCGAAGTTAGGAGGGTAAACGAAGATGAAATCCAGAAAATAAGGTATCAAAATGAAGCCTATACTTCCTTCAATAGCCTGGGGTCGAAGGTTTGCGATGACGATTTGGCATGGCTTCGCCCCAAGTTCAAGAAGAGCCCCCCGTCGCGCAGGCGAACTGGGCAGGTTTATATAAAAAAAAGGTGAAAACCCTAACTTTCTGCTGCGATTTCAGAGGATAGAGTCCACCAAATCTCGAGATCTATGGATCAATCTCGAGATAATAGATAGGATAAGAGTTAGGAACAAACGGGACTCTTTTTGGTGGAAGGATCTGGAAGATAGAGTCCATGTAAGGTGGCCCCGGAGCCTAATCTGGAAGAGTTTTTGTTGCACGAAAAGCAGAAAAACCTGATATTGCGGCCAAGATTTCAGGAGATATGGTCAATTAAAAATCGTGCTCCATTTACCAAATTCAAGATAATACAAAGGGGAAGACACAGCAACAAACGGGGCTCAATTTAGTAGAGTATTCTAGAAGATAGAGCCCTAACAAGGAGGCCCCGTTGCACAGGTTTCGGCCTTAGAATTCGGCGGCGAAGAAGATGGAGTTCAGGACTTTTTGGACTCTCTGGTAGATGGACGGTCGCACGATAGTCCGTTCATTGCATTGGGCCGTCTAGCAGTAGACCGCCCAAACCTAGGGGCGACCGGGGGACTTTTCGCACAAAAAAGATATAAACGGTCATCCACGGACCGTTTTTCGAGTCAGGCGGTCTTAAGAAGACCGTTTTATGACATTTTAAAAATAATAAAAATAAAAAAAATGAAAAAAATTTTAAAAAAGTTACTGTTCATTGGCGGTCAACTGTTGACCGTTTTACTGTTGGACGGTCAACTTGTGACCGTTCAACTCAAGGAACGGTCAACTGTTGACCGTTTAACTGCCAAGCTCGCGCGACTTTAGAAATTGAAGCGTATCTTGAAAGCGGTGTAGAATTAGAAAAAGTGGTAAACAAAGAAATTGTAGATAACTTAAAAATGAACAACTTTCATGAAGAAAGTAAGATGAGAAAATGATTAGAAGAGAGAGAAAATGGGGCTAGAACAGAGAGAGAAAATATCGAGACATAGGTGAATAGTGCAGTCTACCGGAAAAACGTAAATAACTTGAAATCGGTGCAGAACTGGTCAATTACGTAGAAGAAGGAATTGTAGGGATTTGAAAGATGAACAACTTTTGTGAAGGACACATTTTGAAAAGAGGAAAGGAAGGGGGTGAAAAAAGAAAGTTTTCAAAACTGCGCAGCGAAAGGGGGCTGAATGCTTGAGAGAAGCCGGCCTAAATGGGCCGTAAGTTGACTTTGAAGGCCGGAAGGTGACAAGATAGGCTCCAGGGCTCCATGAAATAATGATCTCCAAGTCTCAAATAGAATGGAATAATGAAATGGACTCGAAATCCATCCAAGGAAGGGTCCAAAAAAATGGGTAAATCGGGGCATCAAAATGATGAATAAGAGAAATGACTCAACTTGCAAGCTAAAAATGGGTGTCAACAGATGCCCCTCCTTGATGTTTGCTTTGCAAGGGAATGAGCGAAAGTGATGCAGAGGCGAAATGGAAGGAGATGGAGCGAAAGTGACAGCGACGTGAAATGGAGATGAAGCGGAGATGAAGCGGAGAGAACTGATAAGCGGGCATCAAGGCAAAAGACACCCGTTTTAACCAACAAGCGACAAGAATTCTCCCGAAATCGCCGAACTAACCACCAGGACTGGATGACAAGAATGAGACATGTCTGGAGAACTAAACTAATAGGAAAAAAAGGAAGCACGACCAGGCTCATCGGGGACACAATCCACAGACAATGAGGGGGTCGGAAAGGAGCACAACGTAAAAAGCAAGAGAAATATAATTGAGATAAAATCCAGACAGGAATCACACTGGCCAACCAGACCAAGCGAAAAGATCAGAGAAATCGTTCAAATTCAGAGTGGAATAAAGATCTCTTATCCAAGAGACATGAAGTGCAACTAACCATTATTAAGGAGAAACCTTGAATGGATCACGAGACGTTAATGCTCAAAATATGACATGATGCATGCTGGGCTAAAATAAAGAAATCATCAAAACGAATGCAAAGAAATCATAAAATAGAAAGTACTCGAGAATAGTATTGCTAGATTGGAACGATCATGGTTAAGACACTATCCGCAACCACTGCGTGCGCGATAGAACCATCATTCCCTAATTTTCCCAACTTAACGGCCTATCCGATGATTAAACATGTGCACCTAGATCATCATCACTTTTGTTAGAGGGGAACGTCAGATCCTGGAACACATGAATGACCAGCCGGTTCTCGAGATAATATAACAATATAGATACCATATAGTAATGCAACAATGAGTAGGGATAGAAGGCCATACCTGACTTACCTGTGCAGGCAAAATGGCATTTTTTTGATTTTTATTTTCTGATTTTTTTATTTTTTCATATATAAGACAAATATGATAAACAAGCAAGTGTAAACATAGACAAAATAACGTAACTATCAACTGAACGACAAACAACATGACATAACATAATGGTCAAATGAAATGGGAGACAATGTAACATAACATAACAAAGGCACACGAGCACATATGCAATGGCATGAACGAACAACATGCATGCATGAACACGGTGTGACAAGACAACAACGCGGTGGGACAACACACGGTTGGGACAAGAACATGGGGCATAAAGGGGTGACTAAAAATATGTGCAAGACAACTAACAACACTCGGTGAGAGATAAAACAACATGTGTGGGACAACACGGTGGGACATAAACATGTGACAAGGACACGGCGGGACAAAAGACATAAATAAGTACGCCCTTCAATCAAAACCTAAGATCAGAATGAAGCAGAACCGCCAAGTTCATAATCGTGAGGTAAAGCTCTCTCATAAAGATATGATCATTGCAAACAATAGCTGAGAAGGACATGAGCTTCGGAACAGATCGAGAGATAAGATTGAAGGAGAGAACAGATCAAAGATGTGGACAGGAGGCAGAGCCCAAAGATATAGCAAGGAATGCCTGAGTACGTGCAACCTGCACACTTAGCAAACACATTACGTATATGTCCTTAAAACAAATACAAATGTATGAAAAAGACACATTTTTTGGATTTTTTGTAATTTTTTTTTGATTTTTTTAGATTTTCAACAGTATTTCATTTTTTGGATTTTTGGAAATATTTGATTTTTTAGGTTTTTGAAATATTTGATTTTTTTAAAATTTTGAAGTATTTGATTTTTTTAGATTTTTGACAATATTTAATTTTTTAGATTTTTTTGAAATATTTTATTTTTTTAGACTTTTGGTAATATTTGATTTTTTTGGATTTTGACATAGCAATCCGCAGCACCTAAAGACGGGCTCAAACTACTAACCAGGGATCGACGTTCCTACCCCTTTCACTAAAGGCTTCCCTTAAGCAGGGTGTGCATGTGAGGGTGGCTTACCACAACCAACTGCTTCTATAGAACGGTGCCCCTACTAAGGCCATACCCGGGATATAACCCAGCCTAAGAGGGAGAAGCAGAAGAAAAATTGGAGACAAGCTTCGAGCAGGATGGGAGATATCAAGGCTCGAATTCCTTCCAGGGCACTACCCCTCAAAGAGATAACCTGTTGCGCCGGGGCTTTGTGTCTTTGATTTTTAGACCCATATTTATTAGGCACGCATGCGACCGGGCTCATGACGTCCCGCGGGGAATTGTACTGCCACTCTTGCCATGCCTTTGATTCATAATTTTACATTGATTCATTTTCTCATTTGGGTAGCCCTTATTGGCCAGATATAGTATGAAAGCTCATTTTTGAGGGTCAAGACTGCCCCTATTTGAGACCTCTCTCGTATTGGGGAGCACCCAGGTTGGTCATCTTATCCATCAATCTCTTGCCCCTACACTTGGCCGAGCAGAGAAGAGAAAAGACCTTCGTACATACCCAAAGTATGGCCAAAGCAGCAACGGTGTGCCTAAGAGGAATCGGCTATGGCTTGCCGTGAAGTGTGTGAAAAACCCATACTCATAAGTCACCCTCAACGACCGGGGAAAGAAACTAGACTCCTAGCGTGGAGCTATCACCAGCCTAAGGGTGCTGCAAAAGCTAACTTTTTTATTTAACATAAAGTTAAGATCTAATTAAACAAAGACTCCTAAAGCCACTCAATCATGTTAAGAAATTATGTGCAGAAATAATAGAAATAATGGAAATGAAAGCACGTTTCTTGTCCAAAATAAAGATACCTTTGCAAATTCATGGCGTGGAAACCAGCATCCTGAAGCGATCTCGATCATCGAGCTTTGAGGAGCACAAACTTTATTTTCCTTGCTTGTCAGGATAAAGGATGAAAGGATAGTAAAGGATTAGATTCCTCGACATAGAGGAGTGGCAGACATCATACTGGACGAAGAAGGGATAAAAAGGAAGAGAGACGAGGGCTAGAACTCTCTCGTTAAGGCACTGAGACCCTGATAACAAGGAACCAGATACATAATAAACAAGGATTAACTGACATCAAGGCGGGCTAAAGCCTCGAAAATAGCAAGAAAAAGGGTGGTGACCCTAAAAGGGTGGAGAGGAGTAAGTAGAAAGAGGAGAATAAGAATCATCCGACATGGTCGGAGAAGGAGAGTAATGATCACCCACTAGAGGCGGGGAAGAAGAAGCATAAACACCCGACAAGGTCGGGGAGAAGAAATGAAAACCACCTGACAAAGTTGGGGAAGGATCAGAAAAACCACCCGACAAGGTCGGGGAACGAGCGCAAGGAATCCCCAATAGGGTCGGGGGAAAAGGATGAGAAGCCGAATCCGGATGTATCCGGGGAGAAAAACTAGAAGATGCCCCCGAATCAGGGGAAGAGGAGGACATAGGCAGAGACCTAGAATGGTGAGGACAGGAGAAGATGGTAGAAATATAGTCAGGTGGTGGAAGGTACACCACCCAAGGATAAGAACTGAGCAAAAGAAAAGATGAATGGACGGAGGAAGGAGAGGAGGAAGTGGACCCTCGAATGCACAACTGACGGCCTTTATACTTATGTCGCCACCTCTTCTTGGCAAAAATCTTCTTGAAACAACTCCGCCTGGCGTGGACTCGGGCCTTCGGGCTTCTTGTCTTGCAATACTTTCTTAAATAACGGGCCCACCTGGCAGACGGCCTAGCCCGGTTATGAATATGAAGCTTCATCGGGGCGGTTGCCCCTAGACTCACGGTGCTAACATGCTGTGGACATTCTTGAGCAACTGACTCCTCAGGATGATGAGTATCATGGAACCGTAGAGTCTTATCTCTTGGCACTAGAACATGGAGATTCGGCAACTCTACTCGGCAACTGGGTGCAAAGCATAACTCCCTTACCAGAAAAGTAGGACAGAACTGAGGGGGAGTAATGTGCAGCGTTGACGTGGCCGACTTACTAATAAACCAAGGGAGATTGCATAACAGATGCAGAATGTCCTTAGAGAATGCAAAAAACACGGCCAACTGCCCCTTGCATATAGAATTCATCAGGCTCTTGGCGGCCGCATGAGTGAGCACCATCTGGGTAGAGAACCCCTCTTGGCCAGTGAACTGAATAGCCATGGAGCGAGGAGAAATAACAACATCGATAGTGAATCCTCCGGTGAGCAGTGAGATTGCCACCGACCTTGCTTGTGAAGAAATTGGCACTAGTGCAAGGGAACTCTTCTTTGCAAACATTTCTGAAAATGTAGGCTCTTTATCCCCAAAATAACCAGGGACTAGGACCCGGATTGGCATGCGGCAAATGACATCTTGAATCTTGAAAAGCATAATCGAAACCTGGCTCGGCTCATTATCTCCCTGGGGACCAGACCCAAGGGGCACCAAAGATAACGCACACCCGCTCCGTGGGGTGGAAGGGGATGGAGAAGTGGAGGTAATATGCTTGGAAGGTGTGGGTAAAGGCTCGAAAGGCGTAAGTTGGGGTAAAGGTGAAGGTGGAGGCGTAGGAGGGGGTAAAGGCGAAGGTGGAGGTGTAGGTATAGCTTGCTCAGGCTTGGGCAACAATGGCGAAGGGGATGGCAAAAGCGGTGAAGATGGTGGAAGTGATGGAATAGGGGTCGCTAGGAGAGGAGGTAGTGAGGGCGGTGGTGATGGCTGTAGGGGTAGTGGAGATGATGGAGAGGGCGATGTGGGCAATGGAGGTAGTGGAGGTGGTGGACATGGAGAGGGTGAGGAAGGAGATGAAGGGGAAATGGAAAAATGTGGGACCCAACGTCGGCGTATTGATACGACACGCCGAGCGGCGTTAGGGGTAGGAGTAGTGGTGGTGGAAGTGGAGGCACCAGCCTGAGGAAGAGATTGGGTAGGCAGAGGTTGCGGAGATGGGGTAGGAGATGGCGAAGGTGATGATGTAGGTGGAGATGGAGGTGGTAATGGGGTAGGCGATGGCATAGGCAGGAAAGTGGACAAGGGGGTAGATAACGGAGCGGGCGCTATGGTAAACGCAAAATCACAGGGGTGCCCCTAGCCTTGAGATGGAGACGGCTGCTTAGGCGACGCTTCCTGTTGTTGCTGCTTACTGCGGAGATATAGAATGACCTCATGAATAGCAGTCCAATCAATCCTCTTCTTCGCTTCTAGATCATAAAGATAATCCTGGAACTCGGGGCAATCCTCAACTAAATGCCCCTGCTGGCGGTGAAATTCACAGAACTAAAGTATATTCCCAACCGCTGGTCGACAAGGCACAATCGGAGGGAGCGACAACGCGTGAGTGGCCATTAAAGCCCCGAAAATGTCTGTAAAACACTATGGCAATGTAGAGCGAGGAGGAGCCTACTTCGGGCTAGGGGGATGCCGAGGGATATGGGAAGGTGATAGAGAAGGTTGCGGGGATGGAAGCAGAGGTTGCGTAGGCAATGGCTCATGGCTAAGGGAAGAATTTGGTGAAGGCATATGCGGAGCAGGATGAGGGGGTACATAGACGGCATCCACGTGCTCGGGGTGTGGTGTTTCCTTGACCGGAGGTGGGGGTTCACGCGGGTATGAAGAGGCGGAAGGCTGACTCATGGAGGGTTGATATGTGGAGGTATATGGATATGTGGAGGTATATGGGTGTGGGGGAGCGGAAGGCCGACTCATGGAAGGATATGTGGTGGAGGGCTGACTCAGGGAAGGTGATGGATAGGAAGCATATGTGGGCGTAGAAGGTGGAGGTGAAGGGGGCTCTGGGTCAAGGGAACTTAAAAGTTGTTGGTGGATGAAGTGGGCTCGATTGTAAAGCTGTTGCCAGGATGTGATATCGTTCAGGGCTAAGATACATCTGAGCTCAGGCGTTGCGTTAGAAATAACCATCTTGATCTGCTCGCCCTCCAGAATATGCCCCAGAACTTGCGCGGCTAGGTGACGCCAGCGGTCGACAAACGTGGAGAATTCCTCGTCGGGCGTCATCTTCTCTTGGGCTAGATCAACCAAAGAATGTCTGGGCCCAACCTGATCCTGGTACTGCTGAATGAGTCTTGCTTGAACGGCTTGAAAATTCATCATCTGCTCTTGCGGTAACGTGAAGAACCAATCCTTGGCCGGACCCTCTAAAGATAGGCCAAACAAATAGGCCATCAAGCGTTGATCATGCTGGAACTGGGCCGACTCATGTAAGAACTCCTTCAAATGCACGTAGGGGTCACCGACTCCACCATAGCGACGATAAGCCGGAATCTGTTGACGTGGGGGAAGCTGAAGACCTCGGAATGCAAATGGGATATCCAAAGAAGTTTGAGGACTGATTTGCCGTTGCAATTCATCAAGCTGGCGTTGGGCCTGAGCGATCATCTCCTCGGTAGGAAGAGTCCGAGAAGGATATGGGCCAGCTTGAGCAAGAGATGATGAATTTAGACCAGGATAATGTTGATGGGCCGGATAAGGGGATCCGGCCTGAGAAGAAGGAAAGCCCGCTCCGAGAATTGAGGAATACATGGGCCTGGAATAATTACGAAGGTGGGAATGAGAATTGATTGGGCCAACAGCAACACGGGCGGGACAAGAAGGCCCGTTAGAAGAATATGGTCCAATGGAGGAATAAGGAGATGGGCCCGCATGGGAAGAGGAATCCACGCGGGGATAAGAAGACGAGGATGAAGAAGGGTAATGTACAAGTGAAAAATGATGCTCCATGAGGGCAAATGGAGACTTTATACAGGAAAATCAGGGAAATCCAATGAGGGTAGTAAGGGCTCAAAGGAGGGGGGCTGACTCAATAATGCAAAGAAAAAGAAAAAGAAACCTAGGACAATGAGACTAGACAAATGGACACACAGAATGGACTACCCTAAATGGGCCTAACAACAAAACCTATATGGATGATGGGGGATGCAACACAAAATAACACAAGTGGGCTTGGACAAGCCCACACAACACAAACAATATGAAAGATTTCACCCAAGTCAAACAAGTTAATATGATGGGAAGTATTTTATTGTCAAAGTTTTGGGTGGGCCTTTTAATGATTTGAATTGAGATTAATTCCCTCAAGATAGGTGTCTTATAGGGAATAAGGTCCAAACTTTGGTTTGACTAAGGTTAATTCTTTCACAACGTATGCAAATGCAAGCCTGAGGGGTGAAAAGATACAACCGGCCCGGCGTCCGTGTGGGAATCCACGGCTCGCGGGGACTTACGGAGGTCCCGGATAAGATCACCTAGTCGAGCCCAAGGAATATGGGAGCGAGAGGATCATTTATCGAGGGGGAATGTAACTACAATATGCCAATATGCATGATCCTATGTGCACCGGGGTGCATGCAATTTCTAGCCTAAGTCTAACAAATCAAGACAATCATGAAATCATGCTAACATTACAAAAATGTATGAAAAATATAAAACAATATGAATAAAAATGATGCAAGACCTAAAATAGGGACAACTAGGCACTAAAAGATAAGAAAAATCATCAAAGGAAAATGTACCCTTGTGTTTGCCCAAAATATGCCTAAGACTAGATGCACAAAATGCAAAAATAGAGGCAACTTTTAAATATGCAAATGATGTCTAAATGATGCAAACTCTATATGTATTGAAAGACAATACAAAGGACCGCACAATGCAACAAAAATTAGCTCAATCCGACATCGGGAGACAAAGTTATGCCCGAATGAACAAGGCCCCTGTGAATCTATCCCAAATCTGCCTAAGACTAGATGCACAAAATACAAAAATAGAGGCAACTTTTAAATATGCAAATGATGTCTAAATGATGTAAATGACCTATGGATGGAAAGACAATACAAAGTACAACACAATGCAACAAGAATCAGCTCAATCCGACATCGGGAGACAAAGTTATGCTCAAATGAATAAGGCCCCTGTGAATAGAAATCCTGCCAGGCCAGAACAGTTAAAAGGTCCCTGGATGACCGTTTATACCCTTTGAGTGGTCTAATGGATGACTACCCAAGTGTTGGACGGTCCAGGGAGGACCGTTTATCACCCCAGAGGGTTTGGGCGGTCCTGGAGAGGCCGTTTAACGCGTTAGGCGGCCCTACGATAGACCGTACAACCCTGATAGACCCGAAAATAGACAGAATGATAGAGAAACGTGGAGAAGACTATCCAAACATGCATGAACTCCCACCCAACATGCAAGAGACTAAAAATATAACGTGATGGGCACTAGGTGTCCCACCGTGATCGCCAAAAAACTGTAGGATGTAAATGTAATATACCCCGCCCCGAGCTAAACAATATAACCATGCATATAAGCGTGAAAGTGCATGAAATGGAAAGGGGCGATAAAGAAGAGGAACCTGACCGTGATCGCCACCAAGGTTCTACGGCATCAAAAGGATGAAGAAAGGATGAATACGGTGCCGTGTACCTTGGAAAATGAAGAAGAAGATGCGGCCTAACGGGAAGCCGCTACAACTGTGATCGCGCTTGAAATGGGATGCGGGAAGCCGATGTGGGTGCACCTCCTCACCTCCTAGCCGGCTAGAAAGCTAGGGCCTCACGTCCTATTGATGTTCTCCTGCAAAACAAAGCCATGAAAACAAAAGAACACCCATTAGATCATGAAAGTGTAGCATCTGTCCCGAAATGATAAATTAACATGAAAGAATGGGGGAGAACGCACCGGGGGAGGGTTTTTAACCCCTATAAATGGGTGCAAAAGCAAGGTGGGAGTGTTGTGCATGCATAGAATTTGAAATCATGGAGTTTGATGGAGAAATGGGATAGAAAAACGTTGTGTAAAATGGAGAAAAATGCATGAACGTGCCGAAATAGCGCAAAAAAACTAAGTGTAAAACTGTGATGATTTGTGAAAAGTGGAGGGAGAGAACTAAGCCTAGGTATGAAGAAAGAGAGCCCGTAGAGATGAAAAACGAAGAAGATACTCCCCTCTTCAAGATGAGACCAATGGAGGATGAAGAGGATGCCGGATGACTCCGCCCCGAGCCGACGAAGGGCGCCCCGTCACACAGGTTCAAGAACTCGTGATGATTTGCAAAAAGTATGGGCGAAGTTAGGAGGGTAAACGAAGATGAAATCCAGAAAATAAGGTATCAAAATGAAGCCTATACTTCCCTCAATAGCCTGGGGTCGAAGGTTTGCGATGACGATTTGGCATGGCTTCACCCCAAGTTCAAGAAGAGCCCCCAGTCGCGTAGGCGAACTGGGCAGGTTTATATAAAAAAAAAGGTGAAAACCCTAACTTTCTGCTGCGATTTCAGAGGATAGAGTCCACCAAATCTCGAGATTTATGGATCAATCTCGAGATAATAGATAGGATAAGAGTTAGGAACAAACGGGACTCTTTTTGGTGGAAGGATCTGGAAGATAGAGTCCATGTAAGGTGGCCCCGGAGCCTAATCTGGAAGAGTTTTTGTTGCACGAAAAGCAGAAAAACCTGATATTGCGGCCAAGATTTCAGGAGATATGGTCAATTAAAAATTGTGCTCCATTTACCAAATTCAAGATAATACAAAGGGGAAGACACAGCAACAAACGGGGCTCAATTTAGTAGAGTATTCTAGAAGATAGAGCCCTAACAAGGAGGCCCCGTTGCACAGGTTTCGGCCTTAGAATTCGGCGGCGAAGAAGATGGAGTTCAGGACATTTTGGACTCTCTGGTAGATGGACGGTCGCACGATAGTCCGTTCATTGCATTGGGCAGTCTAGCAGTAGACCGCCCAAACCTAGGGGCGACCGGGGGACTTTTCGCACAAAAAAGATATAAACGGTCATCCACGGACCGTTTTTCGAGTCAGGCGGTCTTAAGAAGACCGTTTTATGACATTTTAAAAATAATAAAAATAAAAAAAATTTAAAAAGTTACTATTCATGGGCGGTCAACTGTTGACCGTTTTACTGTTGGACGGTCAACTTGTGACCGTTCAACTCAAGGAACGGCAACTGTTGACCGTTTAGCTGCCAAGCTCGCGCGACTTTAGAAATTGAAGCGTATCTTGAAAACGGTGTAGAATTAGAAAAAGTGGTAAACAAAGAAATTGTAGATAACTTTAAAATGAACAACTTTCATGAAGAAAGTAAGATGAGAAAATGATTATAAGAGAGAGAAAATGGGGCTAGAACAGAGAGAGAAAATACCGAGACATAGGTGAATAGTGCAGTCTACCGGAAAAACGTAAATAACTTGAAATCGGTGCAGAACTGGCCAATGACGTAGAAGAAGGAATTGTAGGGATTTGAAAGATGAACAATTTTTGTGAAGGACACATTTTGAAAAGAGGAAAGGAAGGGGGTGAAAAAAGAAAGTTTTCAAAACTGCGCAGCGAAAGGGGGCTGAATGCTTGAGAGAAGCCGGCCTAAATGGGCCGTAAGTTGACTTTGAAGGCCGGAAGGTGACAAGATAGGTTCCAGGGCTCCATGAAATAATGATCTCTAAGGCTCAAATAGAATGGAATAATGAAATGGACTCGAAATCCATCCAAGGAAGGGTCCAAAACAATGGGTAATTCGGGGCATCAAAATGATGAATAAGAGAAATGACTCAACTTGCAAGCTAAAAATGGGTGTCAACAGATGCCCCTCCTTGATGTTTGCTTTGCAAGGGAATGAGCGAAAGTGATGCGGAGGCGAAATGGAAGGAGATGGAGCGAAAGCGACAGCGACGTGAAATGGAGATGAAGTGGAGATGAAGCGGAGAGAACTGATAAGCGGGCATCAAGGCAAAAGACACCCGTTTTAACCAACAAGCGACAAGAATTCTCCCGAAATCGCCGAACTAACCACCAGGACTGGATGACAAGAATGAGACATGTCTGGAGAACTAAACTAATAGGAAAAAAAGGAAGCACGACCAGGCTCATCGGGGACATAATCCACAGACAATGAGGGGGTCGGAAAGGAGCACAACGTAAAAAGCAAGAGAAATATAATTGAGATAAAATCCAGACATGAATCACACTGGCCAACCAGACCAAGCGAAAAGATCAAAGAAATCGTTCAAATTCAGAGTGGAATAAAGATCTCTTATCCAAGAGACATGAAGTGCAACTAACCATTATTGAGGAGAAACCTTGAATGGATCACGAGACCTTAATGCTCAAAATATGACATGATGCATGCTGGGCTAAAATAAAGAAATCATCAAAACGAATGTAAAGAAATCATAAAATAGAAAGTACTCGAGAATAGTATTGCTAGATTGGAACGATCATGGTTAAGACACTATCCGCAACCACTGTGTGCGTGATAGAACCATCATTCCCTAATTTTCCCAACCTAACGGCCTATCCGATGATTAAACATGTGCACCTAGATCATCATCGTTTTTGTTAGAGGGGAACGTCAGATCCTGGAACACATGAATGACCAGTCGGTTCTCGAGATAATATAACAATATAGATACCATATAGTAATGCAACAATGAGTAGGGATAGAAGGCCATACCTGACTTACCTGTGCAGGCGAAATGGCATTTTTTTGATTTTTCTTTTCTGATTTTTTTATTTTTTCATATATAAGACAAATATGATAAACAAGCAAGTGTAAACATAGAAAAAATAACGTAACTATCAACTGAACGACAAACAACATGACATAACATAACGGTCAAATGAAATGGGAGACAATGCAACATAACATAACAAAGGCACACGAGCACATATGCAATGGCATGAACAAACAACATGCATGCATGAACACGGTGTGACAAGACAATAATGCGGTGGGACAACACACGGTTGGGACAAGAACATGGGGCATAAAGGGGTGACTAAAAATATGTGCAAGATAACTAACAACACTCGGTGAGAGATAAAACAACATGTGTGGGACAACACGGTGGGACATAAACATGTGACAAGGACACGGCGGGACAAAAGACATAAACAAATACGCCCTTCAATCAAAACCCAAGATCAGAATGAAGCAGAACCGCCAAGTTCATAATCGTGAGGTAAAGCTCTCTCATAAAGATATGATCATTGCAAACAATAGCTGAGAAGGACATGAGCTTCGGAACAGATCGAGAGATAAGATTGAAGGAGAGAACAGATCAAAGATGTGGACAGGAGGCAGAGCCCAAAGATATAGCAAGGAATGCCTGAGTACGTGCAACCTGCACACTTAGCAAACACATTACGTATATGTCCTTAAAACAAATACAAATGTATGAAAAAGACATATTTTTTGGATTTTTTGTAATTTTTTTTTGATTTTTTTAGATTTTCAACAGTATATCATTTTTTGGATTTTTGGAAATATTTGATTTTTTAGGTTTTTGAAATATTTGATTTTTTTAAAATTTTGAAGTATTTGATTTTTTTGGATTTTTGACAATATTTAATTTTTTAGATTTTTTTAAAATATTTGATTTTTTTAGACTTTTGGTAATATTTTATTTTTTTAGATTTTGACATAACAATTCGCAGCACCTAAAGACGGGCTCAAACTACTAACCAGGGATCGACGTTCCTACCCCTTTCACTAAAGGCTTCCCTTAAGCAGGGTGTGCATGTAAGGGTGGCTTACCACAACCAACTGCTTCTAAAGAACGGTGCCCCTACTAAGGCCATACCCGGGATATAACCCAGCCTAAGAGGGAGAAGCAGAAGAAAAATTAGAGACAAGCTTCGAGCAGGATGGGAGATATCAAGGCTCGAATTCCTTCCAGGGCACTACCCCTCAAAGAGATAACCTGTTGCGCCGGGGCTTTGTGTCTTTGATTTTTAGACCCATATTTATTAGGCACGCATGCGACCGGGCTCATGACGTCCCGCGGGGAACTGTACTGCCACTCTTGCCATGCCTTTGATTCATAATTTTGCATTGATTCATTTTCTCATTTTGGTAGCCCTTATTGGCCAGATATAGTATGAAAGCTCACTTTTGAGGGTCAAGACTGCCCCTATTTGAGACCTCTCTCGTATTGGGGAGGGCCCAGGTTGGTCATCTTATCCATCAATCTCTTGCCCCTACACTTGGCCGAGCAGAGAAGAGAAAAGACCTTCGTACATACCCAAAGTATGGCCAAAGCAGCAACGGTGTGCCTAAGAGGAATCGGCTAAGGCTTGCCGTGAAGTGTGTGAAAAACCCATACTCATAAGTCACCCTCAACGACTGGGGAAAGAAACTAGACTCCTAGCGTGGAGCTATCACCAGCCTAAGGGTGCTGCAAAAGCTAACTTTTTTATTTAACATAAAGTTAAGATCTAATTAAACAAAGACTCCTAAAGCCACTCAATCATGTTAAGAAATTATGTGCAGAAATAATAGAAATAATAGAAATGAAAGCACGTTTCTTGTCCAAAATAAAGATACCTTTGCAAATCCATGGCGTGGAAACCAGCATCCTGAAGCGATCTCGATCATCGAGCTTTGAGGAGCACGAACTTTATTTTCCTTGCTTGTCAGGATAAAGGATGAAAGGATAGTAAAGGATTGGATTCCTCGACATAGAGGAGTGGCAGACATCATACTGGACGAAGAAGGGATAAAAAGGAAGAGAGACGAGGGCTAGAACTCTCTCATTAAGGCACTGACGCCCTGATAACAAGGAACCAGATACATAATAAACAAGGATTAACTGACATCAAGGGGGGCTAAAGCCTCGAAAACAGCAAGAAAAAGGGTGGTGACTCTGAAAGGGTGGAGAGGAGTAAGTAGAAAGAGGAGAATAAGAATCATCCGACATGGTCGGAGAAGGAGAGTAATGATCACCCACCAGAGGCGGGGAAGAAGAAGCATAAACACCCGACAAGGTCAGGGAGAAGAAATGAAAACCACCTGACAAAGTTGGGGAAGGATCAGAAAAACCACCCGACAAGGTCGGGGAACGAGCGCAAGGAATCCCCAATAGGGTCGGGGGATAAGGATGAGAAGCCGAATCCGGATGTATCCGGGGAGAAAAACTAGAAGATGCCCCCGAATCAGGGGAAGAGGAGGACATAGGCAGAGACCTAGAATGGTGAGGACAGGAGAAGATGGTAGAAATATAGTCAGGTGGTGGAAGGTACACCACCCAAGGATAAGAACTGAGCAAAAGAAAAGATGAATGGACGGAGGAAGGAGAGGAGGAAGTGGACCCTCGAATGCACAACTGACGGCCTTTATACTTATGTCGCCACCTCTTCTTGGCAAAAATCTTCTTGAAACAACTCCGCCTGGCGCGGACTCGGGCCTTCGGGCTTCTTGTCTTGCAATACTTTCTTAAATAACGGGCCCACCTAGCAGATGGCCTAGCCCGGTTATGAATATGCAGCTTCATCGGGGCGGTTGCCCCTAGACTCACGGTGCTAACATGCTGTGGACATTCTTGAGCAACTGACTCCTCAGGATGATGAGTATCATGGAACCATGGAGTCTTATCTCTTGGCACTAGAACATGGAGATTCGGTAACTCTACTCGGCAACTGGGCGCAAAGCATAACTCCCTTACCAGAAAAGCAGGACAGAACTGAGGGGGAGTAATGTGCAGCGTTGACGTGGCCGACTTACTAATAAACCAAGGGAGATTGCATAATAGATGCAGAATGTCCTTAGAGAATGCAGAAAACACGGCCAACTGCCCCTTGCATATAGAATTCATCAGGCTCTTGGCGGCCGCATGAGTGAGCACCATCTGGGTAGAGAACCCCTCTTGGCCAGTGAACTGAATAGCCATGGAGCGAGGAGAAATAACAACATCGATAGTGAATCCTCTGGTGAGCAGTGAGATTGCCACCGACCTTGCTTGTGAAGAAATTGGCACTAGTGCAAGGGAACTCTTCTTTGCAAACATTTCTGAAAATGTAGGCTCTTTATCCCCAAAATAACCAGGGACTAGGACCCGAATTGGCATGCGGCAAATGACATCTTGAATCTTGAAAAGCATAATCGAAACCTGGCTTAGCTCATTATCTCCCTGGGGACCAGACCCAAGGGGCACCAAAGATAACGCACACCCGCTCCGTGGGGTGGAAGGGGATGGAGAAGTGGAGGTAATAGGCTTGGAAGGTGTGGGTAAAGGCTCGGAAGGCGTAAGTTGGGGTAAAGGCGAAGGTTGAGGCGTAGGAGGGGGTAAAGGCGAAGGTGGAGGTGTAGGTATAGCTTGCTCAGGCTTTGGCAACAATGGCGAAGGGGATGGCAAAAGCGGTGAAGATGGTGGAAGTGATGGAATAGGGGTCGCTAGGAGAGAAGGTAGTGAGGGCGGTGGTGATGGCTGTAGGGGTAGTGGAGATGATGGAGAGGGCGATGTGGGCAATGGAGGTAGTGGAGGTGGTGGACATGGAGAGGGTGAGGAAGGAGATGAAGGGGAAATGGAAAATTGTGGGACCCAACGTCGGCGTATTGATACGACACGCCGAGCGGCGTTGGGGGTAGGAGTAGTGGTGGTGAAAGTGGAGGCACCAGCCTGAGGAAGAGATTGGGTAGGCAGAGGTTGCGGAGATGGGGTAGGAGATGGCGAAGGTGATGATGTAGGTGGAGATGGAGGTGGTAATGGGGTAGGCGATGGCATAGGCAGGGAAGTGGATAAGGGGGTAGATAATGGAGCGGGCGCTATGGTAAACGCAAAATCACAGGGGTGCCCCTAGCCTTGAGATGGAGACGGCTGCTTAGGTGACGCTTCCTGTTGTTGCTGCTTACTGCGGAGATATAGAATGACCTCATGAATAGCAGTCCAATCAATCCTCTTCTTCGCTTCTAGATCATAAAGATAATCCTGGAACTCGGGGCAATCCTCAACTAAATGCCCCTGCTGGCGGTGAAATTCACAGAACTGAAGTATATTCCCAACCGCTGGTCGACAAGGCACAATCGGAGGGAGCGACAACGCGTGAGTGGCCATTAAAGCCCCGAAAATGTCGGTAAAACACTCTGGCAATGTAGAGCGAGGAGGAGCCTGCTTCGGGCTAGGGGGATTCCGAAGGATATGGGAAGGTGATAGAGAAGGTTGCGGGGATGGAAGCAGAGGTTGCGTAGGCAATGGCGCATGGCTAAGGGAAGGATTTGGTGAAGGCATATGCGGAGCAGGATGAGGGGGTATATAGACGGCATCCACGTGCTCGGGGTGTGGTGTTTCCTTGACCGGAGGTGGGGGTTCACGCGGGTATGGAGAGGCGGAAGGCTGACTCATGGAGGGTTGATATGTGGAGGTATATGGATATGTGGAGGTATATGGGTGTGGGGGAGCGGAAGGCCGACTCATGGAAGGATATGTGGTGGAGGGCTGACTCAGGGAAGGTGATGGATAGGAGGCGTATGTGGGCGTAGAAGGTGGAGGTGAAGGGGGCTCTGGGTCAAGGGAACTTAAAAGTTGTTGGTGGATGAAGCGGGATCGATTGTAAAGCTGTTGCCAGGATGTGATATCGTTCAGGGCTAAGATACATCTGAGCTCAGGCGTTGCGTTAGAAATAACCATCTTGATCTGCTCGCCCTCCGGAATATGCCCCAGAACTTGCGCGGCTAGGTGACGCCAGCGGTCGGCAAACGTGGAGAATTCCTCGTCGGGCGTCATCTTCTCTTGGGCCAGATCAACCAAAGAATGTCTGGGCCCAACCTGATCCTGGTACTGCTGAATGAATCTTGCTTGAACGGCTTGAAAATTCATCATCTGCTCTTGCGGTAACGTGAAGAACCAATCCTTGGCCGGACCCTCTAAAGATAGGCCAAACAAATAGGCCATCAAGCGTTGATCATGCTGGAACTGGGCCGACTCATGTAAGAACTCCTTCAAATGCACGTAGGTGTCACCGACTCCACCATAGCGACGATAAGCCGGAATCTGTTGACGTGGGGGAAGCTGAAGACCTCGGAATGCAAATGGGATATCCAAAGAAGTTTGAGGACTGATTTGCCGTTGCAATTCATCAAGTTGGCGTTGGGCCTGAGCGATCATCTCCTCGGTAGGAAGAGTCCGAGAAGGATATGGGCCGGCCAGCTTGAGCAAGAGATTATGAATTTAGACCAGGATAATGTTGATGGGCCGGATAAGGGGATCCGGCCTGAGAAGAAGGAAAGCCCGCTTCGAGAATTGAGGAATACATGGGCCTGGAATAATTACGAAGGTGGGAATGAGAATTGATTGGGCCAACAGCAACATGGGCGGGACAAGAAGGCCCGTTAGAAGAATAGGGTCCAATGGAGGAATAAGGAGATGGGCCCGCATGGGAAGAGGAATCCACGCGGGGATAAGAAGACGAGGATGAAGAAGGGTAATGTACAGGAGAAAAATGACGCTCCATGAGGGAAAATGGAGACTTTATACAGGAAAATCAGGGAAATCCAATGAGGGAAGTAAGGGCTCAAAGGAGGGGGGCTGACTCAATAATGCAAAGAAAAAGAAAAAGAAACCTAGGACAATGAGACTAGACAAATGGACACACAGAATGGACTACCCTAAATGGGCCTAACAACAAAACCTATATGGATGATGGGGGATGCAACACAAAATAACACAAGTGGGCTTGGACAAGCCCACACAACACAAACAATATGAAGGATTTCACCCAAGTCAAACAAGTTAATAGGATGGTAAGTATTTTATTGTCAATGTTTTGGGTGGGCCTTTTAATGATTTGAATTGAGATTAATTCCCTCAAGATAGGTGTCTTATAGGGAATAAGGTCCAAACTTTGGTTTGACTAAGGTTAATTCCTTCACAACGTATGCAAATGCAAGCCTGAGGGGTGGAAAGATACAACCGGCCCGGCGTCCGTGTGGGAATCCACGGCTCGCGGGGACTTACGGCGGTCCCGGATAAGATCACCTAGTCGAGCCCAAGGAATATGGGAGCGAGAGGATCACTTATCGAGGGGGAATGCAACTACAATATGCCAATATGCATGATCCTATGTGCACCGGGGTGCATGCAATTTCTAGCCTAAGTCTAACAAATCAAGACAATCATGAAATCATGCTAACATTACAAAAATGTATGAAAAATGTAAAACAATATGAATAACAATGATGCAAGACCTAAAATAGGGACAACTAGGCACTAAAAGATAAGAAAAATCATCAAAGGAAAATGTACCCTTGTGTTTGCCCAAAATATGCCTAAGACTAGATGCACAAAATGCAAAAATAGAGGCAACTTTTAAATATGCAAATGATGTCTAAATGATGCAAACTCTATATGTATGGAAAGACAATACAAAGGACAGCACAATGCAACAAAAATCAGCTCAATCCGACATCGGGAGACAAAGTTATGCCCGAATGAACAAGGCCCCTGTGAATCTATCCCAAATCTGCCTAAGACTAGATGCACAAAATGTAAAAATAGAGGCAACTTTTAAATATGCAAATGATGTCTAAATGATGTAAATGACCTATGGATGGAAATACAATACAAAGGACAACACAATGCAACAAGAATCAGCTCAATCCGACATCGGGAGACAAAGTTATGCTCAAATGAATAAGGCCCCTGTGAATAGAAATCCTGCCAGGCCAGAACAGTTAAAAGGTCCCTGGATGACCGTTTATACCCTTTGAGCGGTCTAATGGATGACCGCCCAAGTGTTGGACGGTCCAGGGAGGACCGTTTATCACCCCAGAGGGTTTGGGCGGTCCTGGAGAGGCCGTTTAACGCGTTAGGTGGCCCTACGATAGACCGTACAACCCTGATAGACCCGAAAATGGACAGAATGATAGAGAAACGTGGAGAAGACTATCCAAACATGCATGAACTCCCACCCAACATGCAAGAGACTAAAAATATAACGTGATGGGCACTAGGTGTCCCACCGTGATCGCCAAAAAACTGTAGGATGTAAATGTAATATACCCCGCCCCGAGCTAAACAATATAACCATGCATATAAGCGTGAAAGTGCATGAAATGGAAAGGGGCGATAAAGAAGAGGAACCTGACCGTGATCGCCACCAAGGTTCTACGGCATCAAAAGGATGAAGAAAGGATGAATACGGTGCCTTGTACCTTGGAAAATGAAGAAGAAGATGCGGCCTAACGGGAAGCCGCTACAACGTGTGATCGCGCTTGAAATGGGATGCGGGAAGCCGATGTGGGTGCACCTCCTCACCTCCTAGCCGGCTAGAAAGCAAGGGCCCCACGTCCTATTGATGTTCTTCTACAAAACAAAGCCATGAAAACATAAGAACACCCATTAGATCATGAAAGTGTAGCATGTGTCCCGAAATGATAAATTAACATGAAAGAATGGGGGAGAACGCACCGGGGGAGGGTTTTTAACCCCTATAAATGGGTGCAAAAGTAAGGTGGGAGTGTTGTGCATGCATAGAATTTGAAATCATGGAGTTTGATGGAGAAATGGGGGAGAAAAACGTTGTGTAAAACGGAGAAAAATGCATGAACGTGCCGAAACAGCGCAAAAAAACTAAGTGCAAAACTGTGATGATTTGTGAAAAGTGGAGGGAGAGAACTAAGCCTAGGTATGAAGAAAGAGAGCCGGAGAGATGAAAAATGAAGAAGATACTCCCCTCTTCAAGATGAGACCAATGGAGGACGAAGAGGATGCCGGATGACTCCGCCCCGAGCCGACGAAGGGCGCCCCGTCACACAGGTTCAAGAACTCGTGATGATTTGCAAAAAGTATGGGCGAAGTTAGGAGGGTAAACGAAGATGAAATCCAGAAAATAAGGTATCAAAATGAAGCCTATACTTCCCTCAATAGCCTGGGGTCGAAGGTTTGCGATGACGATTTGGCATGGCTTCGCCCCAAGTTCAAGAAGAGCCCCCCATCGCGCAGGCGAACTGGGCAGGTTTCTATAAAAAAAAGGTGAAAACCCTAACTTTCTGCTGCGATTTCAGAGGATAGAGTCCACCAAATCTCGAGATCTATGGATCAATCTCGAGATAATAGATAGGATAAGAGTTAGGAACAAACGAGACTCTTTTTGGTGGAAGGATCTGGAAGATAGAGTCCATGTAAGGTGGCCCCGGAGCCTAATCTGGAAGAGTTTTTGTTGCACGAAAAGCAGAAAAACCTGATATTGCGGCCAAGATTTCAGGAGATATGGTCAATTAAAAATCATGCTCCATATACCAAATTCAAGATAATACAAAGGGGAAGACACAGCAACAAACGGGGCTCAATTTAGTAGAGTATTCTAGAAGATAGAGCCCTAACAAGGAGGCCCCGTTGCACAGGTTTCGGCCTTAGAATTCGGCGGCGAAGAAGATGGAGTTCAGGACTTTTTGGACTCTCCGGTAGATGGACGGTCGCACGATAGACCGTTCATTGCATTGGGCGGTCTAGCAGTAGACCGCCCAAACCTGGGGGCGACCGAGGGACTTTTCGCACAAAAAATATATAAACGGTCATCCACGGACCGTTTTTCGAGTCAGGCGGTCTTAAGAAGACCATTATATGACATTTTAAAAATAATAAAATAAAAATAAAAATAAAAAAATTTAAAAAAGTTACTGTTCATGGGCGGTCAACTGTGACCGTTTTACTGTTGGACGGTCAACTTGTGACCATTCAACTCAAGGAACGGTCAATTGTTGACCGTTTAGCTGCCAAGCTCGCGCGACTTTAGAAATTGAAGCGTATCTTGAAAACGGTGTAGAATTAGAAAAAGTGGCAAACAAAGAAATTGTAGATAACTTAAAAATGAACAACTTTCGTGAAGAAAGTAAGATGAGAAAATGACTAGAAGAGAGAGAAAATGGGGCTAGAACAGAGAGAGAAAATACCGAGACATAGGTGAATAGTGCAGTCTACCGTAAAAACGTAAATAACTTGAAATTGGTGCAGAACTGGCCAATGACGTAGAAGAAGGAATTGTAGGGATTTGAAAGATGAACAACTTTTGTGAAGGACACATTTTGAAAAGAGGAAAGGAAGGGGGTGAAAAAAGAAAGTTTTCAAAACTGCGCAGTGAAAGGGGGCTGAATGCTTGAGAGAAGCCGGCCTAAATGGGCCGTAAGTTGACTTTGAAGGCCGGAAGGTGACAAGATAGGCTCCAGGGCTCCATGAAATAATGATCTCCAAGGCTCAAATAGAATGGAATAATGAAATGGACTCGAAATCCATCCAAGGAAGGGTCCAAAACAATGGGTAATTCGGGGCATCAAAATGATGAATAAGAGAAATGACTCAACTTGCAAGCTAAAAATGGGTGTCAACAGTCGTGTCCTTGGCAGATTTATCGGGTACTAACCACATGTGTATATGTATTTATCCTTCTTACCAGACCATCCCGATAGCACCCAGATGGAGACATACCGCAATCTTCTTCGATTCGTCCAGAAGCCCGCCTACTTTGAAGCCGCACTGCCGGCTCCGACTACGGCTCCTCTGCCCAAGGCAGCGAAGAGGCCCCGTGCAAAATCGCCCGTGAAGAAGGTAGTGGATGCCGCGAAGGCGGCTAAGCAGTGGGACACAAAGCGGAGAAAAACAGAGGCAGCCAGGGCCCCTATCGCCATTCCTCCGGTGCCACGGGTCCCATCTTTTGAGGAGTTCGAAGTCGCCCGACCCGAGACAAGCCAACCTGCCGGTCAGTACCTTCGACCATCAGCGTGTCTTTTAAGTCTTTCTCTTTTTTTGTATTCTCATTTTGGAGCAAAGCCCTGACACCTGACTATTTCTTTTGTCTCAGCCCCTGTGGAAGAGCCCGTGCCCGCACCTATTCCTAACGCGGGGGAGCCAGTTCCTGTGCCCGCCCCTGTCACGGGTGAAGCCGCGATCGTAGAAAAGGCGACCTCGGCGGTGGCTCCGGCTTCCTCACCGCAGGCCAAGGGGAGGTCCCGAGCAAAGTCGCCTGTTAAGAAGGCATTGGCTGCTGCCAAGGTGGCCGGGCGGCAAGCGGCGAAGCGGAGACGGGCAGAGGGGTCCCCGGTCCCAGCGGCCGCCTCTCCGGTGGCCCCTATCTTGTCCTTTGAAGAATTCGAGGTCACTCGGACTGAGCCAAGTCACCATGCCGGCGGGGTTCAACGGTCGCCGACGTCACCCGAGATTGATTTGCCTCCTGGGCCATCCTTGGATGCGCGCACGGCGACAATGCGCTTCTTTCTTACAGGCGACACGGAGGAACCGGCGCTTATGCTGACCCCGAGCGAGAGCGAGGCCGCGGTCCCCGAGGCAGCGGTCTCCGAGGCCGCGTCGCCCATCGAAGAGGCCATCCGCGGGCCACCTCCTGTTGCAGCAGCTGAAGGGGGTATTTGCCTTTGTTGGCCTATTTGACTTCTTTTATCCTTTGGGAGCCGATTGGGTTTGATATAACCCGTGTTTTTCTTCTGTGTGACAGGCACAGCAGAGGCAGTCGCTGGACTATTCGGGCCCCGCCTGCAACTCCCGACGACGCGTCTATATGTGAGGAGGAGGCTGAAGTCCGGCGTACCGGCCTCATCTAGCCCACGGGAGGGTGCGCCGGCCATTGACCTCGAAGTGGAGACCCCTTTGCCGGCAAGGGGAGAGCCTGCGACGGTCAAGTCATCGTCGGGCGAAGAGGTAGACTACAATTACTCCTCCGATGAAGCGGCTCCTGACGAAGGAGTTTCCGGGGCATCGGAGCCGCCCGAGCCGGTCTTCAGGGTCCGCTTACTTGCTGGCTCCCCGAGCTTTATGGGGAAGACTGCTGTAAGTGTGAGCTTGCTTGGGCCGGCTCCTTCCTCTCCTTCGTGGTTACCTAATGATCTTTTCTTGTCAATTCCAAGTTTCAGGGGCTTAACTTGCCGGAGGCTGTGGAAAAGGGTACCCCGGTTGCGCCGATCGACCGTCAGGTGGGGGTCGATGTGGGCTCGGGCAAACTAGCCCTTCTACTCGAGGCTCTTCAGCAAGAGTCAGCCGCAGGGACTTCAAGTGTTTCTGAAGCGGCGGACGAGCCTCTGGAGGAAGGAGAGATTGTGCCCGAAGGCCGCATCTTCACGGTGGCCGAGGTAAGCGGGGCTTTATGGCTCTTCCCACTTCTCGTCCTCGCGTAATTTATTCCCGGCGACGGGCGGCTAACCATATTTCATGTGGATAGGTGGCGCCGACTCTGGCATCTATTCCGGAGGTGGAGACTCTTGCCATGCTCGTGCAGGCGGGAGGCGTCCCTCACCTACTGGTTCCACTTCCACCTCTTCCGAGGCTGCCGGCCCAGATGGAGGACCCTTTCTTGAGACAAGTATTCGCGGGGCTCCGTGCACATTTGGAGGGATCCCACACGCGAGGGAAAAGTCCGTGGCTGATGGCGTCGGGTCCGACTTTACTCGAAGCCCCTCCTTCAACCGAAGTAGCCGTACCGGCACCCCTGCCCATTGAGGTAGTGGCAGAAGCGAACCAAGCAGAGGTGGAGGAGGCAGGAGAGCAGCGGATGATAGCAGCGTCAGATGCTTCGGCAATGACTTCAGCCATTTCCTCAGCCGTGGTTGGCCAGGAATCTTCTGTCGAGCCACGCCGGCCAGGCGTCTTGACTCTTGCTCTTCCATCTTCTTCGGCCTCGGTGAACGCTGATTTGTGGGCAGAGGTGGACAGCACCATGGAATTTACTCCCCCAGCCATGCCTTCGGTCAGTCACACCTCGTCAGAGGCGCCAGTCCATCAAATGCTGGTAACGTTGCAGACGATGTTCTTCGTTGATCTTTCCTTATCATACCGGGAGGTACACACCATAGTGACGCAGCTGACCGGGGCGTTACAAGTGCTGGGCTGCCCACTGGAGGAGTGGTCGCGACGAGTCTTGTTGCTATTAAAGTATATCAAACGTCGCGAGTTTCTCGAGACCCAGGCTCCTGACGCGCGCGCCGCGCTGGACACCCAAGCGGACGAGTATTTGCAGGTCTTGGAGGCACGGCGCCATGATGAAGAGCGCCATGGGAAGGCCTTGGAGAAAGGCCAGGGCAGCGTCCGCTCCCTCAAGAGTCGGATCGAGAAGCTAGAGGGCTACCTTGCTGCGGCTAGGGTTGACCTTGCCGAGACTGAGAAGGTGGTTGAGAGTGAGAGCGAAGCTCTCGCCGTCACCCAAGTTGAAACGGTGTCCGCGGAAGCCGAACTCGCCCGTATTGAGGAATTGAGGGGCCGGTTACGCGATATGATGAACTTCCCTTGCGTCGGGATCCTCCCCCTCGAGGACATCTTCAGGGGTGTCGGCTGAGCGTCGCCTCCCTTAGCTTTCTCCTTTTTGTAACACAGGGGTATGCCCCGAAGCATATGTAATCTGATCCTTCTTTAAATAGAACAGAACAGTTACAGTTTCACGTGTTCTTCCTGTATGCATTCATCCCAGAGGGACCTCTCTTCCCCTTTTTCTCCTATGTGTATACTGTCTTGTTCTTCCTCTTCCCTCCCCTCCCCTTTTTGTGCTGAGACACATTGGCAGGGTGTGAATCTTCGCGAGGCTTCGCTTTGGGAGAACCAGGCAGGAACCCATGTCAGGGCACATGAGAGTGCTCGCCTTCTCAGGGGGAGGACGAGGGGACCACTCCACCATACCGAACGGGCGACTCCCTGGTTTCGCCGCAATATTGGAAGCGCGTGCTGGCCTCAAGCGGGGGGCCTCGGTCAGAGATCGGATTTCTCGTTGTCCAGAGGGGACGGAGAGAAGAGTTTGTTTAGTCAATGACCCGGACGGAAGGTCCGAGCCAAAGGGGTACTCACCGCCCGGGGAGGACGGAGAGAAGAGTTTGTTTAGTCAATGACCCGGACGGAAGGTCCGAGCCAAAGGGGTACTCACCGCCCGGGGAGGACGGAGAGAAGAGTTTGTTTAGTCAATGACCCAGACGGGAGGTCCGAGCCAAAGGGGTACTCACAGCCCGGGGAGGACGGAGAGAAGAGTTTGTTTAGTCAATGACCCGGACGGGAGGTCCGAGCCAAAGGTGTAGTCACCGCCCGGGGAGGACGGAGAGAAGAGTTTGTTTAGTCAATGACCCGGACTGGAGGTCCGAGCCAAAGGGGTACTCACTGCCCGGGGAGGACGGAGAGAAGAGTTTGTTTAGTCAATGACCCAGACGGGAGGTCCGAGCCAAAGGGGTACTCACCGCCCGGGGAGGACGGAGAGAAGAGTTTGTTTAGTCAATGACCCGGACTGGAGGTCCGAGCCAAAGGGGTACTCATCGCCCGGGGAGGACGGAGAGAAGAGTTTGTTTAGTCAATGACCCGGACGGGAGGTCCGAGCCAAAGGGGTACTCACCGCCCGGGGAGGACGGAGAGAAGAGTTTGTTTAGTCAATGACCCGGACGGGAGGTCCGAGCCAAAGGGGTACTCACCACCTGGGGAGGACGGAGAGAAGAGTTTGTCTAGAAATTTCTTTTACTACTTCCGTGGCTATGGGGCGATGGCTAGAAATGGGAGGAGTTCCCCCTTTCTCGGCTGCCACTCTTCCCTTGCTCTTGTATCCTTTCCCCCCCTTTTTTTTACTTCTTCTTTTCTCTTCTTCTTTTTTCTTTCTTTCTCTTTTTTTTTCTCTTCTCTTTTTTTTCCTTGTCCTCTTCTTCTCTTCTTTTTTTTTCTTCTCTTCTTCTCCCCTTTTTTCTCTTTTCTCCCGTTTTCTCTTCTCTCTTTTTTTTCTCTTTTTTTCTCTTTTTTTTACCTTCCTCTTCCCCTTTTTCTCGTTCCCTTTTTTTTGAAAACCATGGATAGTGGTCAAGTTGTTTGGACATCAATCACGTAAATCCGCCCAAAATAGGGCGGAGGGTCATATTATTGATTGAACGGGGGCGCCGGAGCGTGGTACAGTCTCAAGTGCCTTCCATTAAGAGGCGGGAACTGAACTTCTCCGCGATGGTTGACGATTACATAGGCCCCACCTTCGTAGACTTTTTGGACTGCGTAGGGTCCGAGCCAGTTCTCATTCAGCTTACCCTTAGGGTTGGCAACCATGAGGTCTCTTCTCTTGACCATGACGAGGTCGCCCTTTTTCAATTCGCGTTCCTTGACAAGCTTGTCAAAGGCGCGTGCAATCCGGGCTTGGTAGATCTGAATGTTCTGTTGGGCCTGGAGCCACTTTCCTTCTAGGCTGGAGAGTTCATCAAGTCTTCGTTCAACGTTGGTTTGCCCTTCAAGGACAAGGCCATGCTGAATGGCAACCCTGAGGGACGGTATCTCCAGTTCAACGGGGACGATTGCCTCCGAGCCATATACGAGAGAAAAGGGCGAACAGCCTGTTGGAGTCTTGTATACAGTTCGGTATGCCCAAAGCGCCTCGTACATTCTTTCTTCCCAGTCCCTTTTGTTAGAGCTGACCGTCTTGGCCAAGAGAGTGCAGAGTGTCTTATTAAAAGCTTCGGCCAGCCCATTAGCCTGTGGGTTGTAAGGAGTCGATGTCCTCCAATCAATTTTATATTTTTCTACCAGCCGGTAGACCTTCTGGTTGCGGAAGTGGCTGCCGTTGTCTGACACAACTCGGTCGGGCGCGCCAAACCAGAATATGATATTACGGCGGACAAACCTGACCACGATCTCTCCGGTGACCTCCCGTAAGGCGACAGCCTCTGCCCAGCGGGAGAAGTAGTCGGTTGCCGCCAAAATGTATTTGCAGCCTGTGGAAGATGTAGGTAAGGGACCCACAACGTCCGTTCCCCACTGGGCGAACGGCCAACTGGGCGCGGTTGGGTGTAACTGCACCGGGGGCCTTCTGGGTATGGTGGCATGCTCCTGACATTTTTGACACGACTTAGCATATTTGCAGCAGTCGTCGAACATTGTAGGCCAATAATAGCCAAGCTTCTTTATTTCAATCTTCATTTTCGGCCCGACCTTGTGTGCGCCAGCTGTCCCTACGTGGACCTCCTTCATGACCCTCCAGGCTTCTTCATTGGACAAGCATCGGAGGAGTAATTTCTGCTTGGCGTCGGCCACCATTCGGAATAATATTCCATTTCGGAGCTCATAAGAGTCCTTAATTCTGATCAGCCTGAGCTTCTCTTCTCTCTTCTTGGGCAGCTGCTGGTACTTGAACCACTGCATCAGGGGGTCTCTCCAGTCGGGTAGGCCGACGACTTCTGCTATGGTGACTTCCAGCTCTTCTTCTTCTGGTTCCTCTTCTATCATGCTGGGCATCTGGCGCTGATTTATTACTTGGATACTGAGAGATCCATTTGGAGGCACTGCCAGTGAGCTCCCCAGTTTTGCCAGGGCGTCGGCTTGTGCATTCTCCCCTCTAGCGACATGGCCTATCTCAAGGAGGTAGAACCGCTCCATGAGTCTCTTCGCCTTAGTGTGATAAGGGAGCAACTCAGGTTTTCGGACATCAAACTATCCCTGGACCTGCTTGACGACCAGCAGCGAGTCGCCGAATACTTGGAGCATTTTAATCTCCATTTGGAGGGCCACCTGAAGGCCGATGATCAGTGCTTCATACTCTGCTTCATTATTCGTGCAGGGCTTGGTAATGCAGCAGGAAGTGTGCATCACTTCCCCGTCTGGCGATTTGAGGATGATGCCGGCTCCGGCTCGTACCTTGGCGTGTCCGGACAGGGTCGCTTCTGTTCTCGAAGCCCCGTCAAAGTATAGCTGCCAGATAGCTTGTTGGACATGATCTACCTCCAGTGTCTCATCTTCGGGTAGCTCGGTGGCCAACGGGGAGCCTTCGGGCACGGGGTGTGCTGCGAAGAAATCCGCGACGGCTTGTCCCTTAACGGCCTTCTGCGGCACGTAGGTGATATCAAACTCCATGAGCACCACGGCCCACTTGCCAAGGCGTCCCTCCGGGACAGGCTGGAGGAGAATGTGCTTGATAGGGTCAGCTCTGGATTTTAGACTTACTTCATGGGACAGCATTTAGTGCCTCATCTTCTTGACTGCGAAGACCAAAGCGAGGCAGACTTTCTCTATCGGGGTGTACTCTGGCCTCCGCACCCACTAGTCTCCGGCTGAGGTAGTAGAGAGCCTGCTCTTTTCCCTGATCATTGTTCTGGGTAAGCATTGCCCCCAGTGAATATTCGGTAGCCGCTATGTAGAGAATAAGCGGTCTGCCTCTGACAGGTGCCCCCAGGACTGGCGGGGTCTTTAGGTATTCTTTTAACTGGTCGAACGCGCGTTGGCATTCGCGACCCCAGTTGAAGGGTGCATTCTTCATCATCAGTCTGTGAAAGGGTTGGTAACGCCCCGACAGGTTGGAGATAAACCTGCGGATATAGGCTAGACGGCCCTGTAGGGACCTCAGCTCTCCCAGACTCTTCGGAGGGGGCAACTCCTGAATGGCTTTTATCTTGAAGGGGTCAATCTCGATCCCTCTGTGCCGGACAATAAAGCCGAGGAACTTACCACTGGACACGCCAAAGGTGCACTTCATAGGGTTCATCTTCAGCCCATACAGTCGGAGCCTTTGAAAGACGACCCTGAGGTCGCTCAGATGTTCAGCTCTCTTCTTAGTCTTGACAACTAGATCATCAATGTAGCATTCGACCTTGCTATATAGCAGCTCGTCGAAGATCTTGGTCATTGCCCGCTGATATGTAGCACCAGCATTCTTGAGGCCAAAGGGCATCCTCTTGTAGTGGAATATCCCCTTGGGTGATCTGAAAGCCGTGTGAATCCGGTCGTGGTCGGCTATCCAAATTTGGTTATAGCCGGACGATCCGTCCATAAAAGACAGGGCCTTGTGGCCGGTGGTTGCATCAATCATCACTTCGGTGATAGGCACCGGGAAGTCATCTTTTGGGCAGGCTTTATTCAGGTCGCGGAAATCCACGCAAATCCTGATCTGTCCATTCTTCTTCTTCACTGGCATAATATTGGCCAACCAGGTGGTGTACTGGTTCTCCGCCACGAAGCCGACATCTATGAGCTTGTCGACCTCCTTGCAGATCTGGCTGATCAATTCCGGCCTCATACGCCGGGGAGACTGCTTCCCTGGTTCCACTGTGGGATCAATGGCCAAGATGTGCTGAGTCACTTCGGGGCTGAGCCCAGGCATTTCTTTATAATTCCAGGCAAAGCAATCCCAGAATTCTTGCAGCAACTTTGTGTATTGTTCTCTCTCCAGTAGGGGCATAAGAGCACTCAGAAAGGTCGGCCTGGGGTCACCTTTTGTGCCAAGGTTGATCTCAATCAATTCGTCGACTGTGGCCTGGCCGCGATTTTCAATTTTCGACGGGGCTGGCGACAAATCAACGAAGTCTTGATCTTCATTGTCTTCGGGCTCGAGGACGCCATCCCCCTCTTCTTGTTCCTCATGAAGGGGCGCGGGGGCTGCATCTATCGCACATTCCTCCTGGACCATAGCTGCCGGGTCCGCGGGGTCCGCTGGTGCGGAAAGGCACAAGGCCACCTCGGGATCTTCTGTATAATCATCGTAGACAGCTCCGACGGGAGCCGGGGCAGCCGCATCTTCAGGCGCCTGGTACTGGATGGATAGTGTATAGGCTCCTCTTCTGGGGCTGTCCGCCGCGTGGGGGCGTGGTGGGGCTACCACATAGTCTCCCATTCTGAGCTCGTCCTTGTCAATGAGGTCTTGAGCAATGTCCTTGAAGACATAGCAATCTTCGATGGCGTGGCCCAGTATCTGGTGGTAGGGACAAAACAGTGGGTCCCCACTTCTTCGGGTGTCCTGCGGCCTCTTGGACCGTGGGAGGGAGACCTTGCTGTAGTGGCAGGCCCAGTCAAAAATACCCCGGGTCTTCTCTCTTGGGAAAGAGTAGGGCTTTTGCAGCTTCTCTTGGAGTGTCAGGCCTTGCCTGGTTGGCCGTCCGGTTAATGGGCTTGCCGTGTCTCTTGTCTCCCTTCTTGACCAGAGGGGGAGATCGGGACTGGTGTCTCGGGGTCGAGACATATAGCCACCCCACGGGCGGAGAGATCCCTGGATGAGGTCGGCAACTAGCGAGGTCAACTCAGCCAGCCGTGCTTTTAACATCTCGATCTCCCGTTGCTGCCTATGGTACAAGGCGTACATGATGGGGTCATATCGAGGGGAATTTGGGGCATGACCCATGCTTCTGCTTCTTGCTTCGCCAGCAGGCCGAAGTGAGGGCGCCTCGGCGGTGTGCTCTTGCGAGGCTAACCTGTCGGAGAGAGAGGGGGTTTTCCCCGTGCAGCAGCGGCGGAGAGGGTTCCAAAGGAACACTTCTTCGTCTTGTGCCTCCTCAGCCGGAGGCCTGGGATATACTTCTTGGTGGGCTTCCCGCAAATCTACAGCTTCCGCGGGATCGTCGCCGAACAAGGCCGAAACCGATATCACATCAGTTTCGTAATAATCCTCTGGTGAGAAGCCCAGACCGGGGTGCTTTGTGATTTGCAGCAACCGCCAATCCAGGTTTGGTGGGTTCCACATTCTTTCGAACATTTCCTTCCGGCTGGAGGGTTAATAGGGGGGAATTTTTTGCGTTCTGACCATTCTGGCTACCTGGTCGGTCATATGGGGAAGTCCCACAATGGGGACGTGCGGGTCATGCAACTCATCAGGAAACCGGAAATCATCGTCTTCCATGACTGGCTTTTCCCCGGCAACATAAAAGATGGTGGATGGCCCCTCCGGGTTAGGCACTTCAAAGGTCCTCAGCCGCTCGGCCGCTTGACAGTCAATCTCTGTAATGGGCTTGATGATCCCTGGCGGGACCCTGACATCCCCCAGCATGTCTTCGAGGCAAGGCGTCCCCGGTGTAGAGTAGATAGGGAGAGGGGCTCCCTTAAATACCCCCCCCCCTCTTGTGCAATGAATGGTACATGTGGGGGAGCCACATAACCTGGGGGCGGCGGAGGAAACCAACTGCCCGACTCCACTTTCTTCTTCCCTTTGTCTTGGGCGGCTTGGGGGGCTTGCTTCGCCTTCTCTAGATATAGATTGGCATCTGACAAGTGACACTCGAACACCTCGAACGGGTGGAGGTCGGCGAAGATTCTGACTTCCTTCCCTTCACAGGGGTACTTGATGCATTGATGCAGGGTGGAGGGCACCACTCTGTTCTGGTGTAGCCAGGGGCGACCAAGCAACACCTTAAAGGAGGTGTTGGAGTTGATGACGTGGAACTGGACCTTGGTGGTGAAGTCATCAAAGGTCAGGCTGAACTCTGCGACCCCCATGGGCACCTCACATTTCTGGTTAAAACCAGCAATCTTGACATTTCTGACCTCAACCAGGTGTACATCAAAATAAGGCTTTTGATACACCCGGTACAGGAGTATATTCACTGCTGCCCCCGGGTCGATTAGGACCCTATTGATGGGCTGGCCGTTCAGCTGCCCTTTCATGTAGAGGGGCATGTTATGGCTACAGGTCAGCAGGAGAATGTCGTCTTCTGTGAAAGCCACAGCTACTTCAGGTGAGGTTTCTGCCAGCCAAGCTTCAAGGTGCGCTGGCGTCTGAAGTGCGGCAATGATGGCTTGCCGTGTTTCTTCGTCCAAAGACAGCATCTCCCACACGGTGAACCGGGTCGGGATCTTCTTGAGGTGTCTGACTATCCTTTCGGCGGCCCGTACCTTGAGTAATTTCATCTCTTCGGGCTTGCCGCGCCTGCCTCCATCCTGAAGCTGGGGTGTCAGGTCAGGGGATGCCAGCTTTGTGGGCTCCGCTACAGCCTGTCGAGCCGGCGGGGCCTGCTGGGCTTCCTCCGCCCCCTGCATGAATTCGGCGAGGTTTGGGATGTCACTGTTGTCCGCTTCTGGCTGAGGAAGAGTTACCGCCGGTAGAGCTTGAGAGATGCTTACTTTTTCGGTCGAAGGAGACCCCTGGGAGTGCGCCCGCCCTACCGTTCGGGCTAACAGGAATTCGGCGAATGAAGGGGTGCCTCGGCTCCTAGCCCCTACGGGATAGAGACACGCCGGAGGAGGGATCTCGGTGCCTCGGACCTCGGGGTCGGGGACCTGGTATGGTTGTTCCCCCCTGAGCATGATGTTGAGGTTATCCTGAGGAGGGCGCCCCCACTTCCTTCCCGACCTGGTGGCATGTTGGGAAGTGGAGACTTCAGCTTGATTCGCTTCCGGCGGCTCATGGGGTGGCTCTTCTTCTGTTTCCTCCAGGGAAAGGGCAGTGTCGAATAAAGCCGAGATGGTGTTGCAGGCGACGATGACCTCCTTCTTCTTCTTGCCCCTGGGTCTTCTCTTCTTCTTCTTCTTTCCTACTGCGGCGGATGGCTGCTCTTGGGGAAGTTCAGCCCACAGGGGAGGCTCTTTCTCTGCTTCAGCTTCTGCCCCTGGAGCCAGTTCGAGTGATTTGAACTCCTCCCATGGGACGTACTCCTTCAGCTCCACGGGCTGGATTTCGGGCTGCTCGTAATCTTCAAGCTCATCAATAATAGCCTGGAGTCTTTCAACCTCTGGGCTGGTCTTCTTATGCATCCGCAGCGGGACAGAGCTCTTCTTGTTATGAGTGGGCCGCCTCATGACCAGCCGAGGGGCCGTGTCGTGGCGAACTGGGCTTGCCGGGGGCGGTGCAGACAGGGGTGTCACATCCCTCAGACGAACTCCGGGGCTGGGTCGAGGGACGTGTGCTCTTCCATTTTTTCTAGTTGCAGTCTGCCAACCTCCTTGATCCTGAGCCGGGGTCATGATGAAGGTCTCATAAGTGGCGCGGACGCAGGCCTCCGCCCACTCCTCAGGCAACTCCTGGTATAGCGAGACCATGTTGACAGTGGAGGTTATGCTGGGCAACTCATGCGGTTGCGGGGGGTCTACTCTATGCTTCCCCATGTCCAGCTCCCCATTCTTGATTAAGGACTCAATAACATCCTTGAAGACATAGAAGTCTTCAATGGTATGTCCGAGCACTCGGTGGTACGGGCAGAAGCGTAGGTCGTCCTTTTTCTTTAGGTCGCCGGGCCTTTTCGGCTCTGGCAGTGTAATTTTGTTGTAGCTGGTTGCCCATTCGAACAGAAGCTTAGACTTGTCTCGGGCAAAGGAATACAGCTTATTTCTCATCTTCTCCCTTAGTGAGGGCCTTCCCGCCGTTCTGTGGTTCTGGGCGGAGGAAGGTCGGCAGCCCCCTTGGCTTTCTCTTTCTGTTTTTCAAAAGCCTGGAAATCTAATGTGTGCACCTCAGGGGGAGCCTGCTTCTTCTCGGCCTGCCTGGCTCTTTGGCTTGACATGGCCGGGGTGGAGGAGTATCGGGCCAAAAATGCCTCGATCTCTGCTACCACGTTGTTCAGGCGGTCAAATGTCTTGACCTCCGTGCCAATCATCCTTTCCAGGATTTCTTTCTTTAAGTTCTGTTTGTAGATCTGCACCGCATCCTCCTGGTGTGGGGGACGCCTGCACCTCATGCTGAGGTTCCTCCATCTCTTGATATAGTCGAGGGCCGACTCATCATTCTTCTGTCTTGTGGCATAAAGTTCTGCCACGATGACCTCCCGTTCTGCAACATAGAATCTTTCTTTGAACTTCTTTTGCATGTCGGGCCAGTCGGCGACAGACCCGGGTGGCAGGCCGGAGTACCACTCAAAGGCAAGCCCGGTGAGTGTCGAGCCGAAGAACTTCAGGAGGTAGGCCTCATCAGTAGCCAAGTCCCCCAAGATGTTCACATAATAAGCAATGTGCTCCCTGGGGGACCCTTGCCCGTTGAACTTTTCGAACTTGGGTGGCTTGGTGACGCTGACCGGCAACTTCTTCGCAGCATGGTGAGCCGGGTAGGGCACCCGGTAGACGTCAAACGACGTCTGATCCCCGTCACCTCTCTCGGCCAGTTTCATGTCTATCATCTGTTCCAGCATCAACCGGCTAACTGTTGCCGGGTCGACCGGACTCAGATAAAAATGGGCGGGCTGTGCGCTCGGGGTAGCCAGCACGATCGCCTGGGGGGCCATGAGGGACCCTTGGGAAAGTAAGGCCTGTGGCGGGACTGGTGCGGTGCAGTGTGCCTGCGGCAGGGACGCGTCCCCGAGAGGGTTGAGGGTTGCTGGAAGGGCTGCTTCTGAAAATTTCCCCCTGTCCCTAGGCGCTTCGGGTAAAACCTCGGTCTGCCAGGACATCGGGGGCGGTGTGTTCCGTTCATTGAATTGCTTTTTAAGTGATTCAATTTCCTGCTAGAACCGCTGCATCATGAGCAGCATTGCCGGGTCAACCGTGGGGAGGCTGGGCATGCCCCCTGTCTCCTCGGCCGGGGCGTCCTCGGATGATGTCGAGGGTCTGCCACTCGTGTCGCCGGTGGTGACCACATTGGCCGTGAGGGTCGAGAGGGGCTCTTCAGGTAAGGTCCCTTCGGCGCCTGTGGGTGCCATGCCGCCTGCCGCTCTCCCTCTTCTAGTGAGGGGTCCCGGCCTGACGGTGATTCTGGCCACTTCTTCCGGATCGGTGGGCAAGGCCCCGTACCGACCGTGAACTCCTGCCATGTTGCAGGTGAATGTTTGCCATCTCTTGTTCTTGCTTCTCTTTGTCTCCCTCCTGGACGATCTTCCTGGGAACACCAGCCTGTCGAAGACCGATCGTCGGGACGGCGCTTCCTCCCGTACAAGGGACTGGTGCGGCTCCTCCGAGCGATTCCTCGACTCCGCGCTGGGTGCGGGTCGGGCTCCTTCTGGGAAAGCGGAGGGCATTTCCCCCAGCAGTCTCTGGCAGCCGGCGGGGGTGCTACCCGGGCCTCAGAGGTAATTCCTCATAGCCTGCTCGATCCCTTCCCACTCCTGGTCAGGGAGAGCAGCCTGCGGTTGCATGTCGATGATAGTGGCAGGGGGAGAGTAGGCCCTGAGTGCTGGGCGGGCAGCGTTGTGTCGGCGCCCTCGGGGACGGCGGTGGACATTCTCAGACGGCGCCGGGATGATGGGTGCCGGTAGGAGAGTTGGGGTCATCACCTCGACCCTGCCATCTCGTCGGGCCCTCCTCGGGCGGGAAGTGCTGGGCCTTGCCTGGGTGGGTGCAGTGGGCTGGGCCTCCTTGGGTACCCAGACTTGCTTCAGTTTGGCCGGCCTGTGAGCCGGCGCCTTTTTCGGTGCCACAGCTGGGGTTGCGGGCGTGGCCCTCTCTCTCAGCTTCTCCAGTCCTTGAAAAGAGTTGCAGACTGGGACGGTCGGGACGATACGTTCCGGTGTCACTTGGGACCTCTGCCCGTCCAGACGGACTCGGAGGGCCCCAACAGTCATGGACTTTCTGGAGTTGGACGAGCGGCGCCCGAGCCGGCGCCGGTGTTGCTCCTCCGAAGCCTTCTTCGGTGGGATGCTGACCCTTGGTGGGAAGGGCCGGTAGTTTGGTGCACGTGGTGCACGTTGCAGCTCAGCGTCGTTGTGGGGACGCTGTTGTTGTTCTTGGCAGTAGCTCGGCCGACAGCAGTTTCGACGGCCCCTGGAGCGGGAGGTTGATCTGGAACTCCTCGGGCGCCTTCACCTCAAGGATGTTGACAAAGGCCACCCCCAAGAAGTTGGGGAAGCCTACGGTGGGAGGGAAGCTCTCGAAGCTGAGGGGGACCGCCAGGTAGCCACCTCGGACGTGGTGCTCGACGGGTTGAGGGCCGCAAGTGACAGCCATCGTTGGCACCATGATGCAATTCTCTCTCCTGCATGTGAGAAAGTAACGTAATTAGTATTACAAGAAGGGGGCCGCAGGGCCCGTAATTTCGACAGAGAGATGAAGGGTGGATCGGTCCCACCGGGCGTGCCAGAACTGTGGACGCACTTTTCGCTTGGGCTATGTTCGCTTTGGCTTGTGGCTGGGCTGGTGGCGTTAGTCTGTTAAGTGCGTGGGCGTGCCAGTCACCAAGGTGACAATTTATTCGGGCTCCGAAGAGCCCATGGTGCGCTCGATCTGACTTCGTCAGGCGATTGTGTGGTTCGTGTCGGGACCGAATCCCGTCGCACCATCAAGGTTACGACGTCATTTACATCCCCCATACGAGGGAACACCCTTGATTAATTACCGAAATTAGGGGCCCCGCAGCCGAAAAGAATAATACTAATTGCGAGATAGGGATAGGGGCAGATCACACTGGGAGTCGTGTTCAGACCACAAATCATCGGCCGTGTTGGTCACTCGTGGACCTTTTCATGTTCAGACACCGGTCCGTGATGGGAACGCGATGGGAAAATCGGGACGGGTCCGTTCAGATGTATGCCGGGCGCCCGGCAAATTCAATGATGACTCGGAAGGCGTCCGGAGCGAGAAGCAAATCCGATCCGGTCAGGATGTCGGCCTGAGGCTAGGTCGGGGCCGGACCATGTCGGGATGATTCCCAAGATCCGAGCCCGGCCTGAGAGGGTGGCATTGTTGTTCCCTTTGGCCCCGGGTCCCGGGGAGAGATGGGGCTGCGGTGTGGGCCCTAGCATCTTTTATCTGGGATTCTCTTGATTATGTGCATCTCTTTTCTATGTTGCTCATTACTTCTTTATGCATTTTGCTCCGGATGATTTCTCTTCTTTTATTCATTATTATCATTATTATTATTATTACTATTTTGATTATTTTTTATTACCCCCCACCTCCTTAATCATTATTAATGTTGCATATTCAGAGTCCTTTAATTAGCATAATTTTCGTTAATTTATTTGCTATTGTTAAGGCCCTTATCATGCTATATATATATATACATGTGTAGTGTACCGGCGAAGGGAATAGGGTGTACCGCTGGCAGACCCTAAGAGAAGTGTGCCGGTGAAGGGTGGAAAAGGTGTACCGCTGAGGGCAGGAGTGTGCCGCTAAAGGGTGTGTCACTGGGGCAGCCAGGGGTGTACCGCTGAGGGTTCAAGGGGCGTGCCGCTGAGGGGCAATAGGGGTGTACCGCTGGGGGTTCCAGGGATTGTGTCGGGGAAGGCTTTGAAGCGTGCCGCTGAAGGCTGGGAGGAGCGTGCCGGCGAAGGGATTGGATGAGTATGCCACTGGAAGATGGCTGGAGTGCACCGTTGAAGGGCCAATCAGGGCGTGATGGTGGAGGTTCAATCAGTCTTCAACTCTTTATTTTAAGGCTTTTCTTTTCTTCTTGTTTTAATTTGTATGCAGTTTTATATAAACTTCTCCCTTGTTTTGTTCTGTTCGGCCTCGTTGCCATAAGTCAGAAGTTTGGCCTGTCGTGGCATTGATCAGTTCGGTTCTTATCATGGTACCGGCAGTGGCTTGATTAGTTGGAAGGCTTCATCATCAATTATTCTATTCGTTTGTTGCCTCCTTTTGCCTTATTTAACATGTTGTTATTTTCTGACAAAAATTCGACAGCATCTCCCCTTGACCCGGGGAGTAAGGGAGATGAAGGGAACGCGCCCACATGGAGTGGCGGAACCCGACAACTGGAGGTGGGAGCCCGAGTGTAGAAACACCTTTATGGGGCCTTGGAAAACCCAGAGAAAACCGTGAACGGAGGGCTTCTAGTACTAGGCATAATGGGCTGGGGGTTGGCGGCTGAGAGCGTACCGCTGAGGAAACAGGGGAAGGTGTACCGCTGGGGGCCAGAAAGTGTGTCGCTGAGGGCCAAAGGGGTGTACCGGCCAAGGGCAACAGGGTGTGCCGCTGAGGGCCAATAGGGGTGTGTTGCTGAGGGCCATAAGGGCGTACCGGCCAAGGGCCAACGGGGCGTGCCGCTGAGGGCCAAAAGGCATGCCGGCCAAGGGCCGGAAAGGTGCATCGCTGGTGGACTAGCAGGGAACTAAGTATGTGGGCTGGGAGGCTCACATGTTTTTCAGGAAAAGAAAGGGAATTCATGGCCGGGGGTGGGCTGCTGGAAATGAGTGGAGGACCCACAAGGCCAGGCTTCAAAGGGGAGGCATCACCTTGAGACGGTGACTCGAAAGAAACCGGAGAAACGGAGAAAATGGATAACACACGGCATGCATTGTGAAGGCAGGAGTAAACCATCAGACGTAGTAGGGAAGACCCAAGAAAGGTAACTTTTCATTCCTGGGAAGCAAAGGGCCGAGGCCCTACATACACATTGACAGACACACCCGAGCCAAGGCTACGGGCAAGAAAGAAAACACAAAAGCAAAAGAAAGGGAAGAGGAAAGCAAGAAAAACCATGGAAGGGAAGGTGTTGGGGCTGAAGTGGGGACGATCATCCACCCCCCCCTTCTCCAACACTTCCCCCCTGTGACATCAAGCCCTTCTTCTCTCTTACTCTCTCTTCTTCCCGGTGGCCGTCGGAGGGAGCTCACGCCGGAACGCCTCCTCCTCTCTTCTCTTTTCTCTCCGTGTGTGTGCCCATGTCCGTCTCTTTCTTCCCCTTTCTCCCATCTGGCCTCTTCTGTCTGAGTCTCCGTCTCTCGTCCCTTTTGCCAGTTGAAGCGGGGGTCTTTTTATACTCCCTGCCGTCGGAGCTTTGAGCACGACCGTCGAAGGCGGGAAGCAGCTCCGTCATGATGATCAAGTTTGACTCTTCTGTCCTGGGTGTCAGGGCACTAGCCTGTGTGGCCCAGTCATTGGTCGACACCTCGGATCGGCCACTGTGCGCCAAAGATGCGTAGGGCATGGGCACCACGTCGCTTGGTTGAAAGTGCCTCACGCTGTGCCATTGGCGGGCTGCACAAGCGTGCCGCAGGAGAGCCCAAAAGGCGTGCCGCTGGAGCCTCCTGAGGGCGTACTGCTGAAGCCCATTTGGGCGTGCCGCTGAAGGCCCATTTGGGCGTGCCGCTGAAGGCCCTGGGGGCGTGCCGCTGAAGGCCCTGAGGGCGTGCCGCTGAAGGCCCTGGGGGCATGCCGCTGAAGGCCTATTGGGGCATGCCGCTGAAGGCCCTGGGGCGTGCCGCTGAAGCCCTTGGGGCGTGCCGCTGAAGGCCCTGGGGGCATGCCGCTGAAGGCCATTGGGGGCGTGCCACTGAAGCCCATTGGGGCGTGCCGCTGAATCCCATTGGGGGCGTGCCACTGAAGGCCCTGGGGCGTGCCGTTGAAGGCCAAAATTGAACGTGTTTCTGACCCCGTTCTGAGCCCGTTATGGACATGAATCATGGCCTGTTTGGCTCTTCTCAAGGGTCACGGATTGTGGGCCTTTTTGTGCTTGGTTTCTCTTCACTGTCGTGACTCCTGGAGGCGACTTCACGACAATCTCTCTCGGGGCTTATTTACTCGGGCCGTTGTTGATACTGGGCCGAGTAGGATATCATGGGTGTGCAATTTTGGTGTCCACAGGTCCGGCAACTTCCTTCCCCCCCGGAGTCTTCGAGCTCGCGCGAGGGATCATCTTTCAGCTCGATGGCGGATCTACCTTTGGGAATTGAACAGGTGAGGCGGGAGCCCGTCCCCAATTGCAGTGAGTTGGGGGAAGCCGTGGTGAGGAAGCTGGAGCATCGTTTTCGCTTGCCTCTCAGATACAGCTTTGTTGTCGCCGCCCCGTATGAGATGAGTCTGGATAGCCGTACGGGGCACATTTGCACTTTTCTTCTGGCTTGGAAGAGTGGGTTCCGCCTTCCCTTCGAGCCTTTTGTACTTAAGCTTCTCAAGTTTTTTCGGTTGGCGCCTATTCAGTTGGTGGCCAACTTGTATCTCATTCTTTCCGCCTTTCGGATTCTCTGTCGTCAGCACGACATTTTCCTTCCTTGGACCTCTTTCATTATTTTTTTGAGTTGAAAGCGCACCCGTCGGCGGGGAAGGGCTTCTACTTTATCCAGGCGAGGAGGAACAGGAGTTGCATCTCACTCGCAGCGAAGGACTCCTCGCACAAGGGGTGGAAGACCCAATTCTTCTGGGTGAAGGCGGAGGCGACAGACGAGTCTTGGAGATGTCAGGTTTCTCCCAATTTTCATCCGAATCTTCCCCCTCGCCAGGAGGAGTTCCCTCCCCACGTGGAGCAGTAGGCCGCTCGTCTGCTGGATAACTGCCAGTCGACCAAGGAGCTGGTGACGCCGGAGAACATAGAACGGTGTTTTCTTACGCGGTTGACGTCGACAGGTACCGCTCTCGAGGTTCTTCTCCTGGGTGGTAGTTACTTTCTTTCTCCTGACCGGGTCTTCTTCCTTTGTTGCAGACGTGAGGCGGGAACCTCTGGAGGAAGCTGCTGAGGTCATTGATCTGGGAGATGACTCGGCGGCCAACGAACCAGATGCTTCTGCGTGGCGCGCCCAAGCCCGAGATAAGGGCAAGGGGGTGGCCCCCGAGGGATCTTCACGACCAACTGGTACGAAGCGCAAGGATCCCACGGCGGGAAAGTTGCGGGAGGCCGCGAAGGCCAGGAAACGGGCCAAGAAGGCAGGTCTTCCTACTACCACCGGGGGTGACTCCGGCTCGGCGGCGCTCCCCTCTCGGGGGCAAGATGGGGCCGACCCCTCGGGGCCAGCTCCCCCACCTGCCAGGCGAGAGGGGGCCGAGGAGACCGGGGGCCCTTCAGAGGGTGGTGATGGGTCGGCTCTCCCCCCCACGGGGGTAGAGGGGGCCGATGTTGAAGTAGTTGACGCTGAGACAGGGGGATCGGTCGGAGTCGGTGATGTCTCGATCGGCGAGGTGTGGGCCGAGACAGGCAGGGCTGGGGGTTCGCCCGCGAGGGCGTTGCAGCCCCAAGTGCTTGAAGTTCCTGGTGCGGTCGATCCCGCGGCGCCGGTCGAGGTTGGGGGTTCGCCCGGGGAGGCGTCGCAACCCCAACCGACCGTGGTGCGCGAGGTGGTCAGCTACGTCGCTCGAGCAGAGCCTTCTGGCGGGGTGCCCAGGGCGGAGCGGTTCCCTCTGCCGGAGCCCTTGAAAAGGCTCGGTATTACGGGCGACCTGTATCGGGTCTGCCGGTCGATCACTGCAAGGACGAAGGGGGGAGAAAGGCGCAATACCCCCCCGGGATCCTTGATGTTCTGATGGAGGGCGGCCTGGTCATAGCTCAGTCAGCGGCTTTGATGTCGGAGGCGCACGCCCGGACGGAGGCGGAGCGGTCGAACCTCGCCTGGGCCCTTGGGGGATGCGAGAGGAAACTGGCCCGACTCAAGGGGGAGCATGAGGGGCTCCGGCAGGAGTTTTCCGCGTTTCGGGAGGTGGCGTGGGCGAGCCGACTGGAAGCCGGGGTGCTGACCGAACAGCTCGCCAAGACCCGAGAGTCTCTTGAGAGGACAAGCCGATCCCTGGAGGAGGAGCATCTGCGTCGTCTCGAGCTAGACAATCGCTGGGAGCTCGAACGCGCCAAGCTGCTAGATCTGGCGGAGGTGGCGGAGCGCCTCCGCTCTGAGGCTGAGGTGGACCGGGCCCGGGTGGAGGAGCGTGCGAGCGAAGCCGAGCGGAGGATGGTCGAGGTAGAGGAGCGTCTGGCGAGGGCGGAGGAGCGTGCGGCCGAGGCGGAGCGGGCTCGGGTCGAGCTCGTCGGAAGGGCGGGGCAGATCGAGGCGGAGGCGATCGAGCGCTATAGGAGCTCGGATGCTTACTCGGCCGACCTGGTGGAAGCCGCCCTACCCTATTACGAGGTAGCACTTCGCTGGGGTGCTCGAAAGGGGTTCAAGCAGGGCTATCGCCGGGCGATAAACTACACCGATGAGCAAAACTCCGAGATCGAGTTCCCCTTTGGCCAGCGTTATGACTCGGATGAGTCGGTTTCTAGCTCCTCATCGTCGGTCGGGGAAGATTCGGAGGGGTTGCCTCCATCGGGGTCACCGGCTCCGGGCGTTTCGGGAGGGCTCACGACCGAGACAGTTCCCGCACAGGCGAGGTCAGTGTCTGAGCCGGCCGTCACCGAAGGTGCCGGGGATGACGCGTCCCCTTCCGCCATTCTCGAGCGTCAAAGTGGGCCCGAGACCTGATGTATTTTGCCTTATTTCGCCTCTTTCCCTTTTTGTCTCTCTTTCCTCTTTTTAGAGAGTTTCCTTTTTGTGAGATAATGAACGACTTACTCTATTTGAGTACCATCTTTGCCATGATTTGGTTGGCGTATCTGGAGTAGTTGGGAAGTGCCGATATGTTCTGCGCGGTTCTCGCATGCTGATTTGGTAGACTTCTGACGGGGCGTCCTTTCGTTCCTTCACGCTTTGAATGCCAGGCCGCTTCGTGAATCCCGCTAGGGCGGGGATCGAGGAGTTGGAGGTGACCATTCAGGGGGATCCCTTGGCGTGTTTTAAAGGGGGGAGTCATTTAAGGCGTGCGGCCTCCCTTGGCCTATAAGAGAGACCGAAGGGCGCTCCTTCCTCCTTAACGCTAAGGATTCTCGCCGACGATCTGTCCTTACTCCTTCTTCTTCACTCTGCGTTACGCCGCTGCAATCTAAGCATGGAGGGTCCCGCGGAGGGTGACGCTGCCGACGACGGGGAGCGGCGGGCTCCCATTGTCCTGGAATGTTGAATGGATCCCACGGTCGCCGCGCGTGCACGAGACGGGTCCGACGGTCGCCGCGCGGATCTGGGGAGGGCTTCGGCGTGTGGAAGCATGCCGTTTGCCTCTTCTTAGCTCCGGCGAGGCTTCCGGGTGGACACCGAGGTGGAGGGCGGATGGGGGGATTAGGGGTGCTTGCCGCCACTCCCCTCAGTGTGAGGGGAGGAGGCTACTCAAGTTCCCTCCTAACATCTCCCAGCAGCCTCTTTTTCCCTCTTATGTTCTTCATTTCTTTCACTCTTCGGGGGTTGCTTTCTCTCTCCTTCCTTCCAAGGAGTTGGCAGATTGGAAGAGGGGAGGCCTTCACGGCGCTCCTTTTTCCTGATTGTTGCCAACTTGGGAGGTAGCCTTCCTCAACGTTTAAAGGTGGCCTTCCTTCTGCAGTCCCTCTGTCACCTTTGTTGCGGCCACCCGAGCCAACTGGCTCGACCACCTCTTGTCCGAGCCAGTTTCCACACGAGGCAGAGTCAGTGGCTGGACGCGAGGAGATCAAGACCGAGTCAGCCGAGCGATGGCCTCTTGAAGCGGTGTTAGACGGATTTTTGCTTTTTGCTATGTGATGTACTGGCATTTGCCTATCTGATGTGCCAACAATTGTTTGAATGAATGGAGAGGGAATTTTATTTCATTCAATCTTGCTATACAACTTTAGAAATAGAATCTGCGTAGTGTGGTCGCATTCCATGTCCGGGGAATGGGTTCCCCTTCCATTGTAGCTAGCCTGTACGCACCTTTCCCGAGCATCTCGATCACTCGGTAGGGGCCTTCCCAGTTGGGGGATAGCTTGCCCGCCGCCTCCAGTGGTTGAGAGGCTTCGGCCTTCCTGAGGATGAAGTCCCCCGGTTGGAAACGTCTGTCTCGGACCTTGGCGTTGTAGTATCGAGTGAGGCGGCGCTGGTACTCCGTTGCTCGGACATTCGCGATCTCTCGGAGTTCGTCTGCCAGGTCGAGGTTCTCGAGCAACTTTTGCCCGTTTGCCTCGGGTGAGAAGCTGATCACTCGGAGAGACGGATTGGCGATCTCTAATGGAACGATGGCTTCGGTGCCATATACCAACTGAAAAGGGCTTTCACCGGTTGCCATCCTGGGGGTCGTTCGGTGCGACCATAGTACGCTAGGCAATTCCTCGAGCCAGCTACCCTTAGCCTTGCCGAGTCTGGTTTTTATGCCTTTTGAGATAGTCTTGTTGGTATTTTCAACCAGCTCGTTGGCCTGAGGGTGGGCGACCGAAGTGAAGTGGTTGCGGATATTTAGGTCGGCGCATCTGTCTCAGAAATACCGAGAGTCAAATTGCCGACCGTTATCGCTTACTACCACTCGGGGGATGCCAAAGCGACAAATGATCGATTTCCAAACAAAGCCCCAAACGACTGTCTCGGTGATCCTTGCCGTAGCCTCGGACTCGATCCACTTGGTGAAGTAGTCGATGGCGACGATGATGAACTTCTTCTGGGACTGGGCCGTCAGGAATGGCCCAAGGATATCGATTCCCCACCGAGCGAAAGGGTAAGGCTCGGCTAGGGTGATAATTTCCGTAGCCGGCTGATGGACCAAATGGTCGAACCGCTGGCAACGGTCGCACTGCCGTGCGTGAGCCGTGCAGTCGCGCTGCAGGGTGGGCCACAAGTACCCCTGCCGTAGCAGGATCTTGGCTAGCGGCCGACCTCCTGCATGCGCTCCGCACAGGCCTTGGTGAATCTCTTGGATGACTCGGCTTGCTTCATCTAGACCAAGGCACTTCAGGAGGGGACCGGAGAACGATCTTCTGTAGAGAGTGTTGTCGAGGACGACGAAGCACCGAGCTTGATACTTCATTCGGCAGGCTTCCCGAGGGTCGGAGGGCTCTTGGGAGTCCTGTATCCAGGACAGGTAGGGGGAGCGCCAGTCACTTGGAGTGGCCGAGTCAACAGCGAGGAGCTCCATGTCGATGCTCGGGCGCTCTAGCTCTTCTAGGAGGACCGATCGTGTACCTTCCGGGTCTAGGAAGGAGGCCAACCGAGAGAGGGCATCCGCCCGAGAGTTTTGCTCCCGAGCTATCCGGACTACCCCAAATTCCTCGAACTGTTGGGCCAGGCTCCGGACCAACTGAAGGTATTTGATCATGGGTGCCTCCCGAGCTTCATACTCACCGTTGACCTGACCTGCGACTAGCTAAGAGTCGGTGTGGATCCTGACTCGCTCGACCCCCAACCGTCGGGCCATGCGTGCTCCCGAGATAAGGGCCTCGTACTCAGAAGCATTGTTGGATGCCTGAAAGTTGAATTTCAAGGCGTACTGTAGCTCTATCCCTTCGGGGGACCTCAGGAGGATCCCCGCACCGCTGCCTGCCGAATTGGACGATCCATTGACGAACAGTTCCCAGGTTGGCCCGGTCGTGGTCGGAGGCCTGTCTTCGGCCGGGATGGTGCTTTCGGCAATGAAGTCGGTGAGCGCTTGGCCTTTGATTGCTGATCGTGGCCGGTACGAGATGTCGTAGGCCCCGAGCATAATGGCCCATTTGACGAGTCTCCCTGAGGCCTCGGGGTGGGCCAGAATCTTCTTCAACGGCTCGCCGGTTAGCACGGTGATGGGGTGCCCCTGGAAGTAGGGTCGGAGGCGCCTTGCGGAGGTAACCAACGCTAGCACGAGTTTCTCGATTGCGGGGTACCTCCGTTCGGCCTCATTGAGCACCTTGCTGGTGTAGTAGATCGGTCTTTCGATTCCTGAGTCATTTCTGACTAGGACCGAGCTGACCGTGGATGGCGTCGCCGAGAGGTAGAGCAGCAAGACTTCCCCTAGGACGGGCTTGGAGAGCACCGGTGGCGAAGCCAGGAACTTCTTAAGCTCGACAAATGCTGTCTGGCATTCCTCATCCCATGCGAACGTAGCAGATGCTAGCTTGGGTCCCCTCATCAGTTTGAAGAAGGGCAAGCATCGTTCGGCCACACGGGACAGGAAACGGCTGAGAGCGGCGACACGCCCTGTCAGACGCTGGACGTCTTTAACGCACGTGGGCGGGCGCATGTCCAGGATGGCCCGGACTTTGTCGGGGTTGGCTTCGATCCCGCGCTGAGTGACCAGGAAACCCAGGAACTTCCCAGATTTTACTCCAAAGGCGCACTTGGCGGGGTTGAGCTTCATGTTGTACTTCAGGAGGGTGCCGAAGGTTTCGGTAAGGTCGGTGAAGTGGTCTTGGGCCTTGGGGGTCTTGACGAGCATGTCGTCGATGTAAGCCTCGACGTTCCGACCTAGCTGTCCCTCGAACATGTGATTTACCAGTCGCTGATATGTGGCTCCAGCGTTCTTCAACCCGAAGGGCATCCGGGTGTAGCAATACACGCCATAGTCAGTGATGAAGGCGGTCTTCTCGACGTCTTCTGGATTCATTCTGATCTGGTGATAACCCGAATAGGCATCTAGGAAGCTGAGTATCTCGTTGCCCGAGGTTGAATCAACCAATTGGTCGATGCTCGGTAGTGGATAGCAGTCCTTGGGGGTAGCCTTATTCAGATCGGTGAAGTCGACGCACATTCGCCATTTGCCTGTGATTTTTGGCACCAGGACGACGTTGGCTAGCCACGTTGGGTACCGGACTGGTCTGAAGAGGCCAGTCTCTTGTCCCTTGGTGACCTGCGCCTTGATGATCGCCTGCTTCTCGGGTGCATGCTTCCTTCTCCGTTGCTGTACGGGCCTCACGATGGGGTCGAGGTTGAGCTTGTGCATCACGGTCTTCTCTGGTATGCCAGGGAGTTGATCATCAGACCAAGCAAAGACCTGAATGTACTCAGAAAGAAATTTCTTGTATTACTGATGTTCCTTAGGTGGTAGGTCGGCTCCGATCCTTACTCCGAGGGCCGGGTCATCGTTTAGGAATACCGTTAGCAATTCGCCACCGGGCTCGGTGATAGCTTCATATTTTCACATATTATTTCTATATATGTTTAGGAGATAAGTCCAAGTAAATTGTTGATTACGTCTGAAAATGTTCACAAAAATAGATTTTTTAACACTAGAGTTTTCATGGAAAATAATTATTTTTGGGAGTAATTTGTAAATAATAATGAGTGCATATAGGTGAATAAGATTTGCATTGATATGTTGTGTTAACAACATTATATATAATATATGCATTCTTTTAAATGGCAGGTTGTTGGTGTAACAAATGCATGATGGTCACGTAGATGGCTACAAATGCACGTGCATGGAAATACAAGATACACACTCATGCATTTACAATACCAATGGTGTAGTTGCACGAAAGCTACAGTTGATGGGCTCAAAGGCTTGTTGTATGCATGAAACACATGCATGGGTATTGGGCCTCCTTCAACGTAAAGGGCCATGTGGGTTGCATGAGGTGGCAGCAATGTATGGGCAAGCAAGATAATACTTATATTGGCAAGATCAGTGGCGTATTTGCACGTACATAATAGCTGTAGTGTGATGGGGTGATCACGTGATGAAATGGTTTCTACATGCATGGCTGGTGTTGCGATGGCATACACATATCCAAACCCACCGCGTGAATAGCGGCAGTAGCACACGCTGGTACCACCGATGAGATAAGATGGGAGGTTGGCAAGCGTGCATATAGGATTGGCGGAGGAAAATCACGACTGGATGGATGCTGTTCCATGAACGGATAAACACGGCGAGAGACGTTCGCCCATGGTTTCCGGTTGCATCCAAACTGCATGCGGAGGTGACGACGTAAGGTGCTGTAGATGATAGCGGCGATGGCGAAGATAATGGAGGTGGTTCCGGGGAGATTCTGGCATGTCCATGTCCCTATAAAAGGGAGGTGCAGGGATACAACAAGGGGGTTCGTTCTTAGTTTTTGGTTTGGTTTTAGTTTTGGGTTTTCTTAGCCTTCATCATAGGTCTTTCTCTTGCTGTTATCTGCCGCTCGTGTGTGGCATCCGCAACGATTCGACGGGGAGAAAGTGCAGCATCGCCGTCGCGTGTGGAGCCTTCTCATCAGATCGCTCCCTTTGCTGCCCGTGCAACGTCCACCTGCGCAGCCGCACGGCAGCACCTGGCCTCCTCCAGTGGCTTCCCCTTGCTGCCGTGGAATCTCCTCTGCAACGTGTGTGACATCCGCGGACGGGAGGCTTCTCAGTCGCGGCAAGCTTCTTCGTGTCCGTGGGCTTTCCTCCCTTGCGGCCGTGCGATCCTTTCTGCTGCACCGTCTGGCGTCCGTGACTAGAGAAGGGTTGTGTCGCGTCCGAGAGGGCAGAGGCCCCCTCCGTGTTGTCTTCTTACTTCCTGTTTACCATTGTTCCCATTGAGTCATTTTCATTTTCTTTTCTTGTTAATTATCCATTGTATTAGTCTAGTTAATCTTTTTAATCTTGGTTACTTCAGATTTAATGAATTGAGTCTTGAGCACACATTTCCTTTCAATTAGTAAAAGTGTTCTACTTTTATTCATAATCTTCAATTGTCTCTCACTTCCTCTTCTCTAAGTGTGATTTGTTTGATATCTTCCATGCACTTGTTAAATTTAATTGGTGTCTGAGTTCCTTGAGTCCATTCATCTAGGTTAGTTAATTTCAATTTGTCAATTCTTATTTTATTGCCCATAAATTGTTAATTAAAACAAAACACAAGATTTTCTATCTTAAAATCTAAATTTCTCTGTGGATTCGACTCGGTCTCACCACTTAACTATTTTCTTTTAATTAATTTGTGGGCCGATAATTGATTTTGGTAGTGAATGTATTAACGGCATGCATTTTAACTATCAATTTTTGGCGCCGTTGCCGGGGAAGTTTAAGATTTTTAGGTTGTTAATCTTGTATTTTTGTACATAAATTGACACTAAAAATTTCTCTTTTCTTATTTTTGCAGGAAAAATCAAAAACACAAAAAGTGGTAAGTTTTCTTTGTCATTTATTAAAAAAAATGAGGGAACACTTTTTCAAGTAAGTACTCACATTTCCCTCCTTCATTTGAGTTTATTTTCTTTATTTTTCATATCTTGAGGTTAGATAGGATCATTAATTAAAAAAAAATATTCACTTGAACTTTAATAAAAATCATCATCTCAAGATTAGTAATCACATTTCCATGCTGTAGGTCATGCATCATATAGGTTAGAATTATTTCTTGTTATTTAATTTTGTTAAATGCATTACTGAAGATTGCGGGGGCAAGGTGAGTTCTACTATCTTTTTCTTAATCACATGACATGCATATTTGCATAGAACCCCTTGTTTGACTTTGTGGTGTTGCATTTCATTTTAAACTATCTTAAGGGCAAAACCCATAATCACATAAGGTGGGGATTTGATCACCCTTCCTTAGCCCACAAACCACAACTCCGCATTTTGCATTTCCTAAGCCTAATAAAATCTAGTAGAAATTGGCCCTAGGGTTCACATTGAGATTTGGGTCCACTTAGGCCCATTATCAATTTGGAAACTGGTGTCTAGGAAAGAGGTCCAATGGTAAACGCCTTAAGTAGGATTGTGGTTTATTAATTAGGACCCTACATAAGTAGGGGGAGCCTCCCACAACCCCACCTCTTTCCTGGCTAGTGGACAAATTTGATAATGGACTTAGGCTGGATTTAAGTTGATTTGTGGGAAAGCTAATATCAAGCCCACTTAGTGGTTGGAACCTAAGGGAGATTGTGATTGTATCACCATCTGAGGTTGGTGTCTAGGTAAGAGGTTAAAAAGCTACGCCTAAGTGGATTCGCGGTTCACTAATTAGGAGCTTGCGAAAGCAAGGGGAACCTCCCACGATCCTACCTCTTACCTGGCCAACTTAAAGGTTGGTGTGTACAAGATTACAATTAAACTTTGGGGAATTCTCACTATTTGTGCTTTTAAGTCCAAGGAGCCCTAGGTTTGTAGGTTAATTTGTTGAACAAATGTTTGCAATTACATATAAAAATATAAAAATAAAAATAAATAAAAGTAAAAAAAAATTAATTAATTTTTTGGAGTTCATGTAGGGGAGAAGGTCCCAGCATCCACGTTTAGTTGAACCTATCCAAGAAATAGAGAGAGAGATCCATCAAGCCCAAAATCCAATTGAACAAATGGCTAATCAAGGTGAGTTACCCAAGCAGATGAAGGAATACTTCATTCCTTCTAGTTATCAACCTTCCACATGTATCCATCTTCCGGAAGTGCCAGCGGCCCAATATGAGATAAAATCTAGCACTATCCAAATGCTCCCTTCATTCCATGGGCTCACAAATGAAGACCCATATAAATACCTAGATGAATTCTTGGAGATATGTTCCACTGTGAAAATTCAGAATTTCACAGATGATGCCCTAAAGTTGACTCTTTTCCCATTCTCCCTGAAAGATAAAGCTAAGTATTGGTTAGGGACCTTAGGAAAACCCATCCGATCATGGGAGGAAATGCAAAAAGAATTCTTGAAAAAGTTTTATCCTATAGGTCGGACCAATACGATGAGAAGAGCCATTACAGGTTTCACTCAAACTCCCGGGGAATTGATCCATGAGTCTTGGGAGAGAATGAAGGAGTTGTTGAGAAAATGCCCACATCATGGGCTATCAAAATGGCAAATTGTGCAAGCTTTCTATGAGGGATTAACTGAACCTTACAGGCAAATGGTTGATGCTTCTTGTGGAGGTGCTTTTATGAGTAAAAGTGAAGAAGAAGCTTATGCTCTCTTTGAAATGTTGAGTGAGAACTCCATCAATCATGCTTCTCTTTCGTCATATGAAAGGTCAGTGGGGCCATCTAGAAAAGCTGAGATGTATGAGGTAAAAGAGAGGGGAGAATTCGAGCCTAGATTAGATGTTAATGCTTTGGCCCAAAAATTGGAGAAAGTTGACCTCCTAACTCAACAAGTTGGCGAACTCATTAATTTAAATAAACAAACTTTCAATGCTCAATCACAACCATCTTTCCACTCTCGCCAAGGTCCAGTCCAGGAGGCATGTGTGCTATGTGAAAGCCCAGCCCATCAAGTGGACGAATGCCCTGCGGCAGCCCAATTACCTCCTGCCATCCAAGAGCAAGTCTTTGCAGCCCAAGGACTTTCTAAACCCAACAATGACCCATTTTCAAACACATACAATCTGGGTTGGAGGAATCACCCAAACTTCTCTTGGAAGCCCCAACAAAACCAAGACTTTCAACCCAAGCCCCAACCTCAGGCCCATTTTCAAAATCAAACTTTTCACAAGGCCCAATTATCACAACAACTATCAAGTCATTCTCAACCTCCTTACGGCCAACCAGCTTATGGCCAACCCTCATTTGTTCAGCCCGCATATGGGCAATCTACATATCCTCCTCCAGTCTACCAACCACCTATCCAACCTCCGCCAGTGGCCCAAAACGACGATAGAATCAATCAATTGCAACAGCTCATTTTGGCCCAAAATCAATCCTTCCAAGACCAAATGGCGGAAATGAAGACCCAGATTGGCCAACTCTTGGAAACCAATCTGAGGAGAGATCCGGGCCAACTCCCAAGCCAACCCATGCCCAATCCTCAAAATTATCCTCCAGGTTTTCAACAACAGCCCCTCCCACCTGCTCCTCAAGGGCAATTACAACAAGGCCCAAATCCTCCAAAGGGCCCCCAATTTGAGAATGCCAAGGCTATCTCAGCCTTAAGAAGTGGTAAAATTCTGTCAGATCCTTATCAGACTCATGAATCCAATCAAGCCTCATCCAGTCAAGCCCAAGAAGAAGAATCCAGTACCATCCCTATAGTGGATAATGAGGGAGTCAATAAAGAAAAAGGGAAGGCAAGAACTGATGAATCACCTGAAACTTACCAGCCTAAAATTCCCTTCCCCACTGCCTTGGAAGCTAGAAAAGAAAAGAAAAAGAAGAACATTCAAGCTCAGAATGAGGAATTGATGAAGTTGTTCAAACAAGTCCATATCAACATTCCTCTTCTAGATGCAATCCAACATGTTCCTGCATATGCCAAATTTCTCAAAGAAATGTGCACTCAAAAGAGGGAACCAAAGACAAATCAGAAAAGAATTTTGTTGTCTGAAGATGTAAGTGTTGTCTTACTGAACCAACTCCCTCAGAAGATGAAGGATCCTGGTGCCCCACTCATATCTTGTGTCATTGGTGGTGTTACCTTTGAAAAGGCTTTATTGGATTTGGGAGCAAGTGTGAATCTTCTTCTGACATCTGTGTACCAAAAGTTTGGGATGGGAGAACTAAAATCAACCACTGTCATTCTCCAATTGGCTGATCGATCTGTTAGAACACCTAGGGGGTTGGTAGAAGATGTCCTTGTCAAGATTGACACATGCTATTTTCCTGTTGACTTCTTAATCCTTGACATGGATTCTAAGTCAGACTTGGCCCAAAGCCCAATTATATTGGGCCGACCCTTCTTAGCCACAGCCAATGCCAACATCAACTGTAAGTCTGGGCTTATGGATATCTCTTTTGGAGATCAAAAGTTAACACTCAATGTCTTCAAAGCCTCTAAACACATGAGGGAGGAGGAAGATTGTTATACCATTGATGTGATAGATGAGATTATAGAGAATGACCCTCCCTTAACCCAAATTAAAAATCTTGACAAGGTTGAAGACAAAGAGCCCATTTCAGAGGTCTATGCTCTTGATCCCAACACACCTTGGCCCACTAAGCTTGAACCTTTGTCTGACTTGAAACATGAACCTTCACTTCCATCCATCCAAGCTCCTCCACAGCTGGACTTAAAGCCCTTGCCGGATTCTCTGAAATATGTCTTCTTAGGGCCTGAAAGGACTTTGCCTGTCATTATAGCATCTGATTTGACATCCACTCAGGAGGACCAACTGATTGATGTCCTCAAAAGTCATAAGGAAGCCATAGGTTGGTCAGTGGATGATCTTAAGGGAATAAGCCCATCAGTGTGCATGCATCACATTTATTTGGAGGATAATGCAAAGCCAACTAGGGAGATGCAAAGAAGACTGAACCCTCACATGAAAGAAGTGGTTAAGAAAGAGGTGGTTAAGTGGCTTGATGCGGGAATCATATATCCAATTTCTGATAGTCAATGGGTAAGTCCAACTCAAGTGGTACCTAAGAAAGCTGGGCTGACTGTGGTGAGTAATGACAAAGGAGAATTGGTACCCACTAGATTACCCACAGGGTGGAGGGTATGCATAGACTATAGAAAATTGAATGTTGCCACTAAGAAAGACCATTTTCCTCTACCTTTCATTGACCAAATCTTAGAGAAATTAGCTGGCCAAAGATACTTCTATTTTTTGGATGGTTATTCAGGATATAACCAAGTGGCCATTTACCCAGGGGATCAAGAAAAGACCACATTCACATGTCCTTATGGGACATTTGCATTTAGGAAAATGCCCTTTGGGTTGTGTAATGCTCCAGCCACTTTTCAGAGATGCATGATGGCCATTTTCTCAGATATGGTGGGGGATTTCTTGGAAATTTTTATGGACGATTTCTCAGTTTTTGGAGATTCTTTTGAAACATGCCTGGAAAGTCTTACAAGGATTCTTGAGAGATGCATAGAAAAGAGGTTGATTCTGAGCTGGGAGAAGAGTCACTTTATAGTGAAAGAGGGCATAGTGTTGGGCCACATAGTTTCTCATCGGGGTATAGAGGTTGATAAGCCCAAAATTGACCTCATTTCCAATCTTCCTCCACCCGCATCAGTTAAGCAAATTCGATCTTTCCTTGGCCATGCCGGCTTCTATCGCCGGTTTATCCAAAAATTTTCTCAAATTGCCCGACCTTTAACCCTCCTCCTAGCTAAAGATGTCCCTTTCCATCTTGATGAACCATGTATAGAGGCTTTCAATGTTTTGAAGGAGGCTCTGACCAAAGCTCCAATTCTTCAGCCACCTGATTGGTCTCTGCCTTTCGAGCTCATGTGTGATGCATCTGATTTTGCTATAGGTGCAGTTTTAGGGCAAAGGATTGATAAGCGTCCCGTGGTGATTTACTATGCTAGCCGCACACTGGGTGATGCTCAACTGAAGTACACCACCATGGAAAAGGAACTCTTCGCTGTGGTATTTGCCCTTGAAAAATTCAGATCATACCTATTAGGATCTAAGGTCATCATCTACTCTGATCACTCAGCCTCGAGATACCTAATGTCTAAGAAAGAAGCCAAGCCCCGTTTGGTTAGATGGATCCTACTCCTACAAGAATTTGACATTGAAATTCGAGATAAAAAAGGGTCTGAAAATGTGGTGGCTGATCACCTTTCCAGGATTCTTATGCTAGAGAATGAGCCCATGAGAGACTATTTCCCAGATGAACAACTCTTGTCCATTAACCACATCAAAACTCCTTGGTATGCTGATATTGTTAATTATCTGGCAGTTGGTTTGATCCCTGAAGGTTGGCCTAAGAATGAGAAGGAGAGATTCTTTGCTCAGATAAGACATTACTTTTGAGAGGACCCAGAGTTGTTCCGAATCTGTGCTGATAATGTCATTCGAAGGTGTGTTCCTGAAAATGAGCATCATAGTATTCTCACCTTCTGCCACACTCTAGCTTGTGGGGGACATTTTTCTGGGAAGAAAACTACTGCGAAAGTCCTCCAGAGTGGTTTTTATTGGCCCACTCTCTTTAAAGATGCTCATGATTTTAGTCTATCTTGCCCAAAGTGTCAAACTATGGGGAGTATCTCTCGGAGAGACATGATGCCCTTGAACCCCATTCTTGTGGTAGAAATTTTTGATGTATGGGGAATTGATTTCATGGGACCATTCTCACCATCTTATGGGCATGAGTATATTCTAGTGGCTGTTGACTATGTTTCAAAATGGATTGAAGCTGTAGCAACTAGAACCAATGACCACAAAGTGGTCATGAAATTTGTGCAAAAGAACATTTTCTCTAGGTTTGGATTCCCTAGGGCCATAATTAGTGATGGTGGTAGTCACTTCACTAACTACCAATTCAAAAGCTTGCTTAAAAAGTATGGGATCACCCACAAAGTGGCCACACCATATCATCCCCAAACGAGTGGGCAGGTGGAAGTTTCCAACCGAGAAATCAAAAACATTTTGCAAGAGACTGTGAGGACTGATAGGAAGGACTGGGCTGAGAGATTGGATGATGCTTTGTGGGCCTACAGAACTGCTTATAAGACCCCAATTGGAATGTCACCTTTTAGATTGATCTATAGAAAAGCTTGCCACCTTCCAGTGGAGCTAGAACACAAGGCTTATTGGGCAATTAAGCAGTTTAATTTGGATTGGGCCCAAGCAGGAGCACATCGGGCCTTACAACTGAGTGAGTTGGATGAGCTACACAAGGAATCGTATGAAAATTCCAAGATTTATAAGGCCAAAATGAAAGCTTTTCATGACAAACACATCTCTAGGAAAACATTTGAGCCTAATCAAAAAGTCTGGTTATTCAACTCTAAATTGAAACTTTTTCCTGGGAAGCTCAGATCTAGATGGGATGGGCCTTACATTGTGATTAATTCATTTCCCCATGGTGTTGTTGAAATCAGTGACCCTAAAAGTGGCAATACCTTCAAAGTCAATGGACAGAGACTCAAACCCTTCATTGAAGGTGTCTCAAATGAAATGATTGTGGAAGAAATTGAATTGTCTAAAACAAATTGAACTCTCTGGTGTCTGGCTGAAGACATTAAACTTAGCGATCATTGGGAGGCAACCCAATGCTTTCTTACTTTCTTTTAAATAATGATGATCTATTTTCTTAGGAGCATGGAGCAACATATCTCTACCAACAGACTTCCTCTTGCCCAGGTTGTACCTTTCCCTCTCAATTTATTCACTCTATATTGTCCTGGTTTTCTATTTTAATCATGTCATTGAGGACAACGCCACTCAAGTTGGGGGGTAGCTTAACTTTTCATCAAAATGATGTAATCTCTCATGACACCCCTAACAAGTGCTTCAGGATCATTTTTTCATGATAAGAAACTTGTCAAAATGATAAGACTTAGAATATCCACTTGTGACAGCAGTGAGTTAAGGGGTGAATTAGTTGGCTATGTTTTTAGCATCTTCCTCGGAACACACTCAGATTTTTGAACTCACACACATTTGCACACTAATGAGAATAGTGGGTATTAAACATAGGATGATGAGATTTTTGCTTAATACTTAGGCGATGATTGAAAATTCTGCCTAGTCATTGAAGATCAATCGTGGGGAAAAAGCTACCTGCCTACGAAGAAGTGCAAAGAACCAAAAGAAAAAAAAATATATGTGAAAATAAATCATGGAAAATGCTCCTGATCTTAGTAGCCGGGCCTGCTTCTCCGAAGGCAAGAGTTGAGGTTCGCGTCAAACGGTGAAGGAATGTGCAGCACCATGAAAAAAAATAGAAAAAAAAATGATTGATGATGAAATCAGGCAGAGTGAAGCTACCTGTAATTCGAGAGTCTGATTTGAAATAGGTAGAACTAGAAATCATCGTTAAGTGATAAAAAGAAGGCTCATGCATCCAGTTGTCTGATATCCGCTAATCAAATTAGAGCACATACACAAAAGAGATACAAAAATTGTGAGTGTAACTTGAGGAAGTGTCTAAATACAAGAATTGACGAAGTTTATTCCTGACACTTTTTGCTTGAACTTGCAGTATTCTATAGTTCAAATCATGATGCTCATATTCTTGTCATGAAATGTGATTTATGAACTCTTGTTAGTCCTAAATTTATAATTGTTTGCATTGCTAAGGGGCTAGCAATGAGTAAGTTGGGGGGTGTGATAGGTTCATATTTTCACATATTATTTCTATATATGTTTAGGAGATAAGTCCAAGTAAATTGTTGATTACGTCTGAAAATGTTCACAAAAATAGATTTTTTAACACTAGAGTTTTCATGGAAAATAATTATTTTTGGGAGTAATTTGTAAATAATAATGAGTGCATATAGGTGAATAAGATTTGCATTGATATGTTGTGTTAACAACATTATATATAATATATGCATTCTTTTAAATGGCAGGTTGTTGGTGTAACAAATGCATGATGGTCACGTAGATGGCTACAAATGCACGTGCATGGAAATACAAGATACACACTCATGCATTTACAATACCAATGGTGTAGTTGCACGAAAGCTACAGTTGATGGGCTCAAAGGCTTGTTGTATGCATGAAACACATGCACGGGTATTGGGCCTCCTTCAACGTAAAGGGCCATGTGGGTTGCATGAGGTGGCAGCAATGTATGGGCAAGCAAGATAATACTTATATTGGCAAGATCAGTGGCGTATTTGCACGTACATAATAGCTGCAGTTTGATGGGGTGATCACGTGATGAAATGGTTGCTACATGCATGGCTGGTGTTGCGATGGCATACACATATCCAAACCCACCGCGTGAATAGCGGCAGTAGAACACGCTGGTACCACCGATGAGATAAGATGGGAGGTTGGCAAGCGTGCATATAGGATTGGCGGAGGAAAATCACGACTGGATGGATGCTGTTCCATGAACGGATAAACACGGCGAGAGACGTTCGCCCACGGTTTCCGGTTGCATCCAAACTGCATGCGGAGGTGACGGCGTAAGGTGCTGTAGATGATAGCGGCGATGGCGAAGATAATGGAGGTGGTTCCGGGGAGATTCTGGCGTGTCCATGTCCCTATAAAAGGGAGGTGCAGGGATACAGCAAGGGCGTTCGTTCTTAGTTTTTGGTTTGGTTTTAGTTTTGGGTTTTCTTAGCCTTCATCGCAGGTCTTTCTCTTGCTGTTATCTGCCACTTGTGTGTGGCATCCGTGGCATCCGCAACGATTCGACGGGGAGAAAGTGCAGCGTCGCCGTCGCGTGTGGAGCCTTCTCATCCGATCGCTCCCTTTGCTGCCCGTGCAACGTCCACCTGCGCAGCCGCACGGCAGCACCCGGCCTCCTCCAGTGGCTTCCCCTTGCTGCTGTGGAATCTCCTCTGCAACGTGTGTGACATCCGCGGACGGGAGGCTTCTCAGTCGCGGCAAGCTTCTTCACGTCCGTGGGCTTTCCTCCCTTGCGGCCGTGCGATCCTTTCTGCTGCACCGTCTGGCGTCCGTGACCAGAGAAGGGTTGTGTCACGTCCGAGAGGGCAGAGGCCCCCTCCGTGTTGTCTTCTTACTTCCTGTTTACCAATGTTCCCATTGAGTCATTTTCATTTTCTTTTCTTGTTAATTATCCATTGTATTAGTCTAGTTAATCTTTTTAATCTTGGTTACTTCAGATTTAATGAATTGAGTCGTGAGCACACATTTCCTTTCAATTAGTAAAAGTGTTCTACTTTTATTCATAATCTTCAATTGTCTCTCACTTCCTCTTCTCTAAGTGTGATTTGTTTGATATCTTCCATGCACTTGTTTAATTTAATTGGTGTCTGAGTTCCTTGAGTCCATTCATCTAGGTTAGTTAATTTCAATTTGTCAATTCTTATTTTATTGCCCATAAATTGTTAATTAAAACAAAACACAAGATTTTCTATTTTAAAATCTAAATTTCTCCGTGGATTCGACTCGGTCTCACCACTTAACTATTTTCTTTTAATTAATTTGTGGGCCGATAATTGATTTTGGTAGTGAATGTATTAACGGCATGCATTTTAACTATCACTCGGTGGTTACGGTCTTTCCTTTGACTCCCTTGGGGCCCTTATCCTTCCCGTCCGGCCTTGAGGCTTCCACCGAGATGTTGTAGCACCTTCTAGCCGTGGCCTGGTTACCTCGGACTTCCCCCAACCCGTTTTTGGTGGGAAACTTCATTTTTTGGTGATAGGTAGATGGTACGGCCTTTATTCGGCTGAGGATTTTCCGGCCGAAAATGGCGTTGTACGCTATCATACCCTTGATCACTATGAAGTCCACCATGACCGTAACGGTTTTGGGTGGGGTGCCAATGGTGACCGGCAGGCTTAGCGCTCCCTCGGGGTAGGTGGCCAAACCGTTAAACCCGCAAAGGGGTGTTCGGATCGGGCGGAGCTTGGATGGGTCTTCCCCCATCTTGAGGAAACAGTCATAAGATAATACATCGGGGGCGCTCCCATTGTCAACCAGAATTCTATCTATGTTACAATGGTTTATTGTGGCCGAGATAACGAGGGCATCATCATGCGGGGTGTTCAGCCCTTCCAGGTCTTGGTCGGAGAAGACTATGACCTGGGGCTCCCTCGGCGGGCCCCTGGAGGGCTCTAAGACCTGGCTGGCCCGTTCGGCATGACGCTTCCTTCCTCGACTGGTGTCACCGCCCGATGCCGTTCCTCCGGAGATGACGTTGATGTGGACCCCTCGGGGGGCGTTGTCGATCTCCTCGGTGGCGTCTCGGTCTTCTTTGCGCCCGGCTGCAAATCGGGCCAGGTGCCCCTGACGGATGAGATGCTCGATCTCATCTTGGAGCTGGTGACAGTCGCCAGTGTGGTGCCCGTGGTCGCCGTGGAACAGGCAATGCCTGTCGCGCTTGCGGTTCTTTGATCTCATTGGTTCAGGCTGGCGGAGGAGTCCCGAGTCTTTGATGTCTTCATAGATCTCGTAGACTGGCGCGGTCAACGGGGTGTATCGCTCATACTTCCGTTTGCGCTCTCCTTCCCGATCGCGCTTCTTGCCCGAGCCAGGATTTGGCTCGGAGGCCCGCTTCTTGTCCCCCTCCCGACCCAAGCTGGTTGTGTCTCGGCAAGCGCTGAGTACTTCTTCGCACTCGGCGTGGCGCAGTGCCAGAGTCACTAGCTCGGCAAGGGTCGAGGGAGGGTGGAGGACCAGTTCGCGGCAAAGATTCTCATCTCGGGTGCCCCCGGTCAGAGCGGCCGTGGCCGAGGCCACATCCAGGCGGGGAATTCTGAGGGCTTCCAATTTAAATCGATGGACATAAGCCCGGAGCCTTTCCCCTTGCACCTGTTTGAGGGCCAGGAGCCCCGCTACTGACCTTGGGGGGGCGCTCCCGGCGAAGCTCTCCTTGAAGACTCGCCCGAATTGCCTGAAGTCCCGGATGGACCCAGGGGCGAGGGCCCGGAACCATGCCTGAGCGCCTTGGACCAGGGTGGCCGCAAAGGCTCGGCATTTGATAGGATCCGGCGTTCCATGCAGAGTTACCAGGGCGTCTAAGCTGTCGTAGTGGTCGGCTGGGTCGCCCTGGCCATCATAGAGCTTGAAGGTCGGAATGGAGGTTCTGGGAGACACCTCTGCCTTCAAGATGTATTCGGAGAAAGGGGATTTCTCCTCGTCCTCCGGGAAAGAGGTTTTCTGCAGGGCGCGGAGGGCGCGCTCTTGCTCTGCAAAATGTCTTTCAAAATCCCCCAGTCGGAGGGATAGTTTCGGCTGCGGTCGTGCCGTGGGACTGGGGGGTGCGCCGTGGTGATCCTCAGGAACGTCAGCGCCCGGGCGCGGAGGCTTCGCCCCCTGTTTCCCTTTTCTGGGCGTGGAGGAAGCCTCTGTTAGGGTGCAATCCCTGGATACAGAGGGGGGGGTGAATGTATCCTGCTAGGAATATCACCCAATTTAAACCTCGGAAACTAAACACAATACCAGAATAGAAACTAATTCAATTGAACAAATGAAGAGACACTTAGAGCGCTCCTAATCAATCATCTAGCAGAAGCAAACACACAAATAAACCACTGCTCAAGAGATTTTTAGGTGGTTCGGTCCAAGGACCTACGTCCACCCCTCACTCCCAACCGGAGTGAGGCTTCCACTAGTAACACTAGCACAGCAGACTCAGTCTGCAACAACTGCTGCCAAACAGCTTGACCAGGGGAACAACCTCCCCTCTTCCTCCCAACCGGAGGGACACCCCAAGTGACTCCCAGCCACTTGAAAACCAGAGACACACGGTCTCTCTTCCTCCAGACCCGGAGGGAACCCCTGGACTTGCTACCCACAAGCCCAGAACTGGAGGACCAAACCTCCCTTCCTCCAAACCAGAGGGTAACCTACCAATGACACCCTGTCAAAGGCAACCTAGAGGTCTCGGACCTCCCTTCCTCCCAACCGGAGGGAACCAACCACAAGTAGCACCCAGCTACTGACAAACCGAAGACACAAGATCTCCCTTCTCATGAGTCCACAGGAGGAACCCGATCCCCAACAGGGCAATCGGAAGAACAACAAGTGACTGTTTAAAAAGGAAAAACCAAAAACCGCAGCAACAGAAAGCTGGAAGAATAAACTGCACAAAAGCTCTCGCAGGAGCTGGCTGGCCTGGATTTGATCCACGGTCCAGCAGGAACTGATCTTCAGTTGAAGCTTCCTTTGCTCTAGCTCTCTCTTCTTCTCACTCTTCTTTTTCTTCTCTTTCGCAGGCTCTCTCTCTGTCTCTTCTTTCTTCTTCTTCTTTCTTCTTTTTATGCTCACTGCCTTTCTGCAACTCTATCTCGATCACTCTCTTCCTCTTTCTTATCTGATCTTCCTTTCTTATCTTCTCTTTTCATACATCTTTAGATGGAGGCGGCTTAGTATTTATAGCTGCAATATTTAGGGCGTTATCCTTGGATCACGTGCCAGGTGCCAACCTCGGATCACGTGCACTTCATAGGCTTCACGAGCAGTACCTGTCACACAGTCATAAGAAGATATCAGATGATGTATAGACTTGGTTCAGGCTGTTTAATAAAGTGTGTACAGTCACGATGCAGCTTGAGTGTATAGAATTGAAGCTTGATATCGAGTGTATAGAGTTGAAGCTTTGGAAACGAGTGAATAGACTTCGTTTTGAAGGGGATGAACATGTGCTGAAGTGTGTACAGTCTACAGGGATGGATGTTCAGACTTAACCTCTGAAGAGTATATACTCTGCTGAAGAACGTTCAGTCGATGTACAAGCCACAGGCTGTATAGACTTCATATGCAATGCAACATTGTATAGACTTGAGAGAGACGCTGAATGAGACACAGATGCTGTATAGACTTTACATGTGAATGCATATGCCAATGTATATACTTGAAAGCATGAGACGCTGACTGAGACGATCGGATGTACAGACTTCGAATCAAGGCTTAAATAGTAAATCAATGTCTAGACTTGGATGCCCAATCGCCAATGTATAGACTTGCAGCTTGAACCAGTGTATAGACTCTGATGCAAACGAGAAGCCAATGTGCAGACTTCACAAAGTATAGACTTTCCAAATGACTGAACAGACTTTAGCCCAATGAGCGATGTATAGACTTTGATAACTGATGCATGAACAGTACGCCAATGTATAGACTTGGAACATCTGACGACCAGTGTACAGACTTGCAGAGCTGAACCCAATGTATAGGCTTGGCGGAGCACAGTCCAATGTATAGACTTTGTGAAACAGAGTCCAATGTATAGACTTGGCAGGTTGACCCACTGTACAGACTTTGAAGCCGAAGACAATGTGTAGACTTGTGAAGCTTGAGGCCAATGTACAGACTTGTAAGGTGTGAAGCGATGTGTAGACTTTGCCTTCAACTGGATGTATAGACTTGGAACTCAAGGGCAGTGTACAAACTAGGTAAGTCTGAGCCAATGTACAGACATCAAGTGAAGACCAGTGTATAGACTTCACGTGAAAACCAGTGTACAGACTTTGAGGCGATTGACGTATGTATCTACTTAGCCTTTGAGGAACGATGTAAAAAGTCTGAACGTGAAGGGAGGCTGTATCGACTTGAAGCGCTTGAAGCGATGTACAGACTTGGTGATGAGACACCAATGTACAGACTTGCAAAAGCGAAGCCAATGTACAGACTTTGAGAGACATGAACACTGTGATGTTCAGACTTTAGCAGTGTATAGACTTGGCCAAACGTAGGAAAAGTTATGAATGTATAGACTTGGCCAAACGTAGGAAAAGCCCCCAATTTGCAGACTTGATCATCCAAACACAGAACAACCGATGTAGACTTGAACGCTGTACAGACTTCTCGAAGTGATGCTTGATCAAAGAGACAGTGTATATACTTAGCCACCAATGTATAGACTTCAACACAAATGAGAAGATCGGATGAATAGACTTTGAATCTTAACATAGACGGTGGATGTATAGACTCCATGAACAAGATGTAATTCTGACTGATGTATACACTTGGCAAATAGAGTGATGCATGAACTACCCTGTACAGACTTTAAGACTTAATGAGCAACAAAAAGTGGACAAAGCAGCATGGCGTCAACTCAGCTGTTCCACTGCGTCAACGCACTGCATGAACAATTAGCCACTATGTTAACCCAATCTAGCCATATTCATTGAATTAGCTATTGAAGCAACCAATCAGATATTTAAGCCTTCAAACAGTCATCTAAATTAATTAGCACACCTCAGTGTGACTCATGGTGTGTCAGCCATCATCAAAATCACACAGGGGCACAACAATCTCCCCCTTTTTGATGATGGCAACACTATGAGTTACACTGACTCAGATTAGATTCTTCTCCCCCTTTGCCTTCATCAAAAAGAAATGAAATAGGGAAACAATTCAGTAAAGCACATGAATGTTATACTTCCCTTGGGAGTGTGACATCTATCTTCCAAATGTATCCTTTCAAGAGCTTCTCCCCCTGTAGATATGTCATATTTTCAATCACACAGGAGCACTGAAGTATGAAGAACTCAATCATGTAAAGAGTTAGGAGCTCAATAAAATGCATGAATCAAGTCTCCCCCATCGTCAACTAGAAAGATGTTATGAATGCATTGCAATTAATTATATGAGTGCACAGTCATTGACAATTCATGTAGGATATGAGAACTATGCATGAGTCAAAACCTGAAAGGCATGTTATGCAATTAGTTTGACTAGCTCCCCCTTAGTCATACAACTCTTATGCATCCACCATGCTTATGCAGGCCCAAGACATGAGTGGAAGTCAACAGTTGGAACCAATTGATAGAACTGAGTGCAAATGAAGCAGTCAGTTTGGTCTGAACGACTGGAGTCCAATATGAGAGAGTAAAAAGGAATTCAGAAAGAATGAGAAAGATTTTCAATGAAATATCAAATTTCATAAATCTGATTTAAACAGATGATTACAGACTTTTCCATCATAGAAACCTATGAATGAACCTATGTTGACAAACCAGTTCAGAATTTTATGTATGCAAGGTTTGAATATGAGCTATTTATACTCATATCTGAAATCAGTTTTCTTAATAACAAGTGAACCAAGTTTTCATATTGAGAAACCTTTTTAACCTTTTTCATTCTTACTCACTTAATTTCAAGGATTTCCTCAAGAAATGCAATCGATAGTATTGAGGATAAACAAACAAGAAACCATTTATTTCTGTCAAAGTTTCTATTGAAAGAAGATTCTTTTCCAAACAATCTCAGATGATATGCTAGATAGGCAACGAATTTTTAACAACAATATTCAAGAGCAATTAAGTTAAGTACATCCTTACAACTAGAGGATACACGTTGTTTAGACGCCAGTATCCCTAAGCGCTTGGAAGGACTAACTGTCATGCTTCTTAAGAACAGAGATAGCATTTACACCTCATGACACACTGAACCTCATTTCTTTGATGAGGGACATGTATTTCTCAGTGTGCTTGCCATTGCTCTGCCAGATTTTTAATCAACATATTTAAGCAGAGTTAACTATGGCACTTCATGACATATCTCAATTCATTTCTTTGATGAATGAGATGTGTTTCTCAGTGACCAAAGATATTGCTCTGACAAGATTTGGTATTTGACATAATCCATATTCCCTGATGTTTAAAAACAATACATATTTTCATACAAATCAGTCAAGGAAAATCATGATTTCAGAATTTCAGATTTCAGAATAGTTTAAAAGACACAACATGAAAGGGTTGGTTAAAATTTATTAAGACTAACTCAGATATTTCCAAGAAGAATTCATAAGCAAACACAAGAAATACATGAAACTTCAACCGGCTGAAATCTTTAGACATTCATAGTCCTATATGATAGAAATTTCCTTAAAAACAATGTTTTCGGATTTATGATCAAGATATGCGCAGAGAAATCTTTCTGGGACTTCAAGGAAGGCAAGAGCATTTTTTTTCAGGTACAGTCGCCTCAACAAATGCCAATGGATACCAATTGATAGTATGAGTGACAATGGCTAACAAGAATTGAAGCAAGAGGCTGAAATACAATGCATTTCACAATCACCAAAGAGTTTATCAAGATTGCAGTTCAAACAGGAAGGTGAGTATTAGTCATCAGACATGAGCTTTGATGAGAGGTCTGATGGTCACATGCACTTACATGAATGAATAATGAGAGATGCTCCCCCTCACTGAGTGCATAAACTGAAACCCTCCCTTTTCTTTTGAAAAATTTCATGATTAAATGATGCCACTCTAAGATGCAATTAGATGCATTAACTACCCATGAAAGGCATGAAGACCCTGAAGGGTATTAGACTAGTCAAATGTGCATGATATGCTGTGCAGCTCCCCCTGACGGTATGCATTCAAAACATTTGAAAATCATTCATGAGTAATGAATTCTAGATGTATGCAGTCACAGAATGAGCATATCCAGACACAACAACTATTGCATGGAAATGCAACCATGCATGTTTAAACCACTAATTAACAAATCTATCTATATTCCTAATGCCATCTAAGCAGACTCATTGAAGAGTCAAGAGACTTACCTGAGAAGTGCATGAGTGGGGTTTACCTTTTTAGGGTGTCTTGGTTTATTTGCCCCTTTTATTTCTCGTTCCCAAGACACACCTGCAAAAAGTTTCTCACTTGGCACATTTTGGTACCCAAGTTTCCTTGGGTCCTGCAGGGTTAGTGGTATTTTGATGGGATGTTTTCCAAAGCTTCTGAGCCATCATATCATCATGCTTTTTCATATAGCAACTAGACATGGAATGTCCAGACAGACCACAATAATCACATGAACCACTCGGTCTGAATTTCTTACAATGCATGTAAGCAGGTGTGCTAAATTCATGAGCATGAATGTTTCTGTTTTTACCACCACTTTGTTTCAGATGGTCAGAAAACCAACAATCAGTCACCTTGTGACCTTGCTTTCCACACTCAAGGCATGTGAGGGATTTTCTTGTTTGAACAGATTTGTTCCTAGCAAACACACTTTGTTTAACAAATTTAGAGTTGACCTTCTTTCTCTGAGAATGCCAGCAGTCTTTGACTGTATGGCCAGGTTTCTCACAGTGATAGCAGAAGATGAAATTTCTTCTACCAACATTAAGCCAGCAGTCAACCGCCCTATGGCCTGACTTGCTGCAGGTGGAACACACCATGTGTTGGCCTCTGGACCCATTTTTGTTCCTTTTAAAGACACGCTGATTTTCATACAAATTGACATGATTAGAATTTGAAAAATATTTTCCTTTACCTCTAGCAAACCAACATTGTTCACTAACATGACCTGTTTTTCCACAATGATAACAATAACGTTTTCTCTTCTGTTCAACAGGACTATTTTTGTTATTGTACTTCATAGCATGCATTCTATCATCCTGTTCCATCAATTTACATTCATGCATCAAGTGACCAAACCTATGACAGTAATGGCATGAAATTTTCTTTTTATTTGCATGAATGTGTTTGTTCAATTTAGGCACAGCATTCTCAGTTTTATCATGAGAGTTCCTTGAATCTTTGTTCTGAACATGAACAGTCTTTTTCTATTTTTGAACTTGTTTCTCAGACTTAGGGCTGTCAGTGGAATTTTGATTCTTCTTAGCAGTAAATTCAAAAATAGGCACATTCGATGTGCTGCCTGACTTAGAGCTACTCACGAATGAAGTTTGAAGCTTACTTTCAAAGCTCTTTTTATTTATTGGTTTGTAGCCCAAACCCTCTCTTCGGAGATTCACTTCAGATCCAAGAATTTTATCAAGATTTTCTTTTCCACTGACAAATTTCTCAAGAGATTTCCTCAACTCTGTAACTTCTGATTCAAGCTTTGATACATGGATTTCATATTCATCAGCTTTCCTTTTATAGCACACAGCATCTTCTTTCAGCATTTGATTAACAGTCCTAAGACTTTCAATTTGCTGTTCAGCTTTCATTAGCTCATCAGAGCTATCCAGGCTAACACTCTTCCCTTTTTCAAGAGTGATAAGTCTCTCAGACATAGCTGTATTTAACTGTTTTAGCTTGCAGATCTCCTGTCTCATTTTACCATTTTGTTCCAGGATTTCATCATCAAATTTCAAAACACTTAAGGAGGTCTGACATTCACTAAACACTTCTTGTTCATCTTCAGATTGAAGATTTTCAAGCCTTTTCTGAAGTTCTGAATTTTCTATTCTGACAGTCTCCAAGGTTTCAGAAATCAATCTATTTTCATTTTCAAGGCTCACTGATTTAGATCCAGATTCCTCAGTTTGTTTTTTGAGTCTAGCATTTTCAGATTTTAGATATTCCAGATCTGAAGTAATAGAATCAAGATCAGTCAGCTGTCTTCTAAATATCTGATTTTCAATTTTCAGAGTATCACTGTCCTCACCAGTAAGTTTAGAATTCTCAAACCTATCTAGCTATTTTTTCATAGATCTGTTTTTCTTGCTCAATTTATTGCTAGATCTTAACAGCTTGGAATAAGCATCTACCCAATCATCTAAGGTATAGTCCGCAAAGGGATTTACCTGAACTTCGTTCTCTTCTTTATCACTGTGGCTGCTGCTATGGTCGCTCCCATCAGCCATCATGCAGTTTTCCTTCCCTGTTCTACAAGTTAGTTTCATCTTGTCCAGAATATCCCTAGCAGACCTGCAATCATGAAGGCAAAAGTGTAAGGCCTTGTTGATGGATGCTTTTATCAGATTTATAGCTTTCTGATTTTCTCTGTGCATTGATCTATGACGATCAGTCCATTTGGACTCTTTTCGTGGTAACCTATGAGGACCATGAGTAATTAACTTCCACAAATCGGGATTATCTAGATTGACGTAGTTACACAAACTATTGAACCATGAATCAAAGTTAGACCCATTGAAAACCAGTGGAAGAGCCATTTGTAGGCTATGATCAATTAGACAAAGATCAAGGAGCAGCAAACCGGAATAAGCACCGAGAAGCACGGGGATCACTGCAGATCGTTGGATCTTGAAGCAGTAACCGCTCTGATACCAATTGTTAGGGTGCAATCCCTGGATACAGAGGGGGGGTGAATGTATCCTGCTAGGAATATCTCCCAATTTAAACCTCGGAAGCTAAACACAATACCAGAATCGAAACTAATTCAATTGAACAAATGAAGAGACACTTGGAGCGCTCCTAATCAATCATCTAGCAGAAGCAAACACACAAATAAACCACTGCTCAAGAGATTTTTAGGTGGTTCGGTCCAAGGACCTACGTCCACCCCTCACTCCCAACCGGAGTGAGGCTTCCACTAGTAACACTAGCACAACAGACTCAGTCTGCAACAACTACTGCCAAACAGCTTGACCAGGGGAACAACCTCCCCTCTTCCTCCCAACCGGAGGGACACCCCAAGTGACTCCCAGCCACTTGGAAACCAGAGACACACGGTCTCTCTTCCTCCAGACCCGGAGGGAACCCCTGGACTTGCTACCCACAAGCCCAGAACCGAAGGACCAAACCTCCCTTCCTCCAAACCGGAGGGTAACCTACCAATGACACCCTGTCAAAGGCAACCTAGAGGTCTCGGACCTCCCTTCCTCCCAACCGGAGGGAACCAACCACAAGTAGCACCCAGCTACTTGCAAACCGAAGACACAAGATCTCCCTTCTCCTGAGTTCACAGGAGGAACCCGATCCCTAACAAGGCAATCGGAAGAACAACAAGTGACTGTTTAAAAAGGAAAAACCAAAAACCGCAGCAACAGAAAGCTGGAAGAATAAAATGCACAAAGGCTCTCATAGGAGCTGGCTGGCCTGGATTTGATCCACGGTCCAGCAGGAACTGATCTTCAGTTGAAGCTTTCTTTGCTCTAGCTCTCTCTTCTTCTCACTCTTCTTTTTCTTCTCTTTCGCAGGCTCTCTCTCTGTCTCTTCTTTCTTCTTCTTCTTTCTTCTTTTTATGCTCACTGCCTTTCTGCAACTCTATCTCGTTAACTCTCTTCCTCTTTCTTATCTGATCTTCCTTTCGTATCTTCTCTTTTCATACATCTTTAGATGGAGGCGGCTTAGTATTTATAGTTGTAATATTTAGGGCCTTATCCTTGGATCACGTGCCAGGTGCCAACCTCGGATCACGTGCACTTCATAGGCTTCATGAGCAGTACCTGTCACACAGTCATAAGAAGATATCGGATGATGTATAGACTTGGTTCAGGCTGTTTAACAAAGTGTGTACAATCACGATGCAGCTTGAGTGTATAGACTTCAAGCTTGATATCGAGTGTATAGAGTTGAAGCTTTGGAAACGAGTGAATAGACTTCGTTTTGAAGGGGATGAACATGTGCTGAAGTGTGTACAGTCTACAGGGATGGATGTTCAGACTTAACCTCTGAAGAGTATATACTCTGCTGAAGAACGTTCAGTCGATGTACAAGCCACAGGCTGTATAGACTTCATATGCAATGCAACATTGTATAGACTTGAGAGAGACGCTGAATGAGACACAGATGCTGTATAGACTTTACATGTGAATGCATATGCCAATGTATATACTTGAAAGCATGAGACGCTGACTGAGACGATCGGATGTACAGACTTCGAATCAAGGCTTGAATAGTAAATCAATGTCTAGACTTGGATGCCCAATCGCCAATGTATAGACTTGCAGCTTGAACCAGTGTATAGACTCTGATGCAAACGAGAAGCCAATGTGCAGACTTCACAAAGTATAGACTTTCCAAACAACTGAACAGACTTTAGCCCAATGAGCGATGTATAGACTTTGATAACTGATGCATGAACAGTACGCCAATGTATAGACTTGGAACATCTGACGACCAGTGTATAGACTTGCAGAGCCGAACCCAATGTATAGGCTTGGCGGAGCACAGTCCAATGTATAGACTTTGTGAAACAGAGTCCAATGTATAGACTTGGCAGGTTGACCCACTGTACAGACTTTGAAGCCAAAGACAATGTGTAGACTTGTGAAGCTTGAGGCCAATGTACAGACTTGTAAGGTGTGAAGCGATGTGTAGACTTTGCCTTCAACTGGATGTATAGACTTGGAACTCAAGGGCAGTGTACAGACTAGGTAAGTCTGAGCCAATGTACAGACATCAAGTGAAGACCAGTGTATAGACTTCACGTGAAAACCAGTGTACAGACTTTGAGGCGATTGACGGATGTATCTACTTAGCCTTTGAGGAACGATTTACAGAGTCTGAACGTGAAGGGAGGCTATATCGACTTGAAGCGCTTGAAGCGATGTACAGACTTGGTGATGAGACACCAATGTACAGACTTGCAAAAGCGAAGCCAATGTACAGACTTTGAGAGACATGAACACTGTGATGTTCAGACTTTAGCAGTGTATAGACTTGGCCAAACATAGGAAAAGTTATGAATGTATAGACTTGGCCAAACGTAGGAAAAGCCCCCAATGTGCAGACTTGATCATCCAAACACAGAACAACCGATGTAGACTTGAACGCTGTACAGACTTCTCGAAGTGATGCTTGATCAAAGAGACAGTGTATATACTTAGCCACCAATGTATAGACTTCAACACAAATGAGAAGATCGGATGAACAGACTTTGAAGCTTAACATAGAGGGTGGATGTATAGACTCCATGAACAAGATGCAATTCTGACTGATGTATACACTTGGCAAATAGAGTGATGCATGAACTACCCTGTACAGACTTTAAGACTTAATGAGCAACAAAAAGTGGACAAAGCAGCATGGCGTCAACCCAGCTGTTCCACTACGTCAATGCACTGCATGAACAATTAGCCACTACGTTAACCCAATCTAGCCATATTCATTGAATTAGCTATTGAAGCAACCAATCGGATATTTAAGCCTTCAAACAGTCATCTAAATTAATTAGCACACCTCAGTGTGACTCATGGTGTGTCAGCCATCATCAAAATCACACAGGGGCACAATAGCCTCTTGCTCCGGGGGCGGAGCTTGCGAGGGTCCTCCAACGTTGTTGAGGATGAGCTGCTGACCGCGGAGGGTGAAGCGGCCCCCGGCGGTATGCTGGGACGCACTTCGACGGGGGGGGGCTCCCGGACAGGGCGCGGGACCTGGCATCCCTTGCCGCCTGGGCCCTCATGAGCTCCACAAGGACGTCAAGCTTCTTATTGAGGGCCTGGAAGACCTCGTCGCCACCGTTGGGGGGTACCCCTGTCGCCGTCGGAGGGGGCGGCGGCCCATTGGTGGGGACGCTGGCGTTGGAAGGAGGGTTCTGTGAGGCCCTAGAGGGGCCATCTCCCGCCGCCACCATGGCCTTACCCCTCTGGCCGGCGGACCTCCTCCCTGAGCTTCTTCTCACCATCTTGGCTCTTCGCACGTTTCCCACAGACGGCGCCAGATGAAGAGGCGAAATCTCACGCTGTGTCCTGAGCGGGTTGTGGATCACCAGAAGATGAACTGCAAGACAGGGAAACGTATCAGAGGGCCCAGGGGATTTCCCTAGGGAAAAACCCTCCGATGGTTAAGTCAGTAGAGCTGTGGTGGAAGCAATAATGGGGAGGAGAAAAACTAGTGCGCGAGATTCCACTCCACCAGAGGGGTGAAGCGGATTGTGCTCAGGAGTTTGGGTGTATGAGTGCCTTAATGGCCCTTTTTACCTTCCATCGGAGGGTATCCCTGGTTTAAATAGTACACCGCCTTCAGGAGTCCTGCAAGCTGAGGGGTTTCCGGCGGGAGTTACGTCCTCAACGTGGGCTTTCATGGCCTTATCGTGGGAACGTTATCGCCTCGAAGTCCGGCGGCTTCTTGATTCCCCTGTCCATTGGGGACTCTTAACGGCAGCACGAACGGATAATATCCGGTCTGGCCGAGCTTCTGAAACGCCAGCCCTGTCCGGGCGATGAGCATAGCTCGGCGAAAGAGGGGTTGGATAGGTCGGCGAATGCCTGTCTCTCCCGGGCGGGGAAACGGCTTGGGCCGGACCCTCCTTGTGACCTGACCATTACTCGGGCCCTCCGAGCCTAGGGGCCGCCGGGGAGAGTTGGTTCCTCGAGTGTTTGTTCATTGGGCTTTTCTTTCCTAAGTGGGCCCTGTGGGCTGTCACTCAGGTGAGCTTGCCTCGTTGGACCCTGTTGGGTCTTGTTGGGCTGCTCTTTGAGTGGGCTGCAGAAATCCCCCTCTCCAATATCTTCTAAGTTATTTTGCATTGAACATGAATAGTAAAAAGATGAAATCCCCAATTAAGTTTTCTTGATTCATGCTTGAATTGAAAGTAATTCTGGAATAGGAAAGACTAGGGAGAAGGATGATGGAAAATATCTTCGATCTAGCCATGGAAAACTGATTTAAGAATCTCTTTAAAGTCCTTTAGCACTTCAAAAGAAATGAAAATCACGTTGCATGCTAATGAAATAAGCAGGACAAGTCTTCTACTATTTTGGGTATGTTGTCTGATACTCTGCACTTCTTGAGGAAGAGATCTTTTTAATATAGCTTTCTGCCAAGTTATCTATCAAATAAGTGTAAAAGCACATTGTTGAAAAAAAAAACACCATGAAAAATGTCCCGAATCTTAGTAACCGGGCCTACTTCACCTAACAAGTGTTGAGGTTAATGATTAAACGGAAAAGGGAATCTTGATCTGCGTAACTGGGCCTGCTTCTCCTATGGCAAGAGTCGAGGTCCATGTTAGACAGTGAAGGGTAGTACAGCATCATGTGTGTAGAAAAATAAAAAGATCCCAAAAGGGACATAGTAATAAGGCAAACAAAAAAGCTAATATGCTTAATACTCTGATTAAGAGGTGCAGGGTTGAAAGGCACCTATTTGGATTAGCAAATGAGGGACGCAATTATCTACGCTGTGGATTTGATAGTTACACATACACGAGTGCTATTGAACTTTGATTTGAATTCTTGATCATATTCTTAAATTTCTAAACTAAGGCTAGTGTGTATCAATATTTCCGGATTCCTAATCTTTAGTTAATTCTATGAAGGAAAAGCTAGATATGAAAGTATGGATTTTGTAAACTCTCATTAGTCCTAAATTTTAATTTGTTTGCATTGCTAAGGGACTAGCAATGAGTAAGTTGGGGGGTGTGATAAGTATCATATTTTATATCATAATTTGGGTCACATGTATCATCTTTGGGCATTAAAAGAACAACATTATGCAATTTAGATGAGTAACTCCATTCTCATACATAATTTGACTTTGCATATATTTTACGATCATTTTTGCGTGAAAATGACAATGTGAGATTTAATTAAGAAATTGCATAATTATTTTGGATCAAGAACAATGTTTATTTGAATTTTCTGGAATTTCAGGAATGAGCGACCACGCAGAAGGGCGCCCATTTAGGAATGAATGACTTTACAAGAAGGCGCCATTTACAAGCTAGTTTTGAGAAAAAGGAATAAGCGGTTGTTCGTGTTGTCGCTCATTAGAAGAATAAGCGACCGTATGCACGGGCGCTCAATCCATGTGTACGGAAAAGAAGAAAAAATGCTAGAAAAGAAAGAAGAATGAACGACAGCTCACTGTTGCGCCAATTCCTTGGAAAAAGAATGAACGACCATATAAAGGCGCGCTCATTCTCTGTACGAAAAATTTGGAAGAAATTTCAAGAAAAATAGAAAAAGGAATGAGCGCACGTCCAGAAAGTCGTCTATTCAATTATATGAAAAGGCCGAAAATATTAAAATATGAAAAAAAAATTGCACCCATTTGAAAAGCCACTATTTTATGAATTAATGGCACTACGGTGGTCGCCATTTACAGTTTGAAGCAAAAATGGAACCGAGTTGCTCTAATGGAAGTTATCTTTCCAAGTTTTGATGTAAGGAGGACTCTTTGATAGCAAGAGACCTAGTTTGAGCAAGATTTGATGTTAAAAAGTCAGATTTTGACTTGATCCCAAAGCCTCCAAACGTGGAGAGCCCCTGCACTCTATAAAAAGTCACCCAGAGCAAACCGAAAAGGAGATCTTAGCCTTTCTTAGCCTCTTTACATGCTCTTCTGTTCATCCTTTCAATTTTCTTTCTTCTGAAAATATCTTTGTTTTTAAGTGCTCTTTAATTTCTTCTTCTTCCTATTCTTCTAATTCTCTCCCGTTTTTAAGTTATGTCAAGTTTTTCAAGGTTCTATCATGTATTTTTTACTGTACATCCGCAGTTCTGCACTTTGTTCTTCTCAAGTTTTATTCCCCTTCTGCTCTTCTTTTTATCTTAGTCTCTTCATAAAAGTTCTTTATTTTTCCGAGATCTATATTTTTTTATTCTTCCTCCTCCTCCAATTCTTTCTAGTTTTCATATTACAATCTCTTTTTCAAAGTTTAGTTTTTTTGATTTACTGTTCATCTCTGTAGACACCATCATGTTCTTCCTCAGTTTTCATCATCTTCCTCATGTTTTCTCCCTCTGTACACTTCATCAAACTTCTTCCTCTCATCTAGATCTACAACTTTCTCTTCTACCACATCTTCTAATTCTCTCCTGTTTTAAAGGTATTTCAATTTTTCTCTTTCTCTATTTTTAGCTCTGTTTTACTATTTTTAACTCCCTTCCTCTTCTTCTATCTTTCCCTCCTATATTTTCTTCACACATCCCAAAACGGAGATTCTTCTTTTGATGCACATAAGGCGACGTCTACTTCCAAGGTGGGGCGATCCAATCCAAGGCTCGACAAGGAGACGGCGGCGCTATTCTTCATCATCTTGGCTCCATTTCTTCCCTTGTTCTTTTATTTTCATTGCAAGTTGTAATTTTCACCTTCACAGAGTTGTAATTTTACATCTTAAGTAATAAAAATTTATTCTTTTACAATTGTGTTTTTCCAGTTCTCTCTCTATCTCCTTCTAAATGCTCTTCTTTAACCCTCTCATATTCTTTAGATTGGTTTATTTCCATGCAAATTTGTTTTCCTTTAGCATAAACTCACTCAAATTTGGTTTTCAAAACATAAGAATTTTCCAACTTGCCTAAAAGAAAAACTTTGCTTCTCCGTGGGATCGACCTATTCTTACCACTCTACTTATATTTAATATCTTTTTAGTGAGTGAGTGCGGTTATTTTTGAAATTGTGGCACGACTTTTAACGACAGGTTTTGTGCACATCAGAGTACAATGAAGGCCCTTATGCAACGTGAAGAGGAGGCGGCGCCCTTTGAGACCTTTTATAGGCTGAAGGGGGAGATCTTTACCTTAATTGAGCCTCCCCTCGGAAAGACGCGAAGGGACTTCAAGTAGAAGGCGGACGTTCCCTCTGAGGAACAGTTACACTTCCCAACCCCCAAAGTCCTTCTACGGGAATACGTGAAAAGGCAAGGCATTCAATGTTGGAGAAGATAGAAAGGCGCCAGATCAGCACTAACGATTCGACCGATCGACGCGTGACCTAATTTTTCGGAAGAAAAATCGCACAAGATATCCGATACGCTGACGCCCGTGGATACAAAGAATCAGACCCAGTCAAACACGGTAGGGAGCATTTAAATACGCTCTGAACAGTATTGCCATTATATTCAAAAAAAAGAAAGTACATGGAAAGTTTCCAGACGGCCCCCTTAAAAAATAAAAAGGGAAAGCCCAGCAAAGCGAACAAACCAAACCTAATCTATGGAAATAGGAGAATGGTGGGAGGTTTGTGCCCCCACTTGAGGCTCGGTGGTTAGGAGGCCTACGGCACTCGGCTCCATTCCTGCAGTCAAGGGCGGTTTGCCCCCGGTTCCTTCGGTGATGACCGGATCAGGCATTGACCCCACATGTGTGGGGACTGCCTCGACCGTGCGCTCTCCCGAACCAGTCGGAGTTGGCGAACCCTCCTCCACAGGAGTAGAAGTGTCCTTGCTACCTTCCCCGTTGCTCGACGCTGAAGAAGAAGGAGGTGTCGAGCCTTCTTCACCTGAGTCGTAGCGCTGCCCGGGGATGAAGACAAGCTCATCAAGGACCTGCTTCTGGGCCTCAATGACTACCTGCCTGAAGCCTTGCTTAAAACCCTTCTGCAGCCCCTGCCGATAGCCCGGATCATAGTAAGCGAAGGCGCTCTTCTTTAAGGCTTAGTGATATTCCTCCAAGCCCTGATATCACTTGATCGCATCCGCCGTGACTCTACCTACCTTCTCCTCAAGCTCGGCTATCTTCATTCCGGCCTAGGTCAGCTTCATCTTAGCTTCGGCCCGTGTCACTTCAGCCTCCCTCTTAGCCCGTTCGGCCTCCAGGGTGCGACTCCCGAGCTCCTCTCGCTCGACCGTCCACCATCCCAAACTCGCCGCATGGGCCTGACGCTCCTCCTCCAGTAGCTTGCCCTTAAGCTCGGCCATATATCAAGCTTGGGATAGTTTCTCGGACAGCGATCGAGATTCCTCTTGGCTCACCAGGTCCTGTGAGCGGATTGAGGCCACTTCCCGTTGGAGAACCCTGAGCTCGGAGGTTAACTGTCCAACCCTCTGGTCGGACTCAGCACGAGCTCGAGCTCGAGCTTGGGCCCTCTCCTCGCTCTCCAACCGCGCCAAGTAGTCTGCTAACTCAGCCCCAAGCTGAGCCATGAACAATCCCCCCTCCATGAGCCTCTTCAGGAGCGTCGGAGGGGAACAATTCTAAAATTCATCCTGGAAGGACGAAGGAGCAAGAGCTCGGCAACGATCGTACAGGGAAGCTCGGGTGGCGGATCGCCCCCACTGCCTGGCAGATTCCCCCCTTTGAAGAGTCGAGGCCGGGATACCTCCCTTAGGCGCCCCTAGATCTGGGGCTACAACACCTGCCTCGGTCGGGACACGATAACCAGCCTCCTCCTCCACGCACGCCTCAGCAGACTCAGTCAGGATATTTGAACCGACCTCCTCTCCGCGCGCTCCCATAGGCTCGGCAGAGCCTCCCTCGACCGAAACAGGCAACTACAGCTCAGCGACCGACGAGCCCAGGCGAAGGGCACCCTCTACTGGAGATTCCTCGATCGGGGGAGAGACCTTTGTTTTCTTCCGCCTACTCTTCTCGACGATCAGGGTTTTCATTAAAGCCAATAGCAACCGCTCCCTGGGGTCCTTACGCTTGGACCCCTGTCGCTCTGGGTCACCTTCCCGAGTGACCCGCTTGCCCTTATCTCGGGTAGAAGAAGGACCCTCGAGGATTTGAGGTGCGTCTGAGGTGGTCGCCTCCACTCGCTCGGCAACCTCCTGCTCTGACGATCGTTCCCCATCATCACTGCGCCTCGTCTCTGCCCACTGAAAGATGAACCATTAGCAGAGGCTCAACCAATTAGAAAAAGGATGGGCAAAGCAGAGCCCTAAGATCCTTACCTCGGGGAGGCAGTGTGCGGTGCGGATAGTCCTTGATGTTGGCCGAAGTCATCAGCTCTATGGTCGACCGACGATTATCCTGAAGAATTTTGATTGCCTCCTTCAGCTCTAAGGAGATCACTGGATGCTTGGCAGGGAATATAGGCCGAAAGTTCGGCTTGTCGGGGAACTCCCAATAAGTAGCATCCTTGGTGAATCCTACTCAGAAGAATTGAGTTTTTCACTCGTTATGCGAAGAATCCCGAGGAGAGAGGGTCACGCAACTCCTCCCCCTCCTCGCCTGAAGGTAAAAGAAACCTTCCCTGGCATGGGTGTGCTCCTTCAGCTCGAAGAAGGCACGAAAGATGTCTAGAGATGTGGCAACACCGCACGAGCTACAGAGAGCGATGAATGAAAAAATGAAGGTATAGGAGTTGGAAACCAACTGGACTGGAGCCAGCTAATAAAATCTCAGTAACTCGACAACGAAGGGGTGGAGAGGAAGATGGAAGCCGCACTTCCAAGCCAAAGGAAGGTACAAAAAAGGCCCGAATGGGTATCCAGACTTGACTCGTGAGGTTTGGCCGGAGAGAAGAAGTACCGCCATGGCAACTTGAAGCGGACCTCGAGCTCCGTCACCTCAGACTCAGTCAGGTCGCTACAAAGGTGAGAGCTAGGCGCATGCCCTGAGCCTCCCGTCCCATGCTCGAACTTCTGAGTCTCAAGCTCAACATCCTGTTCCGCCATGGAAGAGCGAGGAGAAGAAGAAGAGGTACTGGAATCAAACGAGCTGGCAGGAGGGGGAGCTGACAGATGGCCGCCACAGTAATCTCTACTAACTCCGCAAATGCCTCTGAGATCTTCCACTCCCTATGGCTGCTCTCCCGGTGCATCAATCCTGCTGCAAATCCCCAAACACAAAGAAGGGAAAAGCCCTAAAAAGAGGAAACGTAAGGCGCACGCATGTAAGATACTTATAGGCCTAAGCAGTCTTGAGAAGAATCGTGACACCATTTTGAACTCCAAGGGGGGCCTCCCCGAACCAACACGAAGGCATCATCATCATGCTTAAGCCCCCATGCACTGGGACAACCACATTAATGGCCCCTAAAAAAATGGGACAGCTCACATCGGCCAATCCTTGACTGAGCCACAAATATAGCCCAATGATGCTCTACTCTCCGAGCCTGACCTTTGGCTCAGGAGTAGGGGGGCAAGTGGAGGGGTAAATCAGCGGCCCAAAAAACATGTGACCCGGAGTGGCCCAATTAGGTCCAACCCGACCCAACCAGGCCGAACTCCCCAAGTGATAGCCCCATTTAATGGGCCCACTTAATCTGAAGCCCAAATCGCTCGGACCCATACAAGCCCTCGGACCCATACAGAATCATCATCATTGGTGGCGGCGATCAGTGTCTATCAAGGATCGTACGGCTCAGGCTTCAGCACGAGATCACGCCTCTTTAGTTATTGTATTTTTTTTGTTCATTTATTTCATCATTCTTCGCTTTTTTAATTTGCTTTTTTTTATTATGTTATTCTTTCTATTGTGTTGGCTTTCTTAGATTTATTTATTTATATATGTTAACACAAATAAATGAAGAAAAGGGGTTGAGAAGCAAAATGAATAGTGCCCCCCACTGATTCACAATGTCTTGAAAGTTATTACGTGGGTGCATTATGCATATTGTGTGTGTGTGATTGTTAGTTTGAGTGTTGTGAATGTGTTACGTGGGTTTATGTTAACGGGAGTTTATGCATGTTAGCATGTGGGTGTGTTGTGTTGTGCGAACGTACGTTTACGTGTTTTCTTTTTTTTTTTTATGTTGACATGTGCTAACAAGTGTGTGGGTGAATGTGTGTATCGGCGTATGGGGCACGAGAGAGGGAGAGATGTAAGTGGGAAGGAGAGTGGATCGGCGCCAAGGGGGGATGCAAGGCTGCCGATTCACCACTTACTGAGGGGTCAACGCAACGCGACAGGGAGTCGACGCTGTGGAGTATAGATGGGGCCAGACAGAATCGACATCAGGGGGAGTTGACCTTTGGGGTCGACTCTTCTTCGCGTAAAGTGTTTTGAGTTTGGATTGCAGCTTTTTTTTGTTCTTGGTTCGTGAGGGTCTTTTAATTCATTTTTTTTCTTTTATCTTGCTCTCATAGTTAGCATTTTTGAGACACGTTTCTTTTTAACTGAGTTCCTAGTGAAATTTTGGCAGCACCTCCCCCGGACTCGGGGTTTGTGGGGTGTAAAAATTGGAGGCTCATCTACGGGACTTCCAAGATGGCTCCTGAAATGCATGGGTGAGCTGAGAACCAGCTACCCAGTGGCCCAGATTGGGCATGAGCACCCCGAGGGCTAGCCTTCAGAGGGGACCCAATGACATACAGGCCATCGTTTCTGAAATTAGGGATATAGATTTGGCATACTGCCCGACACATGGCCGTTATTATTCACTTCTCTAGCAGGGTTCCCCCAGAGACCATACTATAAAGAAGTAAGTCTCGGGGGCCCAGAGTGATCAGGGAATAACTTGAAGGAAATGCAGCCCTGCCGGTGAAGAGAGATTGGCGTTTTCAGAATCACTCTGTGAAAAACATGGAACAAAAGGGGGTAGTGGTTCATGTGAGCAACCAAGCACCACACACGACAACATAGTCATTCAGAAGGGATTTCCTTCATTCTCTAAAAAAAGGGGTGCCAAAGAAGGCACGTAAAGTACATATGAGGAGAGGAGGTGGAAACAAAAGAAGAACGGTAAAGAAATTACAATGGGGGGGTACGGAGCATGGGCTCCTCCCCCCCAACCTCACCTTCCCTATTCTCCCTTCTCCCCTTTATTCACTCTGCAGACGCAGCCGCACAGGCGGGCACTCAGCTCTCCCTTTCTTTTTCTTCTTCTATTCTTAGCGTAGCCTCTCTTCTGGACTTTTCTTCTCCAGCCCACCAACCTCTTTGTTCGACAGAGGTGTGCCCCTTTTATAGGAGTGGAGGTGGGGGTGTTCGAACCCCACCCCTTCTTATCTCCTTCTTCTTCTTCTCCTTTTCTCGCTTGAAGATGCTTCAGGGCCTGTAGGTAGGGTGGCAGGAGGTAGCATCCGTGTCTTCACGAGAGTGGCCAAGGTCGCCGTTGAAGTCCTGCCAGCATTCCGTTGTCGACTCAAGCGTAAGACAGACACACGAGCGTTAAATGCTCATGCGACAGGATTGGTGGCTGCGAGCTTGAGGTGATGGGGCTTGCATTCTTACGCTGGTCTATTTCCAAGCCTAAGGTTTAACCGGCGGGTAAACCTTCCACGCTGGGGTCCTTCAGTGGTCAGTCGAATGGGCATTAAATGCCTTGCCGGAAGGGGGGCTCTTCTTCTGTTCTGCTTCGCCTGCAGTGCTCCTGTGGGAAAAATAAAGCTCTGTGTGAGGGATGGGATGTTCCATACGGTGCTGATTCGATGGCTTCAGCGGGCTTCTGTGCACCGATTCAAGAGGCCAAGGGGGGGGGGGGGTTCATGAAGGCATGGAGAGGGCGCGTCGATTCTAGCTTCTCCCATTTTCCTTTTTGTTTGGCACCGGTTCAAGAGGCAACGGGGAAAGACCACGCCGATTTACATGCCACCAGGGGGCTGTGCCGGATCAGGTCGCAAGGGGGGTGGTGCCGATTCACTTGGGCTCAAAAAGGGGGTGGAGGCTTTGTGTCGTATCACTTGGCAAGGGGAAGGCTTTGTGCTGTATCACTTGGCCCATGGCAAGGGGAAGGCTTTGTGCCGTATCACTTGGCCCATGGGGGCTTCTTGTGCTATATCACTTGGCAAGGGGAAGACTTTGTGCCGTATCACTTGGCCCATGGGGGCTTCTTGTGCTGTATCACTTGACATATGAGGGGTGTGCCGGTTCACTTGGCACATGATGGGTATTTTGGTAAACTCCATATTTTTTCATGCTTCATTGACTCCAAACAGGCTCAGATAAACGCTTGTACTATCTTGGTCTTACTGATCCACTTTCGGAATGTTTATTTCGAAGCTCTCGAGCTTCGGTTTGCAATTCTGAGTGATTTTCGACACATGCCGAACCCGTGCCAGATTACTCAAGTTTCATCCTGATTCGGCCTTCGGCATTGTGAATTGTGTCCTCAGGCCTGCTCCATGTATGTGGATAGTGTCTTCATCGAGTGTAGATCTATTTAAAATCCACTTTTAAATATAAAAAAAAGAGAGTAATAGATGTGATGAAATCAATAAAATAGCACGAGGTGCTAAAAGGAGGAGTTTGTGATCGCCAGAGGGTTTACCTCAATAAAAAAAATAAGATCGCATGTACCTGGTGAACGATGTGATGCGGGATAAATGTGGATCTCTTCCTCCAACTCCAATCGGCCGGCCGACGAAGTGGGTTTTCTTGATTGATTACCTTGTAAAAAAAGACAATAAAGACAAGTAAAAGAAAAGAGATCAGCCAAAGTGCAGTAGTATCAGTCAAAAACTAACATAAAAATAATGAAAAGACCTCAACATGCGCACCTTCTTTTTTTGTTTTCTTTTAAAACCCCTTAAGAAGACTTAGGGGAAGGGGAGTTTGATGATAAAAAATGCAACAAAACGTGAACAAGGAATAGAGATATAAAGGACAGAGGGATGATGGTATGAATAAAAACAAAATAGAAGAAAGCTTGAGAACCCTGCTGTCACTGGCGACAGTAAAGGGAAGAAACCGAATAGTGATGGATGAAGCACCGGATGTAGCTCAAAGGGATGCAGAGAGGGGAGGCAGCAAGGGATGAAGAAAGCTTCTGCCCGTGATGAAAGAAAACTTCTGAGCGCTCAATCCGCCGAATACTGAAGGTGCTTAACCTTCTGCACGATCGGTCGAATTTTTAATTTATAATGCCTCAAACGGATGTGATCAAACCAAGGAAGGATAAGAACAGGCAATGAGGCATCCAGGGAAGGATCAAGATCGAGCAAGAGTCCAAAGACAGCAGGGAACTGTGAGGGAAAGATTGAAAAAGGAAGGACTCTGGACTAAAACACGCCTTAATACAGGGCGTCTTTTATGAATTGACGACCTTCACAAAGACGTCTTCTTGAAAAACGACCTAGGAAAAGGCGTTTCTTCCTGAATTTAATTTTGGAAACGAAACTTGCCTTGTTTGAAAGCTCAAATAACACGCCTTGGATAACGGCGTTAATTAAAATCACGCCCTGAGAGAAGGCGTTACTCATAAAAGGCTTTTATTTTGAAAATAGATAATCCCAGAAATTAAGGGATAACACCAGGAATTCACGCCCTCACATACGGTCGTCCTTTCTTTGAAAACGCCCTACCACAGGTCGTTACTTTTAAAATTAACGCCCTTAATCAAGTCGTGAATCACAAAAATACAGGAAAAATGCAGAACAACTTACAAAAATAGAAAAACTTCATGTTATAGGAATATTGAAGTCTACTTGGGGCATTTATATAATAACATGAGATTTGATCAACAAAACGTCAATTTTGGCGTGTCTACAGCTGCCCCGCCTTGGCGTCTGCTTTGCAAGGGAGTGAGACAGAAATGGAGCGAAGTGTAATGAAAGGAACGAATTGGAACGAACTGATAAGGAGACGCCAAGGTGTGATGTGACACGCCTCAGACACTAAGCATTGGAAATCTTTCCAAGATTCTAAATGAAACAACTCTAAGTGATTCCAAGGAAACAATCAATTTGTTGAATAAAAGGAGGTTAAACTAAATAATAAAGGGTGTGCGCGTGGGCACGGCAGGGAAAGACCATTGGAGAGCGATTACCAGCAAATGTGGATGTGCTGCAACCAAGGTAAATTTTGCAGAAAAGTAAAAAGAATTGGGATAGAGATCCAACAAAAGGAACACTTTCAAGGAATCAGCCTGAATGGCTTCAAATAGAACGAAGTACTTGATTTAAAGTGGAATATCTCATGTCAATTCAATTGAGAACGAGTGAACTTCATTATTGCCATAATATGAAGATTTTTCAGCATGAAACTCAAAGTCCTACATGATGCATGCTGGGCTAAAAGAAAAGGTTAAAACAAACTAAATAGAAAATAATCAAGGATAATATTGCTAAGCTGTTTAAGTCTGGTCAAGAATCCATATTTCTGAGCTAACACTAAGCCGAAGCCCGTTTGTCCGCGCATCAAATCAGAAAGTGGAACCATCGTCCCAAAGCTTTAACAACTCAACGGCCTATCCGTGTGATCATGATTCTCCTGAAATCGTCATCGTTTTTGATGAAGGGGAACTCAAAATTCAGGTTCATCAGAACCACAAGGTCCTTGACATAATATACTAGCGTAGATATCATATAGTAACAATGCTTACAAGAAACAGATACACGGTGGCAAGATGTTGCTCCTATGAGTGATCAAAACGCCTCGAATCCTGCAAACTTCTGCACTTTTAAACTTATTAGCCTTTTTCCATCAATTCAGAATATGACATGATCATAAGTGCTTAATCATAGACAATTTTATCACAATAATAGCACTTAGGTTCATTAAAAGCATCAAAGCATGAAGAGATCAAAATTCACAATCCAATAAAACACGCCTAAGAATAGGGCGTTAAAATCATGAAAGCGCCTGACCATAAGTCGTTAATCATTTAAAACACGCCCTACACAAAGGCGTAAACAGTAATGGAGGCTTAGAAAACCACGCCCCATTCCAGGGCGTTAAATAAAACACGTCGTCAGTCAGGTCGTCAATTTAAAAATCGACGCCCTAACCAACGTCGTTAATTCAGCACGAACTTCCGTTTCCTAGTTTAACAGCACAGTCCTTAACCCAATCGAACTTCTAACTTCCAACAGCCTTACAACTCTCTAGATCTCTATTAATAGGAGGCCCTCCTTCAACATAAACAATCTCAACCCTGCAGCCGCCGAAACTCTGTATTCCCGTTCTTGCCTTTCTTCTTCTTCATCTGCTTGCAGGTTGCATCGTCCAAGCCTCTCCCGACGATGGACAGGGCGCTGAAAAGACAAAAAAACTCAACTCCCAGGATTAACGATATCCAAGGTCATATAAGCAACAGGATATGCATGAATCAGGTTAGTTTAACTTTCTTATTGTGCATACTGTTCCAGCGAACTGCTCACATGCTCATGTCATATGCTCATGTACCTCTTCTTTTTGTTTTCTTCCCCTCCTCTCACAGGAGTACCCAAATCTTCCAGGGGCTAGAAGATATGTCCAAATCAAATGGTTGCCCCTCATCCTCTCCAAATTCACATCAGACATGAGGGTATATGTAGCTAGATGGCATCTCTTGGGGTTGATAACCCATGCCAAGCATTATGATCAAATCCACATAGATTGGGCTGCCATAGGAGCATTGATTGAGACATGGCATCCTTCCACCCATACCTTCTTATTTTCCACTTTTGAAGCCACCATCTTGCTGGAGGAAGTAGAGATGATCCTAGGCTTAAGAAAGACGAAGCACGGAGAAGAAGAAAAGATGGCCATCATGCCAAAACCCATCTCCTCCCACGAGTTGCTAACCTCGTTGATACCTAGCCCGAATATAGTGAACCAAATTAAGGTCACTAAAGGAGTTAACCTCTTGAAGCTCGCCTCATGGGTATACAAGAGAGCGGATCAAGCTAAAGAGGAAGAGGAGATAGAAAGAGTGACCAAAGCCTTCGTGGTGTGCTTGGCAGGAGCACTCCTATTCCCATCCACGGAAGACTTTCTAGAGGAGTCCCAATTGAGCGCAGTGGTGAGCTTATGGGAAGGAGAGAGAGTTGGACCGGCGATCCTAGCATATCTCTATAGCGGGCTCACAGCGGCGTCCATGGGAAGGCCTATTTACGGGTGCATGCTAGCACTCTCAAGTTGGGTTGATCTACACTTCAAATTCGACTCATGCCACGAAGCCCAACAACCCTCAAGAATTTTCTCAAAGAGCCCACTCTCATATATAACCGGTTCATTAGGTATAAGCAATAGAGTGACCAACCGAATTCCTCAAATCAAGAAGAGAGGGGATTGGAGGGAGCACCTAAAGGTAATGCCAAAGAATCTTTTTACTTGCGCCCCGGGTGTATTTAAAATGCAGGAACTTCGTGCACGCTTCTCCATCGGGACGGACCTTCGTCTTATTGGTGCTTCGGACTTCGTTTTATATAATGCACACCGGTGCCTTCCTCAGCTTGGGCTCCCAAGGCAACACTTAGATGACATCTCTCATCTTCCTCCAATCAAGTCAAGGGATCTAGGCAACAACGAAGACGGTGAAGAGGTTATCACCATTCAAGCTTTATGGAGGCTAAGCAAGCTTCATCAACCTGTAGAAGATTTGGATGAAGACAAGGAACAGTGGAAAAATTATGTGACTTCATTGAGAAAAATAAGGCCCAAAGTGGCTCATCAGTCATTGTAGTTCCTCTTTTCAAAATAATAAAGATTGTTCTCTGATTGAGCCAACTGCTACTGTAATTATGAACCAAATCATCCAAAAAACTGTGTTTCTGTTGTGAATAACGCCTCCAAGAGCGTCGCGAATTAACAAATACACGCCTTATATCAAGGCGCTTCAACGGGCCCTTCGTCAACAATTGACGCCTGCAGCAGTGGGCGTTACTTTGAATGACGACCTTAAGAAAGGCGTGAACAGATTCAAACCCAAAAGAATATAACCGTTATCTCATCAAAATAACGCCTTTTCCATAGTCACGTTTCAAGAATAACACGCCTTTACCAGAGGCGTTACTTCAAACAGTAATGATGACTTCCCTCACATCAATCAACGCCCATTCAATGCGTCTGACGACGGTTATCGTTCCCCATGCGAACTAAATTAACGCCTTAATCCTCGTCGCCAATTTCCATAAAACGCCCAAATGGTGGACGTGAATTCAATTATAAATGCCTTTCTCCAGGGCGTGTCTTCTTTTCGAAACCCAAAAGCCATCGAGCCTCCTTCTTCTTCCTCCTTCCGTTTTCATTTCGTCCTTTCTCTGCAAACCCTAACCGAAACCGCCCATTCTCTCTCTCTCGTTCTCTTCTCTCAATCTCCCTCTGTCTCTCTCTGTCTCACTTCCTACCCTAGCCATGGACAAACGCCAAAGAATTAGTGCCCCAGACGTGGTTGACCTCGACGCCTCCCACGCCCAAGAAGAAGAAATTTCTGTGGAGGAGCTCGCCGTCGTGGCCTTTGAAGAAGAGCCGGTGGTGGCCGGCGGCGACGACGCCGACGAAGCAGCGATAGGAGGAGGAGATGCAGAAGGTGGAGAAGAAGAAGGAGAAGAAGAAGGAGAAGAAGGACCGCCGTGCACGGCGGCGGTCGCTCCCCGGGGCCAACTCCGGCGGCCCAGACGGCCGCTGCCACGGCCACAACCCCAGAAGCACAAGAAGGTAGGTTCCCCTCCCCATTCCAATTTTTTTTATTTTATTTATATGTTTTTATGATTTTTCATGGCCTTCGGGCATTAAACCTGCAACTCAAAAAAACACGCCTCCCATGGAGGCGTTACTCAAACGAAACGCCCTGATCCAGGGCGTTAATTATTTTTAATTTCTGAAAATTAATTATCCTTCATGAAAAACGCCCTGAAGCATGTCGTTTCTTAAATTTATGATTTTTTCATGAATTCCATGCTCATTAACAATTTCCAAAAATATTTTCATGAATTATTTCGCATGCTGTCAGTTATTTGATTCTTCTGTTAATTGAGAAACCCACGCCCTCCAGAAGGGCGTTAATTCAACAAGAGACGCCCAAACCAGTGGGCGTCGCTTCATTCATTAACGACCCAAAAATTAACCACCTTTAGGAAAACGCCCTACCACAGGGCGTTAATTCAACAAGAAACGCCTAACACCGAGGCGTGATTAAAAGTATATTTCAGAAATAGCAAAACAGCCACCAAAGAACGCCTAAGACTGAGGCGTGATTAACATAAAAAACGCCCTTATTAAGGGCGTTACATTAAAGTTCACTTTGAAAAACGCCCCCACAGGGGCGTGAATTTATCAAGAAACGACCTGAGGGTGGCCGTGAATTCAAAAAAATGCTAAAATTCAATATTTAACCCAAATCAAATGTAATTCCACATGGATACTCAAATAATTAAGAAAAATAATTCTCTTTTAATGCATGCAGGGGTTGATGAGGACCCGTATCTCATGGGTCATGGTCTGGGCAGCATACCAGGGTCTCCCCAACTTCCAGAGGGTTAGAGTAGAGGCCATGGGGTTTGGCGCTTTTCTATCCATTGAGCCTTTCAGACCCGACCTAGCACTGATCCAGGTTTTGAGGGAGAGATGGGATAGGGTTAGCCGGACCTTTCTGATGCCCTGGGGGCATATGATTCCTAGTTTAGAAGATGTAGCCAGGATTACAGGTTTACGGGTAGATGGTGAGGCCGTGAGTGGGTTCACCTATTCTGACTATTCAGAGATGGCCCAGAGGCTACTAGGGCTTGAGATGGTCTACGAGGGACCTAGCGAGTGTAGGACCATTTTTCGTACGGACCTGACTACGGTGATGGGTCTAGGAGACGCTAGGCATAGGTCGGGGGAGACCTTAGGTGAGTTTGCACAGCGACTGACCGACGGGGTGAGAGCGGCATGCTGCCAGGACCCGACTGACCATGAGAGAGCGGACCGAGACCTGAGGAGGTTCCTGCTGCTGCTGCTCGGGAGATTATTGCTGGGGACGAAAGCCGATGTCATCAACTGCCGCTTCTTAGGCATCCTTGAGGATCTGGAGACGGTTGGCACATATGCTTGGGGAGCGGCCCTGCTGGCGCATTTGATGGCCGATCTGTCCACGGGGACAGGCCGTGAGACGACCGTCAGTGGCTTCTCACCTCTTCTTCAGGTATGCAATTTCTCATTTCTTATCTTTTCTTTGTTATGATGCATGTGAATATAGTACTAATTGCAATGCATGGATGCAGGTGTGGAGCCACCTATACATGCCGATGGGGCGCGTTGACCCACGGCCAGGAGCTGAGGGATCCTTCCCTCTGGCGCGACGCTGGGTGCCTGTTATCTTTGGCGCCCCACTTGACTACGAGTTGTGGGTTTTACGGAGAGAGTTCCGCGACTTCCCTCCCTCGCTGGTATGTATGAATGAATGATATGCATTTCTTTTTGTTGTTCATTTGAATATGATGAAATGATAATGTGTTCATGAATGCAGGTGCAGTGGAGACCATATGAGGGGATGACTGATGAGGACCAGCCTTGGGTCGTATCGGGGCGACCTCGCTTCGGGCGTGAGCTGTGGCTACACTGCTTGAGCGAGATTGAGCCGTTACGGCTTCGACTGGTGATGAGGACCCTGGGCCTGCCCCAGGAGTGGATCGAGGTCGGAGAGCCTCGAGGAATTGGCAAGAAGACCCGCGGTCGCACCAAGACGACCGACTGGAGGGTGCGATTCGAGGAGCAGTACGCCGACTGGCAGCGAGGCGGGACCACAGTCGTTTCCCACGCGACTGACAGCTCCGAGTACCTCCGGCGCTACTGGGAGGTTCACGCTGGCAGACCTCAGATGAGGGTCCTAGGGGTATGTATGAATGCACTTATTTCTAAATTAAATGCAAATGCTTATGTGACTATTATGCGACTAACATGAATGCAGGATGCGAGGGACATAGCGGCGATAGATGCACAGGCCCACCTCCACATCCTGGAGGACCAGCTAGCTGCCACACGGGCAGACTTGGAGACCCTGGTGAGTGTTTAAATTATTCCTATATGCAAATGAATTTTTTCTTTTGTTGTGTTGAATTAATGATTAGCCACTGACGGTCTTAATGAATGCAGCGTGCCCAGCAGGGAGTAGCGAGGAGAGATCCAGGGGAGGCCTCCAGCTCGAGGGGGCCTAGTGCAGAGGTGACTGCACTCATGGAGCAGTTGGCTGGTGCGATAGCGCGAGCCGAGGTGGCGGAGCGTGACCTTGCTTCACGGGTAAATTCTGAACTCGAAACCTCATTCAAATAATGATTAGATATAAATTGTGCACTGATAAAAATTCATTTTTACAGACTGAAGAGCTTCGAGCCACTCTTATCTGCGTAGATGAGGGCTTCCGAGCGACGAGCTCACAGGTGCGTGACCTACCTTTAGTCACATGTTGTTATTTCATTTCATGAATTGTTGAACTGTGGAACTGATGATTTGTTTACCTGTTTGTAGGCTGCTCAGCTGAAGGCGATACGTACCGAGTTGTCGATCCGTGATCAGCGAATCGTAGAGCTTCAGCGGGCCTTGCAGCAGCGCAGTGAGCTTCCTCAGGACGTGGCCGAGCTGCGGGTTGCCCTGGAGTTGGAGAGGAGGGAGCGTGCTCGTGAGCGCGAGGAGCGGGCTCGTGAGCGCGAGGAGCACCAGGCGGAGCGTGCCCGGTTCCAGGAGCAGTTGTTGGCACGAGAGCGTGAGCTGGCGGACTCGAGGACCCAGTTGATCCTTTCCCAGGAGCGGCTTCGAGTGTCCGAGGAGCGGTTGCAGCGAGGCCGTGAGCGAGCACGGGCTGCGGGGTACTCCTTCACCAGCTCTACCTTTGTGGCGGGTTCTTCACTCCGAGAGAGGAGCGAGGCAGGAGGACACGTTCGGGTTCAGGCCTCTTCACGGGGGCCTATGCCTCCTCCACCGGCGCCAGTGCGGGATGGTGAGGAGGAGGTTGAGAGCAGGAGAGTAGAGGAGGGTGGAGGCGAGAGTTGAGCGTTCTGTACTTGTACTCCTCCACCTTCACACCTGTACATGATAGACATGATGATACACATATATATGAGATTTGAGCTTTTGTTACCTGAGCACTTGTGTGGTTGTGGACTTGTGTTTGTGTACTTTTTTCTTCTTTCGTTCCTCTTGTTTGCTTTACTTTGCCTTGCATCTGCGGCTGCGGTTTTCACTTGAACAAACAGGTTAATTCATCTGTTCGACTTGGCCCCTTGCCCGGTGAGCAAGGGGTGTAAATATTTTGACCTTAATAATGGGTCAAGGGGCCAAGCCTTTAATAAGGCAAAATGAAATAATCAAAACTCGGGGATGCCTCATGCAATCACACGTATGCAAACAATAATTAAAAGATGTCCAGGCAAGAATGCAATTCATGCAACATGAAGAATTTATTTTTTGTTCTTTTCAGTATATATATATTTTTTTGAAGATTTTTCAAAAAAACACGCCTTAGATTAGGCCGTTACTATCGTGAAAGACGCCATTGGAGACGGCGTTACCGTTCAAAGATTATTGAATTTTGTTGAAAACACGACCTTCCAGGAGGCGTTATTTTTAAAGAAACGACTATGATCTAGGCGTGAATCAGCATAAAAGCGCCTTGAACAAAGGCGTTAATTTGGATTCCTCCCAAATTGGGCTGGTGGGCCCTACTTGGTCATCTTCTAAGTTCCATTAACCTTTCTTGAATAATTAAAAGGGGAATTGGCGTGGATATGGTTAAACTTATACACAAGATTTCGTACAGTGCATTCTCTTCAGTTTGTCTCGACCATTCTGCTGGTTCATGACTTTTCCAAAAATAAAAGAGAAGCTATGAGGAAGCTCACAAAAGATTCAAAGATGCCTGAGGCAAAGCTACCTCCCCTATCCTTATGCCTATTGGGGTTCGGTCTTTGGCGTAGGGACGCTTTGTTGCCTTTTTGCCTCTTCATAATGCATGCATACGCCCAAGGTTTTCCTTGCGGGGACTTTGCCCTCTTGACATGCTTTTCTTTTTCACCATTTGACTTTCACTTCAGAATTGATTTGCATTGAATAGATTTGAACTGATGAACAACCTAATTGTACTTGGGCTTTTGTGGCATTTGTTCCCTTTTGGGCCCTGACTTCCTCCTACTAAAGCGGCGGATAGGTTTGGCGTGTCTACCTCAAGACCTCTCTTCCTCCCTTGTGGGCCGAAGAAGAAAAGAATGGATATCGTCTTTCGCCTTTAGTTTGATTTCGACTTTCCATCAGATTTTGCACTGCTTGAGCTCAAGAGTAAAGTGTGTAGTGTGTGCGGTGTCAACTCCCATTTTAAATTAGCAAGACTGACAAATGGATTTTGGATTTTGACCTTTCGGACCGGTGACCTTTGCATGTTAAGTCAGCCCAAAAGGGAGAACCATGAAAGAAAACTCTTTTGTTTTGGATTTTGAAAATATTCAGATTTTTTTTGGATTATCTGGGAGATTTCTATTTTCTTGTGAAGTTTTTGATTTTTATTTGGATTTTTGTTCAGGGGTAATATTTCTTGAGATACAAACCATTCCAGGGGTGAGTTAATTCCTCTCCTTCAGCATTAACCAGTTTATAAGCATTGCCGGGAAAAACATCTTTTATAACGAACGGCCCTTCCCAATTTGGTTGGAGCTTTGAACGAGGGCCACCCGGCTTTACAAAAATTCTTTTGATTACCATTTCACCGACCTTAAATTTTCTCTCAATTACCTTCTTTTGATAAAAACGTGAGAGCCTGTTTTGGTAAACGCGCGCATGCCCGGCGGCGACCAGACGCTTCTCATCTAGGAGTTCCAATTGGGCAAGGAGTGAATCACGACGTTCATCGATAGAGAGTTCCTCATCCAATTGTACTCGCAGAGACGGGATAAGAATCTCATAAGGGACTACGGCCTCCATTCCATAAGTAAGGGCAAAAGGAGTTTGCCCAGTGGGGGTTCGAATGGAAGTGCGGTAGGCCCAAAGAGCTTCAACCAGCTTGTCCGGCCAGTCCGAGAATTTACTAGCCTCGCACGTCTTCTTAACAATCTTGATTAAAGTTTTATTAGTGGCCTCTGCTTGGCCATTGCCCTGCGGATAATAGGGAGAAGAATGATGCAATGCAATGTTATACCTGTTGCAGAGATCCTTAAGATCTTGGGAGATAAATTGAGGTCCATTGTCGGTGACGATGGTGCTTGGGATGCCGAACCTCGTGATGATGTTCTTCATGATAAATTTGCGGACGGTTGATGCTTTAATCTCCACGTAAGCTTCTGCTTCCGCCCACTTGGTGAAGTACTCCGTTGCCGTGAGAATGAATGATTTTTGCTTGGTCAGGAGGTTCGAATCACCAAGAGGTCCAATGATATCAAAAGCCCACATGGAAAAAGGCCATGGGGAGGACGTAGGATGGAGTGAAGAAGCAGGAGAATGAATCTTGTCGGCGTGCAGTTGGCACTTAACACACCTTCGAACATAGATAGAACAATCTTCTTCAAGAGTGGGCCAGTAGAACCCTAGTCTAAGAATCTTCTTAGCTAGCATCTGGCTGTTTACATGACCACCACACACACCAGAATGCGCCTCTTCCACAACTTTCCACGATTCACCATCATCGAGGCATCTCAACAAAACACCGGTGAGCCCTCTTCTGTAGAGCACACCTCCAACCAAAGTATAACGTTGAGCCACTCTCCTAATTGCTTTCTTTTCTTCGGCAGTGGCTTCCTCGGGATAAGACTGATCATTACAGTATCTGGCAATCTCATAATACCAAGGCTTTTCTTCGTCAGCCAACTCTTCTTGCCAATCCAATAGCATGACCTCTCTGCCTTCAAGAGCTTCTTTCCGTCTAACCTTCTCAAGCACCTGATCCCTAATATCAAGAAAAGCACGATCCCTAATGGCTGGAGTATTACGCTGATGAATCAGGGGGACATGAAAATCACGCTCAGGAGGGAAGACTAAAGCGGAGGCTAAGGAAGCAAGTGCGTCGGCCAAAATGTTCTGGCTACGCGGGACATGAACGAAAATCAATTTAGTGAAGAGTTTGGCATAAGCTGAAGCGAGTTCCTGGTATGGCTTGAGCTTAGGATGGATGGTGCGGCACTTGACCAACACTTGGCGTAGAATAAGCTGACTGTCACCGACAATTCGCAAATGAGTGACACCATATTGATGAGCGGTTTTAAGACCAGCCAAAAGAGCTTCATACTCGGCTATGTTATTGGTGACGGGAAAAGTGAGCCGAGCAGCAAATGGAATGGTGACTCCTTCGGGTGTTAAGAGAACCATGCCGATCCCTCTTCCTTGAGAATTAAGAGCTCCATCAAAATGTAACGTCCACATAGGATCTGGGGGTTGATTAATGGACATTAATTCTTCATCTGGGAACTCTGAATCGACAGGATCAAAACGGGGGAGAGGGTGGTGAGCAAGATGTTCGGCAATGGCATAACCTTTGATAGCTTTTTGCTGAATGTAAGTGATGTCAAATTGAGAAAGGAAGCTTTGCCAGCGTGCTAATCGATCAGTGAGGACAGATTTTTCAAGGAGGAATTTGATTGGATTCATGCGAGCAATGAGGTGAACCTCGTGAGCTAGAAAATAGTGTTTTAACTTCTGAACTACCCAAACCAAAGCTGCACAAGTCTTTTCCATAGCTGAATATCTCTGCTCACAGGGGTTAAGGAGTTTAGATAAGTAGTATGCTGCCCTCTCTTTACCTTCCTCATCCACTTGAGCTAAGACAGCACCTACGGAGTCATCCAGGACTGAAACATAAAGAATAAGTGGTTTGCCTGGAATTGGCGGCCTCAGGACAGGGGGATTGACCAAATAATCCTTCAATCCGTCAAAGGCTGCCTGACATTTATCATCCCAATTAAACTTGACTCCCGGCTTAGTAAGCTCGTAAAACGGCCTACACCTCTGCGAGTGCTGGGAGACGAAGCGGCGAATAAATTGCAACCTCCCGATTAATCCTCGAACTTCCTTCAGATTCTTGGGAGGAGGCATATCTCTAATGGCCTTTGCCTTGTTGGGATCAACCTCAATTCCCCTCTTGCTAACGATAAATCCAAGTAATTTCCCCGAAGAAACGCCAAATACGCACTTCTTGGGGTTCATTTTTAATTGAAATTCTCGTGATCTCTGCAAAACCTTAGCCAGAACCCCAGGATGCTCAATCCTTGTCCTTGATTTCACAACCAGGTCGTCCACATACACCTCAATATAAATATGAATCATGTCATGAAAAATTGCCATCATGGCCCTTTGATAAGTGGCTCCAGCATTCTTAAGTCCAAAGGGCATAACCACATAACAATATGTGCCCCATGGTGTAGTGAATGAAGTTTTCTCCTGGTCTTCTTCAGCTAGACAAATCTGATTGTAGCCTGAAAAGCCGTCCATGAAAGAAAGAGTCTCAAATCCTGCCGTGTTATCAATCAGCACATCAATATGAGGGAGGGGGAAGTCATCCTTAGGACACGCCCGGTTGAGGTCCCGAAAATCTATGCAAATTCGAACTTTTCCATCTTTCTTCATAACCGGGACAATGTTAGCCACCCAATTGGGATAGAGGACGACTCTAACGAATCTAGCCTTATGGAGTTTATCGACCTCTTCTTTTATTTTCAAAGCCATGCTAGGGTGGAAACGCCTCAACCGTTGTTTTACCGGGACAGATCCTGGCTTAAGTGTAAGACGGTGTTCAACGAGCGCAGGGTCTAATCCAGGCATATCTTCATAGCTCCATGCGAACGTGTCCTTGTATTCTTGAAGAACTAAGATGAGCGCCTTCTCTTCGGAGGGCGGCAAATTTTTACTTATGAGGACAATCCTAGGGTCTTCCTCGGTACCCAAGTTGATTTCTTTGGTAGGTTCTTCTACTGAGGCTGATGGTTCGTCGAATCTTCTTATACCACTAGCAAAAGCATCAGCTTCGTCCTCATATTCTTCATAACTTTCATCCCCTTCCTCAATAGGGTCTTCATCATTCATGATTTCATAAACGCCCAAACCCTCATAAGAAGCAACAAAATCTTCAATTTCTAATTCTGGCAGGATAATCGGATCTTCCACGAACTCAGGGAGAGCTAGACAAGCTTGGCATCTAACGGCCAATTCTAACAAAAATCTGCGAGGAATCTGCTTACCCTTGGCCTTCTTGTGTGAATCTACCCCATGAATTTTATTAGAGGAAGAAGGGGAGGAAGAGCAATTAGCTTGATTATAAGGGAAAGAAGGAGGTGAAAAAGTGGATACAGGAGGTGATACAGGGGAGGGCCCCTCATCGGAGGGGGAGAAGAGACTTACCAAGGAATCTTGGAGGAGCGGCCCCTGGGTCGGGACGCGTTCGGGAGAAAAGTATGAGGTCTCCTCAACAGAAATGGAGGATTGGAAAATTGGGAAATCGGCGTTTTTTTTTCATTTTTATCTTTTCCGTCGTTTTTATTATCTTTTTCAAGTAAAAAGCAATGCGAGGGGAGAATAGCGGGGGGAGTGGAGATTGCAATTTTGGAGAAAGATTCAATCAAAGATGGCCCATACGGGGGCGAGATGGAGATTTCAGAAAATCGCTCGAGGAGCGAAAGGTCAATAGGGAAGGAAATCTGAATTGAATTGGGAGATAGGTTGATGGTAATCGGTGGTGGTCGCGGCACGTGACCAAACCCACGAGAATAGAGAGAGACCAACACAGACGGATGCACAGAAGTGAGGGAGAAAAGGCCAGCCCACAGTCTATCCACGGAGAATCCTTCTTCAAAGGGGACATCTGGCTCTCCCGTATCTGTGTAGTCACTTAACATCTGCCTTTTATCTGTGATTGCGGCAGGCATTTCAATCAGTTCTTGAACCAATGGTGGCCATTCTGGATCTGTCGGCATGAACAGGCGGCTTAAAGAGAAAGTGATATCATTCATGTCAAACCACCTGTACCAGTCACATTCCGGGTCACCCATTTTTCTTCTTTTATCTGGCCTTAAAGTCTCCAAGGCTTTGTAAGTGGCCAGTGGGGCAATGTGCCACGCAAACTGTCTAGCGTGCACATCCTGACAATCAAGCAATGATGTAATGACGGTAGTCTGTTCATTGTTCTGAACGCCACTGGTGACAAAATGTGTCTTTAAAGTCCAGGTGAGCGGCTGGCGATCTGGCTTGAAGGTGGACGTCATAACAGCCCACGGCTCTCCTTCATTCTTGTCCGGTGCTTTGTAGCCTAAGCCGCCTCGTGCAATCACTTTTTGAGGCTTAATGGGCCTAATCTTGCCCTGGAGTTTGGCACCCAGGCCCTTGCCATCTTGATATCCCATCCTTATCAGAATGTTCCAGGCGGGGGTATTCATCATATTTTTCTTTTTCTTCTTCCCCTTAGAAGGCAGGGGTGTCATGGCAACGGTGGTAACAGTCTCAGATAGCATCGGTCGTGGACAGTGAATGTCCAACACAGATAATAACGGCTTATTGGCTGGCCACATGGAAGGAACTGATGAAGCTACATGTATGTCCTCCTCTGGTAAGATCGGCACGCTGGTCACCTTGATAATGCGGCCCTTGTGCGGAAACTTAAGGCACTGATGGTTTGTAGAGGGCACTGCGTCAAGCTGCTGAATATAAGGGCGACCCAGGATACCATTAAAGGTCGGGTCCATATCTAGAATGTGGAAATCTGCCGTAATGGTGGCTGGACCCAAACTGACTTTGAGAGTAATCATACCCAGAGGGGGTTTCTTTGTATTATCATATGCTGTGACAGTAATGGTGGATGGCCGTATCTGGCTCTCAGGGATACCGCATAGCTTTAGAGTGCTCGGAGGCAACACATTGATAGATGCACCGGTGTCTACCAAACACTGCTTAACAGCCACTTTGTTGATATCAACCGTGATACATAGGGCATACTTTCTTGCTGGTAGAGGTGCTAACTCATGTTCATGGAATGTGATTGCCGGCTGACTGCTGGTAGGGGTTAAGACTGTAATTATCTGTTCAACCGGAAGGTCCTCATTGACCATAACCTTCTGCAGATATTCCTTCAAGGCCAGCTGATGAGTGGTGGACCTCTTGATTAATTCAAGAATGGAGATTCTGGCTGGAGTGCGATCCAGGTGCTTTAACAGATCATACTGAGTTCCCGGCACTGAATCTTGTTCTTGCTCTTGCTCTTGTGGCCCCTGCACGGGCTCTAGCTCTCTCTGTGGGAAAACACGGTGGTACATCCGTCCACTACAGAGCGGCGCTACGCCTTGGCGCGCCTCTGTCGGGGCAACATTAGGGGGAGGGTTGGAAGAGGAGGAAGGAATGTCGGTAGCAGAGATCCTGCTAGGGGATACCAAAGGGGAATTCAATAAAAGGGGCGCCCCCGTAGGAGGCGTAGTAGTGGTGTTTAATAAAGATGCCCCCGCGGGAGGCATGGGAGGAGTATTTGAAGAAGGTGCCCTCGCCGGAGGCGTGACAGAAGAAAGGGATATCCGAATGCGAGGGGTATTGGCAGGTGGTGGAATAAGGAGAGATCGTGGCACAAAAGATGGTTGTGCTGGCGGTGGAGGAACTCTTGTCGGTGTAGGGGTGGTAGAGGGGGTAGCAGGTGCTATCGGTGAGCGGAGTAGGAGTGGCCTGGAGGTTGCGGATGTAGGATTGGTGGTGGAAGGTGAAATGGCATGTTGCCGTGGTGGTAAGCGGTCAAGAAGAGAGCGGGCCGGCAAGGTCGCGGAGTTGGTGGTGGTAGGTGGGTTGACGGGGCGTAAAAGAGAACGTCCTGATAGGAGATTAGAAGGAGAAGGAGGAACGCGCAAAAGGCGCGGAGTAGTTTGATTTTGGTTTGGATCATGGTGTAATGCCCCGACAGAGGCACTTTCTTCGTGCCATCCCTGCCCTCTCTCCACCTCGTAGAGAGACGTGACAGGGTTCACGTGTTGATTAGGAGCGTGCTCCGGCAATGGATTACGGACAATCCCCATATCCTGCTGGGGTGCTGGAGCTTGCTGTGGCGGAGCTTGCTGCGGAGCTGGCTGTTGTTGATTTTACTGTTGCCGATGCGGCCTTCTCTCTTTCATGGCGGCGATGACTTGTCTCATCTCATCCCAATTAATGCCACCCTGGTCATTCAAATCATAAATATGATCCCTGAAATGGAAACAACGATCAAGGTTGTGACCAGGGGCGCGGTGAAATGCACAGTAACGGGATGTGTCAACATTGTCGGGCCACACCGTTCTTTCTTTTGGTAGGACGAGCAGGTTGGCGGCCATCAAAGCATTAAAAATGTCAGGGAGACTCTCTGGGAGTGGTGGATAATGAGCCCTCTTGGGGCCTAGTGGTGGTCTCCGTTGTTGTTGGCTATAGTTGGAAGGTGGGGGAACCTGGTGGTATTGTGGTGGTGCTGAAGGGTCGGTGCGAGGCGCTTGGCTCGGTGATGGAGCAAAAGAAGGTTGGGGTGTGAAGTGGCGCTGTGGAGCGGAGGTAAAATGGGGGTTCTGCTGTGGAGGTGGCGGAGGTCGTGGGTTTGACTGGTGGTGGGGGTGACCAACTACGCCAACCTGCTCGTTTGTGACAGTGCCCTCAGTCGTGGGCCCACTGTTGACATTTACATTCTTTTTAAACAGCCGAGGCTTCGGCTCAAACATGCCCATGATAGGCGAATCCTTCATTTGTGTTTGTATATAACGAGCTCTTTCATAGAGCTCTTCCATCGTTGTCAACCGATTCATGGCCAAAATGTGCCGGAATTGAGGAGTTGCATTAGAAATGACCATTTTTACTTGCTCTTGTTCCGACAATGTGTCCTTCAATTTCTCGGCCATAGACCGCCACCTGTCAGCAAATATAATGAAGTCTTCATCGGGCTTCATTTTCTCAGCGACCAGATCTGTAACTGAAAGGGAAGGTCCCACCCGGTCTCTGTACTTTTGCAAGAATTTCCTTTGGATAACATCGAAGTCACCGGCATCAGCTGGCTCCAGAGAATAAAACCATTCGAGGGCGGGTCCCTCAAGAGATCTTCTGAATAAATAGGCCAGGGATGCCTTATTGTCTTGCCAGAAAGAAGTCTCATATCGGAAGTCCTTTAAATGAATGAAGGGGTTACCGGTCCCATTATATCGCCGGAAATTCGGCATTTCAGAAGGTGGTAAATGGAACACTGGCAACGTAGGAAGAGAAATTTCCGGAGCATTCTTAGTTGCCGTAACCTTCTTGAGCTGCTCTTCCATGCTGGCTAGCTTCTGAAACAAAAGAGTGTTGGTATCGGGCTCGACTGGGGCCTGGTTTTGAATAAAAGAATGTGGCATAGGCGTTCGTAGAACCCGAGGAGGTTGGGAGGATTGATGCCTGACTGCTGAATAGCTCACCTGCTGGGCCGGCATGGCCGCAGTAGGTGTTTGCGGACGAGAGGAGGGAGGATGCAAGACCGCCTGGTCATTAATGATTTGATGGCCACTCACGGCCGGAGGGGGATTAGAAGAAGAAGAAAGGACGGATTTCCCCTTTAAGGCGGCCTGAATGGCTTGCCGTTGGGAGTCGTCCAACTGGGAGAGAGCTTGGATCAAATCTGAGACATTAATGGATGGGGAAGGGTTCCCCGAAGTGTTGGAAGATGGAACTTGAGACGAAGGGTCCGCCTCATGGACAGTGGTATCGACCACATGAACTTGTGAGTAATGGGGGTGAGGAGGAAGGTAGTTCCCCTCATAATAAAAAGAATCCTGAGGAGGGTCCTCATATTGACCAAATATGTTCTCATTCTCATCATCATAGGAGTACCCGTGGCCTGACATGTTGATGGTTTTACCTGAACGGAGCTTCATTCTTAAGAAAGAGGATGTTCAATGAAGGAACCGTCACAAAATATACAATCCAAACAAGACAATCAAATCACTCAACTACGTTTATGCAAACAAGGTTGGCAAGAAACGCAAGATTTTAATGTTTGATGTTCGAATTTAGGGTGGATTATTTGTGAAGGTCCACTCTTTTGCCAAATGAGACCTAGTTTGATCCAAATGTAACCTCCGGGTCAACTAAGTTCTTCTCTCTTTTAACAACGTATAGGTTCTCTAAACTCCAGGTACTTCGAGGGTACAACCAGCCCGACGTCCGTGAGGGAATCCACGGGTGCGGGGACTTATGGAGGTCTTGGAAAAGGGATTTCCAGTCCAAAGAGACGGAATGCTCAATGGAGGGCCGTCCCGATTCCAAGAAGGGTGTGTGGGTCCTAGGATAGAGAGAGGAGGTCTCTCAACCAAGCCAGCAGACCAAGATGATCCAAGCAATAATATAATGTCAAGACAACTGCTAAGCAATGAATAATAACCAATCTGTGAAAAAGAACAGTAAAGACACGCCCTGGGAAAGGTCGTGTTCACAGGAAGAGGAAAGACACGCCCTGTGGTAGGTCGTGACTAAATGAAAACACGGCAGTGGCTGTCGTAAACTCTGTGATGGGCTCACAGACCGTAGGAAAAACACGCCTTAGGGTTAGGCGTTTATAAATAAAGGACGCCTTCCAGTGAGGGCGTCAAAACTCAGAGGCACGCCCTGATGGAAGGCGCTGAAAATAAATAAAACGCCTCTGAGAGGGGCGTTAATTCCACAGACAGTATAATCAGCATGCAGCACACCACAGTTATAGATAAAGAAACGCCCTTGAAGGGGGCGTTAATTCACGAAAACACGTCCCTGTGAGGGGCGTTAAATCAAAAGACGCCCTCGTCGAAGGCGTTAATAAGCAACAATTGACTGACCTGGGAAGTGTGCAGAGTGCACAATGGAAGATGCCACAGGGGCACAAAGGAAAGGGTACCGAGGGTACCGAGGGGAAAGGGCACACGAGGGTGCCTAAAGGGAAAGGACACGCGAGGGTGTCAATGGGAAAGGACACACGAGGGTGTCAAAAGGGAAAGGGCACACAAGGGTGCCAATGGAGATGGTAATCAACAAAGAAAACAGTGGATGTCCCACCGTGATCGCCAATTTGTAGATCTATTTAAAATCCACTTTTAAATATAAAAAAAAAAGAGTAATAGATGTGATGAAATCAATAAAATAGCACGAGGTGCTAAAAGGAGGAGTTTGTGATCGCCAGAGGGTTTACCTCAATAAAAAAAAATAAGATCGCATGTACCTGGTGAACGATGTGATGCGGGATAAATGTGGATCTCTTCCTCCAACTCCAATCGGCCGGCCGACGAAGTGGGTTTTCTTGATTGATTACCTTGTAAAAAAAGACAATAAAGACAAGTAAAAGAAAAGAGATCAGCCAAAGTGCAGTAGTATCAGTCAAAAACTAACATAAAAATAATGAAAAGACCTCAACATGCGCACCTTCTTTTTTTGTTTTCTTTTAAAACCCCTTAAGAAGACTTAGGGGAAGGGGAGTTTGATGATAAAAAATGCAACAAAACGTGAACAAGGAATAGAGATATAAAGGACAGAGGGATGATGGTATGAATAAAAACAAAATAGAAGAAAGCTTGAGAACCCTGCTGTCCCTGGCGACAGTAAAGGGAAGAAACCGAATAGTGATGGATGAAGCACCGGATGTAGCTCAAAGGGATGCAGAGAGGGGAGGCAGCAAGGGATGAAGAAAGCTTCTGCCCGTGATGAAAGAAAACTTCTGAGCGCTCAATCCGCCGAATACTGAAGGTGCTTAACCTTCTGCACGATCGGTCGAATTTTTAATTTATAATGCCTCAAACGGATGTGATCAAACCAAGGAAGGATAAGAACAGGCAATGAGGCATCCAGGGAAGGATCAAGATCGAGCAAGAGTCCAAAGACAGCAGGGAACTGTGAGGGAAAGATTGAAAAAGGAAGGACTCTGGACTAAAACACGCCTTAATACAGGGCGTCTTTTATGAATTGACGACCTTCACAAAGACGTCTTCTTGAAAAACGACCTAGGAAAAGGCGTTTCTTCCTGAATTTAATTTTGGAAACGAAACTTGCCTTGTTTGAAAGCTCAAATAACACGCCCTGGATAACGGCGTTAATTAAAATCACGCCCTGAGAGAAGGCGTTACTCATAAAAGGCTTTTATTTTGAAAATAGATAATCCCAGAAATTAAGGGATAACACCAGGAATTCACGCCCTCACATACGGTCGTCCTTTCTTTGAAAACGCCCTACCACAGGTCGTTACTTTTAAAATTAACGCCCTTAATCAAGTCGTGAATCACAAAAATACAGGAAAAATGCAGAACAACTTACAAAAATAGAAAAACTTCATGTTATAGGAATATTGAAGTCTACTTGGGGCATTTATATAATAACATGAGATTTGATCAACAAAACGTCAATTTTGGCGTGTCTACATCGAGTGGGCAATCACTCAAAGTATTTTTGCTCCCCATTGGGCAGCTTTTCAGCCTCCTACGGACCCTTTCGGCATAATGTGCGCCCGGATCGGGTCACTCGGGTTTTATGCTGATATTGCCTTCGACACCCTGTTTTGAGGGACCAGGGATATTTCTTCAACTCGGGAAGCCTCCTCATTAGGTGGCGGACCACCAGGTGTGTTTTCATCCTGATCGGATGAGAAGTAGGTTTTGTTCAGCCTTTTCGCTCTCAGCCAGCTGTTCTTTGGCTGCTAGGGCGTTCCTATCATGCAGTAATTTTTGGATGTCAACAAATGCCCCCCACCCACAGGTGACACAAGCGAGAGATGAGGGAGCGGGGCCTGCGGGTGTAGCCCGTTTGGAAACATTAACTATTTTTTATTCATTTATTATTGTGATCAGGAGAGCGGGCACCGAGAGCTGAAGTTGAGAGAGAATGCTGCGAGAGCCAGAGTGGGGAAAGCAGGCTTTTAACGAGCCGAAGTTGAGAGAGCAGGCTACGAGATCCAAAGGATATTGGGAAAGCAGGCTATGAGAGCCAAAGTTGAGAGTAGGCTACAAGAATCAAGAACGGGAGAGCAGGCTTTAAAAAGTTGAAATTGAGAGAGTAGGCTGTGAGAGCCAAAGTTGGGAGAGCAGGCTTTAAGAGCCAAAATTGAGAGAGTAGGCTATGAGAGCAGAAATTGAGAGAGCAGGCTACGAGAGCCAAGATTGGGAGAGTAGGCTGCGAGAGTCGAAATCGAAAAAGTAGGCCGCGAGGGCTGAAATCGGGAGGGAGCTACAAGAGCCAAAATCGAGAGAGCAGGCTGTAATGACCAACATTAGGAGACCAGGCTTTAGACGTCGAAATTGAGAGAGCGGGCTTCGGGAGCTGAAAGTGAAGGAGCAGGACTCGAGAGCCGACATTGGGGAAGCGGGCTTTAGACCCCAAAATTGAGAGAGCCCCTTCTTATTATTATTATCTTTTCAATCAGGCATGCAGGCATCCATTGACAACAAGCACACACAAAAATAGATATATATAGCATAGCTCCCTTATATCGGGGATAGGATAAAAACATCGCCTATGACTCACAGGTAGAGTGCAGCTCACGAAACACATCCAAAGGAGGCGTGCGTTCGCCAAGAGGATATCGCATAGCCTATGCGTATAGCTTAGATCATAATTCACACTCGAGACAACTCCTCCGTGGTGTGAGAGTGCAGGTACATGAGCAAAGAGCCCCAAACATAGGGATATGCAGGCTTTCCAAGTAACACTCGAGGATTACTCTAGCGCCTACACATGCGTTTCAAGCTTTCGACTTGACAAATGGGCTGCTATGCAGCAACAAATTGACCTCCTCCACAAGCGGGTTGGCCCGCAGTCTTTGGCTGATGTCCCTATTCCTAACTTCAGGGACATTCATTTTCCTCCTCAGTTCGAGCTCCCCGTGTACCGAAAATATGACGGGAGAGACAACCCGTTCATTCATGTTCGGGAGTTTCTTTACGAGTCGGCGCAGTTCCAGCATGATGATCACCTGATGGCTTACTTATTCCGCCAATCATTGGAGGGGGTCTCCCTGGAGTGGTTCTATACCTTGCCTCTGGAGGAGGCAGAAAATTTCAAGGCAGTCAAGGAGAAGTTTATTCAGAGGTTCCAAGATCGGGTCGATCCCGAATATTCCTTCACCGACCTGGTAGAGGAAAAGATGAAGCCGGAGGGGGATTTTGCAACCTATGCGGATCGATGGAGGCAGATGGCCTCACGTGTGCCCGGGCAAATCCCGGAAGAAGAGAAAGTTAAGTTGCTGATCTCCAATGCCACCCCGACATTCAGAAATATTTTGGCAATGAATGAAATTTTGAATATGCACCAGTTATACAGCAGGGCTCGGTTCATACAAACGCAGTTTAAAGACTTCCCTATTCATTCACTGTTCGAGGCCTAGAAACCCAAAACCGCCAGAAAGTCCTAAGGCCCCATCACTGAGGGAGTGCAAATCAACGAGCAGGTCCAGGATGTCCAAATTTCCCCACCAAGACGCTCCGCCTCGCTTCCCACAGCCTCCACGCAACCCCCAGTTCGCCGCAACACAAGCTCCCCAACCCACTATCCCGGCTCCTCAACACCCGCAACAACCACCACCACCACCCCAATAGCCTCAGCGGCCACCGCAATATCATAATGTTCCTCCACCCGCCGCTTACGGACATGCCCGACTGAGCCCGAAGAGGACCCATTGCCCTCCTCTTCCTAAAACCTTGCTTGATATTTTCTCTGCTTTGATGTACACTGGTGATATTCAACTGCCTCCGGAGCGTCAGAATTGGAATCTGGCCGCCGATCAGTCTCGATATTGCATATATCATCGGCATCTCGGGCACACAATAGAGCGGTGCTATCAGTTTAGAGATCTGGAGTATGATTTACACGAGGGCCAGAGGATCGATTGGGCCCAGATGCACCAGTTGATCGAGGACATCAAGCAGAGGCAGAGACAAGCCAGGCCGCAGTAGGCGGCACCCCAGCAACAGCAGCAGCAGCAACCCCCACAGCAACTGTAATGTCCCGGATCTTTGTTAGATCTTTATGGGGTCTTTCGGATCCTTTTCGGAGAGTTTTGGATCGCTTTTGTACCTCCCGAGTTGAGTTTTACGATCCGTGTGGGTCTTTTTCTCCTACTAGTTACGGAACCCTACGGTGAGTTTATTTCTCAATTCATCGACTCATGGATGATACAGTGGCGATGTACTCTTCGAGCCGATCGTTTTGACTATTTTTGTGTATTTTTCTGAGACCGGGCCAAAAATCGTATTTTTTGGAAATTAGGAAAATTTCCTAATTTCTTTCTATAAATTCAATTCCACTATCTCTCCTGCTCATTTTCAACTTCAAGCTATCTCACTCCGTTCTCTCCGGTCTCTAGTCCGTTCGGCGCGGGGCGTGCACCGTTGCGGAGCTGGCTGAGGCATGGACGTGCTCGAGTGATCGGTTCGCGGGAAGGAGCAGTGGATGGAACGTGGTGGGCGCGATCCCTCGGTGGATTCCGAGAGGGCGTCGTTCATGATTCGGTGGTTTTCGGCGTGGTTTAGTCCCTTCGGGGCAGGGTTTCTTCGGTGGAGGTAGGGAGATGGACCGCGACTTCCTTCTGCACGTTTTCCCTGCTTCTGTGCGTTATTTGGTGCTCGATCGGGGGAGATCGGGCCGGTTTAGTGAAAACCATAGTTTTTGGAGTTTTCAGGGTTCACCGGAAAATGGCAACCATTTGTGATGTGGTTAGTGTCAAACTGACCGTTGGGATGTCTGGATCCCATTCACGTAAGTTTCGTGTCGATCGGTTGTCATTCGAGGCCGGTAGGAGTCTGGGCACCTCGGTGACCCATTTAGGGTCGATTTGTCTAAATCGCCCCGATCTCTCGTTTTAGGGCTTGCATGTGGGCTTTTGAGCCTCCTAGAGTTGTTTTTCATCGTCTAGATCTGTTTCCCCTGCGCTTTGGCATGAATGGGGCGTGGAACGGCCCGATTTGGCGTTTCCACTGTTTTCCCGCCGTGACCGGTGTAGCGGTCGTTTCAGAGACCGTCACATGTCCCTGACGGCCCTACGACAGACCGTCACTGCGTCTGGGCGTTTTTAGTTTTTCGTGGTTTTGGGAGTGTGACGGTCCAGAGGTGGCGCGTCACAGCTCTCTGACGCGTCCGGGCTGATGCGTCACGCCTGTTTTGTCGTCTAGCGTTTTGGGTGAGTCGGTTCCCCTGACGCGCCCGCCCTGGTGCGTCAGGTTTGTGTAACGTGCCTGCCCCAGGCCGTTACACTCTGTTTTAGTTGTGTTGGGTGTTTGTGTCGGCTGTCTCTAACGGCCCTACCCCCTTGCATCACAGTGCTGTAACGCGTCCGCCATGGACCGTTACGTGCTATTTGTCCGAGTTTCAGGTTTGGGTCGGTTGGCATAACGCGCCTGTCCTCACGCGTTAGGTGGACGTAACGCGTCTGCGCTAGTGTGTTAGGCCGTTGTAACGCGCTTGCCCTGGTGCGTTACGTGGGTCGCGTTGTGTCTTTGTGCATGTTGTCTCTGACGCGCCCGCCCTGGTGCGTGAGGCCCGTGTAACGCGCCTGTGCTAGACCGTTACAGTCCTGTTGTGGCCGTGATGGCCGTTGGGCTTTTTGGTGTGTGGTCGTGTGTTGTGGGTCTATCTTAGGTAACGTTAGGTGTTGTTTTGTGGCGTGTCTGTGTGTGTGGCTGTCTATGTTAGGGTGATGTCTGTCGCTTCCGTGGTCTGGCTGCTTTCCCCGTGGACATCGGTCGATGCTCTTATGAAGGCTAAGACTACGTTTCTGAGTCTGTCGGCAGTTTCCTGTGATACCTTTGGTGTTTAAGGTACGGGTGACAGTGCATGTTCGACTGTCTGTACTTCAGCGCCGCGTTTCGAGCATCTTCCTTGCGTCGCCCTAGACGTGCAGCAGTCGAAAGGTGACCCCGATATACGGTTTGTAAGCTAGTTTCCGTCGGCTCTTGCGGTTACCGTAGCATCCTACGGGGGGAGAAAACTAGCTAGAGGCCTGGCTCTAGCCAGGAGCCAGTGTGTGCACACGTGGTTAGGGGCTAAGGACTGACGCCGACGGGCGTGACCCTAACTAGTACTTGTACCTGTGTTTCCATGTGGGTCTGCGACCCGGCCTTGTCCGTGTTGGTCGCGCTTGGTGGGTGGTCGGGACACTTGTGGTGGGTAATCTGGTGGAGTGTAAGACGTCAGTGGATGCATCTGGCCGTTCTCCCGGTGCGGGGGTTTTTCCGTCGCGTGGCGCGCTACTCCCGTGCTCTTCCTGTGTTGTGACCTGTCCGGGTTGGCCTTTCTGTGGCTGTACCCGAGCTATGTGCCTGTCTAGGTCTTTTCTAGACTTTCTTTTGCATGCCTGTTGTAGGTGTAGGTTGGGGCGTTTGTGCGTGGTTTTTCCCCTTTTTCCTCGTTGCTCCTTACTCCTCTTTCCCTTTCTAGGCCTGCTTGCCTGTTCGGGTTATTCCCCTCGTCCTTACCTGTTCCCTACTCCTGCTTCCCTTTCTTTTACAGCTTTCTAATGCTGTTCCTCGCTGCTGTTCCTGTTGTTCCGTGTTACTGCGTATTTTTCAGTGGGGATCCGCGTGACCCCTACTGAGCCAGTGACACGAGGCTCACCCCTGCTTTTTCAGGTGGGTTGATGTGTTCGTTCTACTTCCGCGGGTCTTGGAGTTCGAGTTGTAGCTGCCAGCTGGTACCCCCGTCGGGTTTCCCCCGACTTTTTGGTACGTCTTTTCTTTCTGTCGACTGTACTGCTAGACTGCTGTCTTTAGCTTTGGACTTGACTCTAGTATATAATTATTTAAAATCTGTTAATAAAAATGTAATTTTATTTCTACTACTTTAGCAAATCGATCTAATGAAATTTAATTGCTTGCTGCTATATCTGTCAGTTCAATGTACTACACGACAATCCTTTTTCCCTTCGGAGCTTTACCGCTCTTGGGAGGCCTCGCGGGTTCCAAGTGATATCACGTGTATTCGGCAGTCCTACCAGGTATACCTGGTATCCGGGATCCGGGTCGCCACAGTTGGTATCAGAGCGTTGTTGTATGAAGTACATGGGAATCTCATATATACAGTGTCCAGAGTCGCTAAGTCCAGGACAGTCTTCAGTTGGCATTAGGTCGTTTTGTGGTTGTGTTGTCGGGTTGTTCTTCCCTACTTACCCTTCCTAGTCCTTGAATTTTGAGGATGGAATTTCTTAAAGGAGGGGATGATGTAATGTCCCGGATCTTTGTTGGATCTTTATTGGGTCTTTCGGATCCTTTTCGGAGAGTTTCGGATCGCTTTTGTACCTCCCGAGTTGAGTTTTACGATCCGTGTGGGTCTTTTTCTCGTACTAGTTACGGAACCCTACGGTGAGTTTATTTCTCAATTCATCGACTCGTGGACGATACAGTGGCGATGTACTCTTCGAGCCGATCGTTTTGACTATTTTTATGTATTTTTCTGAGACCGGGCCAAAAATCGGATTTTTTAGAAATTAGGAAAATTTCCTAATTTCTTTCTATAAATTCAATTCCACTATCTCTCCTACTCATTTTCAACTTCATGCTATCTCACTCCGTTCTCTCCCGTCTCTGGTCCGTTCGGCGCGGGGCATGCACCGTTGCGGAGCTGGCTGAGGCGTGGACGTGCTCGAGTGATCGGTTCGTGGGAAGGAGCAGCAGATGGAACGTGGTGGGCGCGATCCCTCGGTGGATTCCGAGAGGGAGTCGTTCATGATTCGGTGGTTTTCGGCGTGGTTTAGTCCCTTCGGGGTAGGGTTTCTTCGGTGGAGGTAGGGAGATGGACCGCGACTTCCTTCTGCACGTTTTCCCTGCTTCTGTGCGTTATTTGGTGCTCGATCAGGGGAGATCGGGCCGGTTTAGTGAAAACCATAGTTTTTGGGGTTTTCAGGGTTCACCGGAAAACGACAACCATTTGTGATGTGGTTAGTGTCAAACTAACCGTTGGGATGTCTGGATCCCATTCACGTAAGTTTCGTTTCGATCGGTTGTCATTCGAGGCCGGTAGGAGTCTGGTCGGTGACCCATTTAGGGTTGATTTATCTAAATTGCCCCGATCTCTCGTTTTAGGGCTTGCATGTGGGCTTTTGAGCCTCCTAGAGTTGTTTTTCATCGTCTAGATCTGTTTCCCCTGCGCTTCGGCGTGAATGGGGCGTGGAACGGCCTGATTTGGCGTTTCCACTGCTTTCCCGCCGTGACCGGTGTACCGTTCGTTTCAGAGACCGTCACATGTCCCTGACGGCCCTATGACAGACCGTCACAACCTCTGGGCGTTTTTAGTTCTTCGTGGTTTTGGGAGTGTGATGGTCCAGAGGTGGCGCGTCACAGCTCTCTGACACGTCCGGGCTGATGCGTCACGCCTGTTTTGTCGTCTAGCGTTTTGGGTGAGTCAGTTCCCCTGACACGCCCGCCCTGGTGCGTCAGGTTTGTGTAACGCACCTGCCCCAGGCCGTTACACTCTGTTTTAGTTGTGTTGGGTGGCTATGTCGGCTGTCTCTAACGGCCCTGCCCCCTTGCGTCACAGTGATGTAACACATCCGCCGTGGACCGTTACGTGCTGTTTGTCCGAGTTTTAGGTTTGGGTTGGTTGGTGTAACGCTCCTGTCCTCACGCATTAGGTGGGCGTAACGCGTCTGCGCAAGTGCGTTAGGCCGTTGTAACGCGCCTACCCTGGTGCGTTACGTGGCTCGCGTTGTGTCTTTGTGCATGTTGTCTCTGATGCACCCGCCCTGGTGCGTCAGGCCCGTGTAACGCGCCTGTGCTAGGCCGTTACAGTCCTGTTGTGCCGTGATGGCCATTGGGCTTTTTGGTGTGTGGTCGTGTGTTGTGGGTCTGTCTTAGGTAATGTTAGGGGTTGTTTTGTGGCGTGTCTGTGTGTGTGTCTGTCTATGTTAGGGTGATGTCTGTCGCTTCTGTGGTCTGGCCGCTTTCCCCGTGGACATCGGTCGATGCTCCTATGAAGGCTAAGACTACGTTTCTGAGTCTGTCGGTAGTTTCCTGTGCTGCCTTTGGTGTTTGAGGTACGGGTGACAGTGCATGTTTGACTGTCTGTACTTCAGCACCGCATTTCGAGCTTCTTCCTTGCGTCACCCTAGACGTGCAGCACTCGAAAGGTGACCCCGATATACGGTTTGTAAGCTAGTTTCCGTCGGCTCCTGCTGTTACCGTAGCGTCCTACGGGGGGAGAAAACTAGCTAGAGGCCTGGCTCTAGGCAGGAGCCAGTGTGTGCACACGTGGTTAGGGGCTGAGGACTGACGCCGACGGGCGTGACCCTGACTAGTACTTGTACCTGTGTTTCCATGTGGGTCTGCGAACCGACCTTGTCCATGTTGGTCGCGCTTGGCGGGTGGTCGGGACACTTGTGGTGGGTGTTCTGGTGTAGTGTAAGACGTCAGTGGACGCATCTGGCTGTTCTCCCGGTGCGGGGGTTTTTCCGTCGCGTGGCGCGCGACTCCCATGCTCTTCCTGTGTTGTGACCTGTCCGGGTTGGCCTTTCCGTGGCTGTACTCGAGGTCTGTGCCTATCTAGGTCTTTTCTAGACTTTCTTTTGCATGCCTGTTGTAGGCGTAGGTTGGGGCGTTTGTGTGTGGTTTTTCCCCTTTTTCCTCGTTGCTCCTTACTCCTCTTTCCCTTTCTAGGCATGCTTGTCTGTTAGGGTTATTCCCCTCATCCTTACCTGTTCCCTACTCCTGCTTCCCTTTCTTTTACAGCTTTCTAATGCTGTTCCTCACTGCTGTTCCTGTTGTTCCATGTTATTGCGCGTTTTTCAGTGGGGATCAGCGTGACCCCTACTGAGCCAGTGACACGAGGCTTACCCCTGCTTTTCAGGTGGGGTGATGTGTTCGTTCTGCTTCCGCGGGTCTTGGAGTTCAAGTTGTAGCTGCCAGCGGGTACCCCTGTCGGGTTTCCCCCGACTTTTCGGTACGTCTTTTCTTTCTGTCGACTGTACTGCTAGACTGCTGTCTTTAGCTTTGGATTTTACTCTGGTATATAATTGTTTAAAATCTATCAATAAAAATGTAATTTTATTTCTGCTACTTTAGCAAACTGTTCTAATGAAATTTAATTGCTTGCTGCTATATCTGTCAGTTCAATGTACTACACGACAATCCTTTTTCCCTTCGGAGGTTACCGCTCTGGGGAGGCCTCGCGGGTTCCAAGTGGTATCACGTGTATTCAGTAGTCCTACCGGGTATACCTGGTATCTGGGATCCGGGTCGCCACAACAACAGCAACCCCAGCAACAGCAGCAGCAACAACAAGACCTTGGGATCCATCAGAATCCCATGCCAGTACACCCGCCCGCTCCTCAGCAACAACAACAGCCGTCGGCACCAGCACCCGCCCAGGTAAACATTGTTCAACACCCAGCCCCCAACGCTGGGTGGACTTTTGATGATGAAACCTCCGCACACCTCTTGGCCTTCCACCATAACCATTCCCCCGCACCTGCTATCCCCTCCGTCCTCAGGCCCGCTATTCTGACCACCACTCCACCCATTATTCCCTCCGCATCACCCATCAGGCCCACCGCATTCACCTCCATACCGCCAGTCCTTTCGCCATCACCCACCATACCCTCCATCATCACCAATCCACTTAACCCTTCGCCCATTTCCCCTTCACCAGGGCCCATTAGACCAACCACCGTCATCCTCGCTCCCACTTCTACCCCTTCCACCTACCCCGCTAGGCCAAGAGGGGGTCCATCTCAGGCCGTGCCGGCCCGACATTGCGCCCTTCAGAGTGGGAATCCATTCCACAAAGTTTATCCTTCTACTCGTGCACCCGCACCTAGCCCTCAGGCTTCTCCCTCAACAGCTGAAGATGCAGACCCCGTGCCGGGCACGAAGTACGATTTGTTACAGCACTTGGACCGGATGTCGGCCAAAATTTTAGTTTTGGAATTGATCAAAAGGTTGCCGCTGCACCAGGATGCCTTGAAGACATTTTGCATAAAGTAATGGTGAATGAAGACGTGGTGGTGGATAGTTTACCGATGGTGTTGCCAACAATTACGAGGGGGCCTTCTATTTCATTTTCTGAGTCAGAATTAGCTCCCCCAGAGGCACGGCAGATGCCACCCTGTATCACCATTTCTTTGAATAAGGTGGCGATGGAGTCAGCCCTCATGGACACAGGAGCATTGATAAATGTGTGTCCATTGAGTACCCTCCGTGCCTGCAACATTTCAAAAGACATGCTTAAGCCCACACCGACCACAATAGCAGCGTATGATAACTCCAGGCGTGCTTGTCACGGGGTCGTGACTGTACAGGCCGAGCTAGGGCCTTTGGTTATGGACGTGGAATTTTATGTATTGGACATAGACCCAATGTTCAAAGCAATTCTGGGTCATCCATGGATAAACAGTTTGAATGTCGTGCCCTCGACCGCCCACCAATGCCTGAAGTTCCCATTCCAGGGCCGGGTGGTTAAAGTGAAAAGTATCTCCACCGTCCAGTCTATTGATGCCATTACAAATAAGATACTCCCTACATTATGGCCAAGCAATAGGTCAGTTTTGTCAGTAATGGACTTAAATTATTCATGGGCATATGCGTCACGCAAGCCCGCCACTGCACCAACAAATGTCAAGATTAAGTCCAAGATTAGATATTCCAAAGGGTGGCACATGATTCTAAAATTGGGTTATCAGTCAGGCCTGGGTCTCGGTGCACAATTACAGGGACGGACCAAGCCCATCCCTAAAGGTAGGAAGATGGGCCACCGAGGCCTTCGCTACCGTGATTCAACAATGTCGATACTTGGAGATTCTGGGCCGTTGACGTGGGACTATCGACAACATTTTGTGAAAGGCCCCTTGCAGCCCGGCACTTTGAAGAAGCCACCGCCATGTGCTGATGTGAAGGTTGATGCCGCCTGTGATGTTTCTGACCCACCGCCGCCGCTGAAGGGGCTGGTGGGTGATATGGATGATTTTTGTGTTTGTTTTGAAAAGCTGTTCGGTGAAGAAGAAGACCGTCCGAGGAAGAAGGAGATACAGCTGGTGAAGCATTCTCCAACGCAGCTAGTCCACCGGAGGCCACGGGAAGTGAGGAGCTCTATCACTACCTTTTCTCTGTCCTCGTCCCGTCTTGCCTCTCTGTTTCAACAATTGAGGTTTGTCCCCCGTTCCCCTCCAATTCTGGTCGACCCATACTTCACGGAGAGACCGCCTGAAATTCTATTCGTGCCGTGTGCATGTGGGCACTGCCCACCTATTGATCTTTCAACTTTGTTTACTCCTCCTCCCCCAAATGCCCAACTCCACGAGATGTGGTTTCGATCCTCTGATCCATTCTTCGATTGCATCTTCCCCGATTTGTTCTCCATGCAACTACCTCCTCCCCCGTCTTCTTCCTCCTCTTGTCTAGTGATCACCTCCGACCTCCAAAAAAAAATGCCAATTTTAAAATGGAGGTTTCAATGGAAGATTACGCTGTTTTCAGTCCGTCCTCTCCCCAGGGGCACGAGACCCCTGCTTCTTTCCCTTTAGACTTCTTATCTCCTAGGTTAGATGTACAGTGTCCAGAGTCTCCTAGGATAGTCGAGTCAGCTGGGGTGTTCTACTCTAGTCAGCCCATCCACATCTGTGGCGCACCCTGTGATGCGTCATTCTAAATCCATCCCTGATAAGTTTCTGCAAGATTTGGCCGAAAGATGTCATGCCCTCCTTAGGTGCCCTTAGTTTGTAGAGACCGCAATTGTCGTAGAGAATGATGAGGAATTGGATGGGGTGTGGAGCAATGACGGATTGGGAGTATATGATATTTTAGACGAGAAGGATCCAGCCGATGATGAGGAAAGCGAAGTGGATGACACTGCTGATTTGTATGCAAAGGGTTTGAAGAGGTTTGACGAACCGTCCTAGGCAGTGGATGGGCCCACTAAGGAAATTAATCTTGGAACAGAAGAGGACTCCAGGCCCATACTTATTTCTGCTAATCTCCCTCCTCAGGTTGAAGAGGAGTTAATCAAGGTTTTGAGGGAGTACAGCGATTCATTTGCCTGGTCGTATGAGGACATGCCGGGTCTTGATCCCACGTTGGTTGAACACGGATTGATTCTTAAACCAGGGGCAACACCCGTTAAACAAAAAACAAGAAGGTTCCACCTGCAGATGACCTTAAGGATAAAGGAAGAAGTCGATAAATTGCACAAGGCCATGTTTATTAGAGTTGTATTGTATCCGCAATGGGTGGCAAACATAGTTCCAGTAATGAAGAAAGATGGCAAAATTCGGATTTGTATTGATTTCAGGGACTTGAATAAGGCATGTCCGAAAGATGATTTCCCGCTTCCTCACATTGATGTATTAGTTGATAACACGGCTGGGTATGAGGCCCTCTCATTCATGGATGGTTATTCTGGATATAACCAAATCCGTCTTGCTCCTGAGTGTTGTGACTCCTATGTGTTGATGGTGTTGACATGTAACTTTACTTCATATGGCAACACATTGTTTTGATGAATTGGCAACACTGTTTATGTTTTGATGAAATCACTTTATCAGATTGTCTGTGTGTTATATGCATTTAATCTTATCTTAACACTGAACACACACTCATAGTCTCAATGTCTATACATCGCTGTTGGGCATCAATGTCTGCATATGAGCATCAGGCACCAAGTGTGTACATTGCATACAGGCGTTAAAGTCTATACATCCACAGTGGACTTTGAAGTCTATACATTGGGCCTTACATTCCAACTCTATACACTGAACCTTCGTTCATCAAAGGCTCAAGTCTGTACAGCGTGAAGTCTACACTTTGGCTTCACGTTTTCAATGTATGTACAGTGGCTTTCGCATAGGCAAGTCTGTACATCGGGCTCCTTCTAACTAAGTCTATACACTCCCTCACACTGTACACACTCAGTCTATACAGCATGATCGTCTTTTCAAGTCTATACAGAGTTCTTCACTTAAACTGATGACTTATCCGATACTCTGTCTGACAGGTGTTCTGATCGTGAAGCTTATGGAGGGCACGTGATTCGAGGCTGGAAGGGCAGACAGGCTTGTGACACGTGTGCTGAAGCTGGCTGAGAGGCTGACACGTGGACACAACAAATCAAGAAAGAAGCTCCTGGATTATTCTGGTGCATCAACGCATTGAGCAAGTAGCGTCGACGCAGCAGTTACAAAAAGAGAACCAATGGGTTACTGGGTTACTCAGATGCGTCAACGCCACCCACTGGCAGCGTGGACGCAGCAGTTCAAGTAACTCCTTGCAACCTCTGGAGTACCCTGGCAGCGTCGACGTTGTAGCTCATTGGGTCGAAGCAGCAGGTTGATGGAACGACACCTTTTAGCTGCTAGTACACACCGATGCGTCAACGCAGCAGTGAAGCGGCGTCGACGCAGCATGCCCATCTGTTGAAGACATGATCACTGGATCATCGATGCGTCAATTCCATGGGCTGATGGAGTCAACGCAGCAGTCTTGAGTTTTGCTGATCAAACGTCTTTGAATTGTAGGGCACGTGATCCAAGGTGCCTGGCTCGTGAACCAAATGCTGACACGTGGATGGAATTGTCTCGAAGCTGGCGGATTCCATTGGGCGGGAAAGCATGGAAGCCACGCGCCCTTATCCACCTGCTGCTGTTATATATATTAGTCTTCATCTTCTGTATAGGCTGATCGAGAAAAGGAAAAGTCTGTACATCCTGCTTGAAGCAGCAGCCACCGAGATCCACTGTGAGAATAAAGAAGAAAGGATGAGAAGAAGAAAAAGAGAGAAGAAGAAAAGGAGAGATGAGTTGAGAGAGAGTTATTGTGAGAGCTTGTGAATCAGTCTCTTGGTCCAGTTACCAGAGCTGACATTACTCAACCTTGAGCTACAGTCGTTTTGGTTTTCTTCCATTCGATTGTGTGTTTCGTTTGTTTTCAGTCTTTGTTATTTTCCTTTGAAAACTCTTGTTCTATCAAGCTGTTAGTCAGCGGGATCAAGCTGTGAGGCAGCGGGTTGCAGAGGTGTTCCTCTGGTCGGCTAAGCTGTAGTGCCCAGCAGAGCAAGCTGTGATGCTCAGCTGTTGCAGAGGATGTTCCTCTGGTCGGGATAAGCTGTAAGCCCCAGCCGTTGTTGGCAAGCTGTAGAGCCCAGCAGTTTGAAGCTGTGTATCAGCAGTAATCCACATTCGAGTTGAATGTGGGGTGGACGTAGGTCGGATTGACCGAACCACCTAAAAGCCTTGTGCCTCTCGTGTGTTTGATTGCTTGTTCAGCAGATCTTGTGTGTTTCATTCGGTGCATTGGCTGTGTTCATCTAGTGTTCTTCTAATTCCGCATTTGATTCTAGACCAAATTTTTAAATAGCCAGTTGATCTATTCACCCCCCCTCTAGATCCACATCCTGTGGTGATAGAGCCTTCCATCTAACTTCAACACTTGGTATCAGAGCTAGACTCTTCTACAGGGACTTACCGCCCGAAGAGGATAAGCACAGATGGACGGAAGAGGGATGATAGCTGAAGGACACTCCACATCCAAGCCCCCATACTTCAATGGAACCAACTACGCATACTGGAAGCACCGTATGCAGGTATTCTTGAGGGCTAAAGATTATGAAATTTGGAAGGTGGTTAGCAAGGGACCTTTCGAGCTGTCTCCAAATGAAGATGTATGGACTAAGGAAGAAATCAGAAGGTCCACGCTCAACTGGAGTGCAATCAATGCAATCCAGTGTTTTCTGCATCCCACCGAGTTCTCACGAATATCTGCCTGCTCCTCAGCGAAGGAAATGTGGGATGCACTTGAAGTCATCTATGAGGGAACTTCACAAGTTAGAGAGACTAAGACTAATCTACTAGTCTCAGAATACGAAGCCTTCAAGATGAAACCTAATGAGACGATCAAGGAAATGTATGCTCGGCTGACCATTATCACAAATGGTCTCAGAGGCTTCGGGAAAAAATATTCTGAGTACGATGTAGTTAGGAAGATCTTGCGATCCTTAACTCCAATGTGGCACACCAAGGCCACAGTTATGAAAGAGTCAAGAGATCTGCATAATACTAAGGCAGATGAGCTGATCGGATCTCTAATGGCTTATGAGATGAATATGCCAAAGATAGAGGAGGCTGACAGAAAGAGGAAGCCTATAGCTCTGAAGGCTGGTGCTAGCAGATCCAGTCGATCCAGCCCCAACGGATCATCAACTGAAGAGAGCTTGTCTGAAGAAGAAGTGGCAAATGCTGATATTGCCATGATTACTAGGGAATTCCGGAGATTTCTTAAGAAGGAAGGAAGAAGATTCAGTCGAAAAAATCCCAACAGTGGCCGCCGAGACACAAGGTATAAATCAAACCCTGCAAAGAAAGCTGAAACTAATGTTTGCTATCAATGCAGGAAGGCGGGTCACTTTAAAGCTGAATGTCCGACAAATCAGAATCTCAAGGACAAGTCCAAGAAGAAGAACACAAAAGGGAAAGCTATGGTGAGTACCTGGAGTGATGAGGATGAGGGATCTTTGAGCGTCACTTCGGACAGTGAAGTTGAAGCTGAGAAGCCAATCTGTCTCATGGCAACCAGCTCAGAAGATAGAGAGGAAGAATCTGATGAGGTATCCTCTCGCTATGAAAATTTTACTATTACTGATTGGATGGTTGCCTATGATGAACTTACTGACAGAGTAGATGAGGTCAGAAAAGAAAACAGGCATCTTCGAAGAAAAATTAAAATCATGCAAAATGATACTTCATTGTCTGATAAAATTGCCTGCTTAGAAAATGAAAACAGTAAGCTGAAACTCACATGTTCTGAATTTGAAGAAATCAATAAAGAACTGAAAATGTCTAAGGAAGAAAATGTGAGATTAGACAATGAAATTGATGCATGGAAATTAAAAATTCAGAATTATGAAAATGAGATAAAGATTGTTTCTGACAAATATGAAGCTGTCCTCAATGTGAATAATGAGTTAAAAAAATCTATTGATGAAGTTCAGAAAGATAATGAGGATAAGCTAAAAACAATTGAGAAAATGACCCAAGGATCTGAAAATTTAGATGCATTATTGGGGTCAAAAGTAAATTTCAGAAGAGAGGGCCTAGGATTCAACTCTAGTGCAACCAAAAGCTTTGGAATGAAAACTATTTCCTTTGTTGCACAAAAGGAGAAAGGACCTCTGATCAACATGAATTCTAATAATGCTATAAAGACAAATTTGAATCTGAAAAGGCTGAATGCAGAGGAGAAGGGCAAACAGAAAGTAGGTGAGCCTAGTTGAATTGGCACTTCCAAACCTAGCTCTAGTGCTCAACCCAAGGTTAGGGGTCAGTCTGTTCAGATAAACAAAGCTCATATCAATGCCAAAAGTCTTCACCACCATCATCACTGAAAAGGACCCAACCAAAACCTATGAATAGGTCAGCAGGGTCAAGGGTGCAGGGAAGACAAAACATTTTCAGAAGTCAGCCCAACAAATTCAATTCACCTAGAGTTCAGCCCTACTACCCCAAACAGCCAATCTATCCTAATGGGTATGGGTGGACTAGAACTCAAGGGATGTATACAGGGTATGTTCATCAACCTACACACTTTTATAGACCCTATGTCAGAAATTGGGAAAATGGGTGTGGTAGTCGGATGCCTAGGAATTACCAATATTTCCACAGCTAGTCTAGGAACTACCATGGCCAAAACTTTATGAATGCAACCTGGCCAAAGCATTGGCACAATAACAAAAATTCTGTGAATAACTTTGTTGGTGCATATAAGAAGAAAGTCAATAAGAAAAAGCAAAACAAAAGGAAATCTGGAAAATCTACTGAACAGAACTGCTTCAAACAAATGTGGATTCCCAAAGTCATGCTTTCTTTCTTTACTTGCACTTCATCTGCATTGGAGCCCAATCAGACTTGGGTTCCAAACTCTTTGCCCTAATTGTGTGTGCAGGTATGCCTGGCAGCCAAGAGCAACTTGTGGTACTTGGACAGTGGCTGCTCCAGGCATATGACAGGAGATAAGGCCAAGTTTTGTATGCTAACTGAAAAGCTAGGAGGCCTTGTCACCTTTGGAAGCAACACAAAGGGTAGGATCATTGGATCAGGTAAGGTAGGTAAGTGCTCTACCTGCTACATTGATGATGTTATGCTGGTTGAAGGGTTAGTTTACAATTTACTTAGTATCAGCCAGTTGTGTGATAAGGGTCATAAGGTTTTATTTGATTCTCAATGCTGCAAGGTTTTTGAACCTGATTCAGAAATTATAAAATTCTCTGGAAAAAGAATAAATAACACATACATTATAGATCTAGATGATATTCAGCATTCTAACCTATGTCTTACTGCCAATAGAGAAGATTTAGCATTTTTATGGCATCGTAGGTTAGGCCATGCTAGTTATACCATTTTGCATAAACTGAACAAGCATAGCATGGTTAGAGGACTTCCTGAAGTTTCCTTCAAGAAAGAAAATAAAATCTGTGATGCATGCACTCAATCAAAGATAACTAGATAGTCATTTAAGTCTAGAACTGAAAATCTGTCTTCCAAACCCTATGAGCTGATACACATGGATCTCTTTGGGCCAACCAGATCTGTCAGCTTATTAGGAAGGAGGTATGGGTTTGTCATGGTAGATGACTTTTCTAGGTATACTTGGGTTTTTTTTGTATCTAATAAGAGTGATGCTTTCTCAGAATTTCAGGAGTTCTATGTTAAAATAAATCAGAAAATTAAAAATATTTTGACTGATCATGGAGGTGAGTTTGAAAACTCACAGTTTGATGAACTCTGCAGGTCAAATGGAATCAACCATAGGTACTCCTCACCAAGGACACCTGAGCAGAATGGGGTTGTGGAGAGAAGGAACAGAACCCTAGTGGAGATGGGTCGTACACTTCTTACTGAAGGTGGTCTACCAAGGAAATTTTGGGCTGAAGCAGTGAACACTGCCTGTTATGTAATTAACAGAGTCATGGTAAGACCTTCTACCCAGCAAACACCATATGAGATCTTAAAGGGTAAAAAACCTTCTATTGCTCATTTCAAGGTTTTTGGTTACAAATGTTTTATTCATATAAATGATAAAAGAGACCTTGATAAATTTGAACCTAAAGGTGAACCAGGAATCTTTCTTGGTTATTCTGAAAACACACGAGCATATAGAGTGTACAATCTGAACTCTAAAACTGTTGAAGAATCTCCACACATAATTTTTGATGAATCCTTGGTAAATTCTAACGTTGGTCAATGCAGGAATGAAGACAATGGTGAAATCTTGAAGGAAGGAGATCCTGAAGACAATTCAGAGGATGAAGAAGGACATACGGAACTTAATGAAGAGGAGTCTACAGTTCAGGGGGAGGTAAATCAATCACATGACAATTCAATTGTTAACATTAGATATCTTAAAGATCATCCTGTAGATAATATAATTGGAAATCTGCATGACCCCCCTAGGACTAGAGGTCTCCTGAGAATTCAACATGAATTAAATGCATATGCTCTTGTCTCTCAAATTGAACCCAAGTCCATTGACTGTGCCCTCAAGGATATGCATTGGATTAATGCCATGCATGAGGAACTTAATCAGTTCGACAGGAACAATGTGTGGCACTTGGTTCCACCTCCTGATCATGGAACAGTCATAGGGACTAGGTGGGTCTTCAGGAATAAATCTGATGAATTAGGGAATATTGTTAAAAATAAAGCCAGACTTGTTGCTCAGGGGTACAACCAGGAGTTTGGTATTGACTTTGAAGAGTCATTTGCCCCTGTAGCCAGATTAGAAGCTGTTAGAATTTTATTAGCTTATGCATGTTCCCTAGGTATAATCCTCCAGCAGATGGATGTAAAATCTGCATTCTTGAATGGGGAAATTAATGAGGATGTCTATGTTAGACAGCCCCCTGGATTTGAATGTCTAGATTTCCCTAATCATGTTTACAAATTAAATAAAGCTCTCTATGGTCTTAAGCAAGCTCCCAGAGCTTGGTACGACAGGTTGAGCAAGTTCCTCACTGATCAAAATTTCACTAGAGGAGTAGTTGATCAGACCTTGTTTACAAAGGTGAGTCATTCTGAAATTCTTATTGTACAGATTTATGTGGATGATATCATTTTTGGGTCAACTAACCCCAAATTGTGTGAGAAATTTTCTGAAACAATGACTAATGAGTTTGAAATGAGCTCAATGGGTGAGCTCAAATTGTTTCTTGGACTGCAGGTTACACAAACAAAGGATGGAATGTTTATCACTCAGTCTAAGTACACAAGGGATCTACTCAAGAAATACAAGATGAATAACCTTAAAGAGATAGCTTCTCCAATGGGTACTTCTACAAGCTTGGATGAAGACACTAAAGGTAACCCATTTGACCAGAAATTATACAGAGGTATGATCGGATCCCTTCTCTACTTAACAGCATCTAGGCCTGATATTCAATTCGCTGTAGGATTATGTGCTAGGTTTCAGGCCAGTCCTAAAGAAAATCATTTTAAAGTAGTGAAAAGGATTTTTAGATATCTGCTAGGCACCCAAGAGCTAGGATTATGGTATCCTGCTAGGTGTGAGTTAGAGCTTCTAGCTTACACTGATGCTGATTATGCTGGGTGTCGAGTAGATAGAAAAAGCACTAGTGGCTACTGTCAATTCCTTGGTGGCTGTCTAGTATCTTGGGCATCTAAGAAGTAACACATTGTAGCCTTGTCTACAGCTGAGGCTGAATATGTTGCAGCAGGTAATTGTGCTGCCCAAGTACTTTGGATTAAGCACCAACTAGATGATTATCAGATAAAATTAGAATGTATTCCAATTCTATGTGATAATACTAGTGCCATATGCCTTGCTAAAAATCCTGTTCATCATTCTAGGACTAAGCACATAGAAATAAAACATCATTTTCTAAGAGATGCTGTGAACAAAAAGGAAATTGAACCGGACTTTATTGAAACAGACAAACAAGTTGCTGATATTTTTACTAAGCCACTTGGAAATGAAAATTTTAAATTTTTTAGAAGAGAACTTGGCTTGTGTAAATTTCAGCATAATGAATAAACTCTTTGTTAACTTGAATAAAACATTTGAGCTGCTTTGAATAAACTTCAGATTTGGATTTGTTGTTGATAGATTGAATAAACATTGTGCAACAGACGTATGATAATGCATGACTCTCATATATTTTTATTGCACTCATGATCATCATGCATATAGACAGGGGGAGTCTTGTCAGTTGTCAAGGTGAACTGCTGCGTCGACGCTGCTACAATGTGGCGTTGACGCAATGAACTAGATCTGGAAATATTTCTGCTTCACTATTCTGATGAGTTGACGCTGCAATAGCATGGAGTCAACGCACTGTCACTATCTCAGTATCTTATACTGTTTGTCTCTTCATCTGATGCGTAGACGCCTTGAACTCCAGCGTTGACGCTGTCTATTCAATCCTTGATTCTGAATGATTTAGTCTGACAATATGGTAATCTTTTAGTCAGTTCTAATATTAAGCAATAGAAAATAGATTTCTTCTTTCATAAGAACGTTAATTGCTTAAAGACTGACTTAATGGTTTAAAATTTATAATCTTTAGAGTTGAAAGACTATAATCAGTAAATAAGAATGCTGAAAATTGATAAAGCTCTCAACCCTTATCTTATTTCATGTCAGACAAAGCTAATTATATCTGAAATCTGAAAACTCATCTGAAATCATGTTAGAGAAGCTAAGTATGTGTATTGTCCTTGAACAAGTCATTCTGAAACAAATAAAGGGCAGCTAATAAAGATATTGAAAAAACATTGAAAATCATTTGAGTAATAGCATTGACAGAGCAATGACTGATAAATCACTGAGAAACTGAGTGATCCATCAAAGAAGTGGACACCACTCATGTCATGAGGTGTATCAGTTATCTCTATATAAAATGATCAAAACAGTAGGTTATTTTCACTGAGTACCTGGGGGTAACTGGCATCTAATAAACGTGTACCCTCACATAAAAAGGTGTCAATCAATTCTATTGAATTTGATCATAGGCAAGATGGTCTATCATGTTGAGTATCTAGGGGTATTGGCGTCTGATAAACGAATACCCTTACGTAAAAAGACTTTTGGTACCTGAATGCCCTAAATGAAACAATATTGAAAATGCTGTTCCTTAGAAGAAATTTCATGGATGTCAATTGTTTAATTTCAATACATGACCTGAGTTCTCTTAACATATATTACTGAGTCTATTAAAGTAAGATATTCTGAAACTGAATCTCTCATGTAAATATGACTCTGGTTTATTGTTTTATCATGAACATCTACCTTATCCAATGAATGTAGTGCATGAACTTTCTTTTTTATAACCTTTAAACCAGAAATTCAATTTCTAAGCCATTTCTAGGTTCATATGACTGAAGGTTTTGTGCTTTGGTTACTTAATTTCTGAACTACTTACTAAGAATGCCAGTCAGCTGAACTTTCTTTCTCCTCGCTTCCATTCACTTTCCCTCCTATTTGTTGATGGCAAAGGGGGAGAATATTGTCTGAATTCATTTCTTCAGTTTAGGGGGAGAATTCTGATTCAGGGGAGGTATAGCATATACGTGCACCTGCATAACAATCTGAATAACAAATCATGTCTTTCATCAAAAATGCATCTGTATGACAGGATGTTGCCACTCTACATGATAGGGGGTTGCCATCATCAAAAAGGGGGAGATTGTTGTGACTCCTATGTGTTGATGGTGTTGACATGTAACTTTACTTCATATGGCAACACATTGTTTTGATGAATTGGCAACACTGTTTATGTTTTGATGAAATCACTTTATCAGATTGTCTGTGTGTTATATGCATTTAATCTTATCTTAACACTGAACACACACTCATAGTCTCAATGTCTATACATCGCTGTTGGGCATCAATGTCTGCATATGAGCATCAGGCACCAAGTGTGTACATTGCATAGCATGCAGGCGTTAAAGTCTATACATCCACAGTGGACTTTGAAGTCTATACATTGGGCCTTACATTCCAACTCTATACACTGAACCTTCGTTCATCAAATCCTCAAGTCTGTACAGCGTGAAGTCTACATTTTGGCTTCACGTTTTCAATGTATGTACAGTGGCTTTCGCATAGGCAAGTCTGTACATCGGGCTCCTTCTAACTAAGTCTATACACTCCCTCACACTGTACACACTCAGTCTATACAACATGATCGTCTTTTCAAGTCTATACAGAGTTCTTCACTTAAACTGATGACTTATCCGATACTCTATCTGACAGGTGTTCTGATCGTGAAGCTTATAGAGGGCACGTGATTCGAGGCTGGAAGGGCAGACAGGCTTGTGACACGTGTGCTGAAGCTGGCTGAGAGGCTGACACGTGGACACAGTAAATCAAGAAAGAAGCTCCTGGATTATTCTGGTGCGTCAACGCATTGAGCAAGTAGCGTCGACGCAGCAGTTACAAAAAGAGAACCAATGGGTTACTGGGTTACTCAGATGCGTCAACGCCACCCACTGGCAGCGTGGACGCAGCAGTTCAAGTAACTCCTTGCAACCTCTGGAGTACCCTGGCAGCGTCGACGTTGTAGCTCATTGGGTCGACGCAGCAGGTTGATGGAACGACACCTTTTAGCTGCTAGTACACACCGATGCGTCAACGCAGCAGTGAAGCGGCGTCGACGCAGCACGCCCATCTGTTGAAGACATGATCACTGGATCATCGATGCGTCAATGCCATGGGCTGATGGAGTCAACGCAGCAGTCTTGAGTTTTGCTGATCAAACGTCTTTGAATTGTAGGGCACGTGATCCAAGGTGCCTGGCTCGTGAACCAAATGCTGACACGTGGATGGAATTGTCTCGAAGCTGGCGGATTTCATTGGGCGGGAAAGCATGGAAGCCACGCGCCCTTATCCACCTGCTGCTGTTATATATATTAGTCTTCATCTTCTGTATAGGCTGATCGAGAAAAGGAAAAGTCTGTACATCCTGCTTGAAGCAGCAGCCACTGAGATCCACTGTGAGAATAAAGAAGAAAGGCAGAGAAGAAGAAAAAGAGAGAAGAAGAAAAAGAGAGATGAGTTGAGAGAGAGTTATTGTGAGAGCTTGTGAATTAGTCTCTTGGTCCAGTTACCAGAGCTGACATTGCTCAACCTTGAGCTACAGTCGTTTTGGTTTTCTTCCATTCGATTGTGTGTTTCGTTTGTTTTCAGTCTTTGTTATTTTCCTTTGAAAACTCTTGTTCTATCAAGCTGTTAGTCAGCGGGATCAAGCTGTGAAGCAGCGGGTTGCAGAGGTGTTCCTATGGTCGGCTAAGCTGTAGTGCCCAGCAGAGCAAGCTGTGATGCTCAGCTGTTGCAGAGGATGTTCCTCTGGTCGGGATAAGCTGTAAGCCCCAGCCATTGTTGGCAAGCTGTAGAGCCTAGCAGTTTGAAGCTGTGTATTAGCAGTAATCCACATTCGAGTTAATATGGGGTGGACGTAGGTCGAATTGACCGAACCACCTAAAAGCCTTGTGCCTCTCGTGTGTTTGATTGCTTGTTCAGCAGATCTTGTGTGTTTCATTCGGTGCATTGGCTGTGTTCGTCTAGTGTTCTTCTAATTCCGCATTTGATTCTAGATCAAATTTTTAAATAGCCAGTTGATCTATTCACCCCCCCTCTAGATCCACATCCTGTGGTGATAGAGCCTTCCATCTAACTTCAACACTGAGGATCAAGAGATGAGCTCGTTCACTATGCCCTGGGGCACATACTGCTATGTTGTTATGCCATTTGGATTAAAGAATGCAGGTGCTACTTATCAGAGGGAAATGATGGCTATCTTCCACGACATGATGCATGTGTACTTAGAAGCTTACGTGGATGACATTCTGGTAAAGTCGAGGACCAAAGAAGAACACCCTGCCATTCTAGCCAAAGTGTTGCAAAGGGCCAGGGAGTATAAATTGAAAATGAATCCAAAGAAATGCGTGTTTGGAGTTGCATCAGGGAAATTGCTTGGGTTTATAGTTAGTAAACGGGGGATTCAGATCGATCCGAATAAAGCAAAGGCCGTTACGGAGATGTCGCCGCCTAAGAACATCACCGAGCTCAGAGGTTTGATTGGGCGCTTACAATTCATTAGGAGATTTATATCTCAACATTTGTAAAGATGCCGCCCATTCTATGAATTATTAAAGGCGGGAGCTAAATTTGAGTGGAATGAACAATGCCAAAAGGCCTACGAGGATCTTAAGGTCTATCTTTCTAATCCCCCAATTTTGTAACCACCCGTCCCTGGGAAACCCCCGATCCTATACATTTCTATGACTGAGGACTCCCTAGGAGCTGTCCTGGCTCAGGTGGATGATGAAGGAAGGGAAAGGGCAGCATACTATCTTTCAAGGTTGTTTAATCCCGCTGAATCCAAGTATACTGCCATGGAGAAGACCTATACAGCACTAGTGTGAGTAGCTCAGAAACTCAAACACTATTTTCTTGCCCATGAGGTCAAGCTGATCTCTAGAATGGACCCCATTCGTTATCTTTTAGAAAAACCTATCCTTTCTAGCCGTTTAGCTCGCTGGCAGAGCTTTCTTTCCCAATTTGATATCACCTTCATCGTCCAGAAAGCGATCAAGGGATACGCCATTGCTGAGCATCTTGCTCATTCTCCTATCCCTCGCACTGATTCAATCCAGGACGAATTTCTTGACGAACACTTGGCAGTAATCACTCATCTTCCTTTCTGGTCTCTTCATTTTGATGGTGCTCTCAATTCCCAGGGTCGTGGAATCGGTGCCGTTCTCCTCACTCTGGAAGGAGTGACCATCCCTATCGCTTATCAACTCTCTTTTCCATCCACAAATAATACAGCCGAGTATGAGGCTCTCCTTGCCGGTCTGAAGCACGCCTACCTCATGGGCGCGCGATACCTTAACATCATAGGAGACTCTCAGTTGGTGCTGCGTCAAGTTCTGTCAACTTACCGCACCTGTGACCCCAAGCTTAAGCCCTATCAAGATCTAGTCACGCTCTTGGCTAGGTGATAACGCGAAAGTTCGTCATTTAAAACACGCGTATCAATCTTAAAAATTCCAACTCGCACTAGATGAAAGAGAGACGTAATATGGTGGCAAGAAGGGTCGAATCCACAGGGAAGAAGAGATTTTTAGAGTTAAAAACTTTAGAGTCCTTTAAAAAACACTTGTTGATTTGTTTTGCTTAAAGAAAATAGTGAAATGAAGAACAAACCAAACACTTAATTAAAAACACCTATGATTATGCGCCTATGCTATAGAAATTAATTGCATGAAGTGAAAAGAAGAGATAGAAGAAGAAGGTAGAGAGAGGGAAGAATATCAAGAACTAGATCAAAAGAACAACTCTCTTCATTAACTTAAAAGAAAGAGTACATGAAGTGCAAGATAAGCTTACAACAAAGAGGTGACAAGATTACAAATAAATAAAATAACACAAAAACAATAACAAAAAGAGGAGCCTGGAGTTTGGAGATGGCAGCAGCAATGGTGATGACGGCACCGTCCTCTCTTAGCCTTGGATCACGAACCACCTCACGGAAGATGTCGTCTACGCCGGGAGGAAGTCACCTTCATCGTTGAAGTCACCTTTAGAGGGTGAATAACTTTGAAACAAAGATGAATTAGGGGATGCCCAAGAAGAAGAAGTTGAATAGGAGAGAGAGAGGAAGAACTTTGATGAAGAACTCAGATAGAAAAGAAGAGCAGAAGAGCTTCAAAATAGAGAAATAACATAAACTAGCACCTCGGATGAACAGTGAAATCACAGGACAGCAAGTTGAAAAACGAGAAATATCTTAAAAACCAGAAAGAATTAGAAGATGCTGTAGAAAACGAAGTTGTAGAAAACTTAAAAATAAAGAACTTTCATGAATACAGTAGGAGCAGAAAATGACTAGAAGGGGGCCAAATAAGGGGAATAATAGAGACAAACACTGTTTCACAGATGAACATGACAGCACAGTGAAAAATATAAACTAGCTTGAAAACCAGAAGGAATTAGAAGATGATCCTGAAGAAGAAATTGTAGAGGACTTAAACACAAATAACTTTCATGAAGACCACAAGAGGAGAATAGGGACGGAAGAGGGCAAACTCGGCGGCCTAAGAAGATGTGAGAGGGAGAGGGAGAGAAAAATTGCCAAAAGAAGAACTCTCCTTCTCCTCCTTACCATGGGTTATTTATAGGGAAAATTGGATAGATAGAGGGTGGAGATTATATCAAAAGGAGATGTATGGCTAAGATTCAAGTGGAATATGATGCATGGGGAAGAGTAAAAGTAGGTGGGCACCCCCTTTCTTGGACTTTAGGCACCCCATTTCCCAAGGCTCATCATGTCTCTCCTTTATTTCAAACTTTGAATGTCTTTTTCCTCCTTTTCGAACTTTGAACTTTGAATTCCTTCTTTTCAAACTTTGAATTCAAAATTTTAAACTTTCTTTTCCCTCCAACCAAAATATGTGCTTTTTGACTTGGTCAAAGTAGTGGTGACAATTTTGCCCCCGGCTTCTTTTGTAATTACCTTCGGTGTCCTACACACACATAATTACACTTTAGTCCATAAAAATTACCACAATGTGCACATAAATCTCAAATGCTCATGATTATGCAATAGAGAATTAATGCTCATGGCCCTCAACTTTAATTTATTATTAAATAAGACAATCAAATTAATCAATTTACGTGAAAGCTCCAATTTAAATGCGGAGTTGAGGTTAACTATGAAATATGTATAATTGCCTAATTATATGCACATAAAATGGTGTACATGCAATGAATTGTCATAAGAAATGGACACTTATCACACCCCCCAACTTACTCATTGCTAGTCCCTTAGCAATGCCAATAAATTAAATTTTAGGACTAACAAGAGTTTGTAAAATTCATGCTCTCATATCCAGTTATCCCTTCATAGAATCAACCAAAGATTAGGAATCTAGAATCATTGATGCACACTAGCCTTATGTAGGAATTTAATAGTACATGATTAAAAATTCAAATTAAAGCTCAATAGCACTTGTGCATGTGTAACTACCAAATCCGCAGCTTAGACAATTGCATCCCCCATTCGCTATTCCAAGCAAATGTCTTTCAACCCTGCACCTGTTAGATCAGAGCATTAAGTATATTAGCTTTTTATCTGCCTTATTATTTTGTCCCTTTGGGATCTTTTATACCACACATGATGCTACACTACCCTTCACTGCTCAACGTGAATCTCGACTCTTGCCTTAGGAGAAGCAGGCCCAGTTTCGCAGATCCAGGTTCCCTTTTTCGTTTTACGCGAACCTCAACACGTCTTAGGTGAAGTAGGCCCGGTTACTAAGATTAAGGGCATTTTTCATGGTGTTTTTTTTATTATTTTCTTTTTTTTTCATAGTGCCATTGCACTTATTTGATAGATACTTTGGCAGAAAGCTTTGTATAAAGATCTCTTTTCTTAAGAAGTGCAGAATATCAGACAATATACCTAAAATAGCAGAGGGCTTGTCTTGCTTGTTTCATTAGTGTGTAATGTAAATTTTTTTTTTTAGTGCACATGAACTTTAAAGGGATTCTTATATCAGTTTTCCATGGCTAGATTGACTAAATTTTCCATCATCCTTCTCCCTAGCCTTTTCTATTCTAGAATTACTTTTAATTTAAGCATGAATCATGAAACTCAAAATGGGGTTTACATCTTTATGCAAGACAGAACTCCTATCAGGTTGTACTATATGCATCATGAAAATTTCTCTCCCCCCCAACTTGAATGACATTGTCCTCAATGGCATGTAGAATTGAAAGCAAAAGAATAATGTATCAATAAATACTTCTGAGTGGGAAAGAGACAACCGGATATACGGGACGAAACCTCCATCAATGTCATAGGTGGCGATGACTTCCTCTCCTTGGCCTTAATCTGACTACTAAAACACACTCAAACAAAAACGTCAAAACAACAACCTTGGGTTGCCTCCTAGAAGCGCTAAGTTTTCCGTCTTCAGCCAGACGCATGAGAGCTCATGAAGATTTTATTCCAGACCACTTAGAACAATGGATTCTTTTTGCAACTGATCATTTTCCAAATAAGGTTTCAATCTTTGACCATTGACAGTGAAAATGTGACCATTTTTAGGATTCAAAATTTTGATAGCACTGTGGTCAAAAGCTTTGACAACTACAAACGGTCCATCCCATCTGGACTTGAGCTTTCCAGGGAACAAGCGCAGCCTAGAGTTAAAAAGCCAGACTTTCTGATTTGGTTGAAAAGTTTTCCTTTGAATATGCTTATCATGAAAGGCTTTCATTTTGGCTTTATAGATTTTTGAATTTTCATAGGCTTCATTTCTTAGTTCCTCCAATTCATTGAGTTGTAGAGCTCTTTGGGCCCCGGCTTGAATGAGATCAAAGTTGACTTGTTTGATGGCCCAATATGCTCTATGTTCAAGCTCTACAGGCAAGTGGCAGGCTTTTCCAAAAATGAGGCGATAAGGTGACATGCCAATGGGAGTTTTAAATGCAGTTCTGTAGGCCCAAAGTGCATCATCTAGTCTCTCGAACTAGTCTTTTCTATCCGACCGAACTGTCTTATGCAGAATGGTTTTTATCTCCCTGTTGGACACTTCTACCTGGCCACTAGTTTGGGGATGGTAGGGGCTAGCGAGCTTGTGAGTGATGCCATATTTGCGAAGCAGAGCTCGGAATTGAAAATGAATAAAGTGAGAGCCCCCATCACTAATGATAGCTCTAGGACAACCAAATCTAGAAAATATGTGTTTCTTCACAAACTTCATCACAACCGTGTGATCATTTGTCCTAGTAGCAACAGCTTCAATCCATTTTGAAACATAGTCTACTGCCACCAAAATATATTCATTACCAAATGAAGGTGGAAATGGTCCCATAAAGTATATTCCCCAAATTTCAAAAATTTCTACTACCAGAATGGGACTGAGCGGCATCATATCTCTTTTTGAATTATTTCTTACGGCTTGGCACCTTAAACATGTTTTGAAAAATTCATAAGCATCTTTGAATAATGTGGGCCAATAGAATCCACTCTGCAACACTTTCGCCGATGTTTTCTTTCCTAAAAAATGTCCCCCACAAGCGAGATTATGACAGAAGTTCAAAACAGATTGTTGCTCCTCCTCGGGGACACATCTTCTTATTATTTGATCTGGACCCATATGAAATAGCTCCGGGTCGTCCCAAAAATAGTGCCTTACCTTAGAAAAGAATCGATCCTTCTCCTGTCTAGACCACCCTTCGGGAATCTGCCCTACTGCCAGATAGTTGACTATATGAGCGAACTAAGGGGTTGTTGTGTGAAAGATGGAAAGAATTTATTCATCAGGGAAGGAATCAGACATAGGGGCACTTTCAGGAATTACAATCCTAGACAAGTGATCAACTACACCATTTTCCAACCCCTTCTTGTCTCTTATTTCCAAATCAAACTCTTGTAGTAATAAAATCCACCGTATGAGACGGGGTTTGGCTTCCTTCTTAGACATCAAAAATTTTAATGCTGAGTGATCGAAATAAACAATGACTTTCACCCCTAACAGATATGATCGAAACTTTTCGAGGGCAAACATAACAGCTAATAATTCCTTTTCTGTGGTGGTGTAGTTCACTTGGGCATCAGCGAGGGTGCGGCTAGCGTAGTAGATCATCACGGGTTTCTTTTCAACTCTTTGACCTAGGACAGCTCCTACAGCATAGTCTGAGGCATCACACATGATCTCAAAATGGAGCGACCAATCAGAAGATTGGAGAATGGGAGCTTGTGTGAGAGTGACTTTCAAAGAATTGAACGCCTCTAGACATGACTCATCAAGATGAAAGGGAGTGTCCTTGGCGAGCAATTGTGTAAGTGGTCGAGCAATGGTGGAGAAGTTTTGAATGAATCTGCGGTTGAATCCTGCATGGCCAAGAAAGGAACGGATCTGTTTGACCGAAGAAGGGGGAGGAAGATTAGAAATCACATCAACCTTGGCCTTGTCAACCTCTATTCCCTTCTCTGAAACTACATGGCCTAAAACGATCCCTTCTCTTACCATGAAATGGCTCTTCTCCCAGCTCAACACTAGATTCGACTCAATGCATCTTTTCAATACCCGAGTCAAATTTCCCAAACAATCATCAAATGAATCACCAAATACTGAAAAGTCATCCATAAAAACTTCAAAGCATTCCCCCACCATTTCAGAGAAAATGGACATCATACATCGCTGGAATGTGGCAGGGGCATTACAGAGCCCAAAAGGCATTCTTCTGAAAGCAAACGTGCCATAGGGGCATGTGAAGGTTGTTTTCTCTTGATCTTCTGGGAAAATTGTAACTTGGTTATACCCAGAATAGCCATCCAGAAAGCAATAATACTTCTGCCCAGCCAGTTTCTCCAAGATCTGATCAATGAATGGGAGTGGGAAATGATCTTTTTTCGTGACTGAATTTAGTTTTCTGTAATCAATGCAGATTCTCCATCCAGTTGGTAATCGTGTGGGAACTTCTTCTCCTTTCTCATTTGTTACAACTATCAGCCCTGACTTTTTGGGAACAACTTGAGTTGGGCTGACCCACTTGCTATCAGAAATGGGATATATGATCCCGGCATCCAACCATTTGATAATTTCTTTCTTCACTACCTCCTTCATACTTGGATTCAGCCGACGCTGCATCTCTCTGCTCGGCTTGGCATTATCCTCCAAGTAAATGTAATGCATACACACATCCAGACTGATACCCTTCAAATCGGCCACTGACCAACCTATCGCCCTCCTGTGCTCCTGAAGGATATCTAGGAGTTGGGATTCCTGAGTAGCAGTGAGGTTGGAAGCAATGATTATGGGCAGAGTTTGGTTAGGACCTAGATAAGCATACTTCAAAGAATCCGGCAGAGCCTTCAATTCTAGACTGGGCGGCTGATCGAAAGATGGAAGAATAGGTTCAACTTGAAGTGGAGGGAGTGATTCTACTCTAGAGTGGGGTGCACTAGAAAGTGGGGAATCCTGGAGCATGCTACCCTCTTCTAGACATTCTTCATTAACTTCCAGACTTTCTTCAATTAGTTCTTCAAAAACATCAATGACATTACATTCCTCCTCATGGTCTGGATATTGAGATGCTTTGAACACATTCAGAGAAACCTTCTCTCCTCCAAAGGAAATATCCATCATCCCCGTGGCATAATTTATATTGGCCTTGGCCGTAACAAGAAACGAACGTCCCAAAATGATAGGTGTGTGCTTTAATTCCTGGGACGAGGCTATATCCAGAATAAGAAAGCCCACTGGAAAATAACATTCATGCACCTTCACAATCACATCTTCCAATAGTCCCCTCGGAGTCTTTACAGATCGATCTGCTAGTTGAAGGATTATAGATGTGGGTTTCAACTCCCCTAGATCAAACTGCTCATATATAAAGGTGGGTAACAAGTTCACACTAGCTCCAAGGTCCAGCAATGCTATATCAAATGTAATTTCACCTATATCACAAGAAATCAGTGGAGCTCTGGGGTCCTTCAATTTTTTAGGTAAATGATTCATAACAACTGCGCTGACATCTTCAGACAAGCGGATCTTTTGTGTTATTGCCTTTGGTTCCCTTTTTGGTGTACACAGCTCTTTTAAAAATTTTACATATGTCGGTACATGTTTGATCGCATCCAATAGTGGAATATTGATGTTCACATGTTTAAACAATTCCACTAGTTCTTCTTGTTGGACCGGCTTTCTCTTTTGAGCTTTAGGCTTCAATGCATCGGGGAATGGGACCTTAGGAACATACTTTTGGGGTCCTTCATCAACCTTTGCTTTCCCTTTGTCCATCTTATTTTCTCCCCCCTCTTGTCTCTTCTTTTCTTGAAAAATTGTTGGCTACTCATCTTCACTATCACTCTCCTCGTGGGCATCTTGGCCCGAACTACTACCCACATCCCTAGCCTGATAAGGGTCATTAAGAATTTTTCCGCTCCTAAGGCTAGAGATGGCTTTGGCATTCTCGAACTGAGGACCTATAGGAGGGGGCAGCTGAGGTTGGTTTGGCTGATTGGGTTGAGGAAGAATAGGAGCTCTTGGAGGGAAGCCTGGAGGTTGTTGATTGTGGGGGTTGGCCACCGGTTGGCTAGGGAGCTGACCTACCTCTCTTCTCATGTTATTGGCAGCAAGTTGCCCTATCTGGTTCTCCAACTTGGAAATGGATTGTGCTTGGGTAAGGATGAGTTGTTGGAGTTGTTCAAACTTGTCATCAAAAGTGGGCTGAGTAGGAGGTGGTTGATAATGTGGTTGATGTGAACGATGTGCAGGAAATTACTGAAATTGGCCCTGAGCAAATTGAGCTTGAGGATATGGGGCCTGAGCTTGATGGAAAGGTGATTGTTGATGGAAAGGAGGCTGATAAGAGAGATTTTGGTTTAACTGACTTGGCATGGAAAATGATTGTTTTGAATTTGGATGGTGTGAGGGATGAGATTGGGTGGATGGGCCTTGGTTAGACTTCCAAGAAAAATTTGGATGATTTCTCCAATCCGGATTGTAAGTGTTTGAATAAGGATCATATGTGGGCTTGGAGACACCTTGAGCAGCAAAGATTTATTCTTGGATAAATGGGGGGAGTTGGGCTGCTGTGGGACACCCAATCACGGAATGGCTAGGGCTCGACCACAAAGCACAGATTTCTTCTTGACTTGGGGTTGAGAATTGTTGAGGTTGAGGGGCAGAAGGGAAAGAGGGTTCCTGTCTAGACATAGACAACAACTGGTTTAGCTTTTAGGCAACCATATCGACCTTCTCTATCTTTTGCGCCAACAAATCCATTTTATTCAACTTTTGGTTTATGGCATTAATATCCATCTTATTCTCACACTCACCTTGGCTCTTAACTTCATAAAGTCCACCCCTCTTAGAAGGCCCAATCATTCTTTCATATGATGAAAGCGAGGTGTGGCTTATGGAATTTTCACTAAGCATTTCGAATAAATCATAAGCCTCATCCTCGCTCTTACTCATGAATGCTCCCCCACATGATGCATCCACCATCTGTCTATAATTCTCCGCCAAACCCTTATAGAATGCCTGTACAATTTGCCATCTTGATAACCCATGGTGGGGGCATTTCCTCAATAAATCTTTTAGTCTATCCCATGCTTCATGGATATGTTCCTCTGGGTTTTGTGTGAATCCAGTAATTGCTCTTCTCATCGTATTGGTTCGCCCTATGGGATAGAACTTCTTTAAAAATTCTTTTTGCATTTCTGCCCATGTATCAATGATCCTACCCAAGGCTCCTAACCAATATTTGACTTTATCTTTGAGAGAGAATGGGAAGAGAGTTAGCCTAAGAGCATCATCAGAGAAATTCTGGATTTTAACAGTTGAGCAGATCTGAAGGAACTCATCAAGATGTTTGTAAGGGTCTTCATTGGGATTTCCATAGAAAGATTGCAACATTTGGATGGTACTAGACTTGATTTCATAATGAACTGCCTGGTTCTGAGGTGCTTGGACATAGAAAGACGGTTGGTATTGATTGGGCAAGAAATAGTCCTTCATTTGCTTTGGAGGATCGGGATTTTCGGCCATTAAATTTTGGTGGTGAGGTCCTTGATTTTCGGCCATGAGATCTTGTTGGAGATCGTTCCCTAGATACAAGACTCTCTCAATTTCTTGAATGGGTCCTAGTAGGTTTGGATGTTGAGATCATCTACCTTGCATGAACTAGGACGAAGAGAGAGATGATTTTAATTTTTTTTAATTTTTTTTAATTTTTTCTTTTTTTTGGTTTTGATACAAACTAGGACGAAGAGAGAGAAGATGAGATTTTTTTATTTTTTGTTTTTTTTATGTAAACACAAATAAGTTATCACACAAATTACTTACTGCCCTAGATGTGACCTAGACCTACAAATTAGGTTTCACAAAATGACTAAAGTGAAACTTAAGTTCACCCTCAATATTTCCACCGGCCAGGTAAGGGGTGGGGTAGTGGGAGGTTCCCCCTACTTTCGTAGGGACCTAATTATGTCAAACCACTACCCCGCTTAAAGCGTTTGCCGTCCGACCGTCTTGCCTTAGGCACCGGTTTTCATAAGAGGGTAAGCCCAAATAACACAAGAACCACAGTGTGAACCTAGGGCCAATGTCTACTGTATTTTATTTAAGGTCTAGGTGATGCAAAGATGCATGGGAATTGTGGTTTGTGGGCTAAGGAAGGGTGATGAAATCCCCACCTTATCTTGCTTATGGGTATTGCCCTTAGAATATTTTAGAAATGATATGCAACAAACCAAGTTCAAACAAGGGGTTCTATGCAAGCATGAAAATGCATGAGCATGCTTTTGAAAAAAATAGAGTACTCACCTTGCCTCCCGCAATCTTCAATAATGCAATTAACAATAATTAAACAATAAGGAAAAATAAATTCTATCATAAATGATGCATGACATAAAAGATGGAAGTGTGGGTTCTACTCTTACAATGAAGATTTTTATTGAAGTTCAAGTGATGATTTTTTTATTTTTATTTAGTGAATCTATCTAACCACAAGATATGAAATGTAGAGAAATGAAATTAAAATGAAGGAGGAGAAGTTTGGATACTTACTTAAAAAGTGTTCCCTCATTCTTTTTTTTTCTTTTTTTTCTTTTTTAAAATGAAATGACAAAAAGACTAAGGAAAGGGGGGAGAGCTTGCCTCTTAACTGCTTCTTTTTTTCTTTTCTCTTTTTTTTTTGATTTTTTAGCTTCGATTCTTGAAGTGCGTTCCCTCGTTCTTTTTTTTTCACCTGTAGAAATAAGAAAAAGAAGGAGATATTAGTACATTTATAAACACAAGGAAAACAAAGTTCTTAAACCAAAAATCATCATTCCTCCCCGGCAACGGCGCCAAAAATTGATAACGCGAAAGTTCGTCGTTTAAAACACGCGTATCAATCTTAAAAATTCCAACTCGCACTAGATGAAAGAGAGATGTAATATGGTGGCGAGAAGGGTCGAATCCACAGGGAAGAAGAGATTTTTAGAGTTAAAAACTTTAGAGTCCTTTAAAAAACACTTGTTGATTTGTTTTGCTTAAAGAAAATAGTGAAATGAAGAACAAACCAAACACTTAATTAAAAACACCTATGATTATGCGCCTATGCTATAGAAATTAATTGCATGAAGTGAAAAGAAGAGATAGAAGAAGAAGGTAGAGAGAGGGAAGAATATCAAGAACTAGATCAAAAGAACAACTCTCTTCATTAACTTAAAAGAAAAAGTACATGAAGTGCAAGACAAGCTTACAACAAAGAGGTGACAAGATTACAATAAAATAAAATAACACAAAAACAATAACAACAAGAGGAGCCTGGAGTTTGGAAATGGCAGCAGCAATGGTGATGACGGCACCATCCTCTCTTAGCCTTGGATCACGAACCACCTCACGGAAGATGTCGTCTACGCCGGGAGGAAGTCACCTTTGTCGTTGAAGTCGCCTTTAGAGGGTGAATAACTTTGAAACCAAGATGAATTAGGGGATGCCCAAGAAGAAGACGTTGAAGAGAAGGGAGAGATGAAGAACTTTGATGAAGAACTCAGATAGAAAAGAAGAGCAGAAGAGCTTCAAAATAGAGAAATAACATAAACTAGCACCTTGGATGAATAGTGAAATCACAGGACAGCAAGTTGAAAAACGAGAAATATCTTAAAAACCAGAAAGAATTAGAAGATGGTGTAGAAAAAGAAGTTGTAAAAAACTTAAAAACAAAGAACTTTCATGAAGACAGTAGGAGCATAAAATGACTAGAAGGGGGCGAAATAAGGGGAATAATAGAGATAAACACTGTTTCACAGATGAACAGGACAGCACAGTGAAAAATATAAAATAGCTTGAAAACCAGAAGGAATTAGAAGATGATCCTGAAGAAGAAATTATAGATGACTTAAAAATAAAGAACTTTTATGAAGACCACAAGAGGAGAAGAGGGACGCAAGAGGGCGAACTCGGCGGCCTAAGAAGATGTGAGAGGGAGAGGGAGAGAAAAATTGCCAAAAGAAGAACTCTCCTTCTCCTCCTTACCATGGGCTATTTATAGGGAAAATTGGGTAGATAGAGGGTGGAGATTATATCAAAAGGAGATGGATGGCTGAGATTCAAGTGGAATATGATGCATGGGGAAGAGTAAAAGTAGGTAGGCACCCCCTTTCTTGGACTTTAGGCACCCCATTTTCAAAGGCTCATCATGTCTCTCCTTTATTTCAAACTTTGAATGTCTTTTTCCTCCTTTTCAAACTTTGAACTTTGAATTCCTTCTTTTCAAACTTTGAATTCAAAATTTTGAACTTTCTTTTCCCTCCAACCAAAATATGTGCTTTTTGACTTGGTCAAAATAGTGGTGACAATTTTGCCCCCGGCTTCTTTTGTAATTGCCTTCGGTGTCCTACACACACATAATTGCACTTTAGTCCATAAAAATTACCATAATGTACACATAAATCTCAAATGCTCATGATTATGTAATGGAGAATTAATGCTCATGGCCCTCAACTTTAATTTATTATTAAATAGGATAATCAAATTAATCAATTTACGTGAAAGCTCCAATTTAAATGCGGAGTTGAGGTTAACTATGAAATATGCATAATTACCTAATTATATGCACATAAAATGGTGTACATGCAATGAATTGTCATAAGAAATGGACACTTATCACTAGGCAATTCCAGAAGCTCATCTATATTCATACTCCTCATTCTCAGAACATCCTGGCTGATGCACTTGCATCACTCGCTTCTTCTCTTTCATTTCCCCTCAGTCGTGCCACTGAGACCATTGTGGTCTAGCGACTTGACACTCTTTCTCTTCAGGATCCCTGGTTTGACAACCTTTGGAAATCTGTAAAAAGGAAGGCAGAAAGGGAAGATGTGAAAGAAGTTTCGTTAACTGAGCTTGAGGAGATCATAGAAGAAGAAGAATTGCCGTGGTATTATGAGATTGAGCAGTATTGCAGGGATGGTTCCTTTCCCGAGATGGCAAACGCCGAGCAGCGCAAGGCCATTCGATGAGTCATCGCAAGATACACAATTGTTGTCGGAGAATTGTATAGGCGGGCTCTCAATGGAGTTCTGATGAGATGTTTGGATGATGATGAGGCTTGGAAGGTAGTAGAAGCCGCTCACTCCAGTGAGTGTGGAGGGCACGTAAATGGGCAGGTGTTGGCGAAGAAGATTCTTAGGCAGGGCTATTACTGGCCAACCCTAGAAGAAGATTGCTCCACCTATGTCCGTAGGTGTCTTCAATGCCAACTCCATGCTGACAAGATCCATGCTCCTGCTTCTTCTCTCCATCCTCTCTCTGCTTCTTGGCCATTTTCCATGTGGGCCTTTGATATCGTTGGACCTCTCGGTGACCCGAATTCCACAGTCAAATAGAAATCCTTCATTCTAACGACTACGGAGTACTTCACCAAGTGAGCGGAAGCTGAAGCTTATGCAGAGATCAAAGCCACCACAATATGCCGCTTCATCCTGAAGAATATCATCTCGCGGTTTGGAGTGCCAAGTGATATCGTCACCGACAACGGGCCTCAATTCGTCTCTCAAGAACTCCGGGACCTCTGTAAGAAATTTAATATATCACTGCATCATTCATCACCATACTACCCCCAAGGTAATGGCCAGGCTGAGGCCACAAACAAAACCCTTCTAAAAATCATCAAGAAAACATGCGAGTCACACAAATTTGCTGATTGGGCTGATAAACTGGTAGAAGCTCTATGGGCTTATCGCACATCTGTCTATACTCCCACGGGGCAAACTCCATTTGTTATCACCTATGGGATGGAGGCAGTACTCCCGTACGAGATCCTGATCCCTTCCCTAAGGGTGCAGCTGGACAAAGAACTTAATCTCGACGAGCTTCGAGAGGCGTTGCTAGTCCAACTGGAACTCTTAGACGAGAAGAGGCTTAACGCGACTAATCACATCTCGGTTTATCAAAAACGTGTCTCGCTGTATTTCCAAAAGAAGGTTATTGAAAGAAAATTCCAAGTGGATAATATGGTTTTGAAACGTAAATTTATCAGATCAGCAGGTCCCAGGTCTAAGCTGCAACCCAATTGGGAAGGACCGTTTGTAGTTAAGGAAGTCTATCCAGGTAATGCGTATCGTCTAATCAACGCAGAAGGTGAGGAATTGCCGAATCCGTGGAATGGGCTATATTTAAAATGCTTTTATCCATAGAGTCAAGCCAGCGATAGCCCGGCGGCGGGGTGTGCCTTCACCTGATCACAAAAGGGGGATCCCCGGTTCAACATTTCACACACTACACGACCCCCCGTGGTTCGGTTTTCATCTTTTGCACAACACCATTTCTCCCTTGGCCACGCTTAGGGGAGGGGGAAGATCCTTACTTTTCTTCTCTCTTGGCTGAACATAGGGGCAAGTGGTGAATAAGGGGGCGAGAACTGATCTAGACCCCCCGATAAAAGAGGTCTCAAATAGGGGCAGTCCGTTACGACCTTATTCCGCAGGACAAAAGAGCAAGAAAAAGACTCAGAAAAGAAATGGAGAAAGAAAGGGGCAAAAATCAAAGCTAAAAAGCTCACCCAAAGCTCGAAGCTCTCAAAAGTTTGAAAGTCCCCAAGATGATAAAACTAGGCATGGCAAGAGTGGCAGTACAATTTCCCAGCGGGACGTTATGAGCCCGGTCGTATGCGTGCCTAGAGCGGACGTAGGTTCGATGACGGACACAAAGCCCCGGCGCAACAGACCAAATTCTTTGAAAGGGGGGTGTCGTGAGAAGAACTCAAGCCCTAAAAACCTCTATACCTACCGCCAACTTTTATGCTAAATCTTGTTTTATTTTCCAAGGAATAGATCCCACCCCGGGTATGGCCTCGGTAAAGACACCGTTAAGCAAAATTGGCCCCGACCACGGGCGGTCCCTTTTAGCACGTGTTGGACCTGGGAGACCCCTAGTGAGATGGGAGGTTCCCCGTTGTTAAGTTTAAGCTGGTTTCAAAACCAACAAAAAATTAAATATTTCAAAACTCCAAAAAAATCAGATATTTTAAAATCCAAAAAAATCAAAAAAGCAAATATTTCAAAACCTAAAAAAGAAAAAAATCAAATATTTCAAAACTCCAAAAAAATCAAATATTTTAAAACTCTAAAAAATCAAATATTTCAAAACCTGAAAGAAAAAATCAAATATTTTAAATCCAAAAAAAATTAAATACTTCAAAAATCCAAAAAAATCAAATATTTCAAAAAACTCAAACAAAAAAAATCAAACATTCCAAAATCTAAAAAAAATTTAAAATTTTAAAATTACAAAAAGGGGTTTTATGATTTGCATTCATAGCATCCATTGCATTCATCATCATTTCATTTGCCTATTTAATAAGGCTTACCCACTTGACCAAAAACCAAGAACTGGTTATTTCTTAACTTACTACAGGCAAGGGGTTAAGCCTAAAACAGATTTAATCTGTCTTTTCTATTTGCGTTTGTGTGTGTGCAGGGACAGGTTGAAGTTGAAGGTGTTGTGCCCCTTGTGCTTTGATGATAATGTGGTGTTTTAATGATAGCAACATGAATAAGTCACCATATTGTTAATAACATCACATTGAGTATGCATATGTCTGATCTGTTTATGTGGAGAATGCATGATATGTCTGATCTGTTTCTGTGGAGAATGCATGAGTGTGCTAGCTCTAGTCTGTGCATTGCATATAGTCTATACATTCACAGTATTGCATAGGTACATTCATCAGTTCATTCATTAGTTCATACTGTCTATACACTGATGCATGTGAGGTCCTGTCTGCACGCTGAAGTATGTACATTGCTCTACTTCAGGCTGAGCAAGTCTATACACTGCTGCACGTTCATTCAAAGTCCATACATTGTCCTGTAGCATGCACAAGTCTGTACATTGTCATGCACACACCCACAGGTCTACACATTGCATTGCAGCATGAACAATAGAGTCTATACATTACATTGTGCTGTGTTTGTGCATCGTTTAGAACAAGTCTATACATTATTGCATGTTCTTAAAGTCTATACATTCTTGCATGTTCTTAAAGTCTATACATTGGCAAGTCTGTACAGGGTCTAGTTGAATCGGCTTGTTCATACATTCATCGAACAAGTCTATACATTCATGGCATATGTGCAACGTTTGTTCTACGAGTCTGTACATTGTCAGTGCATCATATGAAGTATGTACAGAGTCTTGTTGCAAGTCTGTACATCACATCGGTTGTTCATAGCAAGTCTGCATGCATTACATTAAGTCTGTACAGCCTGTGTTCGCAACACAGAGTCTGTACATTGTTCATGCATGTGCACAGTTCTTGCTACAAAGTCTATACATCGTTCGTCTCACATAAGATGCAAAGTCTATACATCGTCTTGGCCGTCGTCTGTCTGCACGCTGCAAAGTCTGTACATTGCATCGTCTCATGTTGCGTCTCAGCATGTCTATACATTGCAGCATGCATTCACTGTTAAAGTCTATACAGACTTCATCGTCTCATTCAGTGTCTCTCTTTGTGTCTCACTGTTCAAGTCTATACATCCAACTGTGCATTGTTCATGAGTAAGTCTATACATCCTTTGCATTGCACGCTAAGTCTATACAGCCTCTGCATTGCACCAAGTCTATACATTGCACTGTAGCTTGCACGAAGTAAAGTCTGTACATCGAGCTATCAGGTAAAGTTTGTACATCCTTTAGCTAGAACTGTGCAAGTCCATACGTCGCTGCATTGGTCAAGTCTATACATTGCAGCTGAGTTGAAGTCTGTATAGCCCTTGCTTTGCCAAAGTCTATACATCGTGCTTGTTCAAGTCTGTACTGCCTTTCCTTTGGCAAGTCCACACATCGTGAAGTCTATACATTAGTTTGCATTGCAGTGCTTCAAGTCTGCACATTCCTTGCTCAAGTCTGTACAGCCCTTGAATTGGCAAGTCCATACATCGTTCAGTTGTCTGTCTAAGTCTACACATTGCTTCATGCATGAAGTCTGCACATTCCACGCTAGCAAGACTATCTAAGTCTATACATTGGTTTTTCATGCATGGCACGCAGAGTCTGTACAACGCCTTGTCAGCAAGTCTGCACATTGCTGTAGCACGCATGCAGAGTCTAGACAGTCATGAGCAAGTCTATACATCGTGTTGCATGTGCTCATTCATGTCTGTACATCGCATAGCATTCAAGTCTGTACATTGTGCATCCTTTGACTTGAAGTCTGTACATCGTGCATCTATTGATTCGAAGTCTGTACAGCATATGTTCTTCATATATTGTCAAGTCTGAACATTGCACATCATCATGGTTGATGGAGGCATCATCCACAACTCCCTTTCGCTAGGGTCTTCTTCACACTCCGGCATCGTTTGAGTTCGGGCCTCTCTCTATAAAGGCCCAATTATCCTTTTTGTGCTATCTATTTGAGTCATTTGATGTAATTTTTATTTTATTTGAGTCATGTCCCTAGGTCTTGCATTTATTTTCCTAAGTTTGAGTGTCATTATATTGTTTAGTTTGCTATTGGGCCCAATTCTTCGGGCTTGGCCCAAGAGCCCCCCTTATCCCCTCAGTTATTTATCATTGAGTCTTTTGTCAGGGTCTTATTGTAAAATATGGGTTGCCTATATATAGGACCCCATTTCCTTCATTTTGGACTAATGAATGAATCAATACAAATATTTCCAATTGAGTGTTCAACATAGTTCTAATGGAGTGATTCCACTATTGGGTGAGAAGCCCTAGGGGAGAGATTCCGCACCCCACCTCCCTCTCTCTCTCTCTCCCTCTTTCTCTCTCCTTGGTTCGCCCCTCCCTATCTCTCCTCCACTTCCCCACCACCTCCACCCTCCCACCTACCCCATTAAAGCCCCTCCACTTCCCAGCACCCTCTTTACTCCTCCCACCTAGTTCCAAGGGTGAACCCTCCAATCACCACTCCACCCTCCAACCCCCAACCACCCCACCTCTTTCCAATACCCCTTTCCTTCTTCCCCATGCAACCTTCCACCTCCCAAGGCCCATTCCAAATTTGAAAACCCTTCCCTCCATGGGCTTTGGCCGCCCCTCCCTCCTCCCCTTGGATTAGGTTCGCCCCTCTCCTTCCCTCCACCCTCCTCCACCCACTTCACCCTCCACCCTCCACTCACCCTTCCCTTTGGCTGAACCAGAACACCCCCTTGCGCCACCCCCTTCTCCAGCCCCTCCACTACCCTTAGCCACCCTCCACAAATCCCCTCCATCTCCATCCACCCCTCAACCATCTCCCCTTAACCATATGCCTCCTTCTCCTTCTTCTTCCCTAGTCATTGGAAGCTAGACCGAGGTTGCTGCTTGCAGTCCAGAGGTTACAGGTGAACCAGTAACTTGCAGCGGCCACCACGACTTCCTCCAGACGAGTTTGAAGACCCAAGAGCTATCGTTGGAAGCGTCTACCGGTCTCCTTCGCAACAGCGGCGGTTTCGTACCCATCCGAGCTCCGAGCTGCCTGGGAGATCCGTTCCCCCACCACTGTGCAGTGTTACCCCAGCTGAAGACCTGAACCTGAGTAGAAGCTCTGCCACGACAAACTTCAGAAGAATCAGTTTGAGAGCTCTTCTGAAAAGTTCTTCATCGCCCTATCTACTTTCAGAATCAAGAAACAAAACTTCAATCGGCATTCGTGATCCAGAGTTATCATTTTTCTCTCTCAGCTACGCGGTTCTGCTACCCACAGTCTGCACCGACCGGTCATCATTGTTCAGAGTTCCCTGATCTTCTCCGGCATCGTTAGGCTTCCCCGTCAGTTTTTCTGCGAAGAAGACTCATCCACGGTTCCAACGACTCTGACGGTGCTTGATTCCGAGTTCGGGAGCTGTCAAGGCATCCTCTGTAACCTGCTGTCGGAACCCAGGAGTTGCCAGTCCCAGAGTCTACCTCCCTGTTCGGGCCTCTACCCAAACCAGCACCGACAACAGAAGAATTCAAAAAAAATTTGACGTCTTCCATGGCCTCTTACGAAGATTTCCCAGGTGGTTTCGTCCCCAAAAAAATTCGGTAGCAGTCGCAGCAGTCAAATCTTCAATCTCCTGTCAGCACTCACAGATCGTGGCAGAATCGACAATCTCCCCTCTTCGGTGTTCCTTTCTCAAGTTCCCCTCCCCGCTTGGCCGGCTGAAGGCCCCTCCCTGTGTGGAGGTAGTTTTACTTGTAATATCCATTAACCCCCACCCCAAGATCCCCCCTCCTGCGTGAGGTGTAGTGTTGTAATGTGATTGAGCAGGTCAAGCTACACCGTCGCGGCGTGTGGGGATCCACTCGCCTCCCCGCTCGCCCTCGTCTCCGAGCAGGACGGGTTTCTTCAAACCGGTCGAGTAAGTGCTCAAACCCCACTCCATTTAGTGCTTGTCTTTCCATATTAGTTCTTAGTTCCGCTGGCCGTGAGAGTGAGTGCTCGATCCTCAAGCCCCGTTGCCTTGAGTGATCACCGTGGGGAGAGTGTAACCGGTGCCTTTGGCACTTTGTTGGCCCCATTGAATTGGGCTCCCTCATCCTTTGGGTATCAAACTTTGGCCTTGCTGGCCCTCTACCAGTAAGGGCCCAACCCCACATCCTCCACTTGGCATTGCCAAGTCACCCCGGGCTTGGGTGAGCGACGGGAGAGCGGTGGCCCAAAATTGGCCTTTTTGATTGCGAATGTGCTTGCTTGCCTAAGTCTTAGGTTGTGTCACATCAATTGGTATCAGAGCAAGTCTTTGACTTGTCTCTATCAAGTCTAAGTCCTAGGACCTTTGCATTGTGTATCCAACATCATTTGCCCCTTGTCTTGCATGTCCACCCGTAGTGGTGCTAGTTACCGACCCGATCCATCATCTTCAAATCCACCAATGGATTCCAATCCTCAACTCAACCAAGATGCTCCTAGGGAGGAACCTCAAGGCCAAATGAATACGGTAGATGCTTCCCTTACAAACATTCTTGCCCAACTTGAGTCCCTTTCCACTCGAATTGCTCGGCTAGAAGAGCATGAGTTCCCCCCAAGGAACAATGAGCCTAGAGTCCACCCTCCCCATGTTGAACCTCATAGGGAAGAGCCCCATCCAAGGAATAATGAACCAAGAGTCCATCCACCACATGGTGAGTTACATAGGAATGAGTTCCACCCAAGGAACAATAACCCAAGAGTCCACCCTCCACATGTTGAGCCTCATAGGGACGAGTTCCACCCAAGGAACAATGGACCAAGAGCCCATCATCCACATGCTGAAATTTATAGGGAGGACTTGGACCTTGACCCCTACCATGACCATGAGAGACCCCGCCACCCTCACATTCATGAAAGGCGTCCACGGGACGACTCCGATGACCCTCTCTTAATGATGATTAAAGTAGAGGCCCCAAACTTTGATGGTTCCCATGAACCAAGTGTCTACTTAGAATGGGAAACCGCCATGGACCAATACATTGAATGGTACCCTATGACCGACCAAAGGAGGGTAAGGTTGGCCAAAATACATCTCATCAAATTAGCCAAAACTTATTGGTTAAACCAAGAGGGTTTAAGAAGGATTAGGCGGGAAGAGCCTATTGACACTTGGGAGGGTATGAAGAACCAACTTAGGAACAAATATCTTCCCCAATCCTACCATCAAATACTCTTAGATGAATGGCAAAGCCTCACCCAAGAGGGGAAGACCGTGGTTGAATATATTGAGAAGTTTGACTCCTATCTTTTAAAGTATGGATTTCATGAGGACCCGGTCGTTACCTTGTCCCGCTTTAGGAATGGGCTTCAAAGTCACATTGTAGCATCCCCAAAAATGTAAGGGGAATAAAATGAATTAAAAAATTACATGTGAAAAACAAAGAAGTATTTGAGTTAAATTAAGAATATATGTAATATATATATATGTATATGTAAATAACATTTGCAAACAATCACTAAGACCAACCATTTTTAATCAAAAGAAAATAACGTCTCAGGGTAAGGCGTGATTTAAATACACGACTTTATGGAAGGCGCTACTTTATGAATTAACGCCCTGAGGGCAGGCGTTGTTTAATTAATTAAATACTTTTGGTCTAGTCGTCAATTTATAAAAGGACGACCCAACCGGAGTCGTCTTATTCATTCATCCCAAATTAGGAAGCGTTCTGTTTTGGAAAGAGTTGTAAGGGGAAACTGCAATGCAAATCGGATTAACATTAGGAATGCTTTTCCCCAATAGAACTCTAACCTTTTTAGGTCTCTAAAACCCTATAAATACCAACCCTTCGAGCCAATCTATGAACTTTTCTCTCTTTCCTTCACGACGACTGCAAGACGGTTTTAAGGTAGCCGAGACTTCGGCGTTCTTCATGCATCTTCGTTCTACGATATAAGAAGCCCTATTTTCTCAAATTATTCCGGAGGGCGGCTGCTGCTGCTACTGCTATTGCCTTCGATAAGAGCTGTTGCTCTTGTTATTTCCTCCCAGCCGTTCCTTCGTTTTGCTGCTGTCAATATCTCTGTTGGAAAAACAGAGTATCGGAATTCCACTGTTTTCTCGTCATCTATCAACCCAATCAACTTCGAGGTAGGTATTCTCTCTGAGGGCTAAACCAATTAATAAAGGTGACATCATAATAGCATGCTTTTATCAAGTTCATATCTTCTATCTTCTTGATAGAAATTATCCTGTATTCCTGTCGAGAGCTTGCACATAGGCCAGATGTTTTTGTTAAGTTATAGTAACAAACGCCTTCTGTTAAGGCGCGTTTTTAATTTAAGACGACCCCTCTTAAGTTGCTATTTAATTAACGCCCGTCCAAATAGGCGTCAATTTACTTGATAATCCCGTATCATTAAAATTCAATAAACTGTAAATCCTGATAAGATAATCAAGGCATGAATATATAATTGGATTACTATTATATTTCTCGATAGAATAAAGACGACTCTATCCGTGTCGTTAATTTAAATGGACGCCCGGTGTCAGAGGCATCAAATTGTGTAAAGATAACGGCAAAAATTGTGTAAAATAAGTTCTCTGGATATTTGAAATCACGACATTGTCTTTACCGTGTCTTTGATATAAGACGCCCCTAAAAAGGACGCGTCTCATTAAAACAGTGACCTAAAGCCAGTCGTCATTTATTTAAAATTCAAAAAAAAATGATCATCGAGCAGTCGTCATTTAATATATGTTATATATGAGTTTTAGTCGTTCATAGGTATAGAAATATCCTGTGGCCATAAAAATTTATGGGCGTACTATTAGGATGGGGACCGAGGTAGTGGAAGTGGTTGCACCATTTTTCATGCCCTCTATCGCAAGATCCCCTGTCTCTCATCGAAAAATTATTTTGAACATATGGTTGGGTAGAGTTTTTCGAGCCGGTCATTTCGGTATGATATAAGCTAGATTCCGACATAGTTAAGTATAGAAACGGGAGGGTTGAAAATGTAAATTTTTGAAATAACGACCCAAAACAAGTCGTTACAAAAAAAAAATTGATGCCTATAGTACCACGCGTCAGATTACATATATGTATGTTTATATATATATAAGTATATATATATATATATCATGTACGTGTATCTTTGAAAATTCATATTAATTAGAATATGTAATAGAAAATTATGAAAAAAATATATTTGGAATCATGGTATTTTTCTCCTAATTGTCATATATTCTATTTCCTTAAATTATTTTAAATAAATCAATGTGCCTTTTTATGTAAGTTTTTGAATTTATTCAATTAAATAGATAAAAATATAAATTCTTGTTAAATAAATTGAGTTAAAAATCATGAAAATTAACGTTCCCCAAGAGGATGCTAATTAATAAATGACGGCACCCACGGGTGTTAAATAATATAAGTTTCTTTAATTATAGTTAATTATAGAATAGGATGGACATGAATTCTATAATTAACGTATACATTTTCTCACCGCTTTCTTCCGTTTTTGACCCATACCTCGGGTCTTTTGGCGCTCTCATCTCACGTCTGTAGATGGAGTCCATGTAGCATGATTGGTTCACGCATACACCTCAACTCTCGGTGATATACGAGTCCTCCGCTGGACATTCCGTTCCTTCGGACTGACAAGTTAGTCATTGAGACCTCCGTAAGTCTCCGCTAGCCTTGGATTCCCTCAAGGCAGCCGAGCTGGTTGTACCTTAAAAACCCTGGTTCTGATCCATGTTACTTTGATTTTCCATTAGTCTTGACACTATACTCCTTTGGAATCTTCTTGTCATCAATTCGAGAACATAACCCTTTGACTCTGTATTTGGCCATATCTGATTCTGAAATATTAAAGGGCTCTGGGTCCACGACTTTTCAGTGCCAGGAAGGACGGAAGTCCAATTCTGTAAACCATGGTAAAATTCTGGGTGTGGCATTGCACCAACGTCTGTATATCTGTTCTGATCTGTTATCTGTTAAATCTGTTATTTTGGAAATTCTGATATTCTGTTATTTGTTATTCTGTTATTCTGTTAAATTCAGTTATTCGGCTAGACTGATTAATCTGCTTATTATTATTATTGAACTCAGTTATATTCTGGCCAATTCTGAAGTTATGTTCATCTGCGCATCTGTCCTTATTATATTCTGATAACTTGTCCTTGACTCTGCATGGGAATTCATCCCTATATCCCTTGATCTCGTATCTGCCTTTGACTTTAGTATTCATCTTTCCTGATAGTTGATCATCATGATTTTCTAGTTACATGCATTGCATCATCATGAAACCGTTAATTGGTTAATCACTTATATTCTGTTTGATGAGAGATGTAATTCCTACTGAGCGTATCACTCACCTACCTATCTTTAACATTTTTCTGGTAACGACATTGAAGATAGTCCATCAGATGGGGAAGGGCCAGAGTGTTGAGCGTTATGGAGAATAGTGTCGATGTCTTTAATTTTCTTGAGTCTTGTTCTGTTATTTGAGTCTTTTCTCTTTATTAGAATGTAATAGTGAGTCCTTTCTTCACTTATGTAAGTTGAGTCAAGGTATGTAATTGAATATTTGATTCTCAATGAAGGTTGTTTAGGCCCACATTTGTCCAGTTTAAATTTTGTATGCTCTGATTATTCACGACTGTATCACTGCCACGTTCCGAACTACACGTTCCGCTGCTATCGGTTCGGGGCGTGACACACATCAAGAAAGAGCTTTTCATGAGAGATGTTGATAACCTTGAGATAGCTTATCAAATAGCTAGGGATGTAGAAAGATTCTCTAGGATCCCTCAATTTGCTACTCCCCGACCGGCCGATCCCAAAAACATGGGACCACGACCCATTCCGGCCACACCCATGAAAGCCCCTAATCCAAGTGGGAGTGCCCCATTAAGGCCTTACAACCCTCCTCTCCCCATCACTCCAAACAAGCCCACCCCTAGTCACCCCCTCCCAAGGAGGGAAGACAATCCCAAAGGCCCAAATGTAGGAACCACTCCGGGTAGCGTGCGTCAACAATGCTATAGGTGCCAAGGGTTTGGCCACTTTGTGGGGAAATGTCCATCCAAGGGATTATCTAGCTTGCTTATTGAGGAAGAAGCTCCACCCCAAAAGGAACTTGAGAGTGTTGTTGAGGACCATGAAGCCTCACTAGATTGGGAAGAGGAGTATGAAACCCAATACCTAGAATCGGGTCTAGATCACACCACTCCATCTACCAACTCCCATCTAGGAGTGATTAGATGCACCCTCACCAAACCCCAAGAAGAGGATTGGCGTCGAACCTCAATCTTTCACACCTTTGTTAAGCTAGGGAGTCATGTAAGGAAGGTGATCCTAGATAGTGAAAGTTGTGTCAATGCCGTATCACCCGATACCGTCAAGCTTCTTGGGCTTGCCATCACCCCTCACCCAAGTCCATACCGGGTCTCATGGATCAACAACAACTCCATCCCGGTCAACACCCAATGTCTTGTGCCCCTCACCTTCTCTTCATACCATGGTCAAATATGGTGTGATGTCATACCCATGGAAGTAGGTAGCATCCTACTAGGAAGACCTTGGCTTTATGATGTAGATGCCACCATCTTGGGTAGGAGCAACATATGCACCTTTGAACATGAGGGTACGACTATCCGTCTTAACCCCTCCCCACCACGTCCCATGACCAAGAGGGACACTCTCCCTCAAGGACACCACCTCACCACCACACAAGTCTCGGGGAACTCCACCCCTCCAACCCCATCCCTCACCCAAACTCCCAAACAAAGTGGGACCTCGGGGTTGACCAAGGGTCTTCATCTCATCACTAGGAAAGAACTTGAAGAGGAGATAGTTCAAGGAGTACCTCTATATGCGGTGATCATTTGTCTAGGAGAACCCACTCCCACCAACCCACATCCCATAGAAATCCAACAACTTCTAGAAGAATTCCATGATGTGTTCCCAACGGAGCTCCCGGACCAACTCCCCCCCATGCGTGATGTGCAACACGCAATTGATCTAGTCCCGGGGGCCACTCTCCCAAACCTTCCTCATTATCGCCTCAATCCCACGGAACATGCCGAACTTCGGAGGCAAATAGAGGAACTCATTAGGAAGGGCTTCATTCGCATAAGCAAAAGTCCATGTGCCGTCCCGGCCCTTCTAACTCCCAAGAAGGATGGGTCTTGACGGATGTGTGTGGATAGCCGGGCAATTAATAAGAACACCGTCAAGTATAGGTTTCCCATCCCTAGGCTTGATGACATGCTTGATATGTTAGCCGGAGCCACCATTTTCTCCAAAATTGACTTTAAGAGTGGCTATCACCAAGTTAGGATAAGGCCCGGGGATGAATGGAAAACAGCTTTTAAAACCAAAGATGGTCTCTTTGAATGGTTAGTCATGCCTTTTGGGCTTTCGAATGCCCCAAGTACTTTCATGCGTCTTATGACGGAGGTCCTTAGGCCTTTCATTGGGATCTTTCTAGTGGTCTACTTTGATGACATACTCATCTATAGTCAATCCCAAGAGGCCCACCTTGACCATCTTAGGCAAGTTTGCACCATCTTCTTACAAGAGAGCCTATTTGCCAACCTAGGGAAGTGCCACTTCATGACCACATCCATCACCTTCCTAGGATTTGTGGTGTCTACCAAGGGTGTCTCCATGGACCCCGACAAGGTCCAAGCTATTCTTGATTGGCCAGAACCCCACACCCTTCATGAGGTCCGAAGTTTCCACGGATTGGCAACATTCTATAGGAGGTTTATTCGAGGGTTTAGTACTATCACTGGCCCTATCACCGATTGTCTCAAGAAGGGGACTTTTGTGTGGACCAAATCAGCCTCTAAAGCCTTCCAATAACTTAAGGAGAAGTTGACCCAAGCCCCGGTCCTATGCCTTCCCGATTTCTCTAAAGTCTTTGAAGTCACATGTGATGCATCCGGGATAGGGATAGGAGGAATTCTTAGTCAAGAGGGACACCCGGTAGCCTTCTTTAGTGAAAAGCTATGTGATGATAGGACAAGATACTCCACTTATGACAAATAGTTCTATGCCATGGTTCAATCCCTCCGACATTGGAGGCACTACTTGTTGCCCAAAGAATTTGTCATCTTTTCCGACCATGAGGACCTCAAATACCTCAACTCCCAACAAAAGCTAAATGCCCGACATGCCCGATGGGTTGAGTTCATCCAATCCTACACTTTTGTCATCAAACTCAAAGCCGGGAGTGAGAATTGAGTGGCAGATGCCCTTAGTAGGAAAGTTTCCTTGTCATCCACTATCCAAGTGGAAGTGAGCGGATTTGATAGGATCAAGGATGAGTACCCTAGCTGCCCCGACTTTGGGCACATCTATACCACCTTGACCACCCATTCTAGAAAGGAACATGAGGGATTTATCTTAGAGGATGTGTTCCTCTTCAAGGGACCAAAGCTTTGTATCCCACGGACCTCACTCCGTGACTTCTTGATTTGGGAATTACATGCGGGAGGGCTAGCTGGACATTTTGGAGTCCACAAAACCATTGCTCTAGTTGAGGGACAGTTTCATTGGCCAAGTCTCAAGAGAGATGTAGGCAAGATAGTGGGTCAATGCCGAACATGTGCTTCGGCCAAATAGGTGAAGCAAAACACTGGCTTATATACTCCACTCCCCATCCCCGACCGTCCATGGCAAGACTTGAGCATGGACTTTGTGCTAGGATTACCCAAGACTCAAAGAAAGCATGACTCCATCTATGTGGTAGTTGATAGGTTTTCCAAGATGGCCCACTTCATCCCATGCTCCAAGACCTTCGATGCCTCCCATGTGGCCCGATTGTTCTTTGATGAGGTTGTCCGTCTCCACGGGCTACCTAAGACCATAGTCTCTGATAGGGATATCAAATTCACTAGCTACTTTTGGAAAGCTCTTTGGCACATGATGGGTACCCTCCTCAAATTCTCTACTGCCTACCACCCCCAAAAAGATGGCCAAACCGAAGTTGTCAATCGGAGTCTAGGGAACCTCCTTAGATGCCTTGTTGAGGATCGACCGGGAAATTGGGATCTCATTCTACCACAAGCTGAGTTTGCATATAGCAACTCCATCAATAAGTCCATAGGGATGAGTCCATTTGAAGCCGTGCATGGGTACAAGCCAAGAAAACCTTCCGATCTCATTCCCCTTCCCCGGCATGCTAGAGTGTCCATTTCGGCCGAGTCTTTTGCACAGCACATTAGAGAATTGCATGAAGAAATTTGCAAGCACATCAGCAAAAAGAATGAGGCTTATAAAAAGCTGACCGACTCTCACAGGCGTCACCAAGAATTCCATGTGAGTGACTTTGTGATGGTAAGGACGGAGAGGCTCTCCCCGGGAGCCATCTCCAAATTGAGGCCACGTGGGGCTGGTCCCTTCCAGGTCCTGAGGCGCATTGGTGCAAATGCCTATGAGTTAGATCTCCCTGAGGAATATGGGGTAAGTCCCACATTCAATGTCGCCGACCTAGTGCCATATAAGGGACCCACGGTGGTACCTAGTGAGGAGATTGAGCCTACTTCTTCCCTTGAGAGAGCACCCACCCGTGAGGAGAGACCACCAGCCAAGAGAGCCCAGCGTGAACGTGTTGAACAAATATTGGATAACAAGTCACTACCACTCGGAGCAAGGTATATGAGCGCTATCTCGTCAGGTGGAAGGATCGGCCTCCTTTGGAGGATTCTTGGGTGAGTCGGGAGGATCTCCAGCAGTTGGATCCGGACATCCTCGAGCGGTACCACAGCCGGATGGACCCCTACTCGACGGAGTCGAGCTCTTCACAGCCCAGGGGATTTGATGGAGGCATCATCCACAACTCCCTTTGGCTAGGGTCTTCTTCACACTCCGGCGTAGTTTGAGTTCGGGCCTCTCTCTATAAAGGCCCAATTATCCTTTTTGTGCTATCTATTTGAGTCATTTGATGTAATTTTCATTTTATTTGAGTCATGTCCCTAGGTCTTGCATTTATTTTCCTAAGTTTGAGTGTCATTAGATTTTTTAGTTTGCTATTGGGCCCAATTCTTCGGGCTTGGCCCAAGAGCCCCCCTTATCCCCTCGGTTATTTGTCATTGAGTCTTTTGTCAGGGTCTTATTGTAAAATATGGGTTGCCTATATATAGGACCCCATTTCCTTCATTTTGGACTAATGAATGAATCAATACAAAGATTTCCAATTGAGTGTTCAACTTAGTTCTAATAGAGTGATTCCACTATTGGGTGAGAAGCCCTAGGGGAGAGATTCCCCACCCCACCTCCCTCTCTCTCTCTCTCCCTCTTTCTCTCTCCTTGGTTCGCCCCTCCCTCTCTCTCCTCCACTTCCTAACCACATCCACCCTCCCACCTACCCCATTAAAGCCCCTCCACTTCCCAGCACCCTCTTTACTCCTCCCACCTAGTTCCAAGGGTGAACCCTCCAATCACCACTCCACCCTCCAACCCCCAACCACCCCACCTCTTTCCAATACCCCTTTCCTTCTTCCCCATGCAACCTTCCACCTCCCAAGGCCCATTCCAAATTTGAAAACCCTTCCCTCCATGGGCTTTGGCTGCCCCTCCCTCCTCCCCTTGGATTAGGTTCGCCCCTCTCCTTCCCTCCACCCTCCTCCACCCACTTCACCCTCCACCCTTCACTCACCCTTCCCTTTGGCTGAACCAGAACACCCCCTTGCGCCACCCCCTTCTCCAGCCCCTCCACTACCCTTAGCCACCCTCCACAACTCCCCTCCATCTCCATCCACCCCTCAACCATCTCCCCTTAACCATATGCCTCCTTCTCCTTCTTCTTCCCTAGTCATTGGAAGCTAGACCTAGGTTGCTGCTTGCAGTCCAGAGGTTGCAGGTGAACCAGTAACTTGCAGCGGCCATCACGACTTCCTCCGGACGATTTTGAAGACCCAAGAGCTATCGTTGGAAGCGTCTACCGGTCTCCTTCGCAACGGCGGAGGTTTCGTCCCCATCCGAGCTCCGAGCTGCCCGGGTGATCCATTCCCCCACCACTGTGCAATGTTACCCCTGCTGAAGACCTGAACCTGAGTAGAAGCTCTGCCACGACAAACCCCAGAAGAATCAGTTCGAGGGCTCTTCTGAAAAGTTCTTCATCGCCCTATCTACTTTCAGAATCAAGAAACAAAACTTCAATCGGCATTCGTGATCCAGAGTTATCATTTTTCTCTCTCAGCTACGCGGTTCTGCTACCCACAGTCTGCACCAACCGGTCATCATTGTTCAGAGTTCCCTGATCTTCTCCGGCATCGTTAGGCTTCCCCGTCAGTTTTTCTGCGAAGAAGACTCATCCACGGTTCCAACGACTCTGACGGTGCTTGATTCCGAGTTCGGCAGCTGTCAAGGCATCCTCTGCAACCTGCTGTCGGAACCCAGGAGTTGCCAGTCCCAGAGTCTACCTCCCTGTTCGGGCCTCTACCCAGACCAGCACCGACAACAGAAGAATTCAAAAAAATTTGGACGTCTTCCATGGCCTCTTACGAAGATTTCCCAGGTGGTTTCGTCCCCAAAAAAATTCGGTAGCAGTCGCAGCAGTCAAATCTTCAATCTCCTGTCAGCACTCACAGATCGTGGCAGAATCGGCAATCTCCCCTCTTCGGTGTTCCTTTCTCAAGTTACCCTCCCCGCTTGGCCGACTGCAGGCCCCTCCCTGTGTGGAGGTAGTTTTAATTGTAATATCCATTAACCCCCACCCCAAGATCCCCCCTCCTGCGTGAGGTGTAGTGTTGTAATGTGATTGAGCAGGTCAAGCTACACTGCCGCGGCGTGTGGGGATCCACTCGCCTCCCCGCTCGCCCTCGTCTCCGAGCGGGACCGGTTTCTTCAAACCGGTCGAGTAAGTGCTCAAACCCCACTCCATTTAGTGCTTGTCTTTCAATATTAGTTCTTAGTTCCGCTGGCCGTGAGAGTGAGTGCTCGATCTCAAGCCCCGTTGCCTTGAGTGATCACCGTGGGGAGAGTGTAACCGGTGCCTTTGGCACTTTGTTGGCCCCATTGAATTGGGCTCCCTCATCCTTTGGGTATCAAACTTTGGCCTTGCTGGCCCTCTACCAGCAAGGGCCCAGCCCCACATCCTCCACTTGGCATTGCCAAGTCACCCCAGGCTTGGGTGAGCGACGGGAGAGCGGTGGCCCAAAATTGGCCGTTTTGATTTCGAATGTGCTTGCTTGCCTAAGTCTTAGGTTGTGTCACATCAATGGTTGCCTTGATGCCGTAGAAAGTCTATACATTCTATCAGGATTTTTCACTGGGATTCAAAGTCTATACATTGGGGCACGTTGAGTCTGTCATTCAAGTCTATACATCCAATTGCAATGTACACACCTTGCTTGATGCATTCTTACTTAGTGCAACACAAAGTCTACACACTGCATTTGCATTCATCTTCAATGTACACACTTTGCTTGATGCAGTCAGTTCTGTTGTACATACTTCATCTTGTGCACACTGCATCACGCCTCAGCAAGTCTATACATGCTCTAGCGTTGCATATATAAAGTATGTACATGGCATAGCTTCTCATTCAGCAAGTCTATACATACTTCAGTGTTGCATTCACTAAGTCTGTACACACCTTAGCTTTGCATCCACGAAGTCTGCACATGCCATAGCTCTGCATATACAAAGTCTAGACAACATTGCACGATGAGTCTGCATATTCATATGGCATGTCTATACAACCATCTGCTATGTTCTTAGCATTGCATACCTAAAGTATGTACAAGGCCACAGCACTGCATTCACTAAGTCTGTACAACGCCATGGCCCTGCATACGTAGAGTTTGAACATTGCATTTCTTCGCATTCACTGAGTCTATACTGCTTCAGCTCTGTCTATGTATAGTCTGTACATCAGTTAACCCTTAAACTGATAATTCCTTTCGAATGTCTGACAGGGACTATCTGTAGAGACTGATGACTTGGCTCGTGATCCAAGGAAGGACGAGGTGCCCAGATGGTGACACGTGTACTGAAAGCCTGCTGGATGCTGCCACGTGGTCCAAGCCATTGGGCGGGAGATGTGGAGAGCACACGCCCTTCCTGCTGCTGGTATATATATACGGAGTTTCTTCCTTCAGAAGAAGGAGATTGACTGAAGCAGAGGATAGCCTGCACGATCCTGTGAGAAAGAAAAGAGAAGCAAAAGAAGCAGAGAAGAAAAAGAGAAAGAGAAGAAGAGCAGAAGAGAAAGAGAGAGTTAGAGAGCTCGAGCAGAGAAAGAGAGAGTGTGATTAGCAAAAAAGAAAAAGAGAAAGAAAGATAGTGAGATCGAGAGAGATCTGCCTTCACTGGACCATGGATCAAATCCAGGCCAGTCAGCTCCTTGTGAGCCACATTCGTGCTTCATTGTTTACAGTTTTCGTTGCTGTAGTTTCTTATTTTAGCTTTCCTTTTAAACCTCTCTTCAAGCTGTCTGTCAGCAGTGCAAGCTGTGATGCACAGCTGCGAGTTGGATACCTCAGACGGGTTAAGCTGTAGTCCCCAGTGGATGGCAAGCTGTGTTGCCCAGCAGATGGCAAGCTGTGTTGCCCAGCGGTTGTTTGGCAAGCTGTGATGCCCAGCTGTTCAAGCTGTGAGTCAGCGGAATCCACACTCGGGTTTGAGTGTGGGGTGGGTGTAGGTCTGAGGACCGAACCACCTAAAAATCCTTTGTGCACTATGGTTTGAATTTTCTTATCTGATTGGCGCTAGATGAATGCTTAGGGACGATATGGTTTGATTGCACACTGTGTGTTCGATTGTAGCTTTGAGAGTCCTTTGACATTGTTCCTAAGTCACTAGTCAGTTCATCTATAAGCATTTCACTTGACTTAGTGAATCTGAATTCCGCAATTGCTTATTGGACTTCTGTTAGTATCAGGAAGAATTTTTAATTGGGTGAATTTTTAAGGGGAGATTCATTCACCCCCCTCTAAATCTACTGCACCGAACCCAACAATTGGTATCAGAGCGGGTTGCTGTGCATAGGATCTAACAATCCGCAGCAGATCCTGCATTTCTGGTTGGTGCATTGCAGAGTGGGCTTCCTATGTTCTGTGTTTTGTTTCACTGATTTAGTATCTTGATTTGCTCATCTGACTTCAGTGTATTCATCATATCTCGATGGCTAATCCTCCGATATTCAGAGGTAATAACTTTGATTCTTGGTTAGAAAATTTCCATCGGTATGTAAAATCTACTGATCCAAATCTTTGGAAGGTAATAACTCATGGTCCACACAAATTATCAAAAGATAAATCTAGATGGACTGAGAAGGACAAATTGAAAGACTCTGTCAACACTAGAGCATTAATTTTAATGAAGGAATCAATTGACAGAGCTCTAATCGAATGTATTTCTTCTTGCAGGTCTGCCAAAGAAATTTTGGAAAAACTAAAGTTAATCAGGAATCACAGCAAATGCTTGATGGCTGATCGGAGAAATGATGATGATGAAACCTCATCTCAGGTAAGCTCTGAATCTGAAGAACTTTCGATTGATGATCTATGGAATATAAATGAGGAACTTAATGATAGATGTGAAAGATTAAAATCTGATAATAAAAGATTGAAAAAGAAATGTGATCAGATAAATTTGAAAGCTTCCTGTGAAAAATGTCCAAATCTGAAACAATCTTATGATGCATGTATGTTAGATGTTCAGAACTTTAAGGAACAAAATGGTTCTCTCAAACTTGAAAATCAAACATGTTTGGACAAGATATCTGAACTGGAGAATCAGCTTATTAAGATGAAAAATGAGCATCTAACAGGCATGCAAGAATTGATTGAGATGAATTCTGTAATGGACAAATTGAAGTCTTAAAATGTTGAGGTTCAAAAGCATAATGAAGATCTCAAGGCTAGTCTGAATAAAATCAATAAGGAAGCAATGCATATTTCATCTGTAAAGTCAATCTGTAATATGTGCTCAGCTCTAAGAGAACGTAATGAAGATCTTTTTAGTGAGAATGAATGGCTGAATAAGCAAATTGCTTCGCTTAAAGAGGATCACAAAAATCTGATTATTGAGAAAACTAAAGTGGAAGAAAGAGAAGAGGAACTAATTGAAAAGTTGGAGCTGATGTTTGGAAGAGAAAATTGTAATGAACAAGTCAAGAAGCTGACTAAAGAAAACAAAGAACTGAGGGAACAAAACAAGAAACTGATGGTTTTAAATACTGTTTTCTCACAGAGGTTTCTAACTGTCGAAAAAGAAAAATCTGCTATTAAGGAAGCTCAACCAAAAAAACTTGAGGAGGAAAACACTGAATTGAAAGCTGAAGTTAAAAAATTAAAGTTGTTAAATACTGGCTTATCTGAAACACTTCTCACCTTAAAAAGGAGAAAGTTCACTTGTGATGGAGAATCACAAATGTTGAACAGTATAGAATAAGAAATTGAGAAGTATAAAACTGCAAACAAAGTTCTAAGCGAATGTGTTAATTATAGTGAACAGGAGATAGCCAGTTATGAACTTCACATTGCTAACTTGGAAAATAAAATTCATGATCTGGAAAATTCAGTAATTGAGTCTGCTAAAATAAAAGGAAAAATGACATATGTCATGAAAAGTGAGGACAAGAACTTAAAAAGGGGGACTAGCTGTAGTTCTGATGTTAAGGAAACTACTAGAAACCAGCTATACACTACCTTTGTGCAAAGCTCTGATGTAGCTGGTACCTCAAGTCAATCCCCAAAACAAAACAAAAATCTGAAATCACCTCCATCATCTGTCTTTCAATTTAAGGCACAGAAAGCTGAAAAACCAACAAGAATTGTAAACAAAGTTAAACAATTCAACAAGAATGGAAAGAAAGATGGGGTAAAAAATGTCCCTACTTGTGTCATGAAATCAGTTAGCTCGGCTGAATTTGATGGGTCAATACAAAATGCTCATGCCTCATGTACTCATTCGCATGCATCTAGGAATTCATCTGATAGAAACCATGCCCCTAGGAAATTTGATGCTTCTTGCTATTACTGTGGTAAGTATGGTCATATCATGGATGCATGTTCCATCATGAAACAAGATGATAAACTGCATGCTAGATCTTTTGATCATCATGGGTACAACAGAAACAAACTTAAGTTTAACCAGCACATCACATGCTTCAATTGCAACAAGCCAGGTCATAAGGCTGTTGAGTGTTGGTCAGGGAATTACAGGAATAATTCTGGATCTAGAAGTAAGCATGTTAGGTGCTTTGAATGTGGTAAGTATGGGCATGCAGTCAAGGACTGTTGGTATGTTCAGGGAAATCACTTTAATTCCAAATTTGTCAAATTCCCTGCAAATAGAAATTTCTTTGGAAGAAATAAAACTGCTTTTAAGGAAAAGATTCTTGCATGTGTTGAATGTGGAAAACCTGGCCACCGAGCTTCTAAATGCTGGTGGGCAGGTAATGGTAAATCAAAATCTCATGCAAGTAACAGAAACTTTCACCCTAAATCACATAGGTTACATGACTATAACAATGTTCACAAAAAGAATTCAAGGGTTGTTATATCATGTAGATATTGTGGTAAATTTGGCCACTCCATGACCAATTGTCATCTGATGGACTTTGATGACAATATTGCTAAGAAATTGTTTAGAACACCTGTTAGGGATAATACAGGATCCAAGGCTGCTTGGGTTCCTGCAAGATCAAAATGATTGTTTTGCTGCAGGTGTGCCTTGGAATGAATAAAGGGGGATTCATAAGCCAAGGCACTCAAGAATGAAACCCCCAGGATTGCACTATTCAGGTCAGTTCTGAAAAACTATGTTTAAATTTCATCATCTGAAATTGTTGAAATGCTTGTCTGATTTCTGATGTCTTCTTCTTGTCTAGCTGATCAGTCTGCATTCCAGACTCAGCTACTGAATTTAATTCTGAACATATCTGATGCTCTTCTCACATGTTTGTGCATGTACTTTATTCTGAGCTAATTCATGTATTGCACTGAGGTTGAATGATTCATTTAAATGCATATAGACAATGCATGTGTCCATCAAGGAAGTCATTCAAAGCATATAGAACTGCTTTGCACTGCATCTCTTTGCATAACCCTGGTATATTAAATGGTAAGTTACTAAAGGGTAGATGTAATCTATCTGGAGGTTCTTACTATGTGTGAGATGGTCCTTGAGACCAAGCTCTCCGCCAAGTACCAAGGGTCATGTCTTCATTTAAAAGCAGTGTAATGAATATCATAAAATTTGAAAAATCTGAAAATTTGAAATGAAATTGATGCATTTGATAAATTTTCTCTTTGATTGAACAAGCATGAATTCTTCTTGAGCATATTCTAAAATCATGAGCAGTTCATTAATTGTATTTCATGCACCTTGTCAGGGGGAGTTTGACTGATGTTGCATATGAAGAGTAGTGCAGTTGAAAAACCTAAAAAGAATTTTCATTGCATCTAGACAGGGGGAGCATTTAGAATTGGTGTTTTGATTGTTACATTTTGAACACCTCTTGTCTAGTAATTGATCAACTCTCATCTGATGTCATATTTCTCTCTCTTGAAAATGGATTCTGCCTTCTATTCGTTGAGTTGTTAAAGAAGAGTTTCCGTCAACTCTCTTCATGATACTACCTGTCAGCTGATCTGTCTGAAATCCAGACTCAGCTACTGTTTGCTGATAAACTCCCTTCTAATGCTCTTCTCTTGCTATTTATTGCACTACCAGTTGACACTCATCTTTCACATACTTCTCAGCTGGTGTGACTGACTTAATTCTATTGTTGACTTGTTGGTCAGTTATTCTTTCGATTTGATCTGAGGAACACAAATTGCATGTCATACAATCTAGTCTGAATCATGTAGAAATTTCTATCATATAGGTTAAGAATAACCACTGAATCAGACTGATATAAGAATTATGTATTCTCAGATTTGTACTTAAATTTCTTAAAAATATCTGAATGATAAGATTTAATGAACTTTAACCACTTGTGTCATGAAAACCTTAGACTCTCTCATCTGATATCTGAAAATTAGAAATCAAGCCTACTCTGGTAGAGATACATAGAGTGAGTACTGTGGTTAAACATTAACTTGAGAAATGTTGACTAATTGAAAAACTGTGAATTCAGAGCAATGACTTGGTCACTGAGAAACTGAGTTCTTCATCAATGAAATAAAGTAACTTATGTCATGAAGTGCCATAGTTATCTCTGGTAAAAATTTATTGAAAAACCTGACAGAGCAATGGCATATTTATGTCAAGTAACTGGGGAGTCTGGCCTCTGATCAAGGTGTCTCCTCACGTAAAAAGACATGTCTATTGCTAACTCTGTTTTAAATGTTGAGAGGCAATGACAGTTATCACACTGAGTAACTGGGTCACTTCACCTAAGACGTGTTGTGCCTCATGTAAAAAGGTGTTGATAAACCCAAATTGTACAGGTAAAGTAAAATATGTTTCAAATAAAAATATTTTGCAAAATCTGTCAATTCATGCTCCTGTAAAAAGTATTTAATCTCAATACTAATATGTGCAACTCTGAAAGTAGTCATTGAGATCTTGTGTGTAAGATGAAGATGATTGGTCATGAGTGTTATCTGGTTCTTTGGTTCACCTTTATTAAAACTTGATTTCAGATATGAGTATTGAATTTAATTGATAAATCTGGTATACATCATAATTAAATCAGGTTGCTCAAGTTGCTAATTAATAACCCTCTATGATAAGAGAGTCTTTTCATGTTAATACTTATTGTAGTTGTGCATGCCCTACAATCCCTCATGATCTGTTTCATATATGACAACTTGTTCAACAGAAACTGTATTGTCAACTCCTCTCTTATCAGTTGACTGATTCCATCTGCATTTTTCTGACCATACAAATGTGAGGTGCCACTCCCATTATTACCTTGTTCACTTGCAGCCTTCTAAACTTCAGAATCCTTATGGTGGTGGATTTCAGATTGATTCATGAGATGTACTTCTCTCCACACTGTTGGAATCTTCCATCTTGTTTTGCAGCCAGTTCTAGTTCTTGTTGGGTTTGATGGACGCAGTCTATCTCCACTAAGTGTGGATCTAGAGGGGGGTGAATAGATCAACTTGCCTAATTTAAAAGTACTGTATGTTCTAAAGCGGAATTTAGGCAAACATCAGTTAAGCTAAATGAAGAGTGCTAAGCAAAGGGTCGATCCATGAAAGCCATTCACCATATCTTATATCGAAAGCTAGACATAAGTATGAGCGATATAATTAATGAAGCTAAGCAAAGGATACCAGCATACACAGTTCACAAGCAATCACACAAACACAATGCACACACGATTTTTAGGTGGTTTGGTCAATGACCTACGTCCACCCCACACTCAACCGAGTATGGCTTCCTGCTGCGCAGCACAGCTTGCGTCCGCTGGGCTTTACAGCTTGGCCAAACAATCCACTGATACACAACTTCGCTGGACACTACAGCTTGCCGACCAGAGGATTTGATCCTCTGTAACCGCTGGGAAAATACAGCTTAACCCGTCCAGTGGAGACTACCACTGCAAGACCGCTGACACACAGCTTGAAGAAACAGTATTCGGAAATGAAAGACAGAATCAAAACAAAAATAGAAAAGCTCAAAAGAAATATAGCTCTAAGAGCAAACCTCAGCTCTGGTTTTGAACCACGAGACTGAGATACAAGCTCACTCTCAATCTCACTCTCAATCAGCTCTCTCTCAGCTCATCTCTCTCGATCACTTCTTCTCTCGTTTTCTTCTTCTCTATTTCTTTTCTTCTTCTTCTCTGTATCTTCTTCTTCTCTCTTTTCTCTCTGTGGATCGAAGGCTCACTGCTGCTGAGTGTATAGCCTTCCTCTTCTTCTCCTTCGATCAGTCTTCTTCTATGGAAGAAGGCTTGTTTATATAGCAGCAACAGCAGCAGGCATGTGCTCTCCACGTTTCCCGCCCAGCAATTTGGACCACGTGGCAGCATCCAATTGAGTGTCAGTACACGTGTCCTCATCTGGATACCTTGTCCTTCTCGGATTACGAGCCAGGTACCTCGGATCACGTGCCCCTCATTAGCTTCTGCATTCACTGTCAAACAGACAAGAGTGTGTTCAGTTTAAGTGTAAACGCTATATAGGCTTTGCAAACACGAAAGCAGTGTATAGAGTTAATCAACGTAAAGGCTTCAAAGAAGGAAAGCAGTGTATAGACTTAATGCACGTAAAGGCTTCATGCGAAGGAAAAACCAGTGTATAGAGTTAATGCATGTAAAGGCTTCATGCAAAGGGAAGCAATGTATATACTTGAGGAGTTGACGCTGCATGAAGCACTGAGTTGACGCTGCATGAAACATGGAGTTGACGCTGCATGAAGCATGGACAGTGTACAGACTTTACCCACTGTATGGACTTCATGTAATGCAAACGAATGTGAAGACTTCAGTGTATAGACTTTAGAAGACGAGTGCAATGTATAGACTCCATGAGACTCTAGTGCAGACAGACGATGTATAGAGTTCTCAGTTCAGCCGTCAGTGTATAGACTTGAAAGTCTTGAAGCCAATGTATAGACTTGAAAAGCTAAAGGGCTGTACAGACTTCGAAGACAAGGGCCGATGTATAGACTTGCCAAATAGTCCAATGTATATACTTTATGCAAGGAGGCCAATGTGTAGACTTGAAAAGCTGAGGCCAGTGTACAGGCTTGCCACCGACCAGTGTGTGAACTTGCTCAGCCTGAGGCACAGTGTGGACTTCAACTCTGCATATCGAATGTATGGACTTCAAGTATGAAGACCATTGAATAGACTTTGGATTCAAAGACAATGTGCAGACTTTGAGTTTGAAGACTAATGTTCAGACTTCAAGTAACACTGTGGATGTACAGACTTGATGGAGCGAAGCGATGTGTAGACTTGAAGCTCCTGAAGCAATGTACAGACTTCAAAGATCACTATGGATGTACAGACTTCATGGAGCGAAGCGATGTGTAGACTTGAAGCTCCTGAAGCAATGTACAGACTTCAAAGATCACTGTGGATGTATAGACTTTGGGGACATGAAGCGATGTATAGACTTCAAAGAAGTTGGCGAGTCAATGTACAGACTTGATGAAGCAAAGCCAATGTACAGACTTAATGTGTAGCTGAAGCCTTGAATGTAGGAATAGGCTGGAGTGTATAGACTTCAGGCTTCAAAACCGAATGTTCAGACTTCGCCTAAGAAACGTAGGGAAAGTCCCCAGTGTATAGACTTTGCCTTGAGCGAAAGGTAAGTGATGAATGTATAGACTTTCACGATGTGTAGACTTGAATATGTGAAAGCTACAGTGAAAGAGTGTATACACTTGACCAGATCAAGGGCAATTCGGATGTACAGACTCTGAGGTTCAAAGCCAACGGCTGTACAGACTTAGAATATTAAGACTGATGTACAGACTTCATGCGTTGACGCTGTACACACTTAGCGAGTTGACGCTGTACACACATCCAATGAAGTGCGTTGACGCTGTAACATGAACCAGTGAGATGCGTTGACGCTGCACACATTTAACCACATCAAATGAAATGCAGTGTGTGGACTTTATCTGAAATGGATGATGTATAGACTCAATCGATATGAGAGTTTCCAGTGTATAGACTCAGTCTAAACAAGTCTGCTGGAGGAGTCGACCCATCCTCTGATGTGTCGACCCATGACAGTGAGAAATGCAGACAGCAGTGTATTAAATGTAAAGAACACATAGTCAATCTGATAGAGCAATTTCATCAAATCAAAAGCAGTTGCCAATCAATCAAAACAATGGTGTTGCCAATGAAATAAAGCAAGTGTCAACATCATTAACATAGAGGGGTCACAACAATCTCCCCCTTTTTGATGATGGCAACCCCATATGAAGTAGAATAGCAACATCCTGTCATATAGATATATGTTTGATGAAAGACATGATGTGTTATGCAGATTGACATGCAGATACTATGAATGCATGCAACTCACTGCCTCAAACTCTCCCTTGGAATGAATTCAGAATTGAATTCAGAATTTAGACAGATATGTATACTCCCCCTAGACATCCCCTAGACAATATTCTCCCCCTTTGCCATCAACAAAGAGGAGGGAAAAATTAAATACAATGGAGGAATCAAGAGAAGAATTGACTGACATTTTGAACAGGTAGTTGATGAATAAGCATTCTAAAGCATAGAGTCTTCAGTCATATGAATTTATAAACTGCTATCAGAAAGATTTCTGATTTAAGAGTGATAAAATTTGGAGTTCATGCACTACAAGCAATAGATAAGTTCACTGTGCATGATAAAACAATAAACCAGAATCACATTTGCATGAAAGATTCAGTTTCATAATATCTTACTTTCATAGTCTCAAAAAAAATTGAGAGAAATCAAGTCATGTATTGAAACTAAACAAATTGACACTCATGAACTTTTCTTTTGAAGGAGCAGCATTATCAATAGGAGATCATTTTGAGCATTTAGGTACCATAAGTCTTTCTGTGTAAGGGTATACGTTTATCAGATGCCAATACCCCTAGATACTCAACAAGATGGACCATTCTGCCTATGATCAAATTCAACAGAACTGAGTTATACCTTTTTGTATGAGGGTACACGTTTATCAGACGCCAGTTACCCCCAGGTACTCAGTGAAACCAGCCTGCTGTTTTGAACATTTTAAACAGAGATAGCTGATACACTTCATGACATGAGTGTTGTCCACTTCTTTGATGGATCACTCAGTTTCTCAGTGATTTACCAGTCATTGCTCTGCCAATATTAATTTTCAATGTTTTTCAATATTTTTCAATATCTTTCTTAGCTGTCCTTTTTTATGTTTCAGAATGATTTGTTTAAGAACAATACACATACTTAACTTCTCTAACATGATTTCAGATGAGTTTTCAGATTTCAGATATGATTAGCTTTGTCTGACATGAAATAAGAAAGAGGTTGAGAGTTTTATCAATTTTCAACTTATATACTGATTGCAATCTTTAAACTCCAACCATTATAAGATTTAAATCATTACATCAGTCTTTGAACAAATCAAATTCTTATAAATGAAGAAATCCATTTTCTACTGCTTAGAAATCAGAACTGACCAACATATTACCATAATGTCAGAGACAAGTATTCAGAGTTAAAGGTTGAATGACTTCAAGAAAGTTGAAACCACTCTGAATTTCTAGCAATACTCCCCCTGTCTATATGCATGCAATTTGCTAATGAAAGGCAAGAATTAATTGAGAGAGAGCTTATGCATAGGTCATGAATGAATGATATGCAAAGACATGCAAATACTCGACAAACTCCCCCTGAATATATGCAATGTTTTCTTTGAACACTGAACAAAGTATTTTGAATAGAGAAATGCAATGCAGGACAGTTCTACATGCATGTTCAGTAATGATTATGAGTCTGTTTCAATATTCACATCCACATGAATTATCCAAGCAATCAAATGCAAGTCCACATCAGAAATATTATTCACAGCAGTTAAACAATCATTCATCATGCTGAAATTTACATAAGCCAAGTTATCTTCTAAGAAACTTAAATTTTTCATTCCCAAGAGGCTTAGTAAAAATATTAGCAATTTGTTTTTCAGTTTCTATGAAATTCATTTCAATCTCATTTTCATTTACAGCATCTCTAAGAAAATGATGTTTTATCTCTATATGCTTAGTCCTAAAATGGTGAACAGGATTTTTAGCAAGGCATATAGCACTAGTATTATCACATAAAATTGGAATGCATCCCAGATTTATCTGATAATCAGCCAGTTGGTGCTTAATCCAAAGTACTTTGGCTGTACAATTACATACTGCAACATACTCAACTTCAGCTGTGGATAATGCTATAATGTGTTGCTTCTTAGATGCCCAAGACACTAGACAGCCACCAAAGAATTGACAGTAGCCACTAGTGCTTTTTCTATCTACTCGACACCCAGCATAGTCTGCATCAGTGTAGGCTAGAAGCTCTAACTCACACTTAGCAGGATACTAGAGACCTAGTTCTTGGGTGCCTAGTAAATACCTAAAAATCCTTTTCACAGCTTTAAAGTGAGTTTCTTTAGGACTGGCCTGAAATCTAGAGCATAAACATACAGCAAATTATATATCAGGCCTAGATGCTGTAAGATAGAGAAGAGATCCGATCATACCTCTGTATAGCCTTTGGTCCACATGTTTACCTTTAGAATCTTCATCCAAACTGGTTGAGGTACACATTGGAGTAGCTATTTCCTTGAGGTTGTCCATTTTGTACTTCTTCAATAAGTTCTTTACATACTTGGACTGAGAGATGAAGGTGCCATCTTCTGTTTGTGTAACCTGCAGTCCAAGGAATAGTTTGAGCTCACCCATTGAGCTCATTTCAAATTCATCAGTCATTATTTGAGAGAATTCCTCACACAATTTGGGGTTAGTTGACCCAAACACAATGTCATCCACATAAATCTGAATGATAAGAATATCTGGATGGCTTACCTTGGTAAATAATGTTTGATCAACTATACCTCTTGTGAAGTTCTTGTCGGTGAGAAATTTGCTCAACCTGTCATACCAAGCTCTAGGAGCTTGCTTTAAACCATAGAGAGCTTTATTGAGCTTGTAAAATGATTAGGGAAATCTAAACATTCAAACCCAGGAGGCTGTCTCACATATACATCCTCATTAATTTCCCCATTTAGAAAAGCAGATTTCACATCCATCTGCTGAAGATTTATTCCTAGGGAACATGCATAAGCCAATAAAATTCTTATTGCTTCTAACCTAGCTACAGGGGCAAAAGACTCTTCAAAGTCTATTCCAAATTCCTGATTGTACCCCTGAGCTACAAGTCTGGCTTTATTTTTAGTAACATTCCCTGCTTCATCAGTTTTGTTTCTAAATACCCATTTAGTTCCTATGACTGTTTCATGATCAGGAGGTGGAACCAAAAACCACACCTTATTCCTGTCAAATTGATTGAGCTCCTCATGCATGGCATTAATCCAATGCACATCTTGGAGAGCACAGTCAATGGACTTGGGTTCTGTGTTTGATACAAAAGCATAAGCATTCAGTTCATGTTGATTTCTTAAGTGGCCTCTAGTCCTAGGAGGATCATGCAGATTTCCAATAACATTATCTACAGGATGATCCTTGAGATATCTAATATTTGCAATTGGACTATCATGAACTTGATTTACCTCCCCCTGAACTGTAGGCTCCTCTTCATTAAGCTCTTTATGTTCTTCTTCATCCTCGGATTTGTCTGCAGGATCTCCTTCCTTCAGAATTTCACCATTATTTTCATTCCTGCATTGACCAACATTAGAATTTGCCAAGGATTCATCAAAAACTATGTGTGGAGATTCTTCAACAGTTTTAGAGTTCAGATTGTACACTCTGTATGCTCGGGTGTTTTCAGAATAGCCAAGAAAAATTCATGGTTCTCCTTTAGGTTCAAATTTATGAAGGTCCTTTTTATCATTTATGTGAATGAAACATTTACAACCAAAAACCTTGAAGTGAGCAATAGAAGGTTTCTTACCTTTTAATATCTCATATGGTGTTTGCTGGGTAGAAGGTCTTACCATGGCTCTGTTAATTACATAACAGGCAGTTTTCACTGCTTCAACCCAAAATTTCCTTGGTAGACCACCTTCGACAAGGAGTGTATGACCCATTTCCACTAGGGTTCTGTTCCTTCTCTCCACAACTCCATTCTGCTCAGGTGTCCTTGGTGAGGAGTACCTGTGGTTGATTCCATTTGACCTGCAGAATTCATCAAATTGTGAGTTTTCAAACTCACCTCCATGATTAGATAAAATGTTTTCAATTTTCTGATTTGTTTTATCATAAAACTCTTGAAATTCAGAGAAAGCATCACTCTTATTAGATAAGAAATAAACCGAGGTATACCTAGAAAAGTCATCTACCATGACAAACCCATACCTCCTCCCTGATAGGCTGACAGATCTAGTTGGCCCAAAAAGGTCCATATGTATCAGCTCATAGGGTTTGGAAGACAGATTTTCAATTCTAGACTTAAATGACTTTCTAGTTATCTTTGATTGAGTGCATGCATCACAGATTTTATTTTCTTTCTTGAATGAGACTTCAGGAAGTCCTCTAACCATGCCATGCTTATTTAATTTGTGCAAAATAGTGTAGCTAGCATGACCTAACCTACGATGCCATAAAAATGATATGTCTTCTCTACTGGCAGTAAGGCAAAGGTTAGTGTGTTGAATTTCATCTAAATTTATCATGTAAGTATTATTTATTCTTTTTCCAGAAAATTTGACAATATCAGAATCAGGTTCAAAAACTTTGCAGCATTGAGAATTAAATAAAACATTGTAACCTTTATCACATAACTGGCTGATGCTAAGTAGATTATAGGCTAACCCTTCAACCAGCATAACATCATCAATGCAGCAGGTAGAACACTTACCTACCTTACCTGATCCGATAATCCTACCCTTTGTGTTGCTTCCAAAGGTGACAAGGCCTTCTACTTTCTCAGTCAGTATGCAAAATTTGGCCTTATCTCCTGTCATATGCCTGGAGCAGCTGCTATCCATGTACCACAAGTTGTTCTTGGCTGCCAGGCATACCTGCATACCCAATTAGGTAGAGAAGTTTGGAACCCAAGACTGATTGGGCTCCAATGTAAATGAACTAGAAGCAAAGCAGGAAAGCAAATGTTTTGGAATCCACATTTGTTTAAATGAATTTTGTTCAGTGGATCCTACATATTTTCTTCTGTTGTTGTTCCTTTTCTTTTTATTGTTCTTTTTCTTATTGGCAGCAGCATGATTATTAACAGTATTGTTATTTCTGTGCCAGTGCCTTGGCCAGGGTATGTCCACAAAATTTTGGCCATAGTAGTTCCTGGGCTGGCTATGAAAATATTGATTTCTAGATGTCCAGTAACCATACCCATTGACCCAATTTCCACTGTAAGGTCTTTGGTTTTGAGCACCCTGGTATGCAAGACCTGTAAACCTACCCTGAGTTCTAGACCAATTTGACCTATTGAAGTAGGTTGGCTGTGCATTGTAGTGGGTCTGAGCTCTGGGTTGATAAAAATAATTGGGTTGACTCCTAGCAGCACTCTGTCTCCCCTGTACTTTGGACCCTGCTGACCTATACACAGGTTTGTATTGGGTCTTCTTAAGAAGTGGAGGTGTTGGTGGAGACTGGGTTACCTTGACCTGGGGTTTACTGGACTGTGTAGGTTGACCCCTAACCTGAGTCTGAGCCCTAGGATTCTGGTTGGATGTATTTGCTCTACTAGGCTCATTAACCTTTTGTTTGCCCTTCTCCTCAGCACTGGGCTTTTTCATATTAGCAGTTTTGTTCATTAAATTTGTTGAGTTCATGCTAATCAGAGGTCCCTTTTCCTTTTGAGCAACAAATGAAATTGTTTTCATCCCGAATGTTTTTGTTGCACTAGAATTAAATCCTAGGCCCTCTTTTCTGAAATTAACCTTTGACCCTAACAAAGCATTTAAGTTATCTGTTCCTTGGGTCATTTTCTCAATGGTTTTCATTTTATCCTCATTATCTTTCTGAAGTTCATCAATAGATTTTTTCAGTTCATTGTTGACATTGAGGACAACTTCATATTTTTCAGAGATAATTTTGACTTCACTTTCACATTTCTGAATCTTCAGCTTCCATTCATCAATTTCATTTTCAAGCCTTAGATTCTCTTCCTTAGAAGCTTTTAACTCATTTTTGATTTCATCTTCTTCAGAGCATGTGAGTTTCAATTCATCAATCTATGATTCCAAACATGCAATTTTATCAGTTAGTGTTTTATCATTTTGCATGGAATTGATTTTTCTTCTAAGATGCCTATTCTCTTTTCTAATATCATCAGCTCTATCAGCTATGTCATGATAAGCATCTACCCAATTAGCAATTGTGAAGTTTTAAAATCTAGTGATTACCTCATCTGTGTCCTCCTCTCTATCTTCGGAGCTTGTTGCCATAAGGCAAATGGGCTGTTCAGATTCGGCTTCACTATCTGAGCTGCTGCTGAAAGAGCCTTCATCTTCATCACTCCATGTGGTGATCATAGCTCTTCCCTTCTTGGTTTTCTTCTTTGACCTGTCCTTATGTTTCTGATTGTCTGGACAGTCAATTTTCAGATGCCCTGGTTTCTTGCATTGATAACAGACATTAGCTTCATTTTTCTTTGCAGGTTTAGATTTATACCTTTTATCCTTTCGGCCACCATTGTATTTCTTCTGGCCGAACCGTCCTGCTCCCTTTCTGAGAAATCGCCTGAACTCTCTAGTCATCATGGCTATCTCAGATCGAGTCACATCTTCTTCTTCATTTAGGCTCTCCTCTGATGATGAAGAGCTGCTGGAGCTGGATTTTGTTGATTTACTGGAACTAGCCTTCAGCGCTATCGGCTTCTTCTTCCTCTCGGCTTCATCTGTCCTTGGCATGTTTATCTCATATGCCATTAGTGAGCCAATCAGCTCATCAGCTTTAGTATTACACAAGTCTGTTGACTCCTCCATCACTGTTGCTTTGGTGTGCCAAATGGGAGTCAGGGAGCGTAGAATTTTCCTCACTACATCATACTCTGTATGAGGTTTCCCAAAACCTCTGAGGCCATTGGTTATGACAGTCAGCCGAGCGTACATTTAGCTGATGGACTCGTTCTGCTTCATCTTGAAGGCTTCATACTCAGATACAAGAAGATTGGCCTTCTGCTCTCTTACTTGAGATGTACCTTCATGAATTACTTCCAGCGCATCCCACACTCCTTAGCTGATTTGCAAGCAGACACACGGGAGAATTCTGTAGGATGTAGAGCACACTGGATAGCATTAATAGCACTCAATTCAGCGTGGACCTTCTGATCTCCTCCTTGGTCCATACATCTTCATTCGGGGACAGCTCATAAGGTCCCTTGCTAACAATCTTCCAAATCTCATAATCCTTAGCCCTGAGGAACACTTGCATACGGTTCTTCCAGTATGCGTAGTTTGATCCATCAAAGAATGGGGGCTTCGTTGTTGAGTGACCTTCGGCAGTCATCCCTCGAACATCCATCTCTGCCTATTCTCTTCGGGCGATGAGTCCCTGCAGAAGAGTTAGGCTCTGATACCAAGTGTTGGGTTAGATGGACGCAGTCTATCTCCACTAAGTGTGGATCTAGAGGGGGGTGAATAGATCAACTTGCCTAATTTAAAACTACTGTATGTTCTAAAGCGGAATTTAGGCAAACATCAGTTAAGCTAAATGAAGAGTGCTAAGCAAAGGGTCGACCCATGAAAGCCATTCACCATATCTTATATCGAAAGCTAGACATAAGTATGAGCGATATAATCAATGAAGCTAAGCAAAGGATACCAGCACACACAGTTCACAAGCAATCACACAAACACAATGAACACACGATTTTTAGGTGGTTCGGTCAACGACCTACGTCCACCCCACACTCAACCGAGTATGGCTTCCTACTGCGCAGCACAGCTTGCGTTCGCTGGCCTTTACAGCTTGGCTAAACAATCCGCTGATACACAGCTTCGCTGGGCACTACAGCTTGCCGACCAGAGGATCTGATCCTCTGCAACCGCTGGGGAAATATAGCTTAACCCGTCCAGTGGAGACTACCACTGCAAGACCGCTGACACACAGCTTGAAGAAACAGTATTCGGAAATGAAAGACAGAATCAAAATGAAAACAGAAAAGCTCAAAAGCAATATAGCTCTAAGAGCAAAGCTCAGCTCTGGTTTTGAACCACGAGACTGAGATACAAGCTCACTCTCAATCTCACTCTCAATCAGCTCTCTCTCAGCTCATCTCTCTCGATCTCTTCTTCTCTCGTTTTCTTCTTCTCTATTTCTTTCTGTGGATCGAAGGCTCACTGCTGCTGAGTGTATAGACTTTCTCTTCTTCTCCTTCGACCAGTCTTCTTCTGTGGAAGAAGGCTTGTTTATATAGCAGCAACAGCAGCAGGCATGTGCTCTCCACGTTTCCCGCCCAGCAATTTGGACCACGTGGCAGCATCCAATCGAGTGTCAGTACACGTGTCCTCATCTGGATACCTTGTCCTTCTCGGATTACGAGCCAGGTACCTCGGATCACGTGCCTCTCATTAGATTCTGCATTCACTATCAAACAGACAAGAGTGTGTTCAGTTTCAATGTAAACGCTGTACAGGCTTTGCAAACACGAATGCAGTGTATAGAGTTAATCAACGTAAAGGCTTCAAAGAAGGAAAGCAGTGTATAGACTTAATGCACGTAAAGGCTTCATGCGAAGGAAAAACCAGTGTATAGAGTTAATGCATGTAAAGGCTTCATGAAAAGGGAAGCAATGTATATACTTGAGGAGTTGACGCTGCATGAAGCACTGAGTTGACGCTGCATGAAACATGGAGTTGACGCTGCATGAAGCATGGACAGTGTACAGACTTTACCCACTGTATGGACTTCATGTAATGCAAACGAATGTGAAGACTTCAGTGTATAGACTTTAGAAGATGAGTGCAATGTATAGACTCCATGAGACTCTAGTGCAGACAGACGATGTATAGAGTTCTCAGTTCAGCCGTCAGTGTATAGACTTGAAAGTCTTGAAGCCAATGTATAGACTTGAAAAGCTAAAGGGCTGTACAGACTTTGAAGACAAGGGCCGATGTATAGACTTGCCAAATAGTCTAGTGTATATACTTTATGCAAGGAGGCCAATGTGTAGACTTGAAAAGCTGAGGCCAGTGTACAGGCTTGTCACCGACCAGTGTGTGAACTTGCTCAGCCTGAGGCACAGTATGGACTTCAACTCTACATATCGAATGTATGGACTTCAAGTATGAAGACCATTGAATAGACTTTGGATTCGAAGATAATGTGCAGACTTTGAGTTTGAAGACCAATGTCCAGACTTCAAGTAACACTGTGGATGTACAGACTTGATGGAGCGAAGCGATGTGTAGACTTGAAGCTCCTGAAGCAATGTACAGACTTCAAAGATCACTGTGGATGTACAGACTTCATGGAGCGAAGCGATGTGTAGACTTGAAGCTCCTGAAGCAATGTACAGACTTCAAAGATCACTGTGGATGTATAGACTTTGGGGATATGAAGCGATGTACAGACTTCAAAGAAGTTGGCGAGTCAATGTACAGACTTGATGAAGCGAAGCCAATGTACAAACTTAATGTGTAGCTGAAGCCTTGAACGTAGGAATAGGCTGGAGTGTATAGACTTCAAGCTTCAGAACCGAATGTTCAGACTTCGCCTAAGAAACGTAGGGAAAGTCCCCAGTGTATAGACTTTGCCTTGAGCGAAAGGTAAGTGATGAATGTATAGACTTTCACGATGTGTAGACTTGAATATGTGAAAGCTACAGTGAAAGAGTGTATACACTTGACCAGATCAAGGGCAATTCGGATGTACATACTCTGAGGTTCAAAGCCAACGGCTGTACAGACTTAGAATATTAAGACTGATGTACAGACTTCATGCGTTGACGCTGTACACACTTAGCGAGTTGACGCTGTACACACATCCAATGAAGTGCGTTGACGCTGTAACATGAACCAGTGAGATGCGTTGACGCTGTACACACTTAACCAATTCAAATGAAATGCAGTGTGTGGACTTTATCTGAAATGGATGATGTATAGACTCAATCGATATGAGAGTTTCCAGTGTATAGACTCAGTCTAAACAAGTCTGCTGGAGGAGTCGACCCATCCTCTGATGTGTCGACCCATGACAGTGAGAAATGCAGACAGTAGTGTATTAAATGCAAAGAACACATAGTCAATCTGATAGAGCAATTTCATCAAATCAAAAGCAGTTGCCAATCAATCAAAACAATGGTGTTGCCAATGAAATAAAGTAAGTGTCAACATCATTAACATAGAGGGGTCACAACAGTTCTGTGGACTTTCCACCTGTTTCATTCTGTTCATGCATATGTGAGGTGCCACAACCAGAGTTCAGATTGATTTATTGGATAACCAGTTATGGTTTATCTGCATTTAAGAGTAGAGTAGTTCTGCATGCATATTGATAGGGGGAGAGATGTTTTATTTCAGTGACATATGTTTCATTCTCTGTATTTGTGTGTTGAATTTTGTCTCTCAAACCATCTCCTTTTTGCTTATGTCAAAGGGGGAGAATAGTTTGACGAGTCAATGTGACTCATTATGTTACCATCATCAAAAAGGGGGAGATTGTTGTGCCCCTTGTGCTTTGATGATAATGTGGTGTTTTAATGATAGCAACATGAATAAGTCACCATATTGTTAATAACATCACATTGAGTATGCATATGTCTGATCTGTTTCTGTGGAGAATGCATGATATGTCTGATCTGTTTCTGTGGAGAATGCATGAGTGTGCTAGCTCTAGTCTGTGCATTGCATATAGTCTATACATTCACAATATTGCATAGGTGCATTCATCAGTTCATTCATCAGTTCATACTGTCTATACACTGATGCATGTGAGGTCCTGTCTGCACGCTGAAGTCTGTACATTGCTCTGCTTCAGGCTGAGCAAGTCTATACATTGCTGCACGTTCATTCAAAGTCCATACATTGTCCTGTAGCATGCACAAGTCTGTACATTGTCATGCACACACTCACAGGTCTACACATTGCATTGCAGCATGAACAATAGAGTCTATACATTACGTTATGTTGTGTTTGTGCATCGTTTAGAACAAGTCTATACATTATTGCATGTTCTTAAAGTCTATACATTCTTGCATGTTCTTAAAGTCTATACATTGGCAAGTCTGTACAGGGTCTAGTTGAATCGACTTGTTCATACATTCATCGAACAAGTCTATACATTCATGGCATATGTGCAACGTTTGTTCTACGAGTCTGTACATTGTCAGTGCATCATATGAAGTCTGTACAGAGTCTTGTTGCAAGTCTGTACATCACATCGATTGTTCAAAGCAAGTCTGCATGCATTACATTAAGTATGTACAGCCTGTGTTCGCAACACAGAGTCTGTACATTATTCATGCATGTGCACAGTTCTTGCTACAAAGTCTATACATCGTTCATCTCACATAAGATGCAAAGTCTATACATCATCTTGGCCATCGTCTATCTGCACGCTGCTAAGTCTGTACATTGCATCGTCTCATGTTGCGTCTCAGCATGTCTATACATTGCAGCATGCATTCACTGTTAAAGTCTATACAGACTTCATCGTCTCATTCAGTGTCTCTCTTTGTGTCTCACTGTTCAAGTCTATACATCCGATTGTGCATTGTTCATGAGTAAGTCTATACAGCCTTTGCATTACACGCTAAGTCTATACAGCCTCTGCATTGCACCAAGTCTATACATTGCACTGTAGCTTGCACGAAGTAAAGTCTGTACATCGGGCTCTCAAGTAAAGTCTGTACATTCTTTAGCTAGAACTGTGCAAGTCCAGACATCGATGCATTGGTCAAGTCTATACATTGCAGCTTAGTTGAAGTCTGTATAGCCCTTGCTTTGCCAAAGTCTATACATCGTGCTTGTTCAAGTCTGTACTGCCTTTCCTTTGGCAAGTCCACACATCGTGAAGTCTATACATTCGTTTGCATTGCAGTGCTTCAAGTCTGCACATTCCTTGCTCAAGTCTGTACAGCCCTTGAATTGGCAAGTCCATACATCGTTCAGTTGTCTGTCTAAGTCTACACATTGCTTCATGCATGAAGTCTGCACATTCCACGCTAGCAAGACTGTCTAAGTCTATACATTGGTTCTTCATGCATGGCACGCAGAGTCTGCACAACGCCTTGTCAGCAAGTCTGCACATTACTGTAGCACGCATGCAGAGTCTAGACAGTCATGAGCAAGTCTATACATCGTGTTGCATGTGCTCATTCATGTCTGTACATCGCATAGCATTCAAGTTTGTACATTGTGCATCCTTTGACTTGAAGTCTGTACATCGTGCATCTATTGATTCGAAGTCTGTACAGCATATGTTCTTCATATATTGTCAAGTCTGAACATTGCACATCATCATGGTTGCCTTGATGCCGTAGAAAGTCTATACATTCTATCAGGCTTTTTCACTGGGATTCAAAGTCTATACATTGTGGCACGTTGAGTCTGTCATTCAAGTCTATACATCCAATTGCAACGTATACACCTTGCTTGATGCATTCTTACTTAGTGCAACACAAAGTCTACACACTGCATTTGCATTCATCTTCAATGTACACACTTTGCTTGATGCAGTCAGTTCTATTGTACATACTTTATCTTGTGCACACTGCATCACGCCTCAGCAAGTCTATACATGCTCTAGCGTTGCATATATAAAGTCTGTACATGGCATAGCTTCTCATTCAGCAAGTCTATACATACTTCAGTGTTGTATTCACTAAGACTGTACACACCTTAGCTTTGCATCCACGAAGTCTGCACATGCCATAGCTCTGCATATACAAAGTCTAGACAACATTGCACGATGAGTCTGCATATTCATATGGCATGTCTATACAACCATCTGCTATGTTCTTAGCATTACATACCTGAAGTCTGTACAATGCCACATCACTGCATTCACTAAGTCTGTACAACGCCATGGCCCTGCATACGTAGAGTCTGAACATTGCATTGCTTCGCATTCACTGAGTCTATACTGCTTCAGCTCTGTCTATGTATAGTCTGTACATCAGTTAACCCTTAAACTGATAATTCCTTTCGAATGTCTGACAGGGACTATCTGCAGAGACTGATGACTTGGCTCGTGATCCAAAGAAGGACGAGGTGCCCAGATGGTGACACGTGTACTGAAAGCCTGCTGGATGCTGCCACGTGGTCCAAGCCATTGGGCGGGAAATGTGGAGTGCACACGCCCTTCCTACTGCTGGTATATATATATGGAGTTTCTTCCTTCAGAAGAAGGAGATCGACTGAAGCAGAGGATAGCCTGCACGATCTTGTGAGAAAGAAAAGAGAAGCAGAAGAAGCAGAGAAGAAAAAGAGAAAGAGAAGAAGAGCAGAAGAGAAAGAAGAGAAAGAGAGAGTTAGAGAGCTCGAGTAGAGAAAGAGAGAGTGTGATTAGCAGAAGAAGAAAAAGAGAAAGAAAGATAGTGAGATTGAGAGAGATCTGCCTTCACTGGACCGTGGATCAAATCCAGGCCACTCAGCTCCTTGTGAGCCACATTCGTGCTTCATTGTTTACAGTTTTCGTTGCTGTAGTTTCTTGTTTTAGCTTTCCTTTTAAACCTTTCTTCAAGCTGTCTGTCAGCAGTGCAAGCTGTGATGCATAGCGGCGAGGTGGATACCTCGGACGGGTTAAGCTGTAGTCCCCAGCGGATGGCAAGCTGTGTTGCCCAGCGGATGGCAAGCTGTGTTGTCCAGTGGTTGTATGGCAAGCTGTGATGCCTAGCTGTTCAAGCTGTGAGTCAGCGGAATCCACACTCGGGTTTGAGTGTGGGGTGGATGTAGGTCTGGAGGACCGAACCACCTAAAAATCCTTTGTGCACTGTGGTTTGAATTTTCTTATCTGATTGGCGCTAGATGAATGCTTAGGGACGATATGGTTTGATTGCACACTGTGTGTTCGATTGTAGCTTTGAGAGTCCTTTGACATTGTTCATAAGTCACTAGTTAGTTCATCTATAAGCATTTTACTTGACTTAGTGAATCTGAATTCCGCAATTGCTTATTGGACTTCTGTTAGTATCAGGAAGAATTTTTAATTGGGCGAATTTTTAAGGGGAGATTCATTCACCCCCCTCTGAATCTACTGCACCGAACCCAACAGAAGGTTCAGTCAGTCCGTGACCGCATACATTCTGAAATCATATCCCAACTCACTCATTCACACCAGCAAAGCCCAAACTCAACTCAAATCAAATCATTAGCTTTATTCATTCATATCAAACTCTCTAAGCACAAATCTCTACATCAATACCATCATGAAAAGATGAAAAGGAAAATCACTCAGTCCTCCGCTGGGCATCCCCGCGGGGACGTATCTCTCTCAGCTCTCTAACGTAGGCCTGGCATGTCGCCGGAATCTCTGCAATCTCTGCTGGTATGGTAAGCACCCTGCTCACCTCCCACATGATCAGGCCACTCCTGACCGCCTGCTCGTCCTCCTCCGTACCGATCCTCCTCGCCTGCTGGTGGGGTAGTGCTGGTAGAACTGTCCGGGGTAGTCCAACCTGTAGGTAGCACCGGTGCGGGCTGTACATCGCCAGTGTGGTATCGCTCACGAGCCTCAAGTCCAAGCCCGGCCTCCTCGTAACTCTGACAGTGGTGTCGCGGAAGAAGTCCGGGCGCATCACGAACCAATTCAGGGGCAGCCTATTGATGTGCAGTCGCCACTCGTCCCTGGTCTTCTTTTCTGCTGTCCTGCACTCTACCTGTGGAGAGAATCCGAATGCGCCACCTATAAAGAAGAGGGGGTGGCTCCCGAAGATCCTACTAGCTGGTGTGACATCTTCCTTGTAGACGAATTTCATCCTCACACCCATCCAGCACTCTAAGAGGATCATAGAGCCAAACAGGGGACCTCCTAAGGCTGCTGAGGTGAGGCCCTCATACAAGTAGGCAAGGATTACCTGGGAGACGGAAAGTCCCTACCATAGGCCGCTGATGGTACTAAGAAGGGGAATCTCTAGCACATGGTCAACTGAAAGAAACAAGATAGCCCCGCACAAGCAGATGGACGCGGCCTTAGCTATGGCCTCATCCCACCCACACCGATTCCTGCAATGTTCAACTACCCACTGGCTAAGAGGAAGAAGGTGAATCTGACGTGGGCCTATGAAAGTGTGGACAACCCTATTGTCTGGTATGAACCCTCCCAAAATAAGCCTAGGATCTACAGGGGCAACAGTGTGACACACGGAGTCCTCCTCCCCCACCTGGGACCTAGGTAAAGAAAAGTAGGTCTCTACCTCCTCTAGTATGACAGTGGCCTCAAATGATGGAAATATGAAGGTGTTGGTCTGGGGGTGCCAGATTTCTACTAAGGCTGAGATGCTGTTCTAATCAAGGGAAAGCTTTGGGTAGTTCTGACCCAGTACTAGGAGAGGTTGTAAGTGCCAAGATCTCAGGATAGATGTCACTCCTAGGGGCAAGGCACGGACCATGGGAGCCAGCCACTTCAAGGTGGAATATCGCCTAAGACCAGGGAGAAGCTGAGGTGGAAGGACGAAAGAAAGAGATAGAAAAGCAGAGCACGTAAGTAAATGAAAGATTTGAACTGAAGGAAATCACGATTAACTTACCTCTCTCAGAGGGCTCGAGCTGAGATGTCGTGGGATCACGGTCAGTCGTTGGAGCACTTCCCGCTCCTTCCTGGCCGGCTTTGGCCCTTCAAAAGTTGCTCCCTCCATGGAACTCCCCTCTAGGGCCCTCTTCATGATGGTTTGGTGAAGTATGGCAAATGTTTCAAGGCTTAGAAGAGGGAGGGTGTGTGAATCACGAATTTGGACCCCCTTCCTACTTATAGGCCTTGGTTAGAGGCCTAGACCCCTTAGGAATGAGATTGGATAAATTTAGGAAGGGATAAGATAGCTTTGGATTGGGTTAAAGTGGTTTACCTTGGGTTAGGACTCTCCAGGAGAGTCCCATTCAAATTCGCAGGATGCCCATTTGGGCGGTCTCACGATAGACCGCCTATCTTATTGCGCGGCCACCGAAGGACCGCTTATCATCTTCTAGGGGGTTCGAATGCTGAAGTTTGAGCGGCCTAAGTCAGACCGTTCTTGTTATCGAGTGGCTGGTTATAAATCGTTCTACTTTCTAAACGGTGGTCAGAGGACCGTTTATCATCCTTCTGTACGGTCTAACGAATGACCATATGTCTGCTTCGACGGCCCGATTGAAACCGTTCTACTGACCTGAGGCCTTCATTCAACAGTTGTGCACCTGTGCCACTAATAGTCGTGTCCGTCACTCATCTCACTCATTTGGCGTCCCTCATCTCACTCATTTAGGCCTTCATTCAACAGTTGTACACCTGTGCCACTAATAGTCGTGTCCGTCACTCATCTCACTCATTTGGCGTCCCTCATCTCACTCATTTGGCGTCCCTCATCTCACTCATTTGGCATCCCTCATCTCACTCATTCGGCGTCCCTCATCTCACTCATTTGGCGTCCCTCATCTCACTCATTCGGCGTCCCTCTTCTCACTCACACTCGACTCTCTCTCTCTCACTCTGGGTCGGCCTCTCTCTCACTCACACTCGGCTCTCTCTCGCTCACTCGTGTCCTCTCTCTCTCACTCTGTCACTCGCTCATGTCGTCTCGCTCTCTCTCGCGTGTGTCCATCTCACTCGTGTCGTAGTCGTAGTCAGTAAGTCAGTGTCAATCATTTGCATTCATTCATACATTCATACATCCACAAAATCAAAACAAAGAAAGGCATATCACTATCATATCATATCATGTACAAAAGTCGAGCCCCAACTACAAAAGTCAGGACTGTCCCTCTCCCTGGCCCCGTCTCCACCACCCTCGTGCCTCTTTGGTGGAGGCATTGCTGAAGTCGCATTGTCACGCTGACGTCGCCGGCACTGCTCCTCCTCCTCATTCCTCTAGTGACCGGAGGAACCCGTGAAGTAACTCCTCACAGAGCCATGGGTGCCGTGGCTGCCACTCGGAGTCCCACTGCGTGATCGCTGGCTCATCTCCTTATAGGCCCGCAGCTCTCCACTCAGCCCGGACGCCTCGATCAGAGCCCGATCCCGCTCCGCTCAGACCCACACCAGCTCCTCCGCACCAGCTCGGAGTCGCTCTAGCTCCGCTCGCAGAAGGGCCATCTCGAGGGTGTCGGCTGGCCGGCTCTGTGCTGCCTCCTCCCGTACACGGGCCACCTCCTCCCTAACCGTTGCCCAACTCTGCTCTAAGACGGGTCAGCTCGGACGTCTGCATGCACATGTCATAGTCAGTCAATTGCATTTCATACATTTCATAAGCATAAATAACAAGGGAAAGTATCGTGATTTTGCGTACCCTCTCGGTGAGTGCCACCTCGGCCGCCTTGGCCCGCACTACCATCCGAGTGAAGTCGGCCTCTCGCTCGGCCCTATCTGCAGGAGTCTGGGTAGAAGAAGAAGAAGGAGCATCAGCCCCCTGTCGCTGGGCCCCCTCGGCACGCTGCATCCAAAACTTCAGGTCAGTCACATACATAGTCATAATCATAAGCATTTGCATAATTTAGAGAGTTTAGGGTTTAGAAAACACACCAGTAAGGCCAGGGCCTGTCGGGCCTCGTCCCGCTCCCTGATCGTTGAGTGCAGGAGCCCCTGCAGCTCCGCCAGTCGTCCCTCAGGGTCAATCTGCATGTAGAAGTCCAAGTGTCAGTGCATCATCATATAGAAATCATAAGCATAATAAGTAGAGTTTGAGTTTAGAAGTCATACCGGTCGGTGGGCAACCCGGAACACCTGGTCCCGGTAGTGTCTAGCGTACGCGGTGTAGTACACTGAGTCACTCTCTGCTCGGGCGGTCACCACTCGCCCAAGAGCTGTCCAGTCGGCCACCTGCGTAGCATTCCTCGCCGTCCAATCAAATGCTGCCGCCAGGCCCCAGATAGTCCTCGTCACGCGCTCCCCCGCCTTCTCAGGCACCGGGAACTCCACCGTGGGCTGATGGACCCCGATGGTCCTCATCACCAATCTATAGTGCAGTGGCTCAACCACATTCATGCAGTGAAGCCACACGTCTTGTCCGGCAAAAGCGAGGGCGCCAACCACCCAAGGCTGATCCTCCTAGCCCTCCTCTGTGAAAGGTGGCCACCGTACCTGCAAGAAATAGAAATTCGCATCAGCATCATCATCATCTAGAATTGCATTTAATTAAAGACTCTAAGTTTAAAAGCATACCGAGGCAAATGGTAGAGCGTCCAAGTCATCTTGCAACTCTCGGACCTGTCGTCTCAGGGCTGCAGTCTCTCGAGGAGCTGTCCACCTCCGTGTAATCGGCAGGAGCCTAGGATGGGTCTCCTTACCTCTGCCCAGCCCACGTAGGCGCACATAGGCCCACACCTACATCACAGCATCGTGTTAGCATTTAGGAAACATATAGAGTTGCATAATTAAGTCTAGGGTAGGAGTCGTACCTGGAGTAAGGGGGAGAAGCCCCCGAGCATCGTCTAGCGGGCCGTCGAACTCAGCGTGTTGAACAAGAACGCGAGGACTGCTACTCCCCACGCATAGTCGCCCACGTGGCTCAGCTCCTCGAGGAAAGGAAGGAACCGGCAGCTCATCACGTCCGCCCTGGTGGAGAAGAGGAGTCGCACGAACATCAGCATCAGGAATCATTGTAGCACTCTGTCCGCCTCTGCTCCTGGCTCCGCAGCTACCCTCGGTCGCGCCAGCTCGACCAGCCGCTGCAGGTGCTCCTCCGGCTGCTCACCAACTGCAACTCCTACCCGTCGTAAGCCTAGGCTGTCCTGGAGACTAGCCCGGGGTAGGAGGGTCGACTGCCTCTCGGGGCGCCGTAGCTCTAAGCCCAGCAGCCCCCGAGCCATCGCCCGGTAGTCGAGAAAAGTGGTCCCACTAACCGGTAGCCCGTGCACTCGAAGGCCAGTGAGTCTGGCCACGTCCTCCAGTGTGGGGACCATATGCCCCCACGGGAAGAGGAACGTACGACTCACTAGGTCCCAGCGGTCGTGCAGGGCGTAGAGCAGAGCCGCGTCGAACCAACACACCTCAATGCTCAGAAATGGGGCGAACCCCATGGCAGTCAACCGCTCCCGCTGAAAGTCCAGCAGTGCCAAGTACACTGCGCGGACCTGCAGCCACGAGGTGCGGGTCCTACATTTTCCCTGCATTCATTCATTCGTTTTGATGCATTTAGTAATTAATTTAGGCATTTTTATTTCATAAATAAATGAAAAATCAAAAGTTCCATCCTCTGTCAGAAGGACGGTCTCCCATGGACCACTCATCCTTAGGAGCGGTCCCATATGGGCCGCTCCAGTTCTCAGGTTCTTTGTTTTGAACGGGCCAGTATTGGCCATCCTTTTGTTGAACGGTTGATCATTCACTGTTCTTTCCCTGGGTTTATTGGCTTTCAGGCGGCCGCTCCTGTGCCGTTTAGAGGTTGGGCGGTCCGATGTGGACCGCATTGTTCTGGGTTTCTAGGGTGTTGAGCGGACCAATATGGCCCGTTCATCTTTTGTGCGGTGTTCCCCTCACCGTCTTTGTTTAATTCGGTGCTAGTGTTGTACGGCTCTCCATGGGCCGTGTCGGTTATGGGCGGTCCTATGTGGGCCGCATGTCTTTGGTTGTGCGGTTTAACTAGAACCGCCCTACCGTCGTCTTCCCCGACGACGGCGAGGGCCTTCCCACCGGCGGGAGCACCCCATGGCACCCCAAACCGTTCCCTAACACCCTAATCCCCTCAGGAAAATCCCTAGGACTAACATGCATGGTTTAATCTTAAAAGAAAAATGGCTAGAGGGGGGGTGAGGGCCTACCTCATCGATCCTTTTGGGCTTCTCCGCCGCCGCCGGTGGCCCTGCGAGCCCCTCTTCCTCTCCCATCTCTGCTTGGCCGGCTGCAGCAGCTTCAGCGGCAGGCAGGGCGGCTACGGCTTCTTCCTCTACAACGGCGGGCGGCGCGTCCACGGCGGGCACCTCCATGGCGGCATCCGCCGATGGCGGCGGCAATGTCTCTTCCTCCTCGCCGACCATAGCGGGGCATTGAGCTTGGTGTTTGGTCCTCATCGGAGAAGGGTATGGGAGAGAGAGATTGAGAGTGAGAGGGGTGTGAGGGATTGAGAGAATGGGTGGTTTGGGGTTGCCCCTTCGTTCTCCCTCCCACCATCGGTTACGGTGGAGGGAGGGAGATGAAGGGTTTTAGCCTTTCGAAGTTGCAGAGGTTATACGGTCTAACGATAGACCGTCCTTCATTTGAGCGGTTTGGATGTAACCGTTCGTCTCCAACGGTATGTTGTCTAAGTCGGTTTGAATTCCAGGTATTTAGACGGCTAATATCTAGCCGTCCTTCCATTTGGGCGGTTTGTGCTTGACCGTGCATGTTTTGAAGAAATGATCTTTCTCTTATTTCTTGGTATTCAATTGATGAATTTTGGCTATTTTTGTGATATCATTGGAAATCTTGCTAACAAGCTCATGTGCAGCATCAAACTCTCACTTGCCGTTTCACCTGCACAGGTAAGTCAGGTATGACCTTCTAACCTTATCACCCTTATTGCATTACTATATGGTATTATGTTATATTATCTCGAGAACCAGTTGGTTATCTACGTGTTCTAGGATCTGATGTTCTCCTTTAACAAAAACAAAGATGATCCACGTTCACGTGTTTAATCTTCGAATAGGCCGTTAGGTTGGGATGTCCCGGGGAGGATGGTTCTATCCTGCACGCTGTGGTTGCAGATGGTATCTTGACTCGAGTTCGCCCAGCCTAGCAATATTATTCTCGAGTATTTTATATTTTAATATTTCTTTACATTTGTTTTAACGATTTCTTTTATTTTAGCCCAGCATGCATCATATGCATCTTTTGAGCTTTCATGACCTATGGTTTGTCTGTAAAATGTCCCACCAGTGATGGTTAGCTGTGCGTTCAGTGTTTGGGTAAGAGGAACTAATTCCACTCTGAGTTGGAAGGTTCTCTTTGGTCAATTCACTTGGTTTGGTTGATTAAGAGGTCCCCATCTGGAGCTTTAGCCTATTTCCTTTACTTTTACTACCTACTTTTGGCCTCCTCATTGGACCGTGGGATTGTGTCCCCCATGAGGTTGGTCTTATCGATTTGTTTCATTTCGTTTAGTTTAGTTCCTCTAGACTGGTGTCGCTTTTGGTTTAATCATTCCTTACATTTGGTTCAGAGTTTTTCGGAAAATTCATGTCGCTTGTTGGTAAAAATGGGTGTCATTTTACCTTAACGCCCGCTTTTCGGTCCACTCCGCTTCATTTCCGCTTCATCTCCATGTTCCATGTCACTTTCGCTTCACGTCCGCTCGCTCCCCTGCAAAGAGGACGTTAAGGAGGGCATCTGTTGACACCCATTTTTTGCCGATAAGTTGAGTCGTTCCTCTTACTCTCATTTGTTGATGCCTCGAGTTGTCCATCGCTCATTGGGGCTATTTTCGGGCACGTTTTGGGCCAGTTTTATGGGGAGCCTCCCTCCCTGGCTGGGCTTGTTTCAATTCTGGGCTTAATGGGTCTTGGTTTTGGTTGATTGGGCTTTTCTATAAGTTTTCAAGCGCCCATATACATGTACGGTTCATCCCTGGCCGCTCAATCATTGTGCGGTTGCCTGTGGGCCGTCCATACATTCATGGATATTTTGGTTAATTTTCTAAATTTCCACCGACAAGCAATCATGAGGTCTCCTTTTAGCCGTTCAAAATAATGGACAAACTACTAGTAGCCGTTCTTCTCCCAGAATCCTATGCTTGGTGGTCTTCTCAGATAATTACCCAATTTATCTATTTATCACCGACAAGGCTAGAACGGCCGGCCTTCGGCCGCTCTTCCTCTTGAACGGTCTGATGATAGCCGTTCATCTATGAGAGTCCAGCGGCAAGGTTTTCGGTCAGTTCAATGGATAATTTGGATCATTTTGTGAATTGTTGAATTTCCACCGATAGGGTTGGACGGCCCATAATGGGCCACCCATATTGATGAGTGGTCTATCGTAAGACTGTTCATCGTCTCGTTTACTGAAGATTCAACAGATTTTCTCTATCTCCTCGTGGATTTATCCCAAACTTCCTCCGATGATTTCTCCGCGAATCGTTAACCATTTTGAGTGCCATTTCTTCCGGATGAAAGATAATTGAATTATCTTCACCTTTTATTTGATAATCTCGACCTGAAAATGCTTCTAAACCCTAATTTCGAGCTAGGACTGTAGGTGCTCTATAAATAGACCCTAGAGGCTGGGTTTGAAAAGGGGGGGGGGAGATTTTGGTCGACGGCAAAACCCTGCTGAACTCTTGAGCGACCTAGCACAAGGGAGGGAGGCCTTCTATGTCCACATAGGCCTCCGGTTCAGGGAGTAGTCCTAGTCTTGAGTCTTTTGCATTTGATAGTCCTGTTTCTTCTCATTGCATGTTTATCTCTATACATCCATTCTCCCACGTTCTCATTGTTTGCACTGTCATGCACACACCCTCCCATGTTTTCTGACGCCCTAGGGGTTTAAAAATCCCCCAGGTATCCCCCATTCAAATACTTATGTTCATTTTCCTTCATTCGAGCATTTGCTACACTCCACGTTTCTAACTTGGGTTTTTCCTTGTGTTCTACACTTTGTTTTGCAGGTCAACAACACGCTAACGCGAGGCCCATCCTTTCTGGCCGGCCGGAAAGGGAGAAGGTTGGACCCTTTGCAACTTCTGGCGTGGTGGTCTTGTGCGGTTCTCTCCCATCCGTTCAAGGAGACGTGCGGTGCGACCTGGACCGTCCTTCTTCTTCCTGCGATCGTGATAGAACCGTTCACCTGCCAGGAGTGCTTCATCCCGCGTCCTCTGCAGCGTTCTTAGACGGTCTGTCATGAGACCGTGCATCATTATAGGCGGTTCCTCCTGAGCCGTATATTTTTGCAGCACTGCATACCAGGCGAGTACCTCTCCCTCTTTCCAAGGTACGGCGTGTCCATCACGTTCGGCACCTTGGTGGCGATCACATGTTTTTTTATTCCTCCCTTTCCCTCTATCTTTGTTCATTTCCCATGTTGGATGTGGTAGGATAGACATGGGAGGGCATTAAAGAACGGACGAGAGGAGAACTATATCTACACTTGGTATGACTGATTGTCATGCTTCAGAGATAGCATTGACACTTCATGACATATCTCAACCCATTTCATTGATAAGTGAGATATATTTCTCAGTATTCAAGCCATTGCTCTGCCTGGATTTGCAATGAATTTTTCAGCAGAGATAATTATGGCACTTCATGACACAGTCCTCTAGACTTCATGGACATGGTTTCTCAGTGACCAAAATCATTGCTCTGACTATATTATTTTTCGGAACTTTTCAGATCATTCAGATGTTTAAAAATAATACTGATTTCATGTATTTCAACCAGATAAAATTTAACATTTTCAGATTTCAGAAGATTTTACAAGACTCAACATGAAACAGTTGGTTAAAGTTTATTAAAGTTGACTCAGATATTTTCAAGACATTCATAACCAAACACAATGTATGCATTAAACTTAAACCAATCTGATCTTTTTAATCATTCATAATCCTGTATAATATAAGACTCCTTATTGACAAAGTTTCCTGATTTATGATCAAGGTACATAAATTGAAATCTTCCCAAATTACAGATAGATCAAGGCATTTTTATGAACAACCAGATTACCAATGGAAATCAGCAACAGAAACAATCACCAGGTGTGAGTAATGTTTTCAGATATGTAACAGAGATGGCCAAGAGTGCTTCAGTCAGACATGAATACAAAGGATAGAATCCTAATCAGGTATCCAAAAGATCAATGATATAGCACTGAAAATCAAGCAAGTAAAGATGGCAATCTCCCTTTCACAAAATATAGGAGCAGCAAACAATTGATTCCATAACAGATAAGAATGATAATCAGATGAAGCTTGAATAAAGAATCAATCCAATTCATGACAAATGCTCCCCCTGACTGAATGCACTCAATCAATCTTTTTGATATTTTCAATATGAATGATATGCAATCAATTCTAAAATTAGTATATTGCATGATAACAAATGCACATGAGTAAACTGTAAAATGCAAGAACTCCCTTTTTATGAAAAACACTTTAGATATCACTTATGACATGAAGACCTTTGTAGGGAGTTGATTGATACCAATAAGCACATATGCATATGCATGAGACACAAAATTACCCTAACTGACTCCCCCTGTCTATATGCATTGTATGATTTCTTGAATGCAGCAGACACAATGAACATTGTGCAGGGAGTTTAATGAATTATGCTCAAGAAAATCTAGATTGCTATATGTGTAAATTTGACTTATGGTACTCGGCAGAGGACTTGGTGTAAAGACCACCTCACACATAGTAAGAACTTCCAGACAGATTGCATCTGCCCTTTAGTAACTCACCATTTATATACCATAGAGGTCATGCATAAAAATGCATTACAAATGCAGTCCTATATGCATTTCAATTTTTGTTGACATTTTATCAAGCACATATGTATGCAGGTGAACGCTTGTATGCAACAGATTTTCAGAGTTTGTTCTAATATATGCATCATGACATATACACATGTCAGACAAATGCAAGTGTGATATCTATGCATGAAAATTTTAACTAATCAGATTAAGCATGATGTATAGCTATCTAAAAGAGATTATTGAAAACTCACGTGATCAGACCAGTTAGAGCATGAATGGGGTTTTTACCATACTCAGGTGCCTTAGTTTATTACCCCTTTTATTTCTCAGCTCCCAAGGCACACCTGCAAAATAAATTCTCATTTTGTAATTTTAGGTACCCAAGAATTCTTGGGTCCTGAAATGTTAGTGACACCTCTGAAGGGTGTTCTCCACATTTTCTGAGCGTAAGAATCATCAAACTTCATTATAAAGTAGTTGTTCATAGAATGTCCATTTTTTCCACAGTAATAACAATATCCTAGATTTTTCACAGGTTTTTGATAAACATAATTTTTTAATTTCTGTGAATATCGAATGTTGTTATGATGAAAATTTTTCTTTTTATTTACATGCCAACAATTCTTGATTGTATGGCCATGCTTTCCACAATGAAAACATGAAAGAGAAATTCTTCTATCAGCATTTAGCCAGCATTCATTTTGTAATGCCCTGGGTCTTTCGGATCTGGATCGGAGAGCTTTCGGATCGCTTTTGTGGGTCTTAAGTTATGTTTTACGATCCACGCGGATTTTTCTCTCGTACAAGTTACGGAACCCAGTGGTGAGTTTATTGTTGAGTTCATCGACTTGAGGACGCTACAGTTGCGTTGTGCTCCTTCCGAGGATCGCTTAGACTATTTTTCCGTATTTTTCTGAATTAGTGAATTTTTGGGCTAAAAATCGGATTTCACGAAAATTAGGAAATTCCTAATTTCCTTTTCTATTTCTTTCTTCACCCTCTCTCCTCTCTCTCACTTCTCACGTTCACTCTCTCTCTCCTCTCTTCTCCTCTCTCCGCGGGGCACGCGACCGTGGCGAGGTGGGCGAGGCAGGAACGTCGTGGAGCTACTGTGGCGCGTGATGGCGTGAGAATTGAGGCGTGGCGTTGGCGCGATCCCTCGGTGGATTCAAAGCTGACGTGTTTGGGTTCGTGTGATGGTTTTTGGAGTGGTTTAGTCATTTCGGCGCGCGAGAACTTCGGTGGAGGTAGGGAGATGGATATCCTGCTTCTCTTCTACGTTCCCTCGCGATTTCGAGCTGAATCGTGTGAGAACAAGTGAGTTTTCCAGCTTTAAGGGCAATCATGCTTCGGGGGGGGGGGGGGGGTGAGATGAGTTTGCCTTTCTCAGCGACGATTTCTAGCCTAGATGGTTTCATTTGAACCCTTGGCATGTTAGCATTTTGTTCCAGCCATTTCTGATGCAATTGGTTGTCATTTGGGACCGGTATAAGCCCGGGAACCCAGGTGACTAATTTTGGGTCGATTCGTTGGAATCGCCCATTTCTTGTCATGTTGGCGTGGTTTGGATCCCTTCCGAACGGTGGAAGGTTCATATTGCCATTAGGATTGTTTCCCCTTTGTTTTAGGGTGAACGGGGCGTGGAAAGGCCGAGTTTTGGCCAATCCTACGGTTTTCTCGCCGTATCGCCTTGGTGGTCCTTTCAGAGACCATTTCTATATCCTAAGCGGTCCATTGGAGACCGCTAGGCTGTGTGTGTAGGTTGGTTTAGGTAAGTGGTCATGCGATAGATCGCAAGGTTGGCTGTGGCGATTCGTGGATGACCGCTAAGCTTCGTTAGAATTTGGTCAACGGTTTTAACTCGGTTCGGGCTAGCGGTCTAGCTCCGACCTCATGGTGTCCTTGGCGGCCCTTTGGGTGACCGCCTAGCTTTGTGAAATAGTTCTATGTAGACCGTTTGATGATTTTGACCGGTTAAGTCAGTTTCACTGTGTGGAGTTTGACTGAGCTTAGCGGTCTAGGTGTGACCGCTAGGGTCCCTCTTAAGGCCATGAGGAGACCGTTTGATGCGGGATGGACACTCGCCCTAGGACTCTAGCTCACGGGTGTCCCTAGCGAGGGATGCGTGGGACCGTACGCGGTTGAGAAATCGACAATGAGTCGGGTAGTCGGCTCTTCCGCGTGTACTCGGATCGAGTCACGGGACGGGTCACTCACTCTCGCTCTCTCGCAGCGGTGATAACAATATATCGGGCTAAGAATCCTAACACTCGCAGCGGCATATACAAATAGATACAAGTAAAGCAAATGCGAAAGAGAGAGGGAGCGAATTTACCTCCACGCGCCGGGCATGGGGAAGACGATCCCGGCCAAGTCAGTAACTCTTAGTACAGTAAATGTTTAAATTACAGTAGTGAATTTTGATGCCCACTCCACGCAGGGAGGCAACAGGTTACAAGTGGGCCCGGGAGGACCGATCTTGGGTTGACGGGCGGCACTTTGATCACCCCGTCGGCGCGGTTCGGACGGCGCAAGCTGCTGGTTGTGGGGCCCACGTGCTGGTCGGCAGGTCTGAGTGGGCCTGGAGTGGTACCGCTGTGACGGTGGCTCCTGGAGGGACGCTCCCTGGGGCGTTGGCATGCTGGTTCGCCTTGTGGAAGGTGAGTCGGCTCCGATCTTCACTTGTTGACCTTGCTGCCCACGGATCTGAAGCTTCTATTTTACAGCGCGTGACCCGACAAGATCAGCTGCTGCGATCACTCCCGACGTAGGATCGACGCGAAAGTGATACCGTTGGAAAGCTGACTTGAAGTACTTCGATCTAGGGCCAGAGAAAGAATTTTGAATTTCCAGGAGCTGGCCTTGTTCGAATTTACCAGTTGCTGGTTGACAGAACCAGATCTGACAGGACAGATCTAAGTTTTCCTGAGAACAAGAGTTGACCGAAGGAAAAACTTCGGATCTAGTAGTTGACTCCTTGGTGAAAGTTGTAGAGAAAGAAGTAAGGAAGACATGGATATTTTTTGTGGAATTTCTAGTGGTGGTTTGGTTGGGGAAACGGATTTTTTGACACTGGTGGGTCGGATCTGGACTGCACAGGATAGAACTGAAATTTGACTGAGTTTTAATTTTTTGGGTTGGGAAAAGAACTTCTAAATTCGAACACCCAGTCCAAATTTGGACTCAATCAAAAAAGGGGAAGAGGGTCGAACAATGGAGAGACAGAGTTGCTGTGACACGGGACAGAATAGAGACAGATCTAGAAGGTTGAGGAACACGAAATTGGAAAAATAGCAAATGAAGGCTAGAAAATAGGACAATTTTTTTGGGAGAGGGTATTGGCGTGGGGAACCTACCCTCAAATTTTGGGCTCCAGAAGATCTCGGAGTTGGGAGTTAAAATTCGGACAAAATGGTTCTGTCCTGATTTGGACAGAACTTCCGGCGATGGCGGTGGCGGTGCGATGGCGGCACGAACGGCGGCGGCGGAGTTGAGCGTCGCACTCAGAGAGGTGGCGCTGGAGATGCGTTACACATCTGAAGGAGAGCCTTCACAGCTCTAGGGGAGGAGAGAGGGGCGCCCTTAGGCCAATTGAGCACAAATGAAAATTTTCTCACATTAATGCTAAGTAATTCATAAATTACAAGGTATTTATAAGAAATGAAAAATGACCTAAACTAACCTCAGATCTAAATTAGGGGAGGGGTAAAAGGGAGAGTTCACATTTAATTCTCCATGTGTTTTGACTCAATTAAAATAAAAATACAAAACCTATTAAACAAATATAAATGGGGATGGCATCTTGGACTTTAAGGGTTGGAATATTGGACTTTTTAATCCAATTGTCCCCTTGAATGGTCAAGCAATCTAGAAGCCCACCTTGGACCTTTGACTGACCCCACATGGGCCCTAATGCTTAGGTGAACCAATGGGGAAGGGGATGAAGGGCCCCCGCTGGACCTACGGGACTTTTACACAAAAAGCCAAACATCCTTGGGGAATGACAAATTGGCTTATAAAGCCTTACAATTGCAAACCTACTTCCCATGGATATAAATGTAAACTAAAAGGACACAAATATAAAAATAAAAGTTAGTGCCCGGTGTAGATTCCCATCAATTCTCCCCGGGTGGGAAGAACTTGACCCCGTCGAGTAAGGGGTGCGGCTGCTCAAGTAGCTCCTGCGGATCCGTCACCGAACCTGGAAGCGCGGAGTACGCTCCACTCCAAGTAATCGACACATGCTCATCCCACATAGATTCGATATGCACTCGCTGTTGGGGAATGAGGCTAGAGGTGGACAGTCCTGGGTGGGGTCACTCTCAAATGAGGGAGGTGACTCAAAGACTCACTAGGAATCATCGCTGGGTCCCTATATGTGACTAGATCCGAGATAGAGAATGGTCGAGCCGATCCCACATGCCGACAAGTCTCGCACTCAAACGGGACTGACAACGCGAGCAGACAAAAGACCGACTCGACTCGATGCATGCAGACTCACTATGCACTCCTATTATGCTGGACACATGCATGTACAGACACACAAGACCCTAGACAAACCTACTGTTAGTCTGACCCGTACATGTGTGACGGCAGACCAAGACACCCGAATGTGTGCCATGCATGCATTTGATGTAACCTGAGGTTGACGTCTTTGGGGGATTCTAACCTTCCAAGTATGAACCAATCTAGTAGTGACTTCCTGTTGCGATTGGGAGGTTCGGGAGGTTTGGGTGTATATGGATCGGCCCGTGGGGAAGGGGTGTGAAAGTGGGCTTCCCCGACAAGGTATAAAGGAAGTGGTGGGTCACGAGGCCCGCTAGAGAAGGGGTCGAATGGGTCAAAGAATATGTGACCCCTTGGTTCCTCTATTACATAGTCCCATGTTTGAAATTCATGAAGGTGATGGTCACCTCCATCCATCGTGGTAGATGGGACAGTGTATAGAAGATATGGCTCCTCCCTCGGGATAAAAGGAATGAAGTCGGGCTCGGTCGGTAACGGGAGGAGTAGAAGAACCTCCGTGGTGACATAACCCACGATGTATGCGGAGGTAATGGACCCTAAGGCGGGATGGGTGAAGCTACGACTAGTGGGCTAGTCGAAGCCTCGGGCCAATAAGTGCGAAAATGTCAACTGCCGGTCTAATCCTTTAAGAAGGTCATCCAATGTATCCACATGGTGACTAGACCGGAAAGTGGTGTGAAATGAGTTGATTGGCACTAAAGGTAGTGTGGGGTCTATGGATGGGAAGGGAGGTGGGACCAAGCCATTCTTGAGCCAGCTAAGTAGTGGCTCGGCGATGAAAAGCGTTCCCATTAGAAACACGGGTGGCTCGGGCTAAGGTGGCTCCGAATAAAGATGTGAGGGTGGTGGGCATAGGAGCTCTCATGGGTGAGGAAGGCATGTCCTCCCAGAGGGGAAGTGGTCCTTGGGATCCCGGAGGTGGGGCCGAGTTGGGGTTACCAGCTATGACATCCCTAGGCTCGGGTATGGCTACGTCCGGTCTCGGAGGTGGGCAAGGGGAGACCAGCGACTCAAAATAAGCACACCTCTTATCCACCCAATCCGAAATCATTTGCACAAGTTCAGCAATGGTATGGGTTGGAGTAGGGGTATCGCGGTGGACTCGCCCGTAATCAACCGGCCTAGGCTTGGGTCGGGGCTCATCTAAGTACGGGGCTCCTTGCCTCCGATTATGACCCACTTGGTTGGAAGTGAGTTGGTGGGGTCGGTTGGAGGTGTGACCCACGGGGTTGGAAGTAAATGGGTGGGACGGGTTGGAATGGACCGGATGGGGAAGGTAGACCCTCCTAAGCTCTCTCTTCATGTCCCACCATGATTCGATGGGCCATTGCCTCCTAACCTCTCTCAAGCCTTCGATGTCTCTCCATTTTTCGGCTGCCCTGTGGAGAAGCCTCTCCTTGGCAAAATAGAATTGCCCGGCTTCGGACATGGTATAACAATCATAGTATGTGTCCATGGCGGCCTCCCACTTGAGGTAGTCGCCTGGGTCATTAGAGCCATAAAAATCCGAGGCTTCGGGCCTACGAAAGTGGAGAGGATGGTTGCCTAACCCATGGGTGGGCCAACGGTCATATCGCCTGGGTGATCGGGAGTCCATTGGAAATGGGGAACTATAAGACGGACATGCTGACTCTTGGACAAGACACTAGACACGACTATGCAAGGTTGGAATGCACTAACTACTGCACACTAAGGACCCTAGACTTAAACCAAGATCTGGTACCTGACGGAGTCCGGGGATCCGAAGATCCTCTCACGCGAGTGAATCACCTCCCCGATAGGCGTAACCTAACGGTCGGGCGACACCTTTTTATATACCGAATAATGGTATGCAAATGAGACACCTAGACTTAGACACTTTTTTTTGTTTTAAGCAAATTCTACCCTAGACTCAAACCGACGCTCTGATACCAAACTGATGCGGGACGGACACGCGCCCTAGGACTCTAGCTCGCGGGTGTCCCTAGCGAGGGATGCGTGGGACCGTGCGCGGTTGAGAAACCGACAATGAGTGGGGTAGTCGGCTCTTCCGCGTGTACTTGGATCGAGTCACGGGACAGGTCACTCACTATCGCTCTCTCGCAACGGTGATAACAATATATCGGGCTAAGAATCCTAACACTCACAGCGGCATATACAAATAGATACGAGTAAAGCAAATGCGAAAGAGAGAGGGAGTGAATTTACCTCCACGCGTCGGGCATGGGGAAGATGATCCCGGCCAAGTCAGTAACTCCCGGTACAGTAAATATTTATATTACAGCAGTGAATTTTGATGCCCACTCCACGTAGGGAGGTAACGGGCTACAAGTGGGCCCGGGAGGATCGATCTTGGGTTGACGGGCAGCACTTTGATCACCCCGTTGGCGCGGTTCGGACGGTGCAAGCTGCTGGTTGTGGGGCCCACGTACTGGTCGGCGGGTCCGAGTGGGCCCGGAGTGGTACCGCTGTGACGGTGGCTCCTGGAGAGACGCTTCCTAGGGCTTCGGGACGCTGGTTCGCCTTGTGGAAGGCCAGTCGGCTCCCGTCTTCACTTGTTGACCTTACTGCCCACGGATCTGAAGCTTCTATTTTACACCGCGCGACCCGGCGAGATCAGCTGCAGCGATCACTCCCGACGTCGGATCGATGCAAAAGTGATACCGTTGGAAAGCTGACTTGAAGTACTTCGATCTAGGGCCAAAGAAAAAAATTTGAATTTCTAGGAGCTGGCCTTGTTCGAATTTACCAGTTGCTGGTTGACAGAACCAGATCTGACAGGACAGATCTAAGTTTTCCTGAGAACAAGAGTTGACCGAAGGAAAAACTTCTGATCTCGAAGTTGAAGCCTTGATGAAAGTTGTAAAGAAAGAAGTAAGGAAGACGGGGATAGTTTTTGGGGAATTTCTAGTGGTGGTTTAGTTGGGGAAACGAATTTTTTGACACTGGTGGGTCGGATCTAGACTGCACAGGATAGAACTGAAATTCGACTGAGTTTTAATTTTTTGGGAGAGGAAAAGAACTTCTAAATTCAAGCAAAAATTTGTGGAGACGTGTTTAGATGGGTAGAACACCCAGTCCAAATTTGGACTCAATCAAAAAAGGGGAAGAGGGTCGAACAATGGAGACACATAGTTGCTGTAACATAGGACAGAACAAAGACAGATCTAGAAGGCTGAGGAACACGAAATTGGAAAAATAGCAAATGAAGGCTAGAAAATAGGACAATTTTTTTGGGAGAGGGTATTGGCGTGGGGAACCTACCCTCAAAATTTGGACTCCAGAAGATCTCAGAGTTGGGAGTTAAAATTTGGATAAGATGGTTCTGTCCTGATTTGGACAGAACTTCCGGCGATGGCGGTGGCGGTGCGATGGCGGCACGAACATCGGCGGCGACGGCGGAGTTGAGCGTCACACTCAAAGAGGTGGCGGTGGAGATGCATCACACATCTAAAGGAGAGCCTTCATAGCTCTAGGGGAGGAGAGAGGGGCGCCCTTAGGCCAATTGAGCACAAATGGAAATTTTCTCACATTAATGCTAAGTAATTCATAAATTACAAGGTATTTATAAGAAATGAAAAATGATCTAAACTAATCTCAGATCTAAATTAGGGGAGGGGTAAAAGGGGGAGTTCACATTTAATTCTCCATGTGTTTTGACCCAATTAAAATAAAAATACAAAACCTATTAAACAAATATAAACGGGGATGGCATCTTGGACTTTAAAGGTTGGAATATTAGACTTTTTAATCCAATTGTCCCCTTGAATGGTCAAGACATCTAGAAGCCCACCTTGGACCTTTGACTGACCCCACATGGGCCCTAATGCTTAGGTGGACCAATGGGGAAGGGGATGAGGGGCCCTCGCTGGACCTACGAGACTTTTACACAAAAACCCAAACATCCTCGGGGAATGACAAATTGGCTTATAAAGCCTTACAATTGCAAACCTAATTCCCATGGATATAAATGCAAACTAAAAGGACACAAATACAAAAAGAAAAGTTAGTGCCTGGTGTAGATTCCCATCACCGTTTTCTGGCAAGAGGCGGTCTCAGGCAGACCGCAAGGCTCCTACTTTTCTGGGTTTTAAATCTGGGGTTTCTCTTGAGGGTAGCGGCCCTTCGGCTGACCGCCTGGTTCGCCTAGCGGTCAGGTGAATGACCGTCTCTTTCCCATTGTGCTGATTAGTGTTGTTTTTCTGATAGTTTGGCCTCCAATTATCTTGGCTTATCCTTGTGGTTTGCTCGTCGTCCCGTGGATGTCTTGGATATCCTAAGAGGGCTGTGACCATGTGTGGGGTGGCCGGGAGTGCCATTATATCGAGTAATGTTCCGTACTGCTTCAGAGTCATGATTGGTTTTCGGTCAACTTGGTGTGATCCAATGGTTGACATGTGACCTCGTGAATGTCTTGGTGGTCCTGTATGGATCGAGACATGGTTTTGGACACCTTGAGGTGCTGCCTTACCTCGGTTTATGTGTCCATGTGGTTTGAGAGTCTTGGTGATCCCTCAAGATTCCATGATTCGTGTCACGCGGATGTGTGGATCCGGCTGTCTTGTGCCATTTCCTTTATAAGTGTTTTATCGTGATTTGGCTTAGGGATTAGACTGATTGGCGAAACGTTATCACTTTTTTTGCGACGATCTTGACCCCAAGTCTTGTGACTCAAGGATCGTTGTGTCAGCAGGTCTAGCTGTCTGTCCTGAGTCTGGCGGTAGTCTTATGTGTTGTCTTGTGCTTGGTGCTCCGTAGTACGTGCGATAGTGCATGCTTAGCCTGTCCATACTTCGACACTGATGTTTTGGAGTCACTGTGTCTAGTGAACCCCCACTAGTTGTAGCCTGATGACACTTTCCTGTGTGTCGGCCCACCTAGGAGTTGTGGCGGGGCAGTTCCCAACATACGGTTTTTAGGCTAGTTTCCATGGGCCCCCTTACTTTGCAGTAGCGTCCTATTGGGGGGGAAAACTAGCTAGAGGCCTAGCTCAAGGCATTGAGCTTGTGTGTGCACATGTGATCAGGGGCGTTTGGACGAGCACTGACGGGCGTGACCCTGACTAGTCACTCGTTACTGTTGTTCCTCGTACTTGGATCTTTGAGCGTCTCAGTGACCGCCATTTGGGCGAGTACGAGATACTTGTGGCGCAGTGTAAGACGTCAGTGGATGCATCTGGTTGTTCTTGTAGTGAGGGGGTGCTTCTGTCACTTGGCGCATGACTCTTGTGGCTTGTGTTTTCGGGACCGGTTTGCGAGTAGCATGTGCATGGCTTCACTCGAGGTCTAGTCTTGTGTAGCATACACGACGGTGAGCTCGTGTAAGTTTGTGCCTTTGATTGTGTAGGTCTTTATAGGGCTTTTGCCTATTTTGGTAGGCTTTACCTATTTTGGTGGGCTTTTTACGATAGGGTTTCGTGATTTGACTATGGATCGATAACGCCTGACTTCGTGAGATCAGGGTTTACCTTTCTGTTGTCGTTTGGAGTTGTTTAGAGAGCCGTGGTTCGATTAGTTGTCGTGTTTTTGTCCCTTACATCTTTACTCTTTCCTTTAGCTGTTCTTACTCCTGCTTTTATAGCTTTACAGTTGTAGTTTAGTACTACTGTTACTTCTGCTCTTGCTTTAGTGTTTAGCGTTGTTATCTTGCGTGTTACTGCGTTATTTCCAGTGGGAATCTGCGGGACCCCTATTGAGCCAGTGACACGAGGCTCACCCCTATAATTCAGGTGTGGTCGTCCTTCTTCCTCGTGGTTCGTGGCGAGGTGTATATGTTCGTTGTTGCCAGTGTTGCCAGTGTCGGGCTTCCCCCAACTTGAGGGTACCTTTCCCTTTCTGTTGGACTATACTTGTCTTTCTTTGGACTGGACTCTGTTAGTTTTAATTTGTTATAGAAAAAGTAATTTTATTTCTACTACTTTAGCAATCATGATCATTGAAATTTAATTGCTTACTGTTATATCTGGAAGATCAATGTACTCTCACACACCTTTCTATCCCTTCGGAGCTTTTCCGCTCTTGGGAGGCCTCGCAGGTTCCAAGTGGTATCGGGTTTACCCGGTATCCGGAGTCTGGGTCGTCACACATTTACCCTGTGGCCTGGTGTTCCACACCTAAAGCACACAATGTGCTGGCCATTTGAAACAGATTTATTTTTAGTGAAAACATGATGATTTGCAGGGAATTTGACATATTTATCATGAGATTTATATGCATGATCATGAGTGTTTCTGGTTCTCACATGAAGCTTTTATCTTTTATGACCATCCAGCCAACAATTTACAGCTCTGTGGCCTAGCTTCCCACACTCAAAGCATGCAAATGATTTTTCTTTAAAGCCAGATTTATTCTTACCAAAATCATTTCTATTTGCAGGGAATTTAACAAATTCAGAATTAGATTTCTTTCCCTGAGCATGTCAACAGTTAGCAGTAATATGGCCTATATTACCACAATAATAACAATGAATTTTCTTGTTCTGAATAGTGGGATGTTTCTTAACATGAAAGTTTTTAGCATGCATCCTACCAACATTTTGTTCATCATTTTTCATTATTATGCAATCATGCATTAGATACCCATACTTCCCACAATAGAAATATGAAACATAGTTTTATTTTGAAGCATGGGGTTTTGCATAGGAGTTCTTGGTATGCAAGGTAGACTTGCTGAAAATCTTTTTATGAGATTTATTATTTAGTTTCTAAATTTTCTTTTGCTCTTACTTTTTCTGATTTTCAGGCTGTTTCACTTGAGATGTGGTGGCTACATTAGATGCTTTTACAAAAGATGTCAGTAGCTTGTTTTTAAAAGCTTTCTTGTTAACATTATTGTAGTCCAGCCCTTCCTTTTGAACACTTACCTTAACTCCTAGTAGCTTATTCAAATTTTCTTGGCTATTAACAAATTTTGACAGTGAATTCTTCAAGTCCTGAATTTCATTTTCTAAAGATGCAATGTGTATCTCATAACTAGCAATCACTTGTTCACTGCAATTAACACATTCATTCAACACTTTGTTTGCAGTTTTATAATCTTCAATTTCTTGCTCTAGATTGCTCAATTTTTTAGACTCATCTGTACAGATCAATTTTCCTTTCTCCAAGATAGCAATCCTTTCTTTCAGGGATTCATTTTCATTTTTAGTTTCTTTCTCAAGAGTGATCAGATTATCAATATTGTCAGAAATCACACATTTTTCTTTCTCAAGAGACATAAGCCTTTCAGACATGACAATATTCAATACCATCAGCTTTTTATTTTGTTCCTTCAAATTTTCATTTTCTTTCATCATCTTTTCATTCTGAACAAGATCATTGATTAATATTTGATCATCACCTAGTGACTTCAGTTTGTCTTCCAGTTTAGAAATTCTATTTCCAGATTCTTGATTTTCATTTTTCAGCAAACAGATTTGTTTCTTATACATATGAACATCAGATAAACAAACATCATAAGATTGTTTCAGTTTTGAACAATTTTCACAAGAGGAATTTAAACTAGTTTGATCAATTTTCTTTTTCAATTTTTTATTTTCAGATTTCATTTTCTTATGTCTATCAGATAGTTTTTCATACAAACTCAATAGTTCATCAAATGAAATCTCTTCAGATCCAGAACTTACTTGAGATGTTGTCTCATTCATTTGATCACTACTGTGATCACTTCGGTTGACCATCAAGCATTGTTCCTCTTGCTTCCCATGGATGGCAATTATTTTATCAAAAATTTTCTTTCCAGAAGTGCACCTGAAAATAAAAGGAAATTTGTTAGTTTTAACTGTAGCCATCAAGATATTAAGAACTGTGATGTTATCACGGTTCTTCAATCTGTCCTCATTAGACCACTTGGTCTGATCATGAGGCAGTTTATATGGGCCGTTAGATACAAGACTCCATAAATTAGAATCAATGGAGTTCATGTAAACACATAGGCCGCCTAACCAATCATTGAAATTAGTACTGTCAAATACAGAAGGATGACCCATTGAGATAATCAAAACCAATTCAAAGCAGTAGACTGAACACAGATGAAGCACTAGACACAGCAGTCTATAATAGCAAATGCACCAATAAGATAGCAGGATCTTCTATAAATCGTTGGATCTGATGAATCAAAAACCCGCTCGGATACCAATTCTTGGGGTGCAAAGCACGGATCCAGAGGGGGGGTGAATGGATCCCCGTTAAAATCTTAGTGGAATTAAAACTTGAAACAAAACTTGTTCTACTCAGACTGGACTAAGGAAGGTTATGGCTCACACTGAACAAGCTTCGAACACTTAGCGTATAATAAAGGTGCTATGCTGAATTGAAATAATTGAAGTGCACCTAGGCATAAAAATGTGAGAGTCAACTAACAATCAAAACAACAAGCACTTGACAGTATGCGAGTGCTCAACTGAGATGCGTATATATCTATAAATGTAAATCATAGAGCAAATGCAACATGGGACTCTACAAACAATAAACTGCTCTAGTAAGGAACAGAAATCTTATCTCAAACAAGTGAATCAAACAGAACCAATATCGAACATATAACACTCGGACAATCACCAGAAACCCATCCTGTGAAAGAGACAGAAGATATGGAATTTGCAAACATTCACAAATCACAAACCACGGTGCATGTAGCAACCCGTATAAAAATTAAAAGAAATAAATTTAGATAAATTGAAATAAACTAAAAGATTAAGTGAACAAATGAAAAAGGTTAAAACAAGAAGAACAAAGCCCTGATGAAATTAACGCCTTGGAGCAAGGCGCTACTTGACAAGAAACGCCCTCACCTAAGGCGTGTTTTTAGAAGGGACGCCCACATTTCAAGGCGTCAAATCTTAAACAACCAAAATTACATAAAAAGGCAAGTATTTGAAACGCCCTTTGCTTAGACGCGTTTCCACAAGAAACGATGCATGCCAAGGCGTCAATTTAAAATTCGACGCCCTAGAATAAGGCGTTAATTCCATTCCAGTTTCGTTCGAACCGGGAACTTATCCAGGGTAAGTTGATAACTATGAGAAAGAGTTCGAATGTAGTAATAACTCTATCATGGAAGTGTTACTTCCAATCGAACACTAACCTTATTAGGATTTCCAGAATCCTATAAATACCTTGATGGATCGAACCCTAGAAAGCTATTTGGTCGATCGTCTCTGCTACGGTAGGTAAAGAATTAACAGTTCTTCCTTTGGTTTTCCTTCTCTTCCGATAGGATAGTATGAAGAATAAATCTTCTTCCACTTACAGGTTGAGGAGCTCTTAATCTACTGAAGAACGTGGGTTCTTCAACTTCTCCTTCAGTTTCTTCTTCCGGTGAGCACTCTGTACAAACAGAGTATCGTCTCTTCACCAGATCCTTCACGTTTCATCAAAAGGTAGGATTTTCTCAGGGATTGTAGCCCAAACTAGCATATTAATATGTATAACATCATCCGTTAATACCTGCATATAGATTTCATGCGTTTCGGTTAGTTTCTAAAGAGTTTTGAAATAGACGCCCTTATCAAGGACGCTACATTAAAAGACACGACCACGACTAGGTCGTCAATTTAATATTTGATGCCCTGCACACGGACGTCAATTTCTCTTAATTAATAAACACCATGTTTAAAAATTATATGTCAATGCAAACATGATTCTAGATTAATGCATGATCAATCTCTTGTAATCCTGCTATTTTTCTGGTCCTGACCCTATAACATGTTTTCCTGAAATTTCATTGTCTCGAAACTTGTAAACTTGTGAATTAACGACCTTGTCCAGGTCGTCTTTTCTTGAACTGACGCCCCATACCAGGGCGCCTTCTGTAAACTAACGCCCCTGTCCAGGGCGCGTTTCATTAAAATTTCCAGATTTATAATATTCTACAAAACTAGAAATATTGAAAGGACGACTGCTGTATACGTCGTCAAATCTAATATAAACGCCCCTGTTTAAGGCGTTAATTACATGAAAAATGACTTTACCAAAGTCGCTACTTTATGCATTACTGATTTTTCCTTATTACTGTTATCCGAGGGATTCATTACATATAGTTATATATATATGCACTATTACTTCACTCCGTGAGTATAGTCCCATGTTTTCTACGATCATTTATCGCATTACCCCTTAATTCTCATTGACATACAAGCTCTCCATTGGACATTCCTTTCCTTTGGACTAGCGAGTTAGTCATAGAGACCTCCGTAAGACTCTTCGCCGCCTTGGATTCCCTCAAGGCCGACTGAGCTGGTTGTACCATAAAAACCCATTACACAATCTTTGCCATGTCCCTCTATAGAAACATGGTAATACCGGCCCTCATGTCATGCCATGGGTATGATATGAGTATTATCTTAATGAACAGGGAAGAATATGCCGTTGTTATGCTGTTCTTGTAAACCCCAATTCTATATCAACATTGTTATGATGTTCTTGTAGACCCCAATTCTATATTAAACTTGATGCTCTTATGAACCTCAATTCTATATTAAGAATGAGGACGTCTTGCCGTTGAGGTGCTATTCATATGGACCTCAATTCTATATAAAAGAGTGTCTCTACTTACTTATCATGGTACCCGAGTCAAGGGAACCAATTCCACCTAGTTTTATCGATAATCGTGATTGTACCGTTATTATCACCTATCTATGTCAAGTACCATATTTTTGGACTCTATTCTTTCAAAGTCTATCCTACATGTCTACAAGTTTTATCCTTGAAATTCCATATTGGCTATATACAAAAGTGGATGTTAAAATACATGACTAATGCCTGCGCATATAGGGCCCGATCTGGTCCTGGGAGGAGCACCCGAAAGTACTTGTGCCCATGGGAGTTGATTGATCACGGTATTGGCATTATACCGAAGTGCATGACTAGCTTGATTGAACATCCCACAAATCTTGTACTTGACTTGATATTACATAACTTGCGTGGCCCGAAAAAGGGTAATTACTTGCGTACTTGAACGTGATAGCCAAATTTCATCTTGACATGATAAAGTACTTGCTTGAATATCTTGAGGTCATTTGATATAAGTTCTTGAAAGTTCATGACTAGTCCTTCCTGTTATCTTATTGTTATATCCTCTTTCTATCTTGTCATTTTATGCGAGCATGCATAGCTATAGTACATTCATGAAAGATGTAACTACTTAAACCCCTTGCTAGTTCCTGAGATATAATTTCCTACTAAGCGTTCGCTCACTCCATGTTGTCCCTACTTTTCAGGTAAGTCCGACGACGAGGGAAGTCAATCGGATGGGGAGAATCAAGAGTGAAAGAGCTAGAGCTTTTCCAAGTGTCATCTAGTCTTTTATATATTTCTTGAGTCAAATGTGTACTTTTCTTTTTTTTGAATAGAGTATTGGGTTTGTAATAGACTATTTATTATGAAGAAATAAATGGATTGGGTTATCTTTACTTTTGCGCATCTCTGTCTTTGTGTCGAATACACTTCTACTCTGATTGACATGATTGATATAAACTCGTCACGCATCTCCGGGTATCTTCCGCTCTCGGGGCGTGACAGTTTTTGTGGTATCAGAGCCTAGGGTATTCAATTCCTAGGAAAACCCAAGTCCAAGGATATGTTCAAACCTTTAACCAGTGAGATTGGGTAGAACCAAGGGTTGAGTTAATATAAAAACTTAAAAGCCCTTAACGCGAGTATATACTAATATAGTTATTGTAATTATAGGATAATGGCTGCCAAACGAGCTCAATGGCGCAACATGCAGCGTACACTACAAGGCATGACTCAAGTGCTGCAACAAGTAACACAAGGAGGTGGACAACGAGCAGGAAGTCTCCACCAGACCTTCAAGAACATGAACCCGCCCAAGTTCACGGGTTCTACTGATCCAGATGACGCTGAACACTGGATTAGGGAAACAGAACGAATATTCCGTGTTATGCAATGCACGAATCAAGATAAGGTCTTATTAGCTACTTTTCAGTTAGAAAGGGATGCTAGATGCTGGTGGGAATCAATAGAGGCTACTATAAATCAAGATCAGGTTACGTGGGAGGAATTCGTTGAACACTTCAACGCAAAATATTTCTCGGACCGAGTTCAGGAAAAGAAGGCTGCAGAATTTGCTGCATTAAAGCAACGATCTTTGTCAGTGGCCGAGTATGAGGCCCAATTCTCTGGATTATCTCGGTATGCTAAGCATCTAGTTAGCACCGAGAAAATGAAAGCTAGGAGGTTTCTTAATGGGCTCAGGCCCCAAGCTATTACTCAACTGACGCCGATGGACATTCAAGTCTACTCGGAGATAGTACGCCGAGCTCAACTATTAGAAGATGCCACGGAACTGTCTGATAGGATTCGTGGTAAGGATAAGAAGGAACAAGTTACAGGTTCGGGTTCCTTTAAACCCAACTTCAAGAAGAGGCCTAGCAATGGAGGTATTTCCTCGCAAGAGCAAAAGTTCAAGAAGACCAAGCCCTTCTCTATCACCACTACCTCTCCAAATACAGTGTGCAAACATTGTGATAAAGCGGGTCATAGAGCAGAAGAATGCTGGAGGAAACTTGGAGCATGTCTCCGTTGTGGCAGTCGTGAGCATCGGATTCCCAATTGCCCACTACTAAATAACCAAGCCGTTGACGGAAAGCGCCCAGTAACCAAGAATGCTCGTCTTCATGCAATCAAGGAGACCGAGCAAGAAGAAGAAGGCGGCTTAGTGGAAGGTACATTGAAAGTTTGTTCCAGGAATGCATATATCTTAATTGATACTGGTGCATCGCATTCTATTATTTCTAAGAAGTTTGCTGACCCATTACCCCTAGAACCAGAATGGATAAAGTTAGTTTTGTCTACTCCTCTAGGTGATGAGACTGATATTACACATCATTACCAAAACTGCGAAGTATTGGTTCAGGGTAGAAATCTCCCTATTGATCTCATATGTTTAGATCTGAAAGAGTATGATGTTATAATAGGAGCAGATTGGTTATCCAAGTATCAGGCAACGGTTGATTGCCGTAATAACAAGGTTACATTCAAGGAATTTCCAGAACTAATCTTTACTAGCCCCAAGGGTCGGAGCAGATCCCCTCTTATTTCAGCTCTCCGAGCTAGCAAGCTCATCAGGAAAGGATGTGCATCTTTCCTTGCCTTTGTCACAGTTAAAGAAGCTAAGGAAGCTAAGCTAGAAGACATTCCAGTGGTACAGGAATTTCCGGACGTGTTTCCGGAAGATTTGCCGGGATTACCCCCGCAAAGAGAAGTGGCCTTCACCATTGACTTAGTCCCTGGTGCTGGTCCGATTTCAAAGGCACCATATAGGATGTCACCTGCTGAACTCAAGGAGTTAAAAGAGCAATTGATGGAACTCAGTAAGAAAGGATTCATTAGACCAAGTACTTCCCCGTGGGGAGCGCCTGTACTATTTGTAAAGAAGAAAGACGGATCCATGAGGTTATGCATCGACTATCGACAGTTGAATCATCTCACTATCAAGAACAAGTATCCACTGCCGAGAATCGATGAATTGTTTGATCAAATTTCAGGATCCAAGTACTTTTCCAAAATTGATCTTAGGTCAGGATATCACCAACTAAGAATCAAGGACGAGGATATTCATAAAACCGCATTCAGAAGCAGGTATGGCCATTATGAATTTGTTGTTATGCCTTTCGGACTAACGAATGCCCCTGCTGCCTTTATGCAGTTAATGAATAGTATATTTAGGCCTTATTTGGATCAATTCGTGGTGGTCTTTATTGATGATATATTGATTTATTCCAAGACCAAGGAAGAGCATGAGGAACATTTGAGGATTGCATTACAAATATTGAGGACAAACCAATTATATGCAAAACTTAGCAAGTGTGAATTCTGGCTTGAAGAAGTGACTTTTCTCGGACATGTTATATCAAAGGATGGCTTGTCTGTAGACCCATCAAAGGTTGAAGCTGTAAGGAACTGGGAAAGACCGACCAATGCTAGCGAGATCCGAAGTTTCTTAGGTCTTGCCGGCTATTACAGGCGATTCATCAAGGATTTCTCAAAAATCGCCGTGCCACTTACGAGGTTAACTCGCAAGGAGATCCGCTATGAATGGAGTGAGGAATGTGAAAGAAGCTTCCAAACTCTCAAGGATCATCTTACTACAGCTCCTATCTTAGCATTGCCAATTGAAGGAGAAAAGTTCGAGGTATACACTGATGCTTCTGGCATTGGCCTCGGGTGTGTTCTAATGCAACAAGGGAAGGTTATAGCCTACTCTTCTCGTCAATTAAAGAAACATGAAGAGAACTACCACGTCCATGACTTAGAATTGGCCGCGGTAGTATTTGCACTCAAAATATGGAGACATTATCTTTATGGAGTACAGTTTACTGTATACTCCGATCACAAGAGTCTCAAATATCTTTTCTCACAGAAGGAGTTAAATATGAGGCAAAGACGATGGCTGGAATATCTCAAGGACTTCGACTTCAATATACAATATCATCCCGGAAAGGGTAATCATGTAGCAGATGCCCTTAGTCGAAAGCCGAGAGCACTGTTAGCCAATTGTATGATTCAAGAATGGAAATTACTGGAGCAATTCTCTGAACTCAATATAAGCATGGGCACGGACCCTAGATGTGTCACATTATCTCATATAAGCATACAGTCAGACCTATTAACTGAAATACAAGCACTTCAAGATAATGACCCAATGTTAGTGGAGATCAAAGGCAAACTGGAAGGACAATCGGATTTCCAAATAACTTGTGAAGGAAGATTAATATTCAGGAATAGAACTTGCATACCGGATTGTCCCGAGGTAAAGAAGAAGATCTTAGACGAAGCTCATAGGTCAAGGTATACGATTCATCCAGGATCTACCAAAATGTACCAAGATGTAAAAAGAAATTTTTGGTGGCCCAACATGAAAAGAGAAATAGCGGACTACGTATCACGCTGTCTCACGTGCCAACAAGTCAAGGCGGAATACCAAAAGCCTGCTAAAAAACTACATCCTCTAGATATCCCTAAATGGAAGTGGGAGGATATTGGTATGGATTTCATCATGGGTTTATCTAAATCAAAAAGAGGACATGATGGAATATGGGTTATCATTGACCGATTGACTAAATCAGCGCATTTCTTGCCAATCAAGAGTCGATGGTCAGTTGATGTCTTAGCTGCACTATACATCAAGGAAATAGTCAGATTACATGGTATTCCTATTTCAATCGTGTCTGACAGAGATCTCCGTTTTACTTCTCATTTTTGGAAAGGACTACAACAGTCGTTGGGGACGAGACTTAGCTTCAGTACAGCTTTTCATCCTCAAACGGATGGTCAGACCGAGAGAACCAATCAAGTAGTCGAAGATATGCTAAGAGCATGCATTACTGATTTTGATGGAAACTGGAATGATCACTTGCCTCTGGTTGAATTTGCATACAATAATAGCTACCAGGCAAGTATACAACTGGCACCTTTTGAAGCCTTATACGGAAGGAGTTGTCGATCACCCTTATGCTGGGATGAAGTTGGAGAGAAACAACTGTTACGTCCAGACATGGTAAGGGATACTACCGAGAAGATACAATTAATCAGAGAAAGACTGCAAGTTGCTCAGTCTAGACAAAAGGCTTATGCTGACACAAGAAGAAGAGATCTTGAATTCCAAGTTGGAGATCATGTATTTCTCAAGATATCGCCTGGACGTGGAATACGAAGATTTGGTGTTAAGGGCAAACTTACACCAAGATTTATCGGACCTTTTGAGATACTAGAAAGAGTTGGCGAGGTTACTTATCGCATCGCATTGCCACCTCAACTGTCTGAAGTACATGATGTGTTCCACATATCTATGTTGAAGAAGTATGTGCATGATCCATCACATATTATTGAGCATGGAAATCTAGTAATCCGGAAAGATCTCACATACGAGCAGAAGCCCATAAGAATACTAGATCGAGAAGTACGAACCCTAAGGAATAAGGTTATTCCCATGCTAAAAGTACAATGGAATAAGAATTCAGAACATGAAGCTACATGGGAGACCGAGGAATCTATGAGGAAGTGATTTTCAGAGTTATTTTAGAAGGTATGAACTCTACACTCTCCATATGTAAATATATGCTATGAATTTGGGGACCAAATTCTTTTAAGTGGGGGAGGGTGTAGCAACCCGTATAAAAATTAAAAGAAATAAATTTAGATAAATTGAAATAAACTAAAAGATTAAGTGAACAAATGAAAAAGGTTAAAACAAGAAGAACAAAGCCCTGATGAAATTAACACATTGGAGCAAGGCGCTACTTGACAAGAAACGCCCTCACCTAAGGCGTGTTTTTAGAAGGGACGCCCACATTTCAAGGCGTCAAATCTTAAACAACCAAAATTACATAAAAAGGCAAGTATTTGAAACGCCCTTTGCTTGGACGCGTTTCCACAAGAAACGACGCATGCCAAGGCGTCAATTTAAAATTCGACGCCCTAGAATAAGGCGTTAATTCCATTCCAGTTTCGTTCGAACCGGGAACTTATCCAGGGTAAGTTGATAACTATGAGAAAGAGTTCGAATGTAGTAATAACTCTATCATGGAAGTGTTACTTCCAATCGAACACTAACCTTATTAGGATTTCCAGAATCCTATAAATACCTTGATGGATCGAACCCTAGAAAGCTATTTGGTCGATCGTCTCTGCTACGGTAGGTAAAGAACTAACAGTTCTTCCTTTGGTTTTCCTTCTCTTCCGATAGGATAGTATGAAGAATAAATCTTCTTCCACTTACAGGTTGAGGAGCTCTTAATCTACTGAAGAACGTGGGTTCTTCAACTTCTCCTTCAGTTTCTTCTTCCGGTGAGCACTCTGTACAAACAGAGTATCGTCTCTTCACCAGATCCTTCACGTTTCATCAAAAGGTAGGATTTTCTCAGGGATTGTAGCCCAAACTAGCATATTAATATGTATAACATCATCCGTTAATACCTGCATATAGATTTCATGCGTTTCGGTTAGTTTCTAAAGAGTTTTGAAATAGACGCCCTTATCAAGGATGCTACATTAGAAGACACGACCACGACTAGGTCGTCAATTTAATATTTGACGCCCTGCACACGGACGTCAATTTCTCTTAATTAATAAACACCATGTTTAAAAATTATATGTCAATGCAAACATGATTCTAGATTAATGCATGATCAATCTCTTGTAATCCTGCTATTTTTCTGGTCCTGACCCTATAACATGTTTTCCTGAAATTTCATTGTCTCGAAACTTGTAAACTTGTGAATTAACGACCTTGTCCAGGTCGTCTTTTCTTGAACTGACGCCCCATACCAGGGCGCCTTCTGTAAACTAACGCCCCTGTCCAGGGTGCGTTTCATTAAAATTTCCAGATTTATAATATTCTGCAAAACTAGAAATATTGAAAGGACGACTGCTGTACACGTCGTCAAATCTAATATAAACGCCCCTGTTTAAGGCGTTAATTACATGAAAAATGACTTTACCAAAGTCGCTACTTTCTGCATTACTGATTTTTCCTGATTACTGTTATCCGAGGGATTCATTACATATAGTTATATATATAGGCACCATTACTCCACTCCGTGAGTATAGTCCCATGTTTTCTACGATGATTTATCGCATTACCCCTCAATTCTCATTGACATACAAGCTCTCCATTGGACATTCCGTTCCTTTGGACTAGCGAGTTAGTCATAGAGACCTCCGTAAGACTCCTCGCCGCCTTGGATTCCCTCAAGGCCGACTGAGCTGGTTGTACCATAAAAACCCATTACACAATCTTTGCCATGTCCCTCTATAGAAACATGGTAATACCGGCCCTCATGTCATGCCATGGGTATGATATGAGTATTATCTTAATGAACGGGGAAGAATATGCCGTTGTTATGCTGTTCTTGTAAACCCCAATTCTATATCAACATTGTTATGATGTTCTTGTAGACCCCAATTCTATATTAAACTTGATGCTCTTATGAACCTCAATTCTATATTAAGAATGAGGACGTCTTGCCGTTGAGGTGCTATTCATATGGACCTCAATTCTATATAAAAGAGTGTCTCTACTTACTTATCATGGTACCCGGGTCAAGGGAACCAATTCCACCTAGTTTTATCGATAATCGTGATTGTACCGTTATTATCACCTATCTATGTCAAGTACCATATTTTTGGACTCTATTCTTTCAAAGTCTATCCTACATGTCTACAAGCTTTATCCTTGAAATTCCATATTGGCTATATACAAAAGTGGATGTTAAAATACATGACTAATGCCTGCGCATATAGGGCCCGATCTGGTCCTGGGAGGAGCACCCGAAAGTACTTGTGCCCATGGGAGTTGATTGATCACGGTATTGGCATTATACCGAAGTGCATGACTAGCTTGATTGAACATCCCACAAATCTTGTACTTGACTTGATATTACATAACTTGCGTGGCCCGAAAAAGGGTAATTACTTGCGTACTTGAACGTGATAGCCAAATTTCATCTTGACATGATAAAGTACTTGCTTGAATATCTTGAGGTCATTTGATATAAGTTCTTGAAAGTTCATGACTAGTCCTTCCTGTTATCTTATTGTTATATCCTCTTTCTATCTTGTCATTTTATGCGAGCATGCATAGCTATAGTATATTCATGAAAGATGTAACTACTTAAACCCCTTGCTAGTTCCTGAGATATAATTTTCTACTGAGCGTTCGCTCACTCCGTGTTGTCCCTACTTTTCAGGTAAGTCCGACGACGAGGGAAGTCAATCGGATGGGGAGAATCAAGAGTGAAAGAGCTAGAGCTTTTCCAAGTGTCATCTAGTCTTTTATATATTTCTTGAGTCAAATGTGTACTTTTCTTTTTTTTGAATAGAGTATTGGGTTTGTAATAGACTATTTGTTATGAAGAAATAAATGGATTGGGTTATCTTTACTTTTGCGCATCTTTGTCTTTGTGTCGAATACACTTCTACTCTGATTGACATGATTGATATAAACTCATCACGCATCTCCGGGTATCTTCCGCTCTCGGGGCGTGACAGTGCACATAGATTTTTAGATGGTTTGGTCTGCTACCATAGACCTACGTCCATCCCCCACTCAAACCTGAGTGAGGCTTCTGCTGACTCACAGCTTGAACAGCTGAGCATCACAGTTTGATTACACCGCTGAGCAACACAGCTTGCTTCCGCTGAGCAATCACAGCTTGCTTCCGCTGAGCAATCACAGCTTGCTATCCAGAGGAACTGATCCTCTGCAAACGCTGACACATAGCTTGATAAAACCAGAAATGGAAAACCAAAGAACAAAAATGAAAACAAAAAGGATATAGCTCACACGAGAGTAAAACAGTTCTGGATCTGATCCAGGAACTGATGAAGACGCAGATACTCAAGCTCACTCTTCCTCTCTATTTTCTCTGGCTCTGCTCACTCTCTCTTTTCCCACAGACTTTCTCTAATCTTTCGATACTCTATTTTTCTCCTTCTCCTTCTTCTTCCTTCGATGAACTCTCTCTCTCTCTCTCAGCAGTCTAACTCTTACTCTTCTCACGAACTCTCTGACTCTCACTCTTCTACTATTCTTTCCTCTTCTTTTGATCTCACTTCCTTCTCATATGAGATCTCCTTCTTGGATAAGATAATCGAGTTTGAGCGCTCGATCGCCTTTTATACAAATGAGCATGAGTCTAGAGTCTCACGAGCTCTTTCAATGATTGGGCTTGTGGAAGACGCATTCCGACCCAAAAGTTTTCTTCCATAAGGCACACTTCGAAGGTCCACGTGTCAGGAGCTGATGAAGTTTGATCCACGTGTCAGATCTTGTAGATGAAGTACAACCACGTGGCTTGATCGTTCTTGAAGAGCTGGACGCCTTGGATCATGTGTTTGTTTAACTAAACTCTGGGATCACGTGATCACTTAAGTGATTGAAGATTTCTGCCCTTAACAAGTTTGATTGAGTTCCTATCAATAAGAGATAAATCATTTCATCAAACACCTTTTCATCATAATCAAATATAGATTTAGCCAATATCATATCAGTCAGATACACAGGTCAGAAGTGTAAAAGATGATGCATTTACTTCGATTCAATCATACAATGCATTGACCTGTGTAAGACACAGGTAGACCTTATATGCATGGAAATGAATAAATGCATCGACCTTCATAGACATATGCATCGACCTCCAAGATAGAATGCTTGAATATGCATCGACATGTTTGTTCAGTGTAGTGGGAGATGCATCGACCTTATAAACCAGACAGCTTATATGCATCGACCTTAGCTACATACGCTAGCTAACTAGCATCGACCTGCCTATGGTATGCACTGACCTTAGCAAATGCAGTGCACAAGATGCACAGACCTGATAGCGCATACTGTGCATACTTGCATTGACCTTATAGAGTGTAAGACATATATGCGTCGACCTTTCTAACATGAAGACTTCATGCTGACATATGCATTGACCTGATAGCCTAAGTGTATGAAGGTGCATCGACCTGTCTACTCAAAACACAGGGAGATGCATTGACCTGACTATCATGAAGAACACTGATGCACTGACTTGATAGACAGAAAACTTTGAATGTGCATCGACCTACTTAGCTATGTGAGTGCACATGCATCGACCTATTATGACCCAAACACTACATGTGCAATGACCTTATATGCAACAGGATGAATGTGCATCGACCTTTATATGCAATGGTCTAAATATGCATCGACCTTGATATACAACGATTCTGCACATGCATCAACCTTCAGACTACAAGCGTAAACATGCATCGACCTTAGCTGGCACAGAAAAGGTATATGCATCGACCTATATGCTTCAGACTGAAATGTGCATCGAACTTACCTGACAAGAAGAAGATATATGCACCGACCTTTCAATGTACTTGCTGACTCATAATAGAACAGTAGCGTTGACCTGTTGTCACTTCAGCTTAACAGTAGTGGTTGTCTTTTCATGACTTTTTGAGTCATCTTCAGGAGCTGTTCTGATTCATACTTCTATATACTGATACCAATGATGAAATAAATGCATCCAAGTTATATTTATAATGACACATAATAGTTGACATCATCAAAATCTAGTTGACATCATCAAAACCACAGGGATACAACAGTCAAGACATCCCTCCTTCCACTCCAATTCCACCTGAAGGGGCAAGGCCCCTAGTTCTCATCTTACCAAAGGGCTCATCTACTCGGCAGTCAAACAAGGTGTCTCTTCTCCGCTCATGGTGGAGGATCACTCAACTTTGTCCACTTCTCACCAAGACACCTCACGGAAAGAGCTACTATCATCTCTAGATTTAATCAAACCAGCTCCTACCCCAACCATGTTGCCAACTCAGTTCAAATCAACCCCTGTTGTTGATGAGTCATTTGCGACCCCTACCCCAATTGATCTAGCTCCGATTCATCTTCCCCAACATGAATTCATTCCTTTTGATGAGTTAGATGCTGGATTTGCTCTCCCAAATCAAGATGTCATTCCAAATTCCCAATCAAGCTCTCCACATATCTCTAACCCTCAGGTTGCTTTTGCTTTCAAAATTCTGGCCGACATCTCCATGGTGTTGGACTCGGCCATGATCATGTCGTCAAAGGACGATGAGCCCATTATCTCCACTCTGGATGTCCATCAATCTATTCCATCCCTTGAATATTTAGAGTCACCCATGCCTAAGGAGAAACTCCAAGATATAGGGTGGCACATAATGTCGAAGACGGGTTATTCATCTGGCGCAGGGTTAGGAAAGGAAGAACAAGGAATTAAGGAGCCGATTGAAGAAAATGAAACACTTGAGAGATTTGGATTAGGGTGTCAACCAACTAAGGTTAGCAAAGATGAATCAAATAGGTGGAATTTGCATGATTATTTTGTTAAGGAGTCCTATCCATTGGAAGAGAGAATTGCCAATGTAGAAACATGCCATGAAGATGAGTATGTGGATCCAAATGAAAAGTCCCATGATGTAGACATAGAGGATTTGGGTTTATCAAAATTATTCTCTGAAGAATCCTTGTCCCACCCTATAACCCAAGAAGAAATTCATGAAACAAAAGGAGAACTGACTTTGTTAGTCCTCCTTTCTTTTCTATTCCTCTTATTCACGTCCTTCAAAAGTGGTTCCGTCTCCAAAGCTGATCAATTCCAAAAAGAAAAGCCTGAAGCTGTCATTGAGAAAGCCACTCTAAGGGCAAAACTCTCAAATCATGATTTCCCAGCTCATGAACCTTCATCCTCCATCCTTAATCATACAACTCCAATCAATAGCCCTGCCAGGGGCATGTGCCTTGTACATAATAGGTCAGATTTAGAAGAGTCGAAACATTTGGCTACACCACACAAGAAGGATAGGGGCACACAAATTCCCTACCAACGTTGGTTAGGTCTAGCCGAAAGTTATAATTTGTTAACTCAGATCTTAATGTTTAGTTTAATGAATTCAATAAAACTGTTACAAGATGAGGAATGATCTAACCCGCCTCCTATGGTCGAACAAATTCAAGTCAAAGAGCCCATTAACCCTAGTAGGTATAGGGGCCGTGTCCACGGCCGCGTACTTGCTTCCCATTCACTTGAACCTTGTTTCCGGCCAACTAAGGAGGTGGACTGCTCCTCTTCCTCCATCCAACAGTCCACAGAGTGCCCAGATAACACCATCCGCTCTGTAGGAACCCTTGTACATGGCCAGTAACTCAAAAGCCAACAAAAAATTAGAAAATTCAAACCAAAAATCCAACAAAAAATCATAAATCCAAAGAAAAGCAATAGTCTAGGAGCTGCCATGCATTTCAATCTCCATCCCTTCATGAATATTAAGGTTAGGTTGCATTAAAGCATCGATGGATTAAGACTTTGATCTATCAGAACCGAGGAGAATTCTGTCTAGCTAAGCTAATGCTCCAAGGGGCAGGCAATATGCACACAACTCACATGCTTTCAAAATTTGAGAACAGCCTAAAACGGGTGACTATCCCGAAGATTTCTGGAAGACTCTAAAATCCTCCTTTTCCTCTTTTCTCGACCGATCAAGACAGTCGGAGCTTTTAAGACCTTGAGCTCAGCAGCTGAAACATAATGCCCTCAGTTGAGAGTAGGACCCACCTTCCTTGCAAAATGAGACCAGAGCACGTGAAGAGGGCAGTGTCCCCGTAGGCAAATAAGCAAAAATCAAAGTCAAAAGGGAGCAAAATTCCCAAAATTCTCAGAATTCTAAGCAAAAGCAATGAAAAGAAAGAAAAATCCCAAAAGGGAACAAATGAAAAAAGTCTGATCGTGACCATGCCTGGTCAAGATAGAAAGCCATACAAACCAAGTCCATATCCAAGGGGCTGAAGTCCGACGATCAATGACACCCAAGAGGGGGGTGAATTGGGTGTTTACAAATTTTAAGAAAACTTTTGGCCTTTTTGAAGAATGTGATAAAACACTACTTAAGAGATTCAAATCTATTCAATCACAAGATGGATTTATCAAAATCTATTTAGTGATGAGGTAGACTATGCAAGATGAACAAGAATAAAATCTGAACAACAAAGTACACTAACACTCACGTAGAATGGAGGTAGAGGAAATGGACCAAACCACACAATACAAACCACAATGCATAGCAGTTTTTAAGGTGGTTTGGATGCAACGACGGCAATCCTACGTCCACCCCTCACCAAACCCGGTGATGCTTCACTCGGGGATAAATCCCCAAATGGAGACGACGCTCCAAACACACACGCAGGATGACGCCTGCCCACACACACATGGACGCACCCCAAAACACACACACACACACACGGAGACGAAGTCTCCAACACGATCCGACAACCGGATCACCAACATAAACACCTACTGCCACAAGTGCAGCAATCCACACACACGAGACAGAAGGGATCTAAAAAGACCCACACATACACAAACGTAAATCTAGGAAGATCCACACACACACACGACCACGGATCCAACAACGATCCACACACACACAAGTTCTTTAGTTTATGACGAACACAAATACAATACCCAAAGCATAAGGACGATGAGGCTTAGTTTAGAAAACTCCTATTTTGGGCTCCCCTTGAATGCATGTTGCGGATCTTGAACGTATCTCCAATCTTCACTTGACCGGAGCTTCAATCTGTGCTTGCTTAGCTTTTCTCCTTTCTTGCTTGCTTGGCTTCTCTTCTTTCTCCCTTAGGCACTCTTCTTGGAATCCTTACTTGCTTGCTTGGCTCTTCTCTTCCTTGGAGGAGGTTGGCTTCAGACATGCCTTCAATGGGTTGAGAATGGATGAAGAATACTTGCTGCACGGAGTACTGTTCACGGCTACAGTACCCTTCTTCTTCTTCCTTGGACAGCACCCTCTTGATCTCCCTTTGAAGCTCTTTGATGGTTAGGGTTTTTGACTCCAAATGATATGTTTTATAGCCCTTGAATGGTCCATAGACAAGCCCCAGACCAGATCCACAAATCATGGCTTAATTGGGGTCATTGGGATTAAACAAATGGGTGAAGATTCCTCTCTACGAGCTTGAATTCGGAAGTCAACAAAAGGGGCCTCGGGGCTGTCGGTCGACCGGAACACTTGGGTCGGTCGACCAGAACGTTACAGATTTGAAGCTTTACGGTGCTGGTAAATTCGGTCGACCGGCCATAGCACTTTGATCGACCGGACACTGGGCGGTCGACCGGTCCTCTCTGGGCGGTCGACCTGACTTTCTGCAGAGATGAGATTTTTGGTTCTGGAGATTCTGGTCGACCGGCCAAGATCCGTTGGTCGACCAGAAAGACCTATACCTGCAAAAATGAAGTGTTAGCCCAAAGAAACATATCCATAAGTCAAGAGCTTCATGTCCTTATCAATTCCATGCATTTTGGGTTTGGTTTAACTTAGTTTATGCATTTATAGGATGCAAACCATTTGAGCATATGTCATAACATGAAATGGCCTTAAGTACGGTCAATGCTCACTCTTGAAGTTTATGCATGAAATACGTATATGAATAATGCAAAGGATTTATGGAACCTTCATTTGCAAGCCACATTCAAGCTAAAGGGTTTCATGTTTAAGGTGCATGAATGAGATGAATTAAGGAGAGATATATGAGATACACATGGTGAGATTGATGCTAAAACAAGGTAAGAGTCTCACCAATGGTTCTTGATAGTAAGTGACATATACCACCTATTTTGGATTGTAGAACAGCAAGGTGCTTATCCACACGTTAGGTTCACTGGGTGACTGCCATGAGATTATAAGTTTGATTCTGCAAGCAAGATAGTTAAGGTTAATACCATGCTTGTTCATATTAAAGAGATTATGAAACATCTTGCCTTTTGTAAAACCAACATATGCAAACCAAGGATCAAGACCATGTAACCGTTGCCATTTGCCATCTCAACCATACATAGACAACAAGAGCATGAATGTACACAGTCATCAAGAACATGTGCAATCAACCAGTTTAGTTATCATCACTTAATCACACATTAAGTTTAGTTATCATCAAAACTATAACTCAACAATCTCCCCCTTTTTGATGATGACAAACTTAGTGATGATGACAAACTTAATGATGATACAACAGAATCGAATGACAAACTTAATGATGATACAACAGAATGGCACAGATATTCTTCTCCCCCTGTCACACATAATCATCAATATTCTTCTCCCCCTGTCACACATAATCATCAATTTTTCTCCCCCTTTGACATAATCAAAAAGCTGGATAATGCAAATCTTTCTCTTACAATAACATTATCAAACAAGCTGGAAGAAGCCAATGAAGCAAGAGCAAAATATTCTCCCTCTTTGAAACAGCAATAGCCCAAAAATTAGATGAAGCAACAGCAAATCATGGACGAATAAATCAATATGATTCCAATCAGATGATGCCAACTAGTGATTATTCTCACATGGAAAGATGAGTAGACCTGAGACCAACAAATCAATATGATTTCTAACTTTCTCCCCATTGTCCATTCAACACCTTAAACTTATTGAGCAAGTGTAAAGCATTTGAAGTCCATTCAATTTTTAAATTTTCATCATTTTCCAGATTTTTAAATTTTGGTTTGAAATGCATGAAATGCAACACATGCAAGTGATGACATATGAGATGCACAATCAAACAAATATGTATATATACATGCAAGACAGCTCCCCCATACTTATTTAAGGGAGGATAGGTATAGGAAGGGTGCATGAGGGTCATGACAATTGGAATGCACATATGTAGCACATGGAAGATTATGCAATCATATAGGAGATTCATGCAATTGCTAATGCAGTCAATCAATTTTTTGAATACATAATAAATCAAATTTCCAGATGTGCAAGTGAGTAACATGAAAAATGATAGTTGCAATATAGATATTAAGATTTTCAGATCAACACAAGGAAACATTTTACAGACTGCACTTCAATTTTGAGAACATCGTATTGGAGGCTTCGCTCTACCACAATGAGTTTTCACCATCATTTTTTAACTCAACCATTATCACATGATAGTCAGAATTTTTCAAGAGTGATCAGGTTCAAATAATTCCTTTTTACGCGAGTAGACGCATAGAGCTCATGCCAGAATCCCCGGTTACTCAGAATACTGAACCATTTCACCTCATCTTGAACAGAGGTACTTTAGTCAACACTTTTCAGAAATGAACCACATCACGTCTCAGGTGACATGTGCCCAATTTACTCAGTGAGACTGAGTATTGCTCTACCATTCATTTTCATTCGAGATTTTTTAAAAAAGATGGGTAGGCAGCTTTTTCCTCAACTATCTCTTCAACATACATGCAACAAGTTTAACATCTCGAGAGTGTTGAAAAAAAATTCATATATCCTTATCTTTAACACTCATTTTCACATTTTGTGCATGAAGTGTGCGAATTTGATTCAGCATGTATACCGAAAATATCATGAACACATAACAGTTCAACTCCCCCTAAATAGATGCACTTATGAAATATGAACTCCCCCAGAGTGTACGACATGAAACAGTCTAATAATGACTCAAATGCAGCATTATTTATCAAGAAGACATATGGTCATAGTAATTTCAAGGATGGGGGTGAATAACATATAGTATCAAGCAAGCACACAGAGGGAATGCATGCAACATACAATGCAAAAATGCAATGTGATGCAAAATTGCTGATACCAATTGAATGGATACCAATTGAATGAACTAGATGTAGCTAATGCATGAGTTCTAATGCATTACAAAATTTAACATGGGTGCAAAGTGTGAGTTTTTAGTTTTTCATTTGAGTGAACTAAATGCACCTAATGCATTGGATTCTGATGCATGCAACCTATAACTGTATGAGAATGGAAGACAGGATGCAAAAGTAAGATGAGAGCTTTGGTTTTCAAGTCAGTGTGATAAATTCTCATTGAAATCATCCACATTCTATTCATGAATCAACAAATATTTTTCATGACATGGCCTTTATGAATAAGGGTGCATAAATGATCAAAATAAGTAATACAACCCAATTTTCAGAATTGTTCAAAATCAAGTTTTCTGAAGTCTTTCACAAGTTTTGAAATGAGAAATCATCCAGAAGCTGAATGTTTAGATCATTTGATCAAAAACAAATTTTTAATATAATTAGCTCAGGTCAAGGATTCATTCACAAATCAACCATTCACAAGCCAGTCATAATCGTCAAGATCTGGTACGAGGCGGAGATTTTAGTCCGATGACCCAGCTCACGCATAGGGAATACTTCCAAGTGGACATGATCCACTCTTCCATAGATGCCATTTGATATACCAGATATGCAATTCAATTCAAGTGTGATCATGCAATTCAAATTGAGAATATTCAATATGTAACCACTTCATACATATTTTTCAAGATTTTCAATTTGATTCAATCAATTAGGCACATTCATCACAACATGCTAGTAAATGACAATTCAAGTTTTTAGAATCAATACCTGTCACTTGAGAGTGTCACCAAATGATAAAGACGGCCATTACATGAATTGACAAGGTTGAATTACCTTAGTTCAGGAGACAAGATTGGAAGTCTTCAATCACTAAAATCACCAACCTCACGAAGGTTGAAATTTCAGCTTTTGCTTTCTTACCTTTGCCTTGAGAATCTATTTTCTTCTAAGCCTTTCACCTGCAATCCAAAGAAGAATGAAATTCAGTTTACTCATGAGAGTATTTTAAAGTCTTCTTACACAATCCCTGCAAAATCTTCACAAAAGACATTATCAGTAGCTCAGAAATGATATCATCCACATGTACTTGAACCATGAGAAGTCTTTTACCTGATTTGTCTTGTGAGAGGTGGTTGATCAACCTTACCTATTGAACCCATTCTTGGTTAAAAGAGATGCGCACTTTTCATACCATGTCTTGGGTACTTGCTTCAACACGTACAAGACTTTCACCACCTTGTACTTGAGTCGATCCTGGAGGTTGTTCTACACAAAGTATCCCATCTTCTTGTAGCAACTTGAGAGGGTTCTCATCATTTTCATCCTTACAAGGTATTCTTTCAGTTGATTCAAGTTTGGTCATGACTTGCCCCTCATCATTTGGATTTTGGTAGTATAATCTGTATCCAAAGACAAAAAGACTTGATTTGTCAATTTCGATTCAAATTTATTAACAATGACATGAAAAAATCTTCTAACAACTAACATCCCCTAGACAGCTCCAGATGCAGTGCATGACTCATGTGTGAACCCAAACATTAAGCCTATATGATGAATGTGGTTGCTCCCCCTTAGTGTGTGCATGAATGCAAGATGGTCAATGAAATTTTAATGTAACATACAATCATTGATGTGATGAAGGCAAGAGAGTTACATGGGTTATAACATGAGTTCACAATGTTGAACTTTTGCATGACAGGATGTGAAGGCATATGATTGACTCAATGTATGAATTGAAAATTAATTTGAGTGTTCTAAAAATTCCCTTTCAACAATGTGCTATGTGACAAGTGGTATGCATAGAAGTATGCAACTGACTGTGCATGAAATTCATGTGAAGGTGTAAGCAAACTTAATCTATGTAGTGAAATCATGATTTGAAGAATCTTCAAGCTCTTCTTTACACCAAGATGTTATATTACAATTGATATGCGCACAAATATGCAAACAACTATGAATGGAATGCATGTACGGACATATGCAAGATTAGATTACTATATGACACAAAGTAAGTTCAAACATGACACAATTACTACAGAAAGTAGGAGGGATATCACCTGATCTTCAAATTCAGTTTTTGATTTTTCTTCTAACCTGACTTATGCCACTTGGCCTGTGTGCCTTACCTTATTGATGAAAACATATTTCATGCTTTACATTCCCAAGGCACACCTGCAAAAAAGGTTTCTCATTTGACCTTCTTAGGTACCCAAATCCTTTTGGGTCCTTGTGGGTTAGCAGCAACTTTGGCATGTAATTTCTAATTTTTAACAACATTCAAGTCATTGTTTTTCATGAGAAAATAATCGTGCTTAACATTCCCAGATTTGCCAAAGTGATGGGGGGGAGCACGTTGCATCACATTTTTCCTTCGCATTGGTTCTATTGATTTGTGTGTGTGAGCATGATGTGTTGAGTGGGAGTTCTTTCTCTTCAACAATAACCAGCAATGTGAAGTTGTATAACCCTTTTACCATAGTGATTGCAATGCATGGAAACTTTTGTGGTGAAAGCTTTCTTTGCATTTTTCAAAATAGCTTGGTTTTCACATACTTTCAAGTCATCATTCTTCATAATGAAGCAATTATGCATAGCATGTCTATGTTTTCCACAATAAAAACATGTGAGTTTCTTCATCAGTGGATGTGTGTGTGTGGAAGGAGTATGCTTAACTTGCATACTAATGCTAGGAACTTTTTTAGATTTTTGATACATGTTGATTTTTTAATTTTTGTTTTCTTTTTGAATCTTTGGACATTCACACTGTTTTTCAGATTTGATTGGGTTCTTATTACAATGGGTTGCTGAGAGTCAGATTTAGAGGTGCTGGGTGTACATGTGGTGTGAACAAAAGAAGTGTGTAGCTTGCTTTCAAATTTCTTTTTATTCATAGGATTGAACCCCAACCCTTCCCTTTAAAAATTCACTTTCATGCCCAACAGTTTATCTAGGTTGTTTTGACCATCCACAAATCTAGATAATGAATTATGCAAGTCATGGATTTTAGTTTCTAGAGATGTGATGTGCAATTGGGTGTTGGTGAGTTCTTCTTCGCAGGAGGCAAGATTGACATTTAACATGGCATTGGTTTTCCTAAGACATTCGACTTCTTGCTTAAGTTCATTCACATTTTCACATTCTCTTACAACCACATATTTTCCTTTTTCAAGAATCAACAATTTTTCAGAAATGGCCTTGTTCATTTCCTTCAGTTTCTCATTTTCTTTAACAAGCGTTTCATCATGAATCAGTTCATTTATCAAGGTTTGATCATCGGCCATTAAATTTAGTTTTACAGTCATCTCCTTATTTTCATTTCTTAAGGAACATATTTGATCTTTGTGAAATTCAATGTCAAACACATGAGCCTCAATCATTTCCTCTAAATGCAAGCATTTTTTACAAGAGGAATTACACTTATTTTGTTCGGCATCCTTTTTCAATTTTTTGTTTTTCGATTTTATCTTCTTGTATTTATCAGCAAGATCATCATATGTAATCAATAACTCCTCATAGCTAAATTCATCTTCATTATCAGAATCAGAATTTTCCTTTGAGCTTGATTCAACATACTGATCACTCCCTTGATCACTCGTGCCTGCCACAAGACATTGGTCTTCATGCTCTTCCCGGACTTTGGTTAAGCCAACCAAGATATCCTTCGCGGATCTGCAATGGGAGACAAAAGGGAAATGATTAGAATCAATTGCAGCAATAAGCAATTTTAGAACCAAATAATTTTGATCATGTTTAAACTTGGAATCTGCGGTCCAGACAGATTTTTCTTTAGGCAAGTCATAAGGACCATGTGAGATAAGCTTCCATAGCTTAGGATCATATGAGCTGACTAGACTGCACATCCTTCCTAACCACAAATCAAAATTGCAACCATCAAACACCGGTGGAGGATTAAAGGTGTACATATTGGTAGTCATTGATCTGGATCACTCTAGATCGTTAGATCTATAAACAATCGAGCCTTAGCTCTGATACCAATTGAAGTCCCGCGATCAATGACACCCAAGAGGGGGGTGAATTGGGTGTTTACAAATTTTAAGAAAACTTTTGGCCTTTTTGAAGAATGTGATAAAACACTACTTAAGAGATTCAAATCTATTCAATCACAAGATGGATTTATCAAAATCTATTTAGTGATGAGATAGATTATGCAAGATGAACAAGAATAAAACCTGAACAACAAAGTACACTAACACTCACGTAGAATGGAGGTAGAGGAAATGGACCAAACCACACAATACAAATCACAATGCACAGCGATTTTTAAGGTGGTTCAGATACAACGATGGTAATCCTACGTCCACCCCTCACCATACACGGTGAGGCTTCACTTGGGGATAAATCCCCAAACGGAGACGACGCTCCAAACACACACACAGGACGACGCTTGCCCACACATACAGGGACGCACCCCAAAACACACACACACACACGGAGACGAAGTCTCTAACACGATCCGACAACCGGATCACCAACACAAACACCCGCTGCCACAAGTGCAGCAATCCACACACACGAGACAAAACGGATCTAAAAAGACCCACACACACACAAATGCAAATCTAGGAAGATCCACGGACACACACGAATCAAATATGACACACACACAAACACGACCACGGATCCAACAACGATCCACACACACACAAGTTCTTCAGTTTTTGACGAACACAAATACAACACCCAAATCATAAGGACGATGAGGTTTAGTTTAGAAAACTCCTATTTTGGGTTCCCCTTGAATGCATGTTGCGGATCTTGAACGTATCTCCAATCTTCACTTGACTGGAGCTTCAATCCGTGCTTGCTTAGCTTTTCTCCTTTCTTGCTTGCTTGGCTTCTCTTCTTTCTCCCTTAGGCACTCTTCTTGGAATCCTTGCTTGCTTGCTTGGCTCTTCTCTTCCTTGGAGGAGGTTGGCTTCAAATATGCCTTCAATGGGTTGACAATGGATGAAGAATACCTGCTGCACGGAGTACTATTCACGGCTACAGTACCCTTCTTCTTCCTCCTTGGACAGCACCCTCTTGATCTCCCTTTGAAGCTCTTTGATGGTTAGGGTTTATGACTCCAAATGATATGTTTTATAGCCCTTGAATGGTCCATAGACAAGCCCCAGACCAGATCCACAAATAATGGCTTAATTGGAGTCATTGGGATTAAACAAATGGGTGAAGATTCCTCTCTACGAGCTTGAATTCGGAAGTCAACAAAAGAGGCCTCGGGGCTGTCGGTCGACCGGAACACTTGGGTCGGTCGACCGGAACATTACATATTTGAAGCTTTGAGGTGCTGGTAAATTCGGTCGACCGGCCATAGCACTTTGATCGACCGGACACTGGGCGGTCGACCGGTCCTCTCTGGGCGGTCGATCTGACTTTCTGCAGAGATGAGATTTTCGGTTCTGGAGATTCTGGTCGACCGGCCAAGGTCCGTTGGTCGACCGGAAAGACCTATACCTGCAAAAATGAAGTGTTAGCCTAAAGAAACATGTCCATAAGTCAAGAGCTTCATGTCCTTATCAATTCCATGCATATTGGGTTTGGTTTAACTTAGTTTATGCATTTATAGGATGCAAACCATTTGAGCATATGTCATAACATGAAATGGCCTTAAGTACGGTCAATGCTCACTCTTGAAGTTTATGCATGAAATATGTTTATGAATAATGCAAAGGATTTATAGAACCTTCATTTGCAAGCCACATTCAAGCTAAAGGGTTTCATGTTTAAGGTGCATGAATGAGGTGAATTAAGGAGAGGTATATGAGATACACATGGTGAGATCAATGCTAAAACAAGGTAAGAGTCTCACCAATGGTTCTTGATAGTAAGTGACATATACCACCTGTTTTGGTTGTAGAACAACAAGGTGCTTATCCACACGCTAGGTTCACCAGGTGACTGCCATGAGATTATAAGTTTGATCCTGCAAGCAAGATAGTTAAGGTTAATACCATGCTTGTTCATATTAAAGAGATTATGAAACCTCTTGCCTCTTGTAAAACCAACATATGCAAACCAAGGATCAAGACCATGTAACCATTGCCATTTGCCATCTCAACCATACATAGACAACAAGAGCATGAATGTACGCAGTCATCAAGAACATGTGCAATCAACCACAAGTTTAGTTATCATCACTTAATCACACATTAAGTTTAGTTATCATCAAAATCATAACGCAACAGGGGCAACACAACAAGCATAACATCTCGAAGGTGGTCCGAAATCACCGAAAAGGAGGAGTGAACTAAGCTCGCTCATAGCTCATCATTTTAACGGCTTTGCCGATCCTCTTATGAAGTTTATCCCATACACTCTTTTTTCTTTTGATTACTCGGAATCCAAGAGAAAGCCCAAAGGATGTAACTCTGTTGACGGCTTGTAGCCACTTTTTCAGAAAACACACTATATGATTGTCTACCCCAAAAGAATAAAAGTCTTTGTTACAAGAAATCTCCATGTTTCTGGTATGTCAATGTTCTTATTCACCTTTAGTGTTTTCTTTCATCAACCTCGGGCTTAGGTCAATGATTGTGCATCACCTGTCGGTGCGACGGCGTCTGATTCCAGGTCAGCATAGTGCGGTTGGCCATTAGGGTTCCAAGGTGTTCCATCATATATCGTCTAGAGTTGTGAGAAAATAGACCTGGGTCGGGTAAATCTTTTACCTTGAACACTTTTTGGGTGTATCTCCACGGTCGGAAGCAACTAGGAGCCTAAACTTGGCATGATGGCATTGTCATCAGAATAAGTCTTAACCGGCGAGACTATCATTCGAGGAGTCTAGAGGCCCAAATCAACCTAGATGTGTGCTCAGGATACTTGGGAGGTTGTAGAAAGAACCTATCCTTCCATCATTGTCGTGATGTCTCACGGGCAGTTGCCAGACGTTGGCCAAAAAAATCTGAATATGTCAAAAGTTTCCAAAAAAATAATCAAAATACTTAATTAAAAAAATCAAAATATGTAAAAATCCACAAAAATCTAAATATTCAAAAATCCAAAAAAATGGAGGGGCATTTCCCCGAAACATGCATCCCACACTACCACACCACCTCATTTCCTTCATCACTACCCCACAATTGTGAACCCCAAAGGCTACTCCCCTTTCTTCATTCCATCCCACTAGGGGATTTATACCTGCACTACTACCAACACCCAAACTAGGGGCAAATTGCACGCCCATCTGCCCATCCAAGCTAGTCAAATCCCTGGCTACTTTGTCGGGAGGAAGATCATTCCTCGTTCCTTTGCTTTCCATGAATCTTAATGACATTTGAACTCCGCTAGCTCGGCACTCCAACTTGAGTCCTAAGCAAATGAAACCTTCATGTCACTTGATTCTCATCAGATGCCTGGTTGCATTACCAATATCTTTTTCCTTACACTTTCTACTCCATATCCACCTGATCGGACACACGTCCTACCTATGTCAGTGGGTTCAAGACAGACTTCGACTATGGAGCTTGAACTATCCTTTTGTTGGTCTTCCCCCAACCAGACACCTCAATGAAGTCAATTGATGTGCTAGGTGAAGTTAGCATAGACTCCCTTATCATCGGAAATGATCACTTCCGGGGATCTACTTACGCCCTGGTGACCATCCCCGTGGGATTCAATTATGTCCATTAGGCCCATTGTAAAGCCGTAGGACGATGTTTGCTTTCCTCACTTACTTTCCTTAGTGAATGCTTCATCTTTGAATGCTTATTTATTTGTGAACTTCACTAACGTGTGCTTATGCAGCTGCAGGTCATATAGCATCGGGATTCGCTCCACATCGCCTTCTCCTACTTATATATACTATATTATATAGATCCTGGAGGCAAATAACTTCGGGCACATAAACTCTGAGTTCCTCTCTAATAAAAATAATGAGGGGTTTATGTTCCCTAAGTTATTCGACGGCCGTTTGGTTTCATGATAGATCTTGGGATGACGGACTCGTTGGACTCTCGATCGACGTGTTTCTCTGAGCCAGACAATAATACCTCTGGATATGCATTAGATAGTTTTTTCCCTTTTTAAACCCAGCATGCATCATATATGTCACTTTTTATCCCACCGTCGATCATACAAAAACAAAAAAATGCACTTGGAAAAGCATGGCATTCATGCAGCAAGAAGGAAACAAGGGTCGAGAGAGGGGTCTGCCATTGATCTGCCCTGGACTCTATCCTTCTTTTGTCAATCATCCAAGTTTCTCAATTCCATCCCCTTTTGTTGACTATCTTATTCCACTCCGATTCGATAAGCTGAGAATGTGTTTTGCATGCGATCGTCATGAGTATTCTGAGATTTGAAGGTCATTTTCCCTTATCCTGATTTTTATTACCCACTCTTGTTGTAGGTCTTGTATCTCCTTGAGCTGGATTGTGTTCATCCCCTCAAGCCCCGCAGCGCTATGCTAGGGGGTCCCACTGGACCGCAGATACAAGCCCTCTAAGATTAACCTTTCCTTCCCCCTCTTTTGAATACCCTCCTTGTCACATTATGCTCATTCGTTCCTATGTGAAGCTCAATCTCAGCTCAATAATCTCTTTGAGCGGGATATCCTTATTAGGCTTGTTTCTTTACTGAAACACACATTTATCAGTCTGCCGGGCTCCCTTGCAAAACGGGCGTTCCGGAGGGGCATTTGTAGATGCCTAATTTCGAACATCCCACGGACCCTCATCTAGCCATCATAGAAGTGATACTTCATCTTGGTTGATTGGGAATGTGGGGTCGTATCCTTGTTTAGGTAGGCTCTACCCTATTCCTTCGCGGATCCAACTTCGCGGTAAGTTGGTAGGGGGTGCAGGGGTACAGCGCCCCCCTACCCGTAAGGTCGGGGGTTCGGAGGCGTGAGCCCCCGAGGTGATTTTTTTGAGGTTCTATATGCATTTTTCCCCTGATCCTTGGGTGACCAAGGTGCAGGCCGCCCAGAACCCAAGGTAGCCAGACACCCGACCTCCCAGCCCATTCCAGGGCGGCCAAACATCTGGCCGCCCACCATCCTAGAAGGCCACATGCCTGGCCGCCCTCACCCAACTGGAAGGCCACATAGTTGGCCGCCTAGACGCTCAAGAAGGACATCGACCTGGCCGCCCAGCTCCTTTGGACGGCCAGAACCTTGGCCGCCTCTTGTCAACCGTCCGTCAACTCCACAATCCGCCCACTCCGGGCACGTCCTCCACAACTGCTCCCACTCCGGGGGGGGTTTGAGACTCACGTAGCTTACACATAATCAATTTTCGAATAGTTTTCATGGAAGGAAATCCCCCACATACAAAAAGTATGTTCCAAACTGTCTCAATGGGGGGGTTGGACATTTTTGGAGGAGGAGAGGCTGCTAGTTCCTTGGAGCCGAGAGAGAGAGCTGTGAGCACAAGAGTGATCCTTCCCGACCTTCCCCGAGAAGCAGAACCTGAAATCGAAGAGCTCCACCGTGGGAGAGTTCCGATTGCAGGGGGAAGCCATTGACATGGCCACCCACCTCCTCTGAATGGCCACACATGTGGCCGCCATCTGTTGGTCGACGGGCAAACCCCATCCTTCTTCCCTTGTTTCCCATCTAGCTATGTTTCTTTCTATTTTACTGCATCCATGCACGATAGATCTTCCTAGATCCCATTTTAAAGAGGTTTTCCAATCCAAAACATAGGGAAGGCGGATGGTCGAAAGTCTCGGCCATCCCCCCTTTTGCCCCCCTTCCCGGTACGATCACCCCCATTTGCATATTGTTCTTTTCACTTTGAGTATATATTGCACTATCACAGTCTAATGGGTTTGCTTTCTCTATTTGCTGGTAAATTTGTAGGAACTTCGTCATCGACTGGCAGAGCTCTGCGTTCTTGGCCGGACGAGAGCGAGGATAGGAAGAACCGATATTCTCCCCCTTCAAGGGCATTGCGATCATACTACCCCTGTGAGGCTCAGGTGTAAGTCTCTGGCGATCACTCTATTTCCATTTTTCTAACCTTTGCACTGTAGGTAGCAGCATAGTTTGGAGAGAGGAGGCCACGCCCACACGACGCGCGGCCACCACCTTTCGGCGCCTACAAGAACATGGTCTATCGCTGGGGCACATTCAGAACGCGCTCCCTGTGGTGGACGTGATTTCAAACAAAAACTCGTTCCGATGAGTAAATAGGAAAATGACGATACCTTATGCAATAAAACTTAAACTACATGTATATTACTTAGGAAAAATTAAGGAAATAGTATAGAAATAATCTAGTCATGCATCTAAATCTATTTGCTTGATTAATTAGGGTTTAGCTTGAGAGAACACATACCCTTAATTCGGATTGGGGAAGAAGAGGGACGAAGAACACAAACGTCTAAACTTTTGATCCTCTTCCTCAATCCACGCCCTTGCACGCCCTAGTATGACCTCCAACCTCTTCCACAAACTGTAAGGGTTGGCTAAAATGATCTAGGGTTCTATTTATAGAGCTAAAGCTCCCATAGAGTCCTAATTTGACCCAAGATTCCCAAGGATAAAATCTGCCCAATTTTCATCTTTATCCCCTAATTAGCACTGCCACCACCCTATTCTAGGCCTACTTTGGGTTAGGGTTTGGCAAAACATGACTTCCTCTAGTGGGCTAGGGTTTAGGTGATGCGGGACGGAAATGGGACTCTAGCTCGCGATCGTCCCTAAGCGAGGGAAGACGTAGGACCGGGCGCGGTTGAGAAACCGGCCGTGAGTCTCGGGTATCGGCCTTTCCGCGTGAACTCGGATCGAGTCACGGGACGGTACACTCACTCACTCTCGTAGCGGTGATAAAGTATGATCGGGCTAGAAACCTAACACTCGCAGTGGCATTCAAAAATATATGAGGTAAGCAAAATGCGATAAAGAGAGGGGGCGAGTTTACCTCCACGCTCCGGGCGTGGGGAAGACGATCCCGGCCAAGACAGTAACTCCCGGTTAAACAATTATCACAATAATTATAGAAATGATTTCTACTGTCCACTCCACGCAGGGAGGTAACGGGCTACAAATGGGGCCCAGGAGGACCGAACTTGGGTTGACGGGCAGCGTTTTGATGTAGCTTCAGCGGCACACATATTCACGAATGTGGGGCCCACGTGCTCATCGACGGGTTGAGTGGGCCCGGAGTGATACCGCTATGACGTTGGCTCCTGGAGAGGCACTCCCTGGGACGGCGGTACGCTGGTTCGCCTCGTGGGAGGCGAGTCGGCTCCGGTCTCACTTGTTGACCGTGCTGCCCACGGATCTGAACTTGCTATTTCACAGCGCGTGACCCGGAGAGATCTTCTGCTGCGACCACTCCTGACGTCGGATCGACGCACAAGAGGTATCGTTGGAAAGCTATTTCAAAATTCTTCGATCTAGGTCCAGAAAAATAATTTTGAATTTCTCAGATCTGGCCTTGACTGATTTTACAAGCTGCTGTTGGACAGGACCCGAAATCTGAGGACAGAACTAAGTTTTCCTGAGAGTTGGCATTGACCGTGCCTCAAAGTTCAGATCGGGTAGTTGACCTCTTCATGAAAGTTGTAGAGGTGGAAACAAGGAAGACGGGGATAATTGTTATTTGACTTTTGGTGGAGGTTTCGATTTTTCGTGGATTTTAGACTGACAGGGGGTCGGATCTGAACTGCACAGGACAGAACAGATTTGGGAGAAGAAAACAATTTTTAAAAATACAAAAATGACTTTAGAAATTACAATGAAATTCGTGGATGATGCGGGTGGTGGATAGAACTCCCAATAAATTTGGGGATTCAAAAAAATAAAAAGAAGTGGGTTGAAGAGGGGAAACGTAGGGTTGCTATGGCAGGATCTGAATAGAAGATAGAACTGGAAAGTGGAAATACACGAAAATGGAAAAATAGCAAAAAAAAGGTAAATGATGGGATTTTTTTTGTGGAGGCTGGGGTGGACGTGGATGACTCACCCTCCAAGTGTGGTTGCGATCTGAGTTCATGATGGAGATTTAAAAATCGCGGAGTAGGGCTCTAGCCTGATGTAGATAGAATTCCAGCGATGAAGACGGCGGCGCGATGGCGGTGCGATGGCGACGGCGGCAGAAGTAGAATCCAGAGGGGCTAAGGAGAAGATAGAATGACATCACACCCAAGATTTAGCAGAAATCCATCTGTAAGAGGGGGAGGGGGAGAGGAGGAGGGCACACCCTTCTTTGGCTCCAACCAAATTTCATAAATTTTTCTCTTCATTAATTCTTACAAAACACTATACATGGGTTTATATAGAAGGGGAGGAAGGGGGGGGGTTGGAATTCGTGGGAGAGAGGGGAGGGGTAGCATTTTCTTCCCCCATGTGGTCAATTGGCCTAAAAATATAAAATACAAAATATCATTTTAATGGGGGGCACCCCCTTGACTTAAGGGGAGGCATCTTGGACATTTTGTAACACTTGTCCCCCTTTGAATGTCAAACGATCTAGAAGCCCACCTTGGACCTTTGACTGATCCCACATGGGCCCTAAGACTTAGGTGGACCAATAGGAAAGGAGATGGGGGCCCATTGCTGGTCCTACTGAACTTTTGCACAAAAACCCAAAGAATCCTAAGGAATGACAAATTTGCTTATAAAGCCTTACAATTACAAACCTACTTCCCAAGAATATAAATGCAAACTAAAAGGACACAAATATAAAAATAAAAGTTAGTGCCCGGTGTAGATTCCCATCAATTCTCCCCGGGTGGGAAGAACTTGACCCCGTCGAGTAAGGGGTGCGGCTGCTCGTGACGCCGGTGGATCCGGCATCGTACCCGGAAGCGCGGAGTACACTCCACTCCAAGTAATTGACACCTGCTCATCCCGTATACATTCGATATGCACACGCTGCTGGGGAGGAGGCTAGAGGTGGACACTCCGGGGTGAGGTCACTCTCAAATGAAGGGAGGCGACTCAAAGGCTCACTAGGAATCACTGCTTGTCCCTTATGTGACTAGATCCAATATGTGAAGTAGAACCGATCCCAAAGTCCGACAAGTCTCATGCTCGAAAGGGACTAACACGCGAGCGTGCAAAATTGACTAGACTTGATGTATGCACAGACACACGATAGACAAACGAAACAAAGACTCACAAAGACCCTAAACAAACCTAATGTTAGTCCGACCTACGCATAGGCGATGGTGGACCATGACACCCGAATATGTGCCATGCATACACTAGAGGCAACTAGTGGCCGGCGGAATGTGGGACACCTAGACATCCTAAGGTGGACCATGCATGCACATCAGACTTGTATGTGGGAGGGCCAGGGGTACCAAATGCGTCTTCTTTCTTTCCCTTAGATGATGGAGTATCTCGCAAGTGAACGGGCTTGGTGGGTGTAGACGACCCGGCCCGTGGGGAAGGGGTGTAGTAGTGGACTCCCTCGAAGAAGTGAAGTATATATGGTTGGTCAAGGGGCCCACTAGGGAATGGGTCAAAGGGATCAAAGAAGGTATGACCCCCTGTGGTGGGTTCCCACAAGTCATAGTCCCATGTGTAGAAGTCTTGAAGGTGTGGATGGTCACCTTCATGCATTGTGGCGGGTGGGACGATGATCTTAGGTAAGAAGTATGGTTCCTCCCTCGGACAAAAGGGTATGAATTCGGGCTCGGCCGGTAAGGGAAGGAATAAGAGAATCTCTGTGGTGACACAACCCACGGTGCACACAGAGGTAATGGACCCGAAGGCCAGATGAGTGAAGCTACGACTAGTGGGTTGGTCGAAGCCTCGGGCCAATAAGTGCGTCAACGTCCATTGTCGGTGTAAACCCATAATAAGATCACCCAAGGAATCAACATGGTGACTAGACCGGAATGTCGTGTGATAGGAGTTGGCGGGCACTAGAGGTAAGGTGGGGTCCATGGATGGGTAAGGAAGTGGGACCAAGCCATCCTTGAGCCAACTAAGAAGTGGCTCGGCTATGAGAAGCGTACCCATTAGAAACACGGGTGGCTCGGGTTTTGGTGGCTCCAAACAAGATGGTTCCGAATAAAGTTCGGAAGTAGAGGGTGGTGGCATTGGAGCTCTCGTGGGTGGTGAAGGAGCACATGTCCTCTCTATCCTATCCAACCAATCCGAAAGTATTTTCTTGATTTCATCTAAGGTACGGGTTGGAGTAGGGGCCTCGGGGTGGACTCGCTCCTCATCTCTCGGCCCGGATGCTGACCTAGGCTCAACTATAAGTGGGGCTTCCACTTGGTTGGAGGCAACTGGGAGTCCATTGGAGATTGGGGGGAAAACTACATGCTAGACATGTCGACACTTGGACAAGACACTAGACATGACTATGCAAGGTTGGAATGCACTAACTAATGCACACTAAGGACCCTAGACTTAAACCAAGACTCGGTACGTGGCGGAGCTAATCAATCCGAAGATCACTCGCGCAAGTGTGCGGCCTTCCCGATAGGCGTAGCCTAACGTTCGGACAACACATTTTGATATACCGATTAATGGTATACAAATGCACCCTTAGACTTAGACACTTTTTTTTTATTTGGAGTTTTGCAAATGACTACCCTAGACTCAACTGGCGCTCTGATACCATATTGATGCAGGACGGACATGCGACCTAGGACTCTAGCTCGCGATCGTCCCTAAGCGAGGGAAGACGTGGGACCGGGAGCAATTGAGAAACCGACCGTGAGTCTCGGGTATCGGCCTTTCCGCGTGAACTTGGATCGAGTCACGGGACGGTACACTCACTCACTCTCGCAGCGGTGATAAAGTATGATTGGGCTAGAAACCTAACACTCGCAGTGGCATTCAAAAATATACGAGGTAAGCAAAATGTGATAAAGAGAGGGGGCGAGTTTACCTCCACGCTCCGGGCGTGGGGAAGACGATCCCGGCCAAGACAGTAACTCCCGGTTAAACAATTATCACAATAATTACAGAAATGATTTCTACTGCCCACTCAACGTAGGGAGGTAACGGGCTACAAATGGGGCTTGGGAGGACCGAACTTGGGTTGACGGGCAGCGTTTTGATGTAGCTTCAGCAGCACACGTATTCACGAACGTGGGGCCCACGTGCTCATCAGTGGGTCCGAGTGGGCCCGGAGTGATACCGCTGTGATGTTGGCTCCTGGAGAGGTGCTCCCTGGGACGGCGGTACGCTTGTTCACCTCGTGGGAGGCGAGTCGGCTCCGGTCTCACTTATTGACCGTGCTGCCCACGGATCTGAATTTGCTATTTTACAGCGCGTGACCCGGAGAGATCTTATGCTGCGACCATTCCTGACGTCGGATCGACGCACAAGAGGTATCGTTGGAAAGCTATTTCAAAATTCTTCGATCTAGGTCTAGAGAAATAATTTTGAATTTCTCAGATCTGGCCTTGACCGATTTTAGAAGCTGCTGTTGGACAGGACCTGAAATCTCAGGACAGAACTAAGTTTTCCTTAGAGTTGGCATTGACTGTGCCTCAAAGTTCAGATCGGGTAGTTGACCTCTTCACGAAAGTTGTAGAGGTGGAAACAAGGAAGACGGGGATAATTATTATTTGACCTTTGGTGGAGGTTTCAATTTTTCGGGGATTTTAGACTGACAAGGGGTCGGATCTGAACTGCACAGGACAGAACAGATTTGGGAGAAGAAAACAATTTTTAAAAATACAAAAATGACTTTAGAAATTACAAGAAAATTCGTGGATGATGGGGGTGGTGGATAGAACTCCCAATAAATTTGGGGATTCAAAAAAATAAAAATAAGTGGGTCGAAGAGGGGAAACGTAGGGTAGCTATGGCAGGATCTAAACAGAAGATAGAACTAGAAGGTGGAAATGCATGAAAATGAAAAAATAGCAAACAAAAGGTAAATGATAGGATTTTTTTGTGGAGGCTGGGGTGGACGTGGATGATTCACCCTCCAAGTTTGGATGCGATCTGAGCTCCTGATGGAGAGTTAAAAATCGCGGAGTAGGGATCTGTCCTGATGTAGATAGAATTTCGATGATGAAGACGGCGGCGCGATGGCGGTGCGATGGCGGCGGCGGCAGAAGTAGAATCCAGAGGGGCTAAGGAGAAGATAGAAGGGCATCACACTCAAGATTTAGCATAAATTCATCTGCAAGAGGGGGAGGGGTAGAGGAGGAGGGCACACCCTTCTTTGGCTCCAACCAAATTTCACAAATTTTTCTCTTCATTAATTCTTACAAAACACTATACATGGGTTTATATAGAAGGGGAGGAAGGGGGAGGGGGTTGGAATTCGTGGGAGAGAGGGGAGGGTAGCATTTTCTTCCCCCATGTGGTCAATTGGCCTAAAAATATAAAATACAAAATGTCATTTTAATGGGGGGCACCCCCTTGACTTAAGGGGAGGCATCTTGGACATTTTGTAACACTTGTCTCCCTTTGAATGTCAAACCATCTAGAAGCCAACCATGGACCTTTGACTGACCCCACATGGGCCCTAAGACTTAGGTGGACCAATAGGAAAGGAGATGGGGGGCCCCTGCTAGTCCTCATCGACTTTTGCACAAAAACCCAAAGAATCCTAAGGAATGACAAATTGACTTATAAAGTCTTACAGTTGTAAACCTACTTCTCAAGGATATAAATGCAAACTAAAAGGACACAAATATAAAAATAAAAGTTAGTGCCCGGTGTAGATTCCCATCATTAGGTTTGTCTTATGGCCCATTTTTCACAATTTAGCCAAATTAGATTTATCTTTGAGCCCATACTTTAATTAAAATTCTCTCTTGAGATTTTAATTTGTTTCCTTATAATTATTTTATATTTTAAGAATTCAACTTCATCGTTAAAATAAAGAATTTCAATTATTTAACCTAATTATTTGAGTTTTAGTCTTATTTAGCCCAACTAATATTAGGGATTTGGGAAATTTTAAATTTTAGAGATTAATTACTTCTTTTACACCCAATAAGCTTTTAATATTAGCCCATTTCACTATTTCAATTATTACAAAATTTATTTAGCTCATATTAATTATATCAAAATTATTCTTATTTTGTTCAAGAGATCATATTCATTTATTTTTTATATTATTTTTAGGAGAGTAAAATCAATTCAGCCCGCATGCGGCCCATTAACGCCAAGCCTAAGTCGGCCCAAGACCCGTCCAATGTGGACCAGGCCTCCCAACAGTTGGCAGCCCGCGCCAGGCCACCCAATAAAGATAGACAAAGGATTCACCAGCCCACAAGGGGCATTGACCCGGGCATCTCGGGTGCCGGATGACACTCCGATAACCGCGTGTTACTCCCGAACATTACCCCCGCCTTTGCCGACCTCTACTCCAGTAAGGGCAAGCACGTGTCTAAAACACCGTAAGACTTGCCTGGAAGCCGCACAGCCCAGACGAGTGGGTGCACAACAGGAAACTCCCCACAATCGCGAGGAGACGTTATCCCACAACTCACGCCTTTCCCTGTTAAGGGATGGGCCTCCACCGCCATGACAACTAGTATAAATAGACCTCCGATCAGGCGACAAAGGGACAGGCACACAGATCTACATACAGACACAAGCACACACGCAGAGACAACTCTACACACAGACATATGGAGATAGAGAGCCATATATAGAGAAGCGCTCATACCTACTTCCAAGAATGTCTCAGGCCCTGCGAGCACTCTCCAAGCACTCGCTGGATGCGACAAGCACCTCCGGAAGCCCCGTTCCGGCTCCAGGCTTGATCATTCTACTCCCAAACTCTTCTCTCCTCTTGGTCTTCTGTTGATCCTCTTCCAACACGGTCCTTACTTAAGCATCGGAGGGTTGTCTCCTGGGGTAACGCTGTCACACCCCGAGCGCGGAAGATACCCGGGGTCACGGCCAGCTTATATAGATCCAAGCAATCAGAGCAATAAGATTTTTTTTTGACAAAAGATAGAGTGCGCATAATAACTAAGATCTAAATTTCCAAAATAATACCAAAAGTCCAAGATGACAATTTTCGAATTAATCAATAGATAATGACCCAATTTAAACCATAAGGTTACATGCCTTAACATGTTCTGACCGCTAACATATCAAGAAATACAAGGTAGGGATTTAAGATACAAAAGACACGACTAGCTGACGGTTCAACGATCGGTGATTCTAGCACTCATCACTCGATCTCATTCCCATCCGGGTGGTGGTCGCTATCCAAGTTACCTGAAAAATGTTAGAATGCGACTGGATGAGCGAATCGCTTAGTAGGAATTATATCTCAAGTTCGAGCAATCTTTAAGTAAATTACATGTTATGTGTAATGCAAGTATATCTTATGCATGCTAGACAAGCGAGAAAGTCATGAACTGTATAGAAGAATATCGCATGATTTCAAGTACTATCAAGTGTTGACAAGTAAGATATCAAGAACTTATAGAAAGTATATTGCAGGATTTCAAGTACTATCAAGTGTTTACACAATTTTCCAAGAAAGCGAGGGACGAGTTCAAGCAAGTAATATCAAGCACATGTAATATCAAGTACGTGTAACTGGAATTGGCTATTTCAATCAAGCAAGTACTTTGCCCTTTTTTTTCGGGCCACGCAAGTCAAGTAATTATCCTTTTTTGGGCCACGCAAATCAAGTCAAGCAAGCAAGTAGTGTCACGAGAGAGTGAGTGGAATGTCTAAAGTCTAGCAAGCAAGTATTTCGGTGCAATGCTTAAACACCATGGTCAATCAACTCTCATGTGCACAAGTACCTTCGGGTGCTCCTCCCAGGACCAGATCGGGCCCTATACGCATAGCATTGAGTCATGTATTTGTTCGACATCCACTCTCATTTATAGCCAATATAGAATTCCATGGGTTTAACCATTGTAGGATATATATAAGGTAGATCATCATGGAATGGAGTTCAAGGACATATTTTCATGTAAAGATGAACTGCGATTTACACGGCATGAAACACGATACAAGTCGAAAATCTGGGTGGAATTGGAACCTCAAAGGCTGCCACAGGTTACTGAATTGGCACCCTTCGGGCAGCCATTATATCAGGAATTGGCGCCCTCACAGAGGGGCGTCCATTCTGGGACAACACAGGCTCTAAAAAATCAGGAAATCAGCACTTGGGGAAATGGTGCCCAGAGGGTTGGCATCATTTAACCAATTGGCGCCCATGAGGCTGCCTTTATTTCAGTAAATGGCTCCCAGAGGGCTGCCATTATTCAGGAAATGGGGCCCTGGTGGGTGTCATTATTCAGCTAACGGGCGCCTGATTTAGGGGCACCCAATCAAGTTTTTATCTATTTTTTTCTTTTTGTTTGCCCTAAAGAAATGGCGCCCCTCTACAGTGTCACCATTTAATTGGCGACCATGCAGAGAGTCATTAATCAAGTAAATGGCACCCTGGTCAGGGGCACCCATTCCTCTTGGGTCATCTACGCACCGCGTAGGTACGTTTTGAGACACAAGTAATTATTCATGATTTCTAAAGTTCTTGGAATCAATAAATAAGGACATGGATAGATAGATAAAATTATCAGGATCTCAGAATCATCCTCATGTAAGAATATTACAGTTTAGTTTCATAGATATTAATTTTCTAAACATGGTGTTTATTAATTACTGGAAATGAATTAGCGACTATCTGGAGGGGCTTTAATTAATGGGCGCCCAAGACTGGATCACCCATTCAGGAATAGGCGACCTAGGCGACCCAGTGATGGGCGCCCATTACCTGGCATGCTATATTTTAGACCGTAAAACTAGTGTAATAGGATATATTTGATTTCTGTAAATCCAGTGTAACAGACTATATATAAAACCAGTGTAACAGGCTATAGTTGATCTACTTAAAACCCGTGTAACATGCTATATAATATGGAACGGGCTGTATAACATGGCAGATGGATTACACTAGCACTACTCATGCATGTTATGTTACCCTATATTAGCTACAAGTTGGGCTACATCTTGAGAACACCTACGTTTTTGGAGTGATACACGAGGTACAGGTAAGAGAGAATAAAGAAAGCCAAGCTCCTCTGCACGTTCCTTTCTTCGGGAGAACAAATATTAAAGAAAGCTAAAGCTTCAGCAGCAGGACGTAGAATGTAGGAAGAAGACACCCCTTTACGTCTTCTGAGGAAAAGAAGGGAAATATTCCCTTCTGCAGGCAACAGGATGACGGCAATAGCCTTTGCCTACTCTCAATAAAGGGAATAATTATAGGGAACGTCAGCTGCTAGCGAAAAGCAAACGGTTTATTGCTTTGCGGGTCCATAGCCAGCGAAACGAGGCTGTTCGTGTTTCAAACATTTCTAGAAGAATGGTCCTTTTTGCATGTTTAGAAAATGGCGCCCATGTAAGTGGGCGCCTATTAAATAACGCCCTTGTAGGAGGGCGTTAAATGGCGCCCTTGATTGGGGCGCCTATTCATGTTTGGACAAGGCTGGACCCCTTCACGTGTGTTGGTCTGTAGGATATATATATATATATATATATATATATATATATATATATATATATATATAATTGGTTGGTGGCCCCATGGAGGGAATTAGCGCCCTTGCATAGGGGCACTAATTTGGTAATTGGCGCCCTGGTAAGGGGCGCCCATTCCCTTTGTTTTGGAAAAGTGAAAACCCCCATACGTGCTATCAATGTGTGGGTATGTAAGTGATGTTGGGCCTCTTAAATGTAGGTATATTTATATAGTGGCCCTCATAAGGTATAGTTCTTTTTATAAGGCCTTCATGTAGAATTATTTATTTAGAAAAAGTTCAATTTTTCTCTATCATTTTTATCCGGGGTGCTACACCCTCCCTACTTAGAAGAATTTGGTCCCCAAATTCAACTGCATATACGGAGATATGGAGGGTGCGGAGTACTTACAGACTAGAATAGTTTTGGAAATCTCTTCCTCATAGATTCCTCGGTTTCCCATGTAGCTTCTTCTTCTAAGCATCGATTCCATTGGATATTCACCAAAGGGATCGTCTTGTTCCTCAAAACTCAGACTTCTCGGTCGAGGATCTTCATTGACTTTTGCTCGTAGGTAAGGTTCTTCTGTATCACTAAGTCATTGTGGTCAATGACGTGGAAAGGATTGTGCACATACTTCTTCAGTAAGGAAATATGGAATACATTATGCACTTCTAATAGTTGTGGAGGCAAGGCAATGCGATAAGCCACCTCGCCCACTCTTTCCAATACCTCGAATAGACCAATAAACCTCGGTGTAAGCTTGCCCTTAACACCGAATCTTCTAATACCTCGATTGGGAGATACCTTGAGAAAAATATGTTCTCCAACTTGGAACTCCAGATCTCTTCTTCTGTTGTCAGCATATGACTTCTGCCTGGACTGTGATATCTTGAGTCTTTCTCGAATGAGACGTATCTTCTCGGTTGAATCTCTTACCATATCTGGGCCTAGAAGTTGTTTATCACCGACCTCATCCCAGCATATTGGAGATCGGCAACTCCTGTCATAAAGTGCCTCGAAAGGTGCCATTTGGATATTGGCTTGATAGCTGTTATTATAGGCAAATTCGGTAAGGGATAAGTGGTCATGCCAGCTACCGCCGAAATCTATAATACATGCCCTTAACATATCTTCAACAACTTGATTTGTCCTTTCAGTTTGACCATCTGTCTGGGGATGGAAAGTAGTTCATATCCATAATGCATAATCTGATGTCATCAAATGGAAGAATAATGTACCAATAAATAGAGTTAGCCACATCTGGGAAGAGGTTCGACAGAATGGACAATATTTTACCCATCATGAGTGGGTTTGGTCTAACCCAACTTCACAAATAGCTTCACACTATGCTTGGCAAGCTGATCTTAACAAGCTACCCACAGCTGATAACCTACAAAAAAAGGGATTCTACCTTCCTAGCAGATGTCCTCTATGCAACCAGGGCAGAGATACCCAAGATCACCTTTTCTTTGGATGCTCCTTTACTAGCTGGGTGTGGAAACAGATTTTGATAAGATTTGATCTGCATAGAAGGCCGACCATTGGTCTGTGCAATGAACTTCAACTTCTGCAAGCCCAATTTCAGAATTCTGGTCAGATAATTAAGTTTGCTAGACTCTTGTTTCGCATTTCCATATGGAAACTATGGAAGGAAAGATGTGTCAGAATCTTTGGAGACACTACTACCTCCAAATCTGTAATCCTCATTCAAATACTTGAAGATGCAAGAAGTTGCATGGAGTTCCAAGGGAAGAAGAGACTAACTAGAAGGGAAAAAAATATCGTCAGTAGATTCATTCTATTTATTCCTCGTTCAGTAGATTGAAAACCGATGTAGGTGTCAAATTACCATATCAACACATGCATCGGTTTTGATACCATAAGTGAGCACAGTAGCTCTACTTTGCAGACTTATGATGTACAGTTACTTTTCCATTTAATAGAAGCTCTATACCATTAACTACCATTTTTTTTTTGAGTTTCGCCCCCAGAGAGATTTCAAAATTATAGTGGAACTCAAAATAACTCATTTTATTCAATATCTTTATGGGGAAAAGAAGTACCTAAGACGATCAACATAAATTTACTTTTCTCAACGATAATGAATAATAATGAAAGCGTTTATTTTTTCCTAAAAATACATATCAATTTGATGGGAATGTAATAAATCGGATGCGATACTTTACTACTCATTTTTTGAAAAAAAAATATACTTCTATGTATCCCCACGAATCGGACAATACTATGTTATTTCCTTTGCTTATATTGGTAGTATTTACTCTGTTTGTTAGATTCATAGGAATTGCTTTTGGTCTGAAAGTAGAAATTCTAGTATGAGAACTAGTGTTAATAGCATTGATTTCAATATAAGAGGAAGATCTAATGATTTCGATATAAATCAAAAATACAGACATTTATGGGTTCTGTGCGAAAATTGTTATGGATTAAATTACAAAAAAACTTTTAAGTCAAAACTGAATATTTGTGAACAGTGTGGATATCATTTGAAAATGAGTAGTTCAGAGAGAATCAAACTTTTGATTGACCCGGGTACTTGGGATCCTCTGGATGAGAGTATGGTCTCGATGGACCCCATTGAATTTCATTATTAAGGTAAGAGTCTTCGTAAACCGGGCTATCCTTATGGCACGTCTCTTTAAAGTTAAAGTGAAATTCATCCTTTATTTTTTCTTTTCCATTCGCTGAGATTTTGTTCATTTCATTTTTTTGTGCGGATCTTCTTTTTCTTCGGACCCAAAAGAAAGGTTTTCCTGAGAAAGACGATCAAACAATTCCAAATCAGGGTCCTTGCGGATCGGATCATCCGTATAGGATAAAAAAAGAAACTCCAGATATTTGCTATCCTTCTCTTTGAATGAGATCTCAATTCGAGCTACGGTTTCATTAGATATCTTACAACTAGAATTTTGTAGACTTTTTCAGAAATGGAAAGTAAAGCGTGGGTCTCTGTCAGATAAGATCGACATAGGGACTCCATGCAATCTAACCATTTCTTTGATATACAAAGCAGCAAGGATATCAACTGACCATCGGCTCTTGATGGGCAAGAAATGAGCCAAGTTAGTTAAACGGTCAATGATTACCAAAATTCCATCATATCCGCCTCTAGACTTGGGCAAGCCCATGATAAAATCCATGCCGATATCCTCCCATTTCCAATTGGGAATATCTAGCGGATGTAATTTTCCAGCGGGTTTCTGATGTTCCGCCTTCACTTGTTGGCATGTCAGACAGCGAGACATGAAGTCCGCTACCTCCCTTTTCATATTAGGCCACTAGAAAGTCCGTTTCAAGTCTTGGTACATCTTAATGGCTCCAGGGTGAATTGTGTATCTTGATTGGTGAGCTTCTTCAAGAACCTTATTCTTCAACTCAGGACAGTCGGGTACACATGTCTGTTCGTGGAATAGCAATCTACCATCGGGTGCCAGCTTGAAATCGAGTCTCTCATCTAGCTTGTCCTTTATTTCCACCAGTGCAGGATCTTCTTCTTGTAGTTTCTTAATTTCAGGTAGCAAATCTGGATGTAGACTCATGTGGGATAGTGTAATACACCCGTTCTTCTCATCTGTATTTATATTGAGTTCAGAGAGTTTCTCCAGCAACTTCCATTCTTGAATCATACAACTGGCAAAGTTGCTCTCGGCTTCTGACTAAGGGCATCTGCTATAGAGTTACCCTTGCCAGGATGGTATTGTATAGTGAAGTCAAAATCCATGAGGTATTCAAGCCAACGCCTTTGCCTCATATTTAGTTCTTTCTGGGAGAATAGATACTTGAGGCTTTTATGATCGGAGTACACAATGAATTGTTCTCCGTAGAGGTAGTGTCTCCAGATCTTTAAGGTGAATACTACTGCGGCAAGCTGTAAATCATGCACCGGGTAGTTCTCTTCATGCTTCTTTAATTGCCAGGAAGAGTATGCAATGACTCTCCTATCTTACATTAATACACACCCGAGGCCAATACCAGAAGCATCGGTATATACCTCATACTTCTCTCCTTCGATTGTTAATGATAAGACTGGGGTAGTGGTCAAGAGATCTTTCAAAGCTTGGAAACTCTTCTCACAGTCTTCATTCCACTCATAAGGCACGTCCTTGCGATTCAACCTGGTGAGAGGAATAGCAATCTTTGAGAAGTCCTTAATGAAATGCCGGTAGTAACCAGCTAGACCCAAGAAGCTTCGAATCTCTGTTGCACTTGTTGGTTGATCCCAGTTCTTTATGCCCTCGACCTTCGAAGGGTCGACAGAAATTCCATCCTTCGAGACGATATGGCCCATGAAGGATACTTCCTCGAGCCAGAACTGGCATTTGCTTAATTTGGCATACAATTTATTTTCTCTCAATATTTGCAATGCCTTCATCAGATGTTCTTCATGGTCTTCTTAAGACTTTGAATAGATCAGAATATCATCAATAAAGACCACAATAAATTGGTCTAAGCGAGGACTGAATATGTTGTTCATTAACTGCATAAAGGCTACAGGGCCATTTGTTAGTCCGAAAGGTATAACAGTAAATTCGTAATGCTCATACCTACTTTAGAATGCAATTTTATGAATATCTTCATCCTTGATTCTTAGTTGAGGATAACCAGACCTGAGATCTATCTTGGAGAAGTATTTAGCTCCAGATAATTGATCGAACAGCTCATCAATTCTCGGCAGTGGGTAGTTGTTCTTGATTGTAAGGTGATTTAGTTGCCGATAGTCGATGCAGAGTCTCATCGATCCGTCCTTCTTTTTGAAGAATAGCACGGGTGCTCCCCATGGGGAAGTACTCGGTTTGATGAAACCCTTTTTAAATAATTCCATTAGCTGCTCTTTTAGCTCCTTAAGCTCAGCGGGGGACATTTTGTAAGGTGCCTTGGAAACAGGACCAGTGCCAGGGACAAGGTCGATTGTGAACGACACTTCCCTTTTCGGGGGTAAGCCGGGCAATTCTTCTGGAAAGATGTCAGGAAAATCCCGAACTATACGGATGTCTCCAAGTTTAAACTCCTTGACTTCCGTAGAAGTCACAAATGCTATGAAAGCCACACATCCTTTATTTATGAGTTTACTAGCTTGGAGAGTTGAGATAAGATGTGATCTATTCCGAGGGCTACTATAAACCAACTCGGGGTAATCCACAAAAGTTATCTTATCATTCCGACAATCTACAGTTGCTCGGTGAGTGGATAACCAGTCAGCACCTAGTATGACATCATACCCCTTCCTATCTAGGCATATCAGGTTGACAGGCAAATTGTTTCCTTTAACCATAACCTCGCAGTTTGGGTAGTGATGTGTGATATCTGACTCGTTCCCAAGAGGTGTAGATATGACCAAATCAAACAGTTCAGGTTTCTTAGAAAATGAAGCAGCAAATTTCTTGGAAACGAATGAATGAGTTGCTCCAGTATCAAATAAACCTTTTGCAGTCTTAGGACAAATAATTAGTGTACCTTCCATAATTCCACCTTCCGTGGGTTCCGTCTCGTGGAGAGCTTGCAGACGGCCTTGTTTATTTGTCGGACGCTTCTCATCTTTAGTGGTTTGCACATTCATCAATGGGCAATCAGGGATTCGATGTTCTCGGCTTCCACATCAGAGATAGGCTCCTAATTTTCTCCAGCATTCCTCGGTCTTATGACTGGCCTTGTCACAATACTTGCAAACCTCCTTAGAAGGTGTGGTGGTGGAGAATGGCTTGTCATTCTTCTGAAATTTCTTTTCTTTAGAGAATTCCCCTCCATTATAGAACCTCTTCTTGTTAAATGATGGTTTGAAATTTCCCAGGCTTGTGACAGGTTCCTTCATGTACCTTCCTCAAATCTTATCAGAAATTTCAGTGGCGTCCTCTAGCAACTGGGTATGCCGAACCATTTCTGAATAGACTTGGATGTCCATCGACGCAAGTTGTGTAATGTAATGGGGCCGTAGCCCGTTGAGGAACCTTCTTGCCTTCATCTTTTCAGTACATACCAAGTGGGGTGCATATCTGGATAGTCTTGAGAACTGAGCCTCATATTCAGCCACCTTCAGGGACCGTTGTTTTAGTGCGGCAAATTCCGCGGCCTTCTTCTCCTGAATGTGGCCGGAGAAGTACTTGTTGTTTTATTGTTCAACAAACTCATCCCATGTGACATGGTCACCGGGCAATGTCACTTCTACAGATTCCCACCAACATCGAGCATCCCGCTCCAATTGGAATGTGGCCAGTAGAACCCTTTCTTTATCCGTGCATTGCATGACACGAAAAATTCTTTCAATTTCTTTTAGCCAATTATCTGCATCCTCGGGGTCAGCCGAACCTGTGAACCTTGGTGGGTTCATGTTACGAAAACCTCTGTGGAGATCACCAGCTCCACGGTTAGCACCGCCTTGCACCACTTACTATAGCGCCTGCGTAAGACCTTAAACGGTGCGCTGCATCTCGCGCCATTGTGCTCTTTCAGTGGCCATAATCCTATAAGGGAATTTAAACATAATAAATATCAGGTTTAATTTTAAGGTAGGGTGTCATTATAGAACTTAACCCATGGCTCTATCCATCTCACTGGATGTAGGGAGTAAACCTATCCTTGGACTTGGGTTTTTTCTAGGAATTTGAAATCCTAGGCTCTGATATCACGAAGACTGTCACGCCCCGAGCGCGGAAGATACCCGGGGTCGCGGCCACCTTATATAGATCCAAGCAATCAAAGCAATAAGATTTTTTTTTGACAAAAGATAGAATGCGCAAAATAACTAAGATCTAAATTTCTAAAATAATACCAAAAGTCCAAGATGACAATTTTCAAATTAACCAAAAGATAATGACTCAATTTAAACCATAAGGTTACAAGCCTTAACATGTTCTGACCACTAACATATCAAGAAATACAAGGTAGGGACTTAAGATACAAAAGACACGACTAGCTGACGGTTCAACGATCGGTGATTCTAGCACTCATCACTCGGTCTCATTCCCATCCATGTGGTGGTCGCTATCCAAGTTACTTGAAAAATGTTAGAATGTGATTGGATGAGCGAATCGCTTAGTAATAATTATATCTCAAGTTCGAGCAATCTTTAAGTAAATTACATGTTATGTGTAATGCAAGTATATCTTATGCATGCTAGACAAGCAAGAAAGTCATGAACTGTATAGAAGAATATCGCATGATTTCAAGTACTATCAAGTGTTGACAAGCAAGATATCAAGAACTTATAGAAAGTATATTGCAGGATTTCAAGTACTATCAAGTGTTTACACAATTTTCCAAGAAAGCGAGGGACGAGTTCAAGCAAGTAATATCAAGCACATGTAATATCAAGTACGTGTAACTGGAATTGGCTATTTCAATCAAACAAGTACTTTGCCCTTTTTTTCGGGCCACGTAAATCAAGTAATTGTCCTTTTTCAGGCCACGCAAGTCAAGTCAAGCAAGCAAGTAGTGTCACAAGAGAGTGAGTGGAATGTATAAAGTCTAGCAAGCAAGTACTTTGATGCAATGCTTAAACACCGTGGTCAATCAACTCCCATGGGCACAAGTACCTTCGGGTGCTCCTCCCGGGACCAGACCGGGCCCTATACGCACAACATTGAGTCATGTATTTGTTCAACATCCACTCTCGTTTATAGCCAATATAGAATTCCAAGGGTTTAACCATTGTAGGATATATATAAGGTAGATCATCATGGAATGGAGTTCAAGGACACATTTTCATGTAAAGATGAACTATGATTAACACGGCACGAAACACGAGACAAGTTAAGAATCTGGGTGGAATTGACACCTCAAAGGCTGCCATAGGTTACTAAATTGGCACCCTTCGGGCAGCCCTTATATCTAGAATTGTCACCCTCACAGAGGGGCGCCCATTCTGGGACAACACAGGCTCTGAAAAATCAGAAAATTAGCACTTGGGGAAATGGCGCCCAGAGGGGTGCCATCATTTAACTAATTGGCGCCCATGGGGCTGCCTTTATTTCAGTAAATGGCACCCAGAGGGCTGACATTATTCAAGAAATGGTGCCCTGGTGGGTGTCATTATTCAGCTAATGGGCGCCTCATCTAGGAGCGCACATTCAAGTTTTTAGCTATTTTTTTCTTTTTGTTTGCCCTAAAGAAATGGCGCCCCTCTGTAGTGTCACCATTTAATTGGCGACCATGCAGAGAGTCATTAATCAAGTAAATGGCACCCTGGTCAGGGGCGCCCATTCCTCTGGGTCATCTAGGTGCAGGTACGTTTTGAGACACAAGTTACTATTCATGATTTCTAAAGTTCTCGGAATCAAGAAATAAGAACATGGATAGATAGAGAAAATTATCAGGATGTCATAATCATGATCATGCAAGAATATTAGAGTTTAGTTTCATATATATTAATTTTCTAAACATGGTGTTTATTAATTACTAGAAATGAATTAGCGACTATCTGGAGGGTCTTTAATTAATGGACGCCCAAGATTGGGTCGCCCATTCAGGAATAGGCGACCCAGTGATGGGCGCCCATTACCTGGCATGCTATATTTTAGACTATAAAACTAGTGTAATAGGATATATTTGATTTTCGTAAATCCAGTGTAACAGACTATGTATAAAACCGGTGTAATAGGCTATAGTTGATCTACTTAAAACTTGTGTAACATGTTATATAATATGGAACGGGATGTATACCATGGCAGATGGATTACACTAGCACTACTCATGCATGTTATGTTACCCTATATTAGCTACGAGTTGGGCTAGATCTTGAGAACACCTACCTTTTTGGAGTGATACACGAGATACAAGTAAGAGAGAATAAAGAAAGCCAAGCCCCTCTGCACGTTCCTTTCTTTGGAAGAACAAATACTAAAGAAAGCCAAAGCTTCAGTAGTAGGACGTAGAATGCAGGAAGAAGACGCCTCTTCACGTCTTCTGAGGAAAAGAAGGGAAATATTCCCTTCTGTAGGCAGCAGGATGATGACAATAGCCTCCGCCTGCTCTCAATAGAGGGAATAATTATAGGGAACGTCAGTTGCCAGCGAAAAGCAAATGGTTTATTGCTTTGCGGGCCCATAGCCATCGAAACGAGGTTGTTCGTGTTTCAAACATTTCTAGAAGAATGGTCCTTTTTACATGTTTAGGAAATGGCGCCCATGTAAGGGGGCGTCCATTAAATAACGCCCTTGTAGGTGGGTTTTAAATGGCGCCCTTGATAGGGGCGCCTATTCATGTTTGGACACGGCTAGACCCCTTCACGGGTGTTGGTCTGTAGGATATATATATATATATATATATATATATATATATATATATATATATATATATATATATATATATAATTGGTTGGTGGCCCCATGGAGGGAATTAGCGCCCTTTCATAGGGGCACTAATTTGGTAATTGGCGCCCTGGTAAGGGGCGCCCATTCCCTTTGTTTTGGAAAAGTGAAAACCCCCATACGTGTTATCCATGTGTGGGTATTTAAGTGATGTTGGGCCTCTTAAATGTAGGTATATTTATATAGTGGCCCTCATAAGGTATAGTTCTTTTTATAAGGCCTTCATGTAGAATTATTTATTTAGGAAAAGTTCAATTTTTCTCTATCATTTTTATTCGGGGTGCTACAAACACACAGGGCTCCTTTTGATGCCTTCTCTTTGGTGTTTGCAGGCTTCCACGGGTGACTAGACATTCTTCATGTTAGTTGAAGAATAATGGATCTAGAGGGGGGTGAATAGATCCTCTGCCAATTTGAATGCTGACTTCTAGGACTTGAGATAAACTTAGCAATAGTGGAACTTAGGATTTCACCGCAATTCAGACCAAGACACAGAGATATCACACTTAGAATTTGGCAGTCCTAATCATGCATCTAGCGCAAAGCAACAGCCACAAACACATGCACAGGGAGACAATGTTTTTTAGGTGGTTCGGTCACCTTACAGAGGTAACCTACGTCCACCCCTCACTCAATCTAAGTGAGGCTTCACTACATGCAACAGCACGATCAACAAGGGAATCGATCTCTTACAACCCCTGCCTCATAGCTTGACCAACGAGTTGAGTCACAACTCATAAGATCGCTGTCAAATAGCTTGCGGGCTGCACAGCCCAAACCCCATATCGCAGCTAACCCAAGCTAGATCTGACCCCTACTATGACAAGTAGGTTCCCAGTACAGTAATGATCAGAAATGAAGAAAAAAAAAAGAACAAAATATATAAACATAGATTGAAATAAGAGTTATCTCCCCAATGTAGTAGATGGCACGATCTGTGGAAGAGGTTAGTCCGCAGCTATTTGGACAACCTCGATCTCAGCACTGTCGCTTCAGATCTCACAATGCAGCTTCTCCCAACCTTGAGAAGCTTCAGATCTCCACGGATGCTTGGATGCTCTCAGAGACTCTCCCCAGACTCTCTCTCTCGAACTGGTTTCTTCTCCACACGCAGACTGTAAGACCCGGTAGTTAACAGATTTTTATCGGTATTGAAATATAAATAATTTCATGAGTTTAGGCTATTTTAATAGGCTTAATGGGCCTACTTTAATGGGTTTAGCCATTTATACAAGATTTGGTAAGCTAGATAGGGCATATTTGCAATAGTACTCATTTTGATGCCTTATTGAAATTAAAGGTCTAATAACCAAAAAAAATAGGCAAATGCTCATTTGTTTTGAAACCATCGAAGAGAGGTTTTCCTTTCTTTCTCTCCCACGTTGGTCTCTCCCCTCTCTTTGCTCTCTTGGTGGTGTGATCACCCCGGGCCATTATCGGCTTGGCAGGAGCCACCCTTGGCGAGCCCAAGGTGTTGGTGTTGAGAAGGTGCCGCCGAGGAAGCGACCCTTGGAGCATGGAGGAAGATTTTTCATCGAGTAGGGCCAGTTCTCTCATGAAGAACGGGCAAGGAACGGCGTTTCAGTCGCGAACCAAGTAGGGGAATGACTTTCTACTCGCCTTAGGATTTATTTCCTATCGTTTGCATGCTCATTTACTTGGTTAGATGCTTGGTTTGAGTTGAATGCATGAACATAGTCAATTATGTTATAAATCCATGAAAGTCCACTCAAGCCTATTGTATTTATGCTTTTGGATGTGTTAGTGGTTGGAAATGAGCATGTATTGGCAGGTTTTAGGCTTAGAAATTGTATTCCCATCGATTTGAATCGATTGGGGGGGGGTTACCATTTGGTTTCCCCCATTTTTGGTGCTCTGGAAGAGTTGCGGTCCTTCCATGGACCATTTTTATTTGGGGTATAGGCGGCGAAGCGTAGCGGCCTAGGGCTGACCGCTACTGTCTGAAGACGGTCATATCCCTGACCGCCAAAGAACAGTAACGGCCTAGCATCTGACCGCCATGCTCCTTCATCCTATTGTGGCGGTGTAAGCTTAGCGGCTCAGACCGGACCATTTTTATCATGGGGCGGTCAATCGCGTGACTATCGCTTGATCAGAGCGGCCCTGTCCAGACCGCTACTCTCATAATGTATGTATGAAGCGTTCGTAGCTTAGCGGCCCTAGGCAGACCGCTAGTGTCATTGAAGTGGCCTGTCGTTGGACCGCCATCTGACTTTTGTGGTCCAGTCTAGATCGCCAAGTCCCTGCAGTTCGTGAATTCAATCATGCTTATTTAATTATGCGTTTAATGTTGCATATTCGCCATGTTTAAACATTTTTATAAACTGTGGCATATTTTTATAACCCAGTAGAGTTATTTATTCTTTCTTTGTGATTGAGCCACTAGATGTAGCCCGATGACCTTTAGTGTTGGTCCATCTGGGAGAGGTGGCGGGGCAATCCCGGTGTACGATTTTATGCTAGTTTCCGTGGGCCCCCTTGCTTGTTAGTAGCGTCCTACTGGGGGGAAAACTAGCTAGAGGCTTGGCTCAAGGCATTGAGCTAGTGTGTGCACACGTGGTCAGGGGCGTGGACTTACACTGACGAGTGTGACCCTAACTAGTACTTGACTTTGATTACTGTTCCGTGTCTCACTTGCCGCGTTCCAGGCGAGTGGAGATACCTGAGACGCAGTATAAGTCGTCAGTGGACGCGTCTGATCTTCTTTCTGGTGGTCCTTTCTTTCTCCTGTCACTTGGTCTTTTGGAATTTAATTCTATTGGTAGATATATGATTCTCGTGCTTAATTATTCGCTTTAATTAGTGTGAAATTAAATGGCATTTATGTTTAGCTATATTTAATTATTCATGTTCCTTTACAGCTTATTGATCTGGTATTGTTACATGCCACTGTATCATTCATTGTGATTAATTGCTTCTTTATGAATTTAGCTGCGAGGTAGGGATCTGCGTGACCCCTACTGAGTCAATGAAATAAGATTCACCCTTCCTTTCCAGGTGAGGCGCAGCAGTAGTCCGCAGGTTTTTCACGTGCTTTTGGCGGGCAGTCTTATGTGCCAGCAATGGTCTCTCTTTCTCTTTTGACCGGGGTATGCCCCGTGTGGTTATCTTCTTTTGGCTCCTATTTTGTGTTGGGGGCTTATTCTATGTAGATCTAGACTATTATGTAAATATAACACTCTGATCTGGTAAATTACTTCCGTTTAAAGTTATTATTTCTTTAAAATGCGTGTGTAATTTCAGCTCGTTATGCACCCCCACAACCTCCTTTCCAACCCTTACGAAGCCTCATCAGCTCTTGGGTGGCGTCTCCGAGTTCTTGGTATCGGGTTACCAGTATCCAGACCTCCGGGTCGTTACACAGACTCTCCTCGAAGGTGCTACTTCCCCAAGAACAGCTTCTACCCTCCTTCTCTCCTCTTTTCATTTTACAGAAAATGTGCTTTTATATTGTTCTGAGCAAGGAAGATCATGTGGTGCCCATCTGATCAGAAGTTGTTAGGATAAGAGAATATTTCCCGCCAGATAGACATTCTCGAAGGTGGTATCCTCGTACACGATCTTCAAATGATTGGTCCTTGGACCATGTGCCCAAGAGGGACCCACTTTAAGTTCACAAACAACTACTTTCGTGATGAGTCGACTTGGTGTAGATATTGAGTCGACTTGTTCTTTGAACTGGGCGAGACTCAAGCTTCTGGAAGACTGTGAGTCGACTTGTTTTTTTTTTTTAATCAGATCAATACCTACTAGGGGAGACAAGAGAGTGCTCACCCCTCCAAAGAAGTGGTGAGTTGGTCACTCCATCGCCACCCACCTAGCAGGGAATTTTATTATATAAATGCATATAAAAGTACAAGCATATGAGGCTAGGGCTAGAGTGTAATGACCCAGCTTCCCGAATACCGAAGACCTGATACCACTAGGACCATGAGACGCCACCCAAGAGCTGATGAGGCTCTGAAAGGGTTGGAAAAGAGGTTGTGGGTGCATAAAGATCTACAATCACACGCGCATTTTGAAGAAATATTTACATTAAGCAGAAGCAAGATTTACATTACCAGAGTTTTATAATTATACATTAGTCCAGAAATACAAAGTACAAGTCCAAAATATACATGAACCAAAAGAGAACAACTACACGGGGCATACCCCGGAGTGGACCACACTGGCACTACGACTGGCCGCCAAAACCACGTGGGAAACCTGTAGCACCCCAGATAAAAATAATAGAGAAATCGACTTTTTCTTAAATAAATAAACTCTTAAATAACTCTATATGAAGGCCAAATAAAAAGAAATATTGTAGCCCTATACTTAATGAGGGCCACTATATATATATATATATATATATACATACATATATATATATACATATATTTAAGAGGCCCAACATCACTTAAAGACCAACACATAGATAACACATATAGGGGTTTTCTTTTTTCCAAACAAAAGGGAATGGGCGCCCCCTTACAAGGTAGCCAGTTCCATTGAATGGGTCAACCCAGTTAATGGGCATCCCTCCATATGGGCAAAGTTTAATGGGCACCCTTCTCTTGGGCGCCAATTCCTAATAGGGAATACAACTGTTCTTCTAGAAGGTTTTGAAACAAGAACAGCATGCTTTCGCTGGCAATGGACCCCTTCCCTGGCAATGGACCCTTAGGTTCTCTTTCCCTATAATTATTTCCCCTCTGTCGAACGTGCGATGGTCATTGTCATCATCATGCTGCTGTTCTCATCTCCACCTGTAGAAGAGAAGGATCTTCCTTCTTTTCTTCACGAGAAGAAGATGTGAAGGGCATCTTCTTCCTGCGCTCTCCTTCCTACTGCTGAAGCTTTGCTGAAGAGAACGTGAAGGGGGCTTGGCTTTCTTTCTTCTACTATTACCGGTACCTCGTTAATCACTCCAAAAAGGTAGGTGTTCTCAAGATTTGGCCCAACTCATAGCTAATATAGGGTAACATGCATGAGTAGTACTAGTATAATCCATCTTCTCCATATTATATAGCATGTTACACTGGTTTACGGAGACCTGATGCATGCTTGTAAATGGCGCCCAAGAGGCTCCCATCAATTAATGGGCGACCAGCCCATGGGTGCCCATTCTTGAATGGGTGACCCGATGAACAGGCGCTCATTAAATGATGACAATGACATAGGCGCCAATTCCCTTTTCCAGTAATTAATAAACACCGTGTTTATAAAATTTATATCTATGACATGAAACCCTAATATTCTTGCATGAGCATGATCTTGAAATCCTAATATTTTTCTCTGTCTACCCATGTCTTTACTTCCTGATTCTGTGAACTTTAGAAATTATGAATAGTGTTTTGTGTCTCAAAACGTACCTAGCTGATGCGTAGAATCACACAGCAATGGGCGCCCATGCCTTGGGCGCTACTTCATTGAATAGCGACCCTCTGCGGAGTCACCCATTAATTGGTGACTCTGTGAGTGGGCGCCAATTCCTTTAGAAAAAAAATGAATGAATGAATATTGGATTTTGAGGATTGGGTGCCCCTCTGAATAGGCGCCATTTCCTCAAATAATGGCACCTGTCTGGGCACCATTTCCTCAAATAATGGCACTCACCTGGGCGCCAATTCTTGAAAGAATGTATCACAGTTTTCACCGTGAGGATTGGGCACCCCTGTGAACAGGCACCATTTCCTAAATTAATGGCACCAGTCTAGACGCCATTTAGTCAATAAATGGCACCGGTCTGGGCGCCATTCTATCAATAAATGGTACCTGTCTGGGCGCCATTTTCTTGAGTATGGATTTCTAGATTTCTCAAGCTTCTGTCTAACCCACACCGCGGGTTCTAGGCACTGTTATCTCAGTCCGCAGATGCAATCCCACATTTCTGGCATTTCTCGTACACCCCTCACTCTCGGTGATGTTTGAGCCCTCCGCGGGATATTCCTTCCTTCGGACTGGCGATTTCATCATTGGGACCTCCGTAAGTCTATGCTAGCCTTGGATTCGCTCAAGGCAGCTGAGCAGGTTGTACATCAAAACCCATAATCCCCTTGAATGCCATGTCACACTGAAGAGAACATGGTAGCCTAGCCTTATGGTGTGCCATCCTGGCCATTGTGAGAAGTTCCCTACGTTCTGGAATGGGCGACCCCTCCAGAAGTGACAAATTCTTGAATGGGCGCCCTCTATACAGGCACCATTTCCTTCTGCCCCCTGTCCTGTTCACAGAATGTGTGCCCCTCTCTGTGGGCGCTAATTCTGTAATAAATGGCTGCCAGAAGGGCACCAATTATATAATCTGTGGCAGCCCTAGAGGCGCCAATTCCACCCAAATTTTTGATATATCATGCGTGTTATGTGGTTTAGTCACAGTTCATCCCTACAGGATAATCTGTTGTTGAACTCTGTTCCATGAGATCCACCTTATGTTCCTACGATGGTTAAATCCCTGGAATTCTATATTGGCTATAAACTAGAGTGGATGTCGAAAGAAATACATGACTCAATGCTGGCATTAATGGGGCCCGATCTAGTCCTAGGAGGAGCACCCGAAAGTACTTGTGCCCAATGGAGCTATATTGATCACGGTGTGGCATTGCACCGAAGTGCATGACTTGCTAGATATAAGGCATTCCACTCACTCTCTCGTGACAATACTTGACATTTCTTGCGTGCTTGACTTGACTTGCGTGGCCCGGAATGGGCGAGTACTTGCTTGATTGAAATAGCCAAATTCTAGTAACACGTACTTGATATTACATGCTTAAACATTGGTTCTTACTTTCTTGGAGAAATTGTGCAAACACTTGATAGTACCTTATTGATACCTTGAAATCATGCGATATTCTTCGCTAAAGTTCTTGATATCTTGCTCGTCCTGCATGCATAACTATACCTGCATTGCACGCAACATGTAATTATTTAAAGCATTGCTAGTTCTTGAGATATAATTCCTACTAAGCATTCGCTCATCTAGTTTTATTCCAACATTTTTCAGGTAAATCGGATAGCGACAACCGATCGAATGGGAATGAGACCGAGTGAAAAGTGCTAGAACCATCGATCATCGAACTGTCATCTAGTCGCATCTTTTGTTTTCTTGAGTCCTTACCTTTGTACTTCCAGTTATGTTAGTCTAGTTCGTCGGAGCGTGTTAAGGCTTGTAACCTTGTGATTTAATTTGGGTCATTATCATTATGGTTAATTGGATCAATGTCATCTTGGAATATTGGTATTATTTTAGACATTTAAAGTCTTAGTTATTATGTTCCATGTCTTTTGCACACTTTGTCTTTGTATCGAAAATCTTATTGCTCTGATTGACATGATCGATATAAACTCGTCATGCGTACCTGGTCCCTTCTGCGCTCGGGGCGTGACCGTTTCTGTGGTATCAGAGCCTAGGACTTCAAATTCCTAGGAAACCCAAGTCCAAGGATAGGTGTACACCTTATACCCGGTGAGATGGGTAGAGACATGGGTTGAGTCTTATGTTGACATCCAAAATTATAATTTGAAACATGAAACTAATTAGATCAAAATCTCTTGTAGGATTATGGCCGTTGAAAGAGCACAATGGCGCGAGATGCAGCGCACAATGCAAGGTCTTATGCAGGCGCTGTAGCAGGTGGCGCAGGGCGGAGCCAACCGCAGAGCTGGTGATCTCCACAGAGGTTTCCGCTATATGAATCCACCAAGATTCGCAGGCTCGTCTGACCCCGAGTATGCTGAGAACTGGTTGAAGGAAATTGAAAGAATTTTCTGTTTAATGCAATGCACGGATGAAGAAGAGATTTTGTTGGCCACATTCCAACTAGAGCGGGATGCTCGATGTTGGTGGGAATCCGTAGAAGTAACACTGCCGGGTGACTACGTCACATGGGCTGATTTTGTTGAACATTACAACAACAATTACTTTTTCGACCGCATTCAGGAGAAAAAGGCTGTGGAATTTGTCGCACTGAAACAACGGACCCTGACAATGGCCAAGTATGAGGCCCAGTTCTCAAGACTATCCAGGTATGCACCCCACTTGGTGTGTACTGAAAAGATGAAGGCAAGAAGGTTCCTCAACGGGCTTCGACCCCAATACATTACCCAACTGGCACCAATGGATATCCAAGTCTATTCAGAAATGGTCCGACGTGCACAATTGCTAGAGGACGCCACTGAATTATCTGATAAGATCCGAGGAAGGAGCAAGAAGGAGCAAGTCACAAGTCCCAGAAACTTCAAACCATTATTTAACAAGAAGCGGTCCGACAATGGAGGGGAGTCCTCCAAAGAAAAGAGATTTAAGAAAAATGACAAGCCATTTTCCATCACCACACCTTCCAAGGAAGTTTGTAAACACTGTAACAAGGTCTGTCATAGGACCGAGGAATGCTGGAGGAGATTGGGAGTCTATCTCTAATGTGGGAGCCGATAACATTGAATCCCTGATTGTCCATTGTTGAATGAGCAAACCACTAAAGATGAGAAGCGTCCGGCAAAGAAACAAGGCTGTCTGCAAGCTCTCCAAGAGATGGAACAAATAGAAGGTGGAATTATGGAATGTCACGCCTCGAGCGTGGAAGGGACCCGGTACGCGTGACGAGTTTATATAGATCATGTCAATCAGAGCAATAAGATTTTTTGACATAAAGACAGAGTGCGCAAAAGACATGGAAACATAATAACTAAGATTTAATTTTCCAAAATAATACCAATATTTCAAGATGACATTAATCCCATTAACCATAACGACGATATTTCTAGTCCATAACATTCATTATTCAAAACCAACTACTAGGATACAAGCCTTAACATGTGTCCCAAAAAAAGGTAATATAATATAGGACTCAACAAGACATGGCAAGACATGACTCAGCAACGGCTCGATGTCCGATAGCTCTACACTCTTCACTCGGTCTCATTCCCATTCGTGTGGTTGTCACTATCCGAGTTACCTGAAAAATGTTGGAATGAAACTAGATGAGCTAACGCTCAGTAGGAAGTATATCTCAAGAACTAGCAATGCTTTAAGTAATTACATGTTATGTGCAATGCAGGTATGACTGAGCATGATGGATGAGCAAGAATATCAAGAACTTTTAGAGATGAACATAGCATGATTTCAAGGTATCAATAAGGTACTATCAAGTGTTTGCATAATTTCTCCAAGAAAGTAAGAACCAATGTTTAAGCATGTAATATCAAGTACGTGTTACTAGAATTTGGCTATTTCAATCAAGCAAGTACTCACCCATTCCGGGTCACGCAAGTCAAGTCAAGCACGCAAGTCATGTCAAGTATTGTCACGATAGAATGAGTGGAATGCCTTATATCTAGCAAGTCATGCACTTCGGTGCAATGCCACACCATGATCAATATAGCTCCCATGGGCACAAGTACTTTCGGGTGCTCCTCCCAGGACCAGATCGGGCCCCATTAACGCCAGCATTGAGTCATGTATTTCTTTCGACATTCACTCTAGTTCATAGCCAATGTAGAATTCCAAAGGATTTAACCATCATAGGAACATAAGGTGGATCTCATGGAACAGAGTTCAAGAACTAATTTTCATGTAAGGATGACCTATGACTAAATCACATAATACGCATGATATATCGAAAATCTAGGTGGACTTGGTGCCTCTAGGGCTACCACGGATTACATAATTGGCGCCCATCACACAGCCATTTATTTCAGGGATTTCGCCCTTACTGAGGGGCGTTCATTCTAGAAGTACAGGGAAGAACAAGCTCACATATGCAAAACAACACACTGTGAGGGCTATGCTACCATGTTTCCTTTAGAGTGACATGGCATTCAAGGGGATCAAGGGTTTTAATCATCACCGGGAGTTATGGGGTGTGAGAGAAATGCCAGAAACGTGGGATTGTATCTGTGGACTGAGATAACAGCACCTAGAACCCGCGGTGTGGGTTAGACAGAAGCTTGAAAAATCTAGAAATCCATACTGTGGAAAATGGCGCCCAGACAGGTGCCATTTATTGATTAAATGGCGCCCAGTCAGGTGCCCTTATTTGATGAAATGGCACCTAGACAAGTGCCATTAATTTATGAAATGGTGCCTGTCCACAGGGGCGCCCAATCCTCTATTAGATAGGGAACACTCTTTCTGGACTTGGCGCCCATGTGGATGCCATTATTTGAGGAAATGGCACCCAGACAGGTGCCATTATTTGATGAAATGGCGCCTGTTCAGAGGGGCGTCCAATCCTCAAATTCATTTCTTTTTTTTTTGTTAAAGGAATTGGCGCCCCCTCACAGAGGCTTCAATTTATAAAATGGCGCCCCTGATAGGGGCACCCATTCTTTTGGCTGATGCTACGCATCAGGCAGGTACATTATTAGATAAAAAACACTATTCATAATTTCTAAAGTTCACAGAATCAGGAAGTAAAGACATGGATAGATAGAGAAAAATATCAGGATTCCTGGAACGTGCTCATGCAAGAATTTTAGAGTTTCATTTCATGGATATAAATATTCTAAACATGGTGATTATTAATTACAGGAAAAAGGAATTGGAATGGGCGCCCTTCACTGGGTCGCCCATTCAAGAATGGGCGCCCAGATGCTGGTCGCCCTTTAATTGATGGCAGCCTCTTGGGCGCCATTTACGAGCTTGCAACAGGTCTCTGAAAATTCTGCGTAATAGGCAATATAATGCAAGAGATGGATTTATACTAGTGCTACTCATGCTTGTTACCCTATTTTTGGTACGAGTTGGGCTAAATCTTGAGAACACCTACCTTTTTGGAGAAATTAACGAGGTACAGGTAATAGTAGAAGAAAGAATAAAGAAAGTCAAGCCCTTCACGCTCTCTTCAGCAAAGCTTCAGCAGCAGGAAGGAAAACAAGCAGCAGGAAGGAGAACGAGCAGCAGGAAGGAGATGCCCTTCACGTCTTCTTCTCGTGAAGAAAGGAAGATCCTTCTCTTCTGTGGGTGGAGACGAGAACGGCAGCAGGATGTCGATAGTAACTTATTGTTCGTTCGATGGAGGGAAATAATTATAGGGAAAGCAAATGCTAAGGGTCCATTGCCAACGAAAGCTTGATGTTCGTGTTTCAAACCCTTCTAGAAGAATGGCCCTTTTTACCTGTTAGGAATTGGCGCCCAAGCAAGGGGCGCCCATTAAACTGCGCCCTTGCAAGGGGGCGCTCATCAAGGGAATTTGCACCCTTGAAAGGGGTGCCCATTACACTGGTTTGACCAGTCAAAGGTAATTGGCACCCTTGTAAGGGAACACCCATTAAGTTAAATTATGCCCTCATTAGGGGGCGCCCATTAACTGGGTTGACCCAGCCAATGGAATTGGGGCCCGAGACAGGGGCGCCCATTCCTTCTGTGTGGAGAAATAGGAAAACCCCCATACATGTCATCTATGTGTGGATTTTTAAGTGATGTTGGGCCTTTATGTAGAGTTATTTATTTAGGAAAAAGTTAGTTTCTCCATTATGTTCATCCAGGATGCTACACCCTCCCCCACTTAAATGAATTTGGTCCCCAAATTCATCTGCATATACAGAGACATGAAGGGTGCGGAGTACTTACAGGTTAGAATAGCTCCGAAATCTCCTTCTCATAGACTCCTCGGTTTCCCATGTAGCTTCTTGTTCTAAGCATCGATTCCATTGAATTTTCACCATAGGGATCGTCTTGTTCCTCAAAACTCGGAGTTCTCGGTCGAGGATCTTCATCGGCTTTTGCTCGTAGGTAAGGTCCTTCTGTATCACTAAGTCATTGTGGTCAATGACATGGAAAGGATCGTGCACATACTTCTTCAGCATAGAAATATGGAATACATTGTGCACTTCTGATAGTTGTGGAGGCAAGGTAATGCGATAAACCACCTTGCCCACTCTTTCCAATACTTCGAATGGACCAATAAACCTCGGTGTAAGCTTGCCCTTAACACCGAATCTTCTAATACCTTAGCCGCAGGATACCTTGAGAAAAACATGGTCTCCAGCTTAAAATTCTAGATCTCTTCTTCTATTATCAGCATACGACTTTTGCCTGGACTGTGCTATCTTGAGTCCTTCTCGAATGAGGTGTACCTTCTGAGTTGTATCTCTTACCATATCTGGGACTAGAATTTGTTTTTCACCAACTTCAACCCAGCATATTGGAGATCGGCAACTCCTACCATAAAGTGCCTCGAAAGGTGCCATTTGGATACTGGCTTGATAGTTGTTGTTATAAGTAAATTTGGCCAGGGGTAAGTGGTCATGCCAGCTACCGCCGAAATCTATAATACATGCCTTTAACATATCTTCAACAACTTGGTTTGTCCTCTCAGTCTGACCATCTGTCTGGGGATGGAAAGCAGTGCTAAAGTTGAGTTTCATCCCCAGAGAGTGTTGTAATCCTTTCCAGAAATGGGAAGTGAAGAGCGGGTCTCGGTCAGATACGATTGACACAGGAACTCCATGCAATCTAACAACCTCACCGATGTATATGGCTACAATAACATCAACTGACCATCGGCTCTTGATGGGAAAGAAATGAGCCGATTTAGTTAGATGGTCGATGATTACCCAAATTCCATCATGTCCGCCCCTAGACTTAGGCAAGCCCATGATAAAGTCCATGTCGATGTCTTCCCACTTCCACTTAGGAATATCTAGCGGATGTAGTTTTCTGATAGATTTCTGATGTTCCGCCTTCACTTATTGGCATGTCAGACAGCAAGACACGAAGTTCGCTACCTCCCTTTTCATATTAGGCCACCAGAAAGTCTGTTTCAAGTCTTGGTACATTTTAGTGGCTCCAGGGTGAATTGTGTATCTTGATCGATGAGCTTCTTCAAGTATCTTCTTTTTCCACTCGGGACAGTCCAGTACACATGTCCTTTCATGAAATAGCAACTGCCATCGAGTGACAGCTTGAAATCGAGTCTCTCGTCCAACTTGTCCCTTATCTCTACTAGTGCAGGATCTTCTTCTTGTAGCCTCTTAATTTCAGGTAGCAAATATGGATGTAGACTCAGATGGGATAAAGTAATACACATGTTCTTCTCATCCGTGCTTATATTGAGTTCTGAGAATTTCTCCAGTAACTTCCATTCTTGAATCATACAGTTGGCCAATATTGCTCTCGGCTTTCGACTGAGGGCATCAGCCACTAAATTACCCTTACCAGGATGGTATTGGATTGTGAAGTCGAAATCCTTGAGGTATTCAAGCCAGCGCCTTTGCCTCATATTTAGTTCCTTCTGGAAAAATAGATATTTGAGGCTTTTGTGATCAGAGTATACTATGAATTGTTCTCTGTAGAGATAGTGTCTCCATATCTTTAAGGCGAACACTACCGCTGCCAACTCTAAATCATGCACCTGATAGTTATCTTCGTGCTTCTTTAATTACCGGAAAGAGTATGCAATGACCCTTCCATCTTGCATCAATACACACCCGAGGCCAATACCAGAAGCATCGATATATACCTCGTACTTCTCTCCTTCAATTGATAATGATAAGACTGGAGCAGTGGTCAAGAGATCCTTCAAAGCTTAGAAACTCTTCTCACAGTCTTCATTCCACTCATAAGATACTTCCTTGCGAGTCAACCTGGTGAGAGGAATCGCAATTTTTGAGAAGTCCTTGATGAAACACCGGTAGTAACCAGCTAGCCCCAAGAAACTTTGAATCTCTATTGCATTCGTTAGTCGTCCCCAATTCTTCATGGCTTCGACCTTTGATGGGTCCACGAAAATTCCATTCTTCGAGATTATATGGCCCAAGAAGGATACTTCCTCGAGCCAGAACATGCACATGCTAAATTTGGCATACAATTTATTTTCCTTTAATATCTGTAATGCCTTCTTCAGATATACTTCATGGTCTTCTTCAGACTTTGAATAAATTAAGATATCATCAATAAAGACCACAATGAATTGGTCTAGATGTGGCCGAAAGGTGCTGTTCATTAACTGCATAAAAGCTGCAGGGGCATTTGTTAGTCCGAAAGGCATAACAGTAAATTCGTAATGCCCATACCTGCTTCGGAATGCAGTTTTATGAATGTCTTCTTCATTGATCCTCAGTTGGTGGTAACCAGACCGGAAATCATTCTTGGAGAAGTATCTAGCTCCATATATTTGATCGAACAGCTCATCAATCCTCGGTAGCGGGTATTTGTTCTTGATTGTAAGGTGGTTCAGCTGCCGATAGTCGATGTAGAGTCTCATTGATCCGTCCTTCTTCTTGACAAATAGCACAGGTGCTCCCCATGGGGAAGTACTGGAACTGACGAAACCCTTTTTCAATAACTCCATTAGCTGCTCTTTTAGCTCCTTCAGCTCAGCGGGGGACATTCTGTAAGGTGTCTTGGAAACAAGATCAGCACCAGGGACACGGTCGATTGTGAACGACACTTCCCTTTCTGGGGGTAAGCCGGGCAATTCTTCTAGAAAAACGTCAGGAAAATCCTGAACTACATGGATGTCTTCAAGTTTAGATTCCTCGACTTCTGTGGCAGTCAAGAATGCTATGAAAGCCACACATCCTTTACTTATAAGTTTGCTAGCTTGGAGAGCTGAGATGAGAGGTGATCTATACCGAGGGCTAATGTAAACCAGCTCTGGGTAATCCATAAAAGTTATCTTGTCGTTCCGGCAATCTATGGTAGCTTGGTGTGTGAATAACCAATCGGCACCTAGTATGACATCACACCCCTTCATATCTAGGCATATTAGGTCAGCAAGTAGATTATTTCCTTTAACCATAACTTTACAGTTTGGGTATTGATATGAAATCTCAGACTCACTCCCGAGAGGAGTAGAGATGACCAAGTCTAACAGTTCAGGTTCCTTAGAAAATGAAGTAGTAAATTTCTTGGAAACAAATGAATGAGTTGCTCTGGTATCAAATAAAACTTTAGAAATCTTAGAACAAACGGTTAGTGTACCTTCCACAATTCCACCTTCTGTTGGTTCCATCTCTTGGAGAGCTTACAGACGGCCTTGTTTCTTTGCCGGACGCTTCTCAACTTTAGTGGTTTGCTCATTCAATAAAGGGCAATGAGGGATTTGATGATCTCGGCTCGCACATCGGAGACATGCTCCCAGTCTCCTCCAGCATTCCTCGGCTCTATGGCCGGCCTTGTCACAGTGTTTACAAACTTCTTCAGAAGGTGTGGTGATGGAGAATGACTTGTCATTCTTCTTAAATTTCTTTTCTTTGGAGGACTCCCCTCCATTGTCAGACCGCTTCTTGTTAAATAATGGTTTGATGCTTCTGGGACTTGTGACTTGATCCTTCTTGCCTCTGCGTCGGATCTTATCAGATAATTCAATGGTGTCCTCGAGTAATTGTGCACGTCGGACCATTTTCGAATAGACTTGGATGTCCATCGGTGCTAGTTGGGTAATGTATTGGGGCCGAAGCCCGTTGAGGAACCTTCTTGCCTTCATCTTTTCAATACACACCAAGTGGGGTGCATACCTGGATAGTCTTGAGAACTGGGCCTCATACTCGTCCATTATCAGGGGCCGTTGTTTGAGTGCGGCAAATTCCGCGGCCTTTTTCTCCTGAATGCGGTCGGAAAAGTACTTGTTGTAATGTTCAACAAAATCAGCCCATGTGACGTAGTCATCTGGCAATGTTGCTTCTACGGATTCCGACCAACATCGAGCATCCCGCTCCAGTTGGAATGTAGCTAGCAAAACCTTTTCTTCATCCATGCATTCCATTACCCAAAAAATTCTTTCAATTTCCTTCAACCAGTTCTCACCATACTCGGGGTCAGGCGAGCCTACGAATCTTGGTGGGTTCATGTTGCGAAAACCCCTATGGAGATCACCAACTCCGCGGTTGGCTCCGCCCTGCGCCACCTACTGTAGTGCCTGCGTAAGACTTTGCACTGTACGCTGCATCTCGCGCCATTGTGCTCTTTCAGCGGCCATAATCCTACAAGAGAGTTTGATCAAATTAGTTTCGTGTTTCAAATTATAATTTTTGGATGTCAACATAAGACTTAACCCATGGCTCTACCCATCTCACCAGGTATAAAGTGTAAACCTATCCTTGGACTTGGGTTTTCCTTGGAATTTGAAAACCTGGCTCTGATACCACGAAAACTGTCACGCCCCAAGCGCGGAATGGGCCCGGTACGCGTGACGAGTTTATATAGATCATGTCAATCAGAGCAATAAGATTTTTTGACACAAAGATAGAGTGCACAAAAGACATGGAAACATAATAACTAAGATTTAAATTTCCAAAATAATACCAATATTCCGAGATGACATTAATCCAATTAACCATAATGACGATACTTCTAGTCCATAACATTCATTATTCAAAACCAACTACTAGGCTGCAAGACTTAACAAGTTTCCCCAAAAAGGCAATATAATATAGGACTCGACAAGACATGGCTAGACACGACTCAACAATGGCTCGATGTCCGATAGCTCTACACTCTTCACTCGGTGTCATTCCTATTCGTGTGGTTATCACTATCCGAGTTACCTGAGAAATGTTGGAATGAAACTAGATGAGCTAATGCTCAGTATGAATTATATCTGAAGAACTAGCAATGCTTTAAGTAATTACATGTTACGTGCAATGCAGGTATAACTATGCATGATGGACGAGCAAGAATATCAAGAACTTTTAGAGATGAACATAGCATGATTTCAAGGTATCAATAAGGAACTATCAAGTGTTTGCACAATTCTTTTCCAGAAAAGTAAGAATCAATGTCCAAGCATGTAATATCAAGTACGTGTAGAACTTGGCAATTTCAATCAAGCAAGTACTCGCCCATTCCGAGCCACGCAAGTCAAGTCAAGCACGCAAGTCATGTCAAGTATTGTCACGAGAGAATGTGTGAAATGCCATATATCTAGAAAGTCATGCACTTCGGTGCAATGCCACACCGTGATCAATATAGCTCCTATGGACACAAGTACTTTCGGGTGCTCCTCCCAGGACCAGATCGGGCCCCATTAACGCAAGCATTAAGTCATGTATTTCTTTCGACATTCACTCTAGTTCATAGCCAATGTAGAATTCCAAAGGATTTAACCATCGTAGGAATATAAGGTGGATCTCATGGAACAGAGTTCAAGAACTAATTTTCATGTAAGGATGAACTATGACTAAACCTGTCGCACCCCGCATAAAAATGATCGAAAAATAATAATAATAATAATATATAGACTTTTTCCACAAATAAATAAAAACTTTAGATAACTCTATAAGAAGATAACTCTATAGGAAGGTTAAATAAGAAGTTAGAATACTCAATGAGGGCCGTGATATAAATATACCACCATTGAAGTCATCATACATAATGGGGCTTCGTGTTCCAAAGAGATTATTCACTTGACAAAGTGACTTCTTAGTGTAGTTGGTTAAGTGACGTGTTATCCAAATGTGTGATCACAGTTTGATTCTTGCATCCACCATTTTCTTTTGGGAAAAATACACATATACATGAAGGGCCCAAAGGATTAACGCCCACCTGCATGCCAATTAAAAATAAATATATATATATGCCACCAACCATACCCACGTGAGGAGGGGCCGACAGTGGTCTGAAGCCCAGATAAAGGGTGCACATGGCCAGGGGGCCATTTCCCAGGGATCCCTCAACCACCAGAGCTTAGTGGAGGCAATAACAACCATTGTTTGCTGGCAACGGACCCCTTTTACCCGACAATGGATTCCATGGATTGAAGCATTAATTACTTCTTTTTCCCTGACAATGGACCCTTATGTTTTTCTATTTCCTATAACTATCCCATACCCTTTAGAATAGGGTCTTTACGGGAATATACCTGAAGGGAGATCTTCTTCCTATGCACTTCTTCCTAATGTTGGATCGTTGCAGAGAAGACTAGTTTTCTTATTATCCCTTCTACGTGTTTACGTCAAAAAGGTAGGTGTTCTCAAGATCTAGCCTAATTAGTAGTTAAATAGGGTGACATGCATGAATATGGCAGTTATGTATCACCTGGATTCCAGGTGTTATTCCATTTTAATTCCTGTAAATTACCCCATGTTTAAAAAAATTCATATCTATGAAATTAAATCTTAAAAATATTGTATGAGCATAATCTTGCAATCTGGCTATTTGTCCATGTCCAGCCATATCTCTACTTTCTGATTCTATGAATATTTTATAAATCATGAACCGTAAGTTACGTAATTAGTATCAACAATTAAAACATGCACCGACTATAGCATGCCACTTTAGAAAAGATGCACAGACCTAATGCACGCTTGGATATGAAAACATGCTCAGACCTATGAATGTGCTTAGACATAAAAATGCAGATCTGCTTAGACTTGTATGAATGTGCTCAGACTTCAAATGCACATAGCTTAGACCTTAGCGTACACTCATGGACATGTGCACCGACCTTATGTGAAGATGCTCAGACTTCATGCTTTGCAAATTTGAAAACATGCACAGACTTCATTATGCATAGAAACCAAAGCATGCACGGACCTTGGTATGCATCTAGTAAACATGCACAGACCTTAAACATGCACGGACCTTGGTATGCATCTAGCCTAAAATAGCATAGACCTTAAGGCAAACATGCACGGACCTTAAACATGCATGGACCTTGGTATGCATCTAGCCTAAACTAGAACAGACCTTAAGGCATAGAAACCAAAGCATGCACGGATCTTGTGTGCAGTCACACAGGGTGTGCACAGACTTTATGTGCTAGCATATAGAGCATGCACGGACCTATATGTGTATGAGACAAAAATATGCACAGACCTTAAACATGCAGAGACCTTGGTATGCATCTAGCCTAACTAGCACAGACCTTAAGGCATAGAAACCAAAGTATGCACGGACCTTGTGTGCAGTCACACAGGGTGTGTATAGACCTTATGTGCGAGCATATAGAGCATGCACAGACCTATATGTGTATCAGACAAAAACATGCACGGACTTATCATATGAACCTGCACTGACTTTAAGAACATGCGCTAACCTTCTATATGCTGGATGGCCTATATGCACCGACCTTAGAGCCTGAATGAACATGGTATGCTCGGACTTCAAATGTGCGCATATCAAAATGTGCACCGACTTTGGAATGTTGAAGGTGCAGCCAACGCTGACCTTAGTTGTGTGAAACCATAACTAACACCGACCCTAGCAATGCATGTACTACAACTAGCATCGACCTTAGTTAACGCACAAGGCTAACTAGCATCGACCTTAGTTGTTCATGATAGCTTAGCAACAGTAACTAGCATAGACCTTAGTTATGCATTTCGACATGAAAAGTAAAATGTGCATTGACCTAACCTGCTAAGGAGGAGGAATGTGGACTGACCTATATACTTCAATGCAAATGCTACTTGACTTTGACCAGTTGACACCTTTCAACAGAAGCGTTGACTTTGACTAGTTGACACCTTTGAACAGTATCGTTGACACCTTCGAGCAGTAGCGTTGACTTCGACCAGTTGACCCCGTTTCCACAGTCGCGTTGACTTTGACCAGTTGTCACCTTTGAGTAGTAGTGTTGACTTTCTATACATAACTTTTTGAACCTGTTCTGACAGATTTCATACTGCTATATAGATGATGAGATCAATAATAAATGCATCAAGTTTACATCATCAAGATTATATATATATATAATTAATTCATCATCTACATGCGTTTTATCCTTGAATTCTATTCCTGAAGGATCTAGCTTATGTTCCTACAATGTATACTTTCTTGAAATTCTATATTGGCTATAAAGTGAGAGTGGATGTCGAACAATACATGAACTTAATGTTGGCATTAATGGGGCCCGGTCTGGTCCTTGGAGGAGCACCCGAAGGTACTTGTGCCCATGGTAGTTTATTGACCACGGTGCCTGCATTGCACCGAAGTACTTGCTTGATTACTTGAGACATTCCCACTCGCTCTCTCTCTTGACATGACATGCTTGACATGAATTGCTAGGCCCGAAACAGGGCAATTACCTGCTTGAATGAAATGAATCAAAGAGCCAACTCCATTATATACTCGTTATTACATGTGCTTGATACTACTTGCTTGTATATGAATTATTTCATCTTGGAAATACTTGTGGAATTACTTAAAAGTTACTTGCTAGTTCCCCATTGATACATCTTGTTGAAATTCTTGTGATACTCTCTTGATACAATTCTTGATATCCTTGTTGGTTCCAACATGCATCATTATACCTGCATTGAGTTTGTAATTAACTTAAAGCTTGTTAGAACTTGAGATATAATTCCTACTGAGCGATTCGCTCATAAAGTTATAATCCTAACATTTTCAGGAAACTTGGATAGCAACCACCACCCGGATGGGACGGATACCGAGTGATGAGTGTAGATTCGGATTAAAATCCACACTTAGGAATAAAAATAATAATAATAAATGAATAAGATGTAATAAAAATAGCACGAGGTGCTTAAAAGGGAGTTGTGATCGCCAGAGGGATTACCTCAATAAGAAGAAAAGGAGATCGCGTGTACCTGGTGGAAATTGGGATGCGGGATGGATGTGGATTTCCTCCTCCAACTTCAATCGGCCGGCCGATGAAGCGGGTCTTCTTAGTTGATTACCTTGCAAAACGGACAATAAACACAAACAAGAAGAGAGGGATCAGCCCAAAATGCAGTAGTATCTATCCAAATAGACGTGTAATAATGAAGGAAAGAAAGGCACATGCGCACCTTATTTTTTGGTTGTTTTTAAACCCCTTAACAAGACTTAAGGGAGGGGGAGTATGATGATAAAAATGCGATAAAGTGTGAATAAATATGAAGGATGAACGTATATGATGAATGGAGTGATATGAATGAAGTAAAAACAAACAGATGAAAAGGCTGAGAAACCCTGCTGTCCCTGGCGACAGTAAAGGGAAAATTGGGTGAAGATGACGGAAGTAGATGGATGAAGCACCGGATGAAGCCCAACGAAGAACGCAGAGAGGATGCAGCAAAGGACGAAGAAGGCTCTGCTCGTGAATGCTTAAACCTTTTGAAACCTGCTTAACGTGCTTCACCTGCTTCACGAGCTTAAAACTGCTTAACCCTTTTACAATGCTTAACCTTTTACACGATCGATCAAGGCTTCAATTTATAGCTTCGATTGGATGTGATCAAGCAAGGTAAGATCAGAACGGGTAATGAGGCATTCAAGGAAGGATTAAGATCGAGCAAGAGACCAAATTATGATAGGGAACTGTGAGGGAAAGATCGAAAAAGGAAGGACTCTGGAGCGAAACACGCCTTAATCGAGGGCGTCTCTTGATGAATTGACGACTGCAACAGAGGCGTTTCTTGAAACACGACCTAGCAAAGGACGTTTCTTCCTGGATTTAATTTTAGAAATAAACTTGCTCTGTTTAAACACTGATATAACACGCCTATGATAACGGCGTTTCTTAAAAACACGCCTTGAGGAAGGGCGTTACTCAGAAAATGCCTTTTATTTTGAAAATTGATAATTCCAGAAATTAGCGGATAATACCAGGAATTGACGCCCTGTTCCACGGTCGTCCTTTCTTTGAAAACGCCTTATTACAGGTCGTGACTTTATAAATTAACGCCCTTAATAAAGTCGTGAATAACAAAAATGCAAGAAAAATGCATAAAAATTCACAAAAAATAGAAAAACTTTATATTATAAGAATATTGAAGTCCACTTGGGGCGTTTACATAATAACATGAGATTTGATCAACAAAACGTCAATTTTGGCGTGTCTACAGCTGCCCCGCCTTGGCGTCTGCTTTGCAAGGGAGTGAAACGAAAATGAGATGAAGTAGAATGAACTGATAAGGAGACGCCAAGGTGTGATGTGACACGCCTCAGACACTAAGTATTTGAAATCGTTCCAAAATTCTGAGTGAAACAACTCTGAGAGGTTCCAAGGAAATGTCGATTTGTTGGAAAGAAGGAGATTAAGCTAAGTAAATAAAAGGGTGTGCGCGCGGGCACGACAGGGAAAGACCATTGGAGAGCGATTACCAGCCAACGTGGATGTGCTGCAACCAAGGTAAATTTTGCAGAAAAGTAAAGAGAATTGGGATAGAAATCCAACAAAAGGGTCACTTCCAAGGAATCCGCCTGAATGGCCTCAACCAGAACGAAGTACTTGATTTGGAGTGGAATATCTCATGTTATCTCAATTGAGAACGAGCGAACTTCATTATTGCCATAATATGAAGATTTTCAGCATGAAACTCAAAGTCCTACATGATGCATGCTGGGCTAAAAGAAAAAGATTAAAACAAACTAAAACTAGAAAATAATCAAGGATAATATTGTTAAGCTGTTTAGGTCTGGTCAAGAATCCATATCTCTGAGCCAACACTAAGCCGAAGCCCGTTTGTCCGCGCATCAACTCAGAAAGTGGAACCATCGTCCCGAACCTTTAATAACTCAACGGCCTATCCGTGTGATAAAGACTCTCCTGAAATCGTCATCGTTTTTGATGAAGGGGAACTCAAATTTCAGGTTTATCAGAATCACAAGGTCCTTGATATGCTATAATAGCGTAGATATCATATAGTAATCAATGGTTACAAGAAAAGGATACAGGGTGACAAGATGTTACTCCCACCAGCGATCCAAACGCCTTGAATCCTGCAAATTCTTACACTTTGAAACTTGTTATTCTTCATTTAGAACATGATCATAAGTGCTTAATTATAAACAATTTCCATCAAATAATAGCACTTAAGTTCATCAAAAGCATGGATAGGGCAAAAAACGCAGGCCAAAAGAACACGCCTAAGAATAGGGCGCTACCAGAATAAAAGACGCCTGACCACAAGTCGTGTAATATGGAAAACACGCCCTACTCAAAGACGCAACCAATAGCAGGAACTTGAAATAAACACGCCGTCATAAAGGGCGTGACATAAAACACGACCACACTACAGGTCGTCAAAATTAAAAAACACGCCCTCACATAAGGCGTTAATTCAGCGCGAAACACCGTTTCTAAATTAGGAGCAGAGTCCTTAACCCAACCAAACTTCTATCTTTAAGGCTCTTCAAGACTCTTCAAATCGTTATAAAACGGCAGCCTTCCTTTAGTAAATCACCATAACTTCCTTGCATCGAACTGCTTCTTTCTTCCCTGCGGTTTTTCTGTTCTGCTTTGTTCTTCTGCAACCGCAAGCTGCTGTATACATCCCTCAAGCAAACTCAAGCGATGGACAGGATGGTGAACAGGATGATGAAGAAGCCCAAGATCTCCACACCCAGACTTTCTGAAATACAAGGACACTTGAGCAATAGAATTGCTTTGAATCAAGTAAGTCTTTCCTACTGTTGCTTTGCGATGCTCTTCTGCCAAGTTCTCAATTTCTTATTACATGCATATGTTCTGCTCTTCACAGGACTATCCAAACCTCCCAGGGGCTAGAAGATATGTAAAAGTCAAGTGGTTACCCTTAATCCTCTCCAAATTCTCTTCAGATATGAGGGTATATGTAGCTAGATGGCATCTCTTGGGGTTGGTCACCCATGCCAAACACTATGATCAAATTCACATAGATTGGGCTGCCATAGGAGCATTGATTGAAACCTGGCATCCTTCCACCCATACTTTCTTATTCTCCACATTTGAGGCTACCGTCTTGCTAGAGGAAATAGAGACGATCCTAGGCTTGAAAAGGATGAAGCACGGAGAAGAAGAGAAGATGGCAATTATGCCAAGGCCCATCTCCTCTCAAGAGTTGCTAACCTCACTAATACCCAGCCCAAACATAGTGAACCAAATCAAGGTTACTAAAGGAGTTAACCTCTTGAAGCTCGCCTCGTGGGTGTACAAGAGAGCGGATCAAGCTAAAGAGGAAGAGGAGATAGAAAGGGTGACTAAAGCCTTCGTGGTGTGCTTGGCAGGAGCACTCCTATTCCCATCCACGGAGGACTTTCTAGAGGAGTCCCAATTGAGCGCAGTTGTGAGCTTATGGGAAGAAGAAAGAGTTGGTCCGGCGATCTTAGCACATCTCTATAGCGGGCTCACATCGGCGGCTATGGGGAGGCCCATCTACGGGTGCATGCTAGCACTCTCAAGTTGGATCGATCTACACTTCAAGTTTGATCCATGCCATGAAGCCCAACAACCCTCAAGAATTTTCTCAAAGAGCCCACTCTCATATATCACCGGTTCATTAGGCATAAGCAATAGAGTAACCAACCGGATTCCTCAAATCAAGAAGAGAGGGGATTGGAGGGAGCATCTAAAGGTAATGCCAAAGAATCTTTTTACATGTGCCCCGGGCGTATTCAAAATGCAGGAGCTTCGTGCACGCTTCTCCATCGGGACGGACCTTCGTCTTATTGGCGCTTCGGACTTCGTCTTGTACAATTCTCACAGGTGCCTTCCTCAAATGGGTCTTCCAAGGCAACATTTTGAAGACATCTCTCATCTCCCTCCCATCAAATCAAGAGACTTAGGCAGTAATGAAGATGGTGAGGATGCCATTACCATTCAAGCTCTCTGGAGGCTAAACAAACTCCACCAACCTGTAGAAGACTTGGATGAAGACAAAGAACAATGGAAGAATTATGTAACTTCACTGGGAAAAATAAGGGCCAAAGGGGCTCATTAGATATTGTAGTTCCTTTCTTTCAAAATAAGTGAAGATTGACTTCTCATTGAGTCCACTGTTACTGATTATTAACGAAATCTTCCAAAGCCTGTGTTCTGTTGTGAAAAACGCCTCAACAAACGCCGTGAATTCAAAAAAGCACGCCTTACCTCAAGGCGTCTCAAGCGACCTGCGTGAACAAATGACGCCTGCATAGTGGGCGTTACTTAAATAACGCCTTCCCACAAGGCGTGACTAGATTCAAACCCAAAAGAATATGATCGTTCCTTCATTAAAAGTAACGCCTCTTCCTTAGTCATGTTTCAACAATAAAACGCCTTTACCAGAGGCGTGACCAAAAAACAGCAATGATGACTTCCGTTACATCAATCAACGCCCATTCAATGCGTCTGACGACGGTTATCGTTCCCCATGCAAAACAAATTCACGCCTTAATATGTGTCGTCAATTTCAATAAAACGCCCTGGGTATGGGCGTTAATTCTATTTAAAACGCCTCCCTCAAAGGCGTGTCTCACTTTCGAAGCCCAAAAGCCAGCGGCCCCTTTCTTCTTCCTCCCTCCGCTCATTTCTCCCTCACCCTGCAAAACCCTAACCGAAGCCCTCTCCACCTCTCGAGCTCTTCCCTCTCATCTCTCAAACCTCCCCCCCCTAAACCCTAACCATGGCCGGCGGAGGACAAAAACGCCAAAGGGTAGCCGCCCCAGAGGTCGTTGACCTCGACGCCTCTCGCGCTCAAGAGGGGGAAATCTCCGTAGAGGAGCTCGCCATTGTGGCTTATGAAGAAGAGCCGGCCACGGCCGGCGGCGACGAGGCCGAAGCAATGGAAGGGGAAAGAGGAGATGATGGTGGGAACGGAGAAGAAGAAGATGAAGAAGAGGGAGAAGAAGAAGAAGAGGAAGGCGGAGATGGACCGCCGCCGACGGCGGCGCTCGCTCCCCGGGGCCAACTCCGGCGGCCCAGACGGCCACTGCCCCGGCCTCAACCGCAGAAGCACAGGAAGGTAAGCTCCTCTCCCCCAATTCCATTTTTTATTTTCATTTTATTTGATTTCCTTTGATCGCCATAGCCCTCGGGCACGAACCTGCAACTCAGAAAAGACACGCCTCCCACGGGGGCGTTAATCACAAGTGACACGCCCTATCCTGGGGCGTGAATTCCTTTTATTAATTAATTTTCATGAAACACGCCCCGAAGCATGTCGTTTCTTAAAAAAAATGATTTTTCATTACTGCCATGCTTATTAATTAATTTCCAACCATGTTTTTCATGAATAATTTCGCATGCTGTTATTTATTAGATTTTCTGTTAAATTGAGAAACTCACGCCCTCCAGAAGGGCGTTAAATCTTCAGAAGACGCCCAAACCAGAGGGCGTCTCTCTAATCATTAACGATTTAAAAATTAAGCTCATTTAGGGAAACGCCCTTACGAAGGGCGTGAATTCAACAATAGACGCCCAACACTGAGGCGTGATTTAAAAACGTTTTAGAGCCAGCCAACGAAACGCCCAACATGGAGGCGTGATTAATATAAAAAACGCCCTTATCTAGGACGTTACAAGAAGGCACATTTATGAAAACGCCTCCCACAGGGGCGTGAATTCATCAAGAAACGACCTGAAGGTGGCCGTGAATTCAAAAAACACTAAAATTCAATAGCATGCCAAACCAAATGTAATTCCACGTTAATATCCAATCAATTAAGCAAAATAATTCCTTTTTACTGCATGCAGGGGCTGATGAGGACCCGCATCTCATGGGTCATGGTCTGGGCAGCATACCAGGGTCTCCCCGACTTTCAGAGGGCTAGGATAGAGGCCATGGGGTTTGGGGCTTTTCTATCCATCGAGCCTTTTAGACCTGACCTAGCACTGATCCAGGTTCTGAGGGAGAGATGGGATAGAGCTAGCCGGACTTTCCTGATGCCCTGGGGGCATATGGTTCCTAGTTTAGAGGATGTAGCTAGGATCACAGGTTTACGGGTAGATGGTGAGGCCGTGAGTGGGTTCACCTATTCTGATTATACGGAGATGGCACAGAGGCTGCTAGGGCTGGACATGGTTTATGTGACGCCTAGCGAGTGTAGGACCATTTTTCGCACGGACCTGACTACAGTGATGGGTCTAGGGGATGCTAGGCATAGGTCGGGGGAGACCCTAGGTGAGTTTGCGCAGCGGCTGACTGACGGGGTGAGAGCGGCATGCTGCCAGGACCCGACTGACCGTGAGAGAGCGGATCGAGACTTGAGGAGATTCCTGCTGCTGCTGCTCGGGAGATTGCTGTTGGGGACGAAAGCTGATGTCATCAACTGCCGCTTCCTGAGCATCCTTGAGGATCTGGAGACGGTTGGCACGTATGCTTGGGGAGCGGCCCTGCTGGCGCATTTGATGGCCGATCTGTCCACGGGGACAGGCCGTGAGACGACCGTCAGTGGCTTCTCACCTCTTCTTCAGGTATGCAATTTTTGTTTTCTTTTATTCTATATTATGATGCATGTGAATATAGTACTAATGCAATGCATGGATGCAGGTGTGGAGCCACCTATACATGCCGATGGGGCGAGTTGACCCACGGCCAGGAGCTGAGGGATCCTTTCCTCTGGCGCGACGCTGGGTGCCAGTCGTCTTTGGTGCCCCCCTCGACTATGAGTTGTGGGTTTTACGGAGAGAGTTCCGCGATTTCCCGCCCTCGCTGGTACGTATGAATGAATGATATGCATTTCTTTTTTGTTGTGTTTATTTGAATTGATTATAATGATAATGATAATGATGCATGTTCATGAATGCAGGTACAGTGGAGGCCATATGAGGGGATGACTGACGAGGACCAGCCTTGGGTCGTATCGGGGCGACCTCGCTTCGGGCGTGAGCTGTGGCTACACTGCTTGAGCGAGATTGAGCCGCTACGGCTTCGGCTGGTGATGAGGACCCTGGGCCTGCCCCAGGAGTGGATCGAGGTCGGAGAGCCTCGAGGGATTGGAAAGAAGACCCGCGGTCGCACTAAGACGACCGACTGGCGGGTACGGTTTGAGGAGCAGTACGCTGACTGGCAGCGAGGCGGGACCCGAGTTGTTTCCCACGTGACAGACAGCTCCGAGTACCTCCGGCGCTATTGGGAGGTTCACGCCGGCCGACCCCAGATGAGGGTCTTAGGGGTATGTATGAAATGCAATTATTTCTAAATTGAATGCAAATGCTTATGTGACTATCATGTGACTAACATGCAATGGATGCAGGACGCGAGGGACATCGCAGCTATAGATGCCCAGGCCCACCTACACAGCCTGGAGGACCAGCTGGCCGCCACACGGGCCGACCTGGAGACCCTGGTGAGTGTTTAAATTATTCCTATATGCAAGTGAAATTTTTTGTTGAATTAATGATTAGCCACTGACGGTCCTCAATGAATGCAGCGTGCCCAGCAGGGAGCAGTGAGGAGAGATCCGGGGGAGGCCTCCAGCTCGAGGGGGCCTAGTGCAGAGGTGACTGCACTGACGGAGCAGCTGGCCAGAGCGGTTGCACGAGCTGAGGCAGCGGAGCGTGACCTTGCTTCACGGGTAAATTCTGAACTCGAAACCTCATTCAAATAATGATTAGATATAAATTGTGCACTGATAAAAATTCATTTTTACAGACTGAAGAGCTTCGAGCCACTCTTATCTGCGTGGATGAGGGCTTCCGAGCGACGAGCTCACAGGTGCGTGACCTACCTTTAGTCACATGTTGTTATTTCATTTCATGAATTATTGAACTGTGGAACTGATGATTTGTTTACCTGTTTGTAGGCTGCTCAGCTGAAGGCGATACGTACCGAGTTGTCGATCCGTGATCAGCGGATCGTAGAGCTTCAGCGGGCCTTGCAGCAGCGCAGTGAGCTTCCTCAGGACGTGGCCGAGCTGCGGGTTGCCCTGGAGCTGGAGAGGAGGGAGCGTGCTCGGGAGCGCGAGGAGCGTGCTCGGGAGCGCGAGGAGCACCAGGCGGAGCGTGCCCGGTTCCAGGAGCAGTTGTTGGCACGAGAGCGTGAGCTGGCAGACTCGAGACCCAGTTGATCCTTTCCCAGGAGCGGCTTCGAGTGTCCGAGGAGCGGTTGCAGCGAGGCCGTGAGCGAGCACGGGCTGCGGGGTACTCCTTCACCAGCTCTACCTTTGTGGCGGGTTCTTCCCTCCGAGAGAGGAGCGAGGCAGGAGGACACGTTCGGGTTCCGGCCTCTTCACGGGGGCCTATGCCTCCTCCACCGGCGCCAGTGCGGGATGGTGAGGAGGAGGTTGAGAGCAGGAGAGTAGAGGAGGGTGGAGGCGAGAGTTGAGCGTCCTGTACTTGTACTCCTCCACCTTCACACCTGTACATGATAGACATGATGATACACATATATGTATGAGATTTGAGCTTTTGTTACCTGAGCACTTGTGTGGTTGTGGACTTGTGTTTGTATACTTTTTTCTTCTCTCGTTCCTCGTGTTTGCTTTACTTTGCCATGTATCTGCGGCTGCGATTTTCACTTGAACAAACAGGTTAATTCATCTGTTCGACTTGGCCCCTTGCCCGGTGAGCAAAGGGTGTAAATATTTTGACCTTAATAATGGGTCAAGGGGCCAAGCCTTTAATAAGGCAAAATGAAATAATCAAAACTCGGGGATGCCTCATGCAATCACACATATGCAAACAATAATTAAAAGATGTCCAAGCAAGAATGCAATTCATGCAATATGAAGAATTTATTTTTTGTTGTTTTTGGTATATATATTTTTTGTGGGATTTTCTGAAAAACACGCCTTAGATTAGGTCGTTACTCTCATAAAAGACGCCCTTTTAGACGGCGTGAATTTTTAAACATTTTTTTTGAATTTGGCTGAAAACACGACCTTACATGAGGCGTTATTTTTAAAATAGACGACTGGAGGAGAGGCGTGAATTAAAATAAAAGCGCCTTGAACAAAGGCGTTAATTTTTTATTCCTCCCTAATTGGGCTGATAAAGAGATTAAGATGGTGGGCCCTACTTGGTCATTATCTAGGATCCATTAACCTTTCTTAAATAACCAAAAGGGGAATTGGCGTGCATATAGTTGGACTTATACACGAGATTTCGTACAGTGCATTCTCTTCAGTTTGGTTTCGACCATTCCGCTGGTTCATGACTTTTTCCAAAATAAAAGAGAAAGTATGAGGAAGCTCACAAGAGATTTAAAGATGCTCGAGGCAAAGCCACCTCCCCTACCCTATGCCTGTTGGGGTTCGGTCTTTGGCGTAGGGACGCTTTGTTGCCTTTTTGCCTCTTTTCACATTGCATGCATACGCCCAAGGTTTTCCTTGCGGGGACTTTGCCCTCTTGACATGCTTTTCTTTTCACCATTGACTTTCGCTTTGGAACTGATTTGCATTGAAATAGAACTGATGAACAACCTAATTGTACTTGGGCTTTTGTGGCATTTGTTCCCTTTTGGGCCTTGACTTCCTCCTACTAGGGCGGCGGATAGGCTTGGCAGGTCTACCTCGAGACCTCCCTTCCTCCCTTGTGGGCCGAAGAAGAAGAAGAATGGATATCGTCTTTCACCTTTGATCCGGTTTCAACTTTCCATCAGATTTTGCACTGCTTGATCTCAAGAGTAAAGTGTGTAGTGTGTGCGGGGTCAATTCCCATTTTAAATTAGCAAGACTGATGAATGGATTCTGAATTTTAACCCTTCGGACCGTGGACCTTTGCACGTCATGTCAGCCCAATAAAAGGAGAACCATGAAGAAAACTCTCTTTGATTTTTATTTTTTTTATTATTTTTTTTATTTTTGCTTTGAAAAATATTCAATTTTTTTTTTTGATTATTTGGGAGATTTCTATTTTCTTTGGATTTTTGTGAAGTTTTCAAATTTTTGTTCGGATTTTTGTTCAGGGGTAATATTTCTTGAGATATAAACCATTCCAGGGGTGAGTTAATTCTTCGCCTTCAGCATTAACTAGTTTATAAGCATTGCCAGAAAAAACTTCTTTTATAATGAACGGCCCTTCCCAATTCGGTTGAAGTTTTGAACGAGGGCCCCCGGGTTTTACAAAAATTCTTTTGATTACCATTTCACCGACTTTAAATTTTCTCTCAATTACCTTCTTTTGATAAAAACGCGAGAGCCTGTTTTGATAAACGCGCGCATGCTCAGCGGCGACCAGACGCTTCTCGTCAAGGAGTTCCAACTGGGCAAGGAGTGAATCACGACGCTCATCGATAGAGAGCTCCTTGTCCAATTGTACTCGCAGAGAGGGAATAAGAATCTCATAAGGGACCACGGCCTCCATCCCATAAGTAAGGGCGAAAGGAGTTTGCCCAGTGGGGGTTCGAATGGAAGTGCGGTAGGCCCAAAGAGCTTCAACCAGCTTGTCTGGCCAGTCCGAAAATTTATTAGCCTCACACGTCTTCTTAACAATTTTGATCAAGGTTTTATTAGTGGCCTCTGCTTGGCCATTGCCCTGCGGATAATAGGGAGAAGAATGATGCAATGCAATGTTATACCTGTCGCAGAGATCCTTGAGCTCTTGGGAGATAAATTGAGGTCCATTGTCGGTGACGATGGTGCTTGGGATGCCGAACCTCGTGATGATGTTCTTCATGATAAATTTGCAGACGGTTGACGCTCTAATTTCCACGTAAGCTTCTGCTTCCGCCCACTTGGTGAAGTACTCCGTTGCCGTGAGAATGAATGATTTTTGTTTGGTCAGGAGGTTCGAATCACCAAGAGGTCCAATGATATCAAAAGCCCACATGGAAAAAGGCCATGGGGAGGACGTAGGATGGAGTGAAGAAGCAGGAGAATGAATCTTGTCGGCGTGCAGTTGGCACTTAACACACCTACGAACATAGATAGAGCAGTCCTCTTCTAGAGTGGGCCAATAGAACCCTAGCCTAAGAATCTTCTTAGCTAGCATCTGGCTATTCACATGACCCCCACACACAACAGAATGCGCCTCTTCCACGACCCTCCAAGATTCATCATCATCGAGGCATCTTAATAAAACACCGGTGAGCCCTCTTCTGTAGAGCACACCTCCAACCAAAGTGTAACGTTGAGCCACTCTCCTAATTGCTTTCTTTTCTTCGGCTGTGGCTTCCTCGGGGTAAGACTGATCATTACAGTATCTGGCAATCTCATAAAACCAAGGCTTTTCTTCATCCGCCAACTCTTCTTGCCAATCCAATAACATGACCTCTTTGCCTTCAAGAGCTTCTTCCCGTCTAACCTTCTCGAGCACCTGATCCCTAATATCAAGAAAAGCACGATCCCTAATAGCTGGAGTATCACGCTGATGAATCAGGGGGACATGAAAATCACGCTGAGGAGGGAAGACTAAGGCGGAAGCTAAAGAAGCAAGTGCGTCGGCCAAGATGTTCTGGCTACGCGGGACATGAACGAAAATCAATTTAGTGAAGAGTTTGGCGTAAGCTGAAGCGAGTTCCTGGTAGGGTTTGAGCTTAGGATTGATGGTGCGACACTTGACCAGCACCTGGCGCAAAATAAGCTGACTGTCACCGACAATTCGCAAATGAGTGACACCATATTGATGAGCGGTTTTGAGACCGGCCAAAAGAGCTTCATACTCGGCTATGTTATTGGTGACGGGAAAAGTAAGCCGAGCAGCAAATGGAATGGTGACCCCTTCGGGTGTTAAAAGAACCATGCCGATCCCTCTTCCTTGAGAGTTAAGGGCTCCATCAAAATGTAATGTCCACATAGGATCGTGGGGTTGATTAATGGACATTAATTCTTCATCTGGGAACTCCGAATTGACAGGATCAAAGTGGGGAAGAGGGTGGTGAGCAAGGTGCTCGGCAATGGCGTAACCTTTGATAGCTTTTTGCTGAATGTAAGTGATGTCAAATTGAGAAAGGAAGCTTTGCCAGCGAGCTAATCGATCAGTGAGGACAGATTTTTCAAGGAGGAATTTGATCGGATTCATGCGCGCAATGAGGTGAACCTCGTGAGCTAGGAAATAATGTTTTAACTTTTGAACTACCCAAACCAAAGCTGCACAAGTCTTTTCCATGGCTGAGTACCTCTGCTCACAGGGGTTAAGAAGTTTAGACAAGTAATATGCTGCCCTCTCCTTACCTTCTTCATCCACTTGAGCTAAGACAGCACCTACGGAGTCATCCAGGACTGAAACATATAGAATAAGAGTTTTGCCTGGAATTGGCGGCCTCAGGACAGGAGGATTGACCAAATAATCCTTCAATCCGTCAAAGGCTGCCTGACACTTGTCATCCCAATTAAACTTGACTCCCGGCTTAGTAAGCTCGTAGAACGGCCTACACCTTTGTGAGTGCTGGGAGACGAAGCGGCGAATGAATTGCAACCTCCCTATTAATCCTCGAACTTCTTTCAAATCCTTGGGAGGAGGCATATCTCTAATGGCTTTTGCCTTGTTGGGATCAACTTCAATACCCCTCTTGCTAACAATGAAACCAAGCAATTTCCCTGAAGAAACACCAAATACGCACTTTTTGGGGTTCATTTTTAACTGAAATTCTCGGGATCTCTGCAAAACCTTAGCCAGAACCCCAGGATGCTCAATCCTTGTCCTTGATTTCACAACCAGGTCATCCACATACACCTCAATATAAATATGAATCATGTCATGAAAAATTGCCATCATAGCCCTTTGATAAGTGGCTCCAGCATTCTTAAGTCCAAAGGGCATGACCACATAACAATATGTGCCCCATGGTGTAGTGAATGAGGTTTTCTCTTGATCCTCCTCAGATAGACGAATCTGATTATAGCCTGAAAAGCCATCCATAAAAGAAAGAGTCTCAAATCCTGCCGTGTTGTCGATCAATACATCAATATGAGGGAGGGGGAAGTCATCTTTAGGACACGCCCGGTTGAGGTCCCGGAAATCTATGCAAATCCGAACTTTCCCATCTTTCTTCATAACCGGGACAATGTTAGCCACCCAATTGGGATAAAGGACGACTCTAACAAATCTAGCTTTATGGAGCTTATCGACCTCCTCTTTCATCTTTAAAGCCATGTTAGGGTGGAAACGCCTCAACCGTTGTTTGACCGGGACAGACCCTGGCTTAAGTGTAAGGCGATGTTCAACGAGCGCAGGGTCTAATCCAGGCATATCTTCGTAGCTCCAAGCGAACGTGTCCTTGTATTCTTGTAGAACCAAAATAAGTGCCTCCTCCTCGGAGGGCGGCAAATTTTTACTGATGAGGACAATCCTAGGGTCTTCCTCGGTACCCAGATTGATTTCTTTGGTTGGCTCTTCCACTGATGCTGATGGTTCGTCGAATCGTCTTATGCCACTAGCAAAAGCATCAGCCTCGTCCTCATATTCTTCATAACTTTCATCCCCCTCTTCAATAGGGTCTTCATCATTCATTATTTCATAAACGCCCAAACCCTCATAAGAAGCAATGGAATCCTCATATTCTAGCTCCGGCAGGATAATTGGATCCTCCACAAACTCAGGGATTGCTAAACAAGCATGGCATCTGGCAGCCAATTCTAACAAAAATCTTCGAGGAATCTGCCTACCCTTGGCCTTCTTATGTGGAACTATCCCCTGACTTTTAAAAGAAGAAGAGGAAGAAGAGGAGGAAGAGCAACTAGCTTGATTAGGGGAAGGAGATGAAAAAGCGGATACAGGAGGTGATACAGAGGAGGGCCCCTCACCAGAGGGGGAGAAAAGACTTATCAAGGAATTTTGAGAGAGCAGCCCCTGGGTTGGGACGCACTCGGAAGAAAAATAGGAAATCTCTTCAATAGAAATGGAGGACTGGAATGTTGGAGATTTGGCGTTTTTTTTTCGTTTTTCGTTTTTCCTTTGTTTTTATTTTCTTTTTCAAGTAAAAAGCAATGTGAAGGGAGAATAGCAGGAGGAGTGGAGATTGCAATTTTGGAGAAAGATTTAATCAAAGACGGCCCATGCGGGGGCGAGATGGAGATTTCAGAAAATCGCTCGAGGAGCGAAGGAGCAATCGAAAGGGAAATCTGAATTGAATCAGGAGACAAGTTAATGGTAATCGGTGGTGGTCGCGGCACGTGACCAAACCAACGGGAATAGAAAGAAGCCAACACTGATGGATGCACAGAAGTGAGGGAGAAAAGGCCGGCCCACAGCCTATCCACGGAGAAATCTTCTTCAAAGGGGACATCTGGCTCCCCTGTATCTGTGTAATCACTTAACAGCTGCCTTTTATCTGTGATTGCGGCTGGCATTTCAATCAGCTCTTGAATCAGTGGCGGCCATTCTGGATCTGTCGGCATGAATAAGCGGCCCAGGGAAATCGTGATGTCATTCATATCAAACCATCTGTACCAGTCACATGCCGGATCACCCATCTTCCTTCTTTTATCGGGCCTTAAAGACTCCAAGGCTTTGTAAGTGGCTAGTGGTGCAATGTGACGAGCGAACTGCCTAGCGTGCACATCTTGACAATCAAATAATGAAGTAATGACAGTAGTCTGCTCGTTGTTTTGAATGCCACCGGTGACAAAATGTGTCTTTAAAGTCCAGGTGAGCGGTTGGCGATCTGGCTTGAAGGTGGACGTCATAACAGCCCACGGCTCCCCTTCATTCTTGCCCGGTGCTTTGTAGCCTAAGCCGCCTCGTGCAATCATCTTTTGAGGCTTAATGGGCCTAACTCTGCCCTGGAGTTTGGCGCCCAGGCCCTTGCCATCTTGATATCCCATTCTTATAAGAATGTTCCAGCCGGGGGTATTCATCATATTTTTCTTTTTCTTCTTCCCCTTAGAAGGCAGAGGTGTCATGGCAACTGTGGTAACTGTCTCGGACAGCATCGGCCGCGGACGGGGAATGTCCAGCACAGATAATAACGGCTTGTTGGCAGGCCATATGGAAGGAACTGATGAAGCTACATGAATGTCTTCCTCTGGCAAGATCGGCACACTGGTCACCTTGATAATACGCCCCTTGTGCGGAAACTTGAGGCACTGATGGTTTGTAGAAGGCACCGCATCAAGCTGCTGAATGTAAGGGCGACCCAGGATGCCATTAAAGGTTGGGTCCATATCCAGAATATGAAAATCTGCCGTAATAGTGGCTGGACCCAAGCTGACTTTGAGAGTAATCATGCCCAGAGGAGGTTTCTTTGTGTTATCATATGCCGTGACAGTAATGGTAGATGGCCGAATCTGGCTCTCAGGGATACCACATGACTTTAGAGTGCTCGGAGGCAACACATTAATAGATGCACCGGTGTCTACCAAACATTGCTTAACGGCCACTTTGTTGATATCAACCGTGATACATAGGGCATATTTTCTTGCCGGTAGAGGTGCTAACTCATGTTCGTGGAATGTGATTGCCGGCTGACTGCTGGCAGGAGTCAAAACTGTAATTATCTGTTCAACCGGAAGGTCCTCATTGACCATGACCTTCTGCAGATATTCTTTCAGGGCCAGCTGATGAGTGGTGGACCTCTTGATTAACTCCAGAATGGAGATTCTGGCTGGAGTGCGATCCAAGTGCTTTAACAAATCATACTGAGTTCCCGGCACTGAATCTTGTTCCTGCTCTTGCTCTTGTGGCCCCTGCACGGGCTCTAGCTCTCTCTGGGGGAAAACACGGTGGAATATCCGTCCACTACGGAGGGGTGCTACGCCTTGACGCGCCTCTGTCGGGGCAATCTTAGGAGGAGGGTTGGAAGAAGAAGAAGGAATGTCGGTAGCAGAAACCGCACTTGGGGATAAAGGGGAATTCAATGAAAGGGGTGTCTCCGTAGGAGACGTGGTAGTGGTGTTCAATAAAGGTGCCCCCGAGGGAGGCATGGGAGGAGCATTTGAAGAAGGGGCCCTCACCGGAGAGGTGAGGGATATCCGAATGCGAGGAGTATTGGTAGGTGGTGGAATAAGGAGAGATCGTGGCACAAAAGGTGGTTGGGGAGATGGTGAAGGAACTCTTGCCGGTGTAGGGGTGATAGAGGAGGTAGCGGGCGCTGGCGGTGAGCGAAGTAGGAGTGGCCTAGATGGCGCGGGTGTGGGATTGATGGTGGAAGGTGGAATGGTAGATTGTTGGGGTGGTATGTGGTTAAGAAGGGAACGAGTCGGCAAGACTGTAGAATTGGTGGAGGTAGACGGGTTGACGGGGCGTAAAAGGGAACATCCCGATAGGAGATTAGAAGAAGAAGGGGGAATGCGCAAAAGGCGCGGGGTTTGATTTCGGGTTGTATCATGGTGAAATGCCCCAACAGAGGCGTTTTCTTCGTGCCATCCCTGCCCTCTCTCCACCTCGTAGAGAGACGTGACAGGGTTCACGTGCTGATTAGGAGCGTGGTCCGGTAGTGGATTACGGACAATCCCCATATCCTGCTGGGGTGCTGGAGCTTGTTGTGGTTGAGCCTGCTGCGGAGCTGGATGCTGCTGTTGCTGATTTTGCTGTTGCCGAGGCGGCCTTCTCTCTTTCATGGTGGCGATGACTTGCCTCATTTCATCCCAATTAATGCCTCCCTGGTCATTCAAATCATAAATATGATCTCTGAAGTGGAAACAACGGTCAAGGTTGTGACCAGGGGCGCGGTGAAATGCACAGTAGCGGGATGTGTCAACATTGTCGGGCCACACTGTTCTTTCTTTTGGTAGAACGAGCAGGTTGGCGGCCATTAAAGCATTAAAAATGTCAGGGAGACTCTCTGGGAGTGGCGGATAATGGGCCCTCTTGGGGCCAAGTGGTGGTCTCCGCTGTTGTTGGCCGTAGTGGGAAGGTGGAGGGACTTGATGGTATTGTGGTGGTGCTGGAGGGTCGGCGCGAGGCGCTTGGCTTGGTGATGGAGCAAAAGAAGGTTGGGGTGCGAAGTGGCGTTGTGGGGCGGAGGTAAAATGAGGGTTTTGTTGTGGAGGTGGTGGAGGTCGTGGGTTTGAATGGTGATGGGGGTGGCCAACTACGCCAACCTGCTCGTTTGTGACAGTGCCCTCAGTTGTGGGCCCACTGTTGACAGTTGTATTCTTTTTAAACAGCCGAGGCTTCGGCTCAAACATGCCCATGATGGGCGAATCCTTCATTTGTGTCTGTATATAACGAGCTCTTTCATAGAGCTCCTCCATGGTTGTCAGCCGATTCATGGCCAAAATGTGCCGGAATTGAGGGGTTGCATTAGAAATGACCATCTTCACTTGCTCTGTTCCGACAATGTGTCCTTTAATTTTTCGGCCATGGACCGCCACCTATCAGCAAATACAATGAAGTCCTCCTCGGGCTTCATCTTCTCAGCAACTAAATCTGTAACAGAGAGGGAAGGTCCCACCCGGTCTCTGTACTTTTGCAGGAACTTTCTTTGAATAATATCAAAATCGCCAGCATCAGCTGGCTCCAGAGAATAAAACCATTCGAGGGCGGGTCCCTCAAGAGATCTCCTGAATAAATAGGCCAGGGAGGCCTTGTTGTCTTGCCAGAAAGAAGTTTCATAACGGAAATCCTTTAAATGAATGAACGGGTTACCGGTTCCATTATATCGCCGAAAGTGCGGCATTTCAGAAGGGGGTAAGTGGAACACCGGCAACGTAGGGAGAGAGATTTCCGGAGCATTCTTAGTTGCCGTAACCTTCTTGAGCTGCTCCTCCATGCTGGCTAGCTTTCGCAGCAACAGAGTGTTGGTATCGGGCTCGACCGGGGCCTGATTCTGAATGAAAGCACGCGGTATAGGCGTTCGCAAAATCTGAGGAGGTTGAAAGGATTGATGCCTAACCGCTGAATAGCTCGCCTGTGGGGCCGGCATGGCCGCAGTAGGCGTTTGTGGACGAGAGGAGGGGGAATGCAAGACCGCCTGGTCATTAATAATCTGATGGCCACTCACGGCCGGAGGGGGATTAGAAGAAGAAGAAAGAACTGACTTCCCCTTTAAAGCGGCCTGAACAGCTTGCCGCTGGGAGTCATCCAACTGGGAAAGAGCTTGGATTAAATCAGTGACGTTGATGGATGGGGAAGGGTTCCCCGAAGTATTAGAAGGTGGAACTTGAGACGGAGGGTCCGCCTCATGATTAGTGGTATCGACCACATGAACCTGAGAGTAATAGGGATGAGGAGGAAGGTAGTTCCCCTCATAATAAACCGAATCCTGGAGAGGGTCCTCATATTGACCAAATATGTTCTCATTCTCATCATCGTAAGAATACCCGTTGCCCGACATGTTGATGGTTTTACCTGAACGGAGTTTCATTCTTAAGAGAGAGAATGTTTTTAATGAAGGAACTATCACAAAATAATCAATCCAAACCAAGCAATCAAATCACCCAACTATGTTTATGCAAACAAGGTTGGCAAGAAACGCAAGATTTTAAGGTTTGATGTTTGAATTAGGGTGAATTATTTGTGAAAGTTCACTCTTTTGCCAAATGAGACCTAGTTTGATCCGAGTGTAACCTCCGGGTCAACTAAGTTCTTCATCTCTTAACAACGCATGGGTTCTCTAAACTCCAGGTACTTCGAGGGTACAACCAGCCCAGCGTCCGTGAGGGAATCCACGGGTGCGGGGACTTATGGAGGTCTTGGAAAAGGGATTTCCAGTCCAAAGAGACGGAATGCTCAATGGAGGGTCGTCCTGATTCCAAGAAAGGTGTGTGGATCCTAGGATAGAGAGAGGAGGTCTCTCAACCAAGCCAGCAAATCAAGATAATCCAAGCAGCAATATAATATCAACACAAATGCCAAACGATGAATAATAGCCAATCTGTGAAAATGAACAGTAAAGACACGCCCTGGGAAGGGGCGTGTTCACAACAGCAAGAAAGACACGCCCTGCGGTAGGTCGTGACAAACTTAAAACACGGCAGCGTGGCTGCCGTTAACTCCGTGAGGGGCTCACAGACAGCAGGAAAAACGCGCCTTAGGGTGAGGCGTTCTCAGGAAAGGACGCCTCCACTGGAGGGCGTCAAAACTCAGATAATAATTAAACACGCCCTGATGACAGGCGTTGACAATAGATGGAACGCCTCTGGGAGCGGCGTTAAGTCCACAGACAATAAAACAATCATGCAGCAGGCAGCAGTTATAGTAAAAGACGCCCTGGGAATGGGCGTTACTCAGAGAAACACGCCCCTGAGAGGGGCGTTAAATATCAGACGATGAAATAAGCAACCAGAAAGCCAGCAGGTGTAATAAACGCACGCCCTGGAAGGGGGCGTGATTCAACAAAACACGTCCCTGTGAGGGGCGTGAAATCAAAAGACGCCTTCGTGAAAGGCGTTAATAAGCAGAAATCGACTGACCCGGGGAGTGTGCAGAGTGCACAATGGAGGGTGCCCGAGGGGCACAAGGGAGAGGGTACCGAGGGTACCAAGGGGAAAGGGCACGCGAGGGTGCCTAAGGGGAAAGGACACACGAGGGTGTCAAGGGGAAAGGGCACTCGAGGGTGCCAATGGAGATGGTAATCAAGAAAGAAAACAGTGGAAGTCCCACCGTGATCGCCAATTTGTAGATTCGGATTAAAATCCACACTTAGGAATAAAAATAATAATAATAAATGAATAAGATGTAATAAAAATAGCACGAGGTGCTTAAAAGGGAGTTGTGATCGCCAGAGGGATTACCTCAATAAGAAGAAAAGGAGATCGCGTGTACCTGGTGGAAATTGGGATGCGGGATGGATGTGGATTTCCTCCTCCAACTTCAATCGGCCGGCCGATGAAGCGGGTCTTCTTAGTTGATTACCTTGCAAAACGGACAATAAACACAAACAAGAAGAGAGGGATCAGCCCAAAATGCAGTAGTATCTATCCAAATAGACGTGTAATAATGAAGGAAAGAAAGGCACATGCGCACCTTATTTTTTGGTTGTTTTTAAACCCCTTAACAAGACTTAAGGGAGGGGGAGTATGATGATAAAAATGCGATAAAGTGTGAATAAATATGAAGGATGAACGTATATGATGAATGGAGTGATATGAATGAAGTAAAAACAAACAGATGAAAAGGCTGAGAAACCCTGCTGTCCCTGGCGACAGTAAAGGGAAAATTGGGTGAAGATGACGGAAGTAGATGGATGAAGCACCGGATGAAGCCCAACGAAGAACGCAGAGAGGATGCAGCAAAGGACGAAGAAGGCTCTGCTCGTGAATGCTTAAACCTTTTGAAACCTGCTTAACGTGCTTCACCTGCTTCACGAGCTTAAAACTGCTTAACCCTTTTACAATGCTTAACCTTTTACACGATCGATCAAGGCTTCAATTTATAGCTTCGATTGGATGTGATCAAGCAAGGTAAGATCAGAACGGGTAATGAGGCATTCAAGGAAGGATTAAGATCGAGCAAGAGACCAAATTATGATAGGGAACTGTGAGGGAAAGATCGAAAAAGGAAGGACTCTGGAGCGAAACACGCCTTAATCGAGGGCGTCTCTTGATGAATTGACGACTGCAACAGAGGCGTTTCTTGAAACACGACCTAGAAAAGGACGTTTCTTACTGGATTTAATTTTAGAAATAAAACTTGCTCTGTTTAAACACTGATATAACACGCCTATGATAACGGCGTTTCTTAAAAACACGCCTTGAGGAAGGGCGTTACTCAGAAAATGCCTTTTATTTTGAAAATTGATAATTCCAGAAATTAGCGAATAATACCAGGAATTGACGCCCTGTCCGACGGTCGTCCTTTCTTTGAAAACGTCTTATTACAGGTCGTGACTTTATAAATTAACGCCCTTAATAAAGTCGTGAATAACAAAAATGCAAGAAAAATGCATAAAAATTCACAAAAAAAAATAGAAAAACTTTATATTATAAGAATATTGAAGTCCACTTGGGGCGTTTACATAATAACATGAGATTTGATCAACAAAACGTCAATTTTGGCGTGTCTACAATGAGTGCTAGGTTGGGCGTACCGTCAGCTAGATCTAGTCCTTTCGTATTTTAGGACCTATGTTGTGTATTTCCTGTTATTATTAAGGCTTGTAATCTATGGTATAATTTCGGATGGTTATAATCAAGTTGGTTTGGAATTGTCATAAATTTGTAGTTTTATGAATTAGTTTGGAAAATTACTATTTTGGTTCATTAAATTGTCATCTTGGACTATGGTTTTATGTCAAATTCTAAGTTAGTGATAATTTACCGAGTACCATGCGCACTCTGATTCTACGTGAACGACACGAATAGACGCGTCACGCATCCGAGTATCTTCCGCGCTCGGGACGTGATAGTCTTCGTGGTATCAGAGCCTAAGATTTCAATTTCCTAGGTAAAACCTAAGTCCAAGGATAGATTTATACCTTACCCGGTAAGATGGGTAGAGCCAAGGGTTAAAAGCTACAGGAACAGTAGTTAAACATGACATTTGGCCTTTGACATTATAGTTACACACGACACTTGATATTATAGTTAACAATAATACTTAGTGTATGCTTAAAACTCTGTTGTAGGATCATATGACTGCTGAAAGAGCACAATGGCGCGAGATGCAGTGCACCGTGCAAGGCCTTACACAGGCGCTATAGCAAGTGGCGCAAGGCGGCGTTAACCGTGGAGCCGGTGATCTCCACAGGGGTTTCCGCAACATGAATCCAGCAAGGTTCGCGGGTTCATCTGACCCCGAAAGTGCCGACAATTGGTTAAAGGAAATTGAGCGGATTTTTCATATAATGCAATGCACGGACGAGGAGAAGGTTCTGTTGGCTATTTTCCAACTGGAGCGGGATGCTCAAAGCTGGTGGGAATCTATAGAAGTGACATTGCCAGAAGACCATGTCACATGGGGTGAATTCGTCGAGCATTTCAACAACAAGTACTTCTCCGACCATATTCAGGAGAAGAAGGCCGTGGAATTTGCAGCACTAAAACAATGGGGCTTGAGAGTGGCCGAGTATGAGGCCCAATTTTCAAGATTGTCTAGGTAGGCACTCCACTTGGTGTGTACGGAGAAGATAAAGGCAAGAAGATTCCTCAATGGGGTTCGACCCCACTACATTACACAACTTGCACCGATGGACATCCAAGTCTACTCAGAAATAGTTCGACATGTGCAGTTGCTCGAGGATGCCACTGAATTATCCGAAGGGATCCGAGGAAGGGGCAAGAAGGAACCTGTCACCAGCTCGAGAAATTTCAAATCGCCATTCAACAAGAAGCGATATTTCAATGGAGAAGAGCCTTCCAAAGGAAAGAAATTTAAGAAGAATAACAAGCCGTTTTCCTCCACCACACCCTCTAAGGAGGTTTGCAAATATTGTGGCAAGGCCGACCATAAGACCGAGGAATGATGGAGAAAGCTAGGAGCCTGTCTCCAATGTGGAAGCCGAGAACATCTGATTCCTAATTGCCCACTAATGAATGAGCAAGCCATTAAAGAGGAGAAGCTCCCGGCAAGGAAGCAAGGCCGTCTGCAAGCTCTCTAAGAGACGGAACCAACAGAAGGTAGAATTGTGGAAGGTACACTAACTATTTGCTCTAAGACTACTAAAGTTTTATTTGATACCGGAGCAACTCATTCATTTGTTTCTAAGAAATTTGCTGATGTGTTCTCTAAAGAGCCCGAATGGTTAGACTTAGTCATATCTACACCTATCGGGAACAAGGTCGACCTCACACATCACTACCCAAACTGTGAAGTTATGGTTAAAGGAACATGGTATGCTCCGACCTTAGAGCCCGAATGAACAGGGTATGCTCGGACTTTAAATGTGCACATATCAAAATGTGCACCGACTTTGGAAAGCTGAAGGTGCCGCTAACGCCGACCTTAGTTGTGTGAAACCACAACTAACACCGACCCTAGCAATGCATGTACTATAACTAGCATCGACCTTAGTTCACGCACAAGGCTGACTAGCATTGACCTTAGTTGTGCATGATAGCTTAGCTATAGTAACTAGCATAAACCTTAGTTATGTATTTCTACATGAAAAGTAAAATGTGCATTGACCACAGTGCTTGCATTGCACCGAAGTACTTGCTTGATTACTTGAGACATTCCCACTCGCTCTCTCTCTTGACATGACATGCTTGACATGAATTGCTAGGCCCGAAAAAGGGAAATTACCTACTTGAATGAAATGAATCAAATAGCCAATTCCATTATATACTCGTTATTACATGTGCTTGATACTACTTGCTTGTATATGAATTATTTCCTCTTGGAAATACTTGTGTAATTACTTAAAAGTTACTTGCTAGTTCGTCATTGATACATCTTGTTGAAATTCTCTTGATACTCTCTTGATACAATTCTTGATATCCTTGCTGGTTCCAACATGCATCATTATACCTGCATTGAACTTGTAATTAACTTAAAGCTTGTTAGAAATAAAGTTACAATCCTAACATTTTCAGGAAACTTGGATAGCGACCACCACCCGGATGGGACGGATACCGAGTGATGAGTGCTAAGTTGGGCGTACCGTCAGCTAGATCTAGTCCTTTCGTATTTTAGGACCTATGTTGTGTATTTCCTGTTATTATTAAGGCTTGTAATCTATGGTACAATTTCGGACGGTTATAATTAAGTTGGTTTGGAATTGTCATAAATTTGTAGGTTTATGAATTAGTTTGGGATATAACTATTCTGGTTCATTAAATTGTCATCTTGGACTATGGTTTTTTGTCAAATTCTAAGTTAGTGATAATTTACCGAGTACCATGTGCACTCTGATTCTACGTGAATGACACGAATAGACGCGTCGCGCAACCGAGTATCTTCCGTGCTTGGGACGTGACAGTCTTCGTGGTATCAGAGCCTAAGATTTCAATTTCCTAGGTAAAACCTAAGTCCAAGGAGAGATTCATACCTTACCCGGTAAGATGGGTAGAGCCAAGGGTTAAGTCCTACAAAAATAGTAGTTAAACATGACATTTGACCTTTGACATTATAGTTACACACGACACTTGATATTATAGTTAACAATAATACTTAGTGTATGCTTAAAACTCTTTTGTAGGATCATATGGCTACTGAAAGGGCACAATGGCGTGAGATGCAGTGCATCATGCACGGCCTTACACAGGCGCTACAGCAAGTGGCGCAAGGCGACGTTAACCGTGGAGCCGGTGATCTCCACAGGGGTTTCCGCAACATGAATCCACCAAGGTTCGCGGGTTCATCCGACCCCGAAGGTGCCGAAAATTGGTTAAAGGAAATTGAGAGGATTTTTCATGTAATGCAATGCACGGACGAGGAGAAGGTTCTGCTGGCTATTTTCCAACTGGAGCGGGATGCTCGAAGCTGGTGGGAATCCATAGAAGCGACATTGCCAGAAGACCATGTCACATGGGGTGAATTCATCGAGCATTTCAATAACAAGTACTTCTCTGACCATATTCAGGAGAAGAAGGCCTCGGAATTTGCCGCACTAAAACAACGGGGCTTGAGAGTGGCCGAGTATGAGGCCCAATTTTCAAGACTGTCCAGGTATGCACTCCACTTGATGTGTACGGAGAAGATGAAGGCAAGAAGGTTCCTCAATGGGCATCGGCCCCACTACATTACACAACTTGCACCGATGGACATCCAAGTCTACTTAGAAATAGTTCGACATGCGCAGTTGCTCGAGGATGCCACTGAATTATCCAAAAGGATCCAAGGAAGGGACAAGAAGGAACCTGTCACTAGCTCTGGAAATTTTAAATTGGCATTCAATAAGAAGCGGCATTACAATGGAGGAGAGCCTTCCAAAGGAAAGAAATTTCAGAAGAATAACAAGCTGTTTTCCTCCACCACACCCTCTAAGGAGGTTTGCAAATATTGTGACAAGGCCGGCCATAAGACCGAGGAATACTGGAGGAAGCTAGGAGCCTGTCTCCGATGTGGAAGCCGAGAACATCAGATTCCTAATTGCCCACTGATGAATGAGCATGCCATTAAAGAGGAGAAGCTCCCGGCAAGGAAGCAAGGCCGTCTGCAAGCACTCCAAGAGACGGAACCAACAGAAGGTAGAATTGTGGAAGGTACACTAACTATTTGCTCTAAGACTGCTAACGTTTTATTTGATACCGGAGCAACTCATTCATTTGTTTCCAAGAAATTTGCTGATGTCTTCTCTAAAGAGCCCAAATGGTTAGACTTAGTCATATCTACACCTATCGAGAACAAGGCCGACCTCACACATCACTACCCAAACTGTGAGGTTATGGTTAAAGGAAATAATCTACCCACCGACCTAATTTGCCTAGATATGGAAGTGTATGATGTCATACTAGGTGCTGATTGGTTATTCACATATATACCAAGCAACTGTAGATTGCCGGAACGGTAAAATAACTTTTGTGGGTTACCCGGAACTGGAATACATTAGCCCTCGGGCTAGATCCCCTCTTATATCAGCTCTCCGAGCTAGTAAACTTATAGGCAAAGGATGTATGGCTTTCATTGCATTTGTAACTACCACTGACATTGAGGAGTCTAAGCTTGAAGACATCCATGTAGTTCGGGATTTTTCTGACATTTTTCTAGAAGAATTGCCCGGCTTACCCCCGGAGCGGGAGGTGTCATTCACCATCGACCTTGTCCCTAGTGCAGGTCCTGTTTCCAAGGCACCTTACCGAATGTCCCCGGCTGAGCTAAAGGAGCTAAAGGATAATTAATGGAGCTATTGAACAAGGGTTTCATCCAGCCAAGTACTTCCCCATGGGGAGCGCCTGTGCTATTCGTCAAGAAGAAGGACGGATCGATGAGACTCTGCATCGACTATCGGCAGTTAAATCACCTTACGATCAAGAACAAGTACCCACTGCCGAGGATTGATGAACTGTTTAATCAAATATCTGGAGCTAAATATTTCTCCAAGATCGATCTTCGTTCTGGTTATCACCAACTGAAGATCAAAGAAGAAGACATTCATAAAATTACATTCCGAAGCAGGTATGGGCATTACGAATTTACTGTTATATCTTTCGGACTAACAAATGCCCCCGCAACTTTCATGCAGTTAATGAACAACATATTCAGGCCTCACTTAGACCAGTTCATTGTGGTCTTTATTGATGATATTTTGATCTATTCAAAGACAGAAGCAGATCATGAAGTACATCTTGAGAAGGCATTGCAAATATTGAGAGAAAATAAATTATATGCCAAATTTAGCAAGTGCAAGTTCTGGCTAGAGGAAGTATCCTTCTTGGGACATGTAATCTCGAAGGACGGAATTTCTGTTGACCCTACGAAGGACGAAGCTGTAAAGAATTGGGAACGACCGACAAGTGCAACAGAGATTCGAAGCTTCTTGGGTCTAGCTGGTTACTACCGACGTTTCATCAAAAACTTCTCCAGGGTTGCTGTTCCTCTCACCAGATTAACTCGCAAGGAAGTGCCCTATGCATGGAATGAAGACTGCGAGAAGAGTTTCCAAGCTTTGAAGGATCTCTTGACCACTGCTCTAGTCTTATCCTTACCAATCGAAGGAGAGAAGTACGAGGTATATACCGATGCTTCTAGTATTGGCCTCAGGTGTGTATTGATGCAAAATGGAAGAGTCATTGCATACTCTTCCCGACAACTGAAGAAGCATGAAGAAAACTACCCGGTGCATGACTTAGAGCTAGCCGCGGTAGTGTTTGCCTTGAAGATCTGGAGGCATTATCTCTACGAAGAACAATTCATAGTATACTCTGATCATAAAAGCCTCAAGTATTTATTCTCCCAAAAGGAGCTAAACATGCAGCAAAGGCGATGGCTCGAATATCTCAAGGATTTCGACTTCACAAGACAATACCACCCTGGTAAGGGAAATTCCGTAGCTGATGCCCTTAGTCGAAAGTCGAGAGCAATATTGGCCAATTGTATGATCCAAGAATGGAAGTTGCCGGAGAAATTCTCTGAGCTCAATATCGATGCAGATGAGAAGAACGGGTGTATCACTCTATCCCATATGAGTCTACATCCGGATTTGCTACCTCAAATCAAAGAGCTACAAGAAGAAGATCCCGCATTAGTAGAAATAAAGGACATGTTGGACGAGAGATTTGATTTCAAGCTAGCACCTGATGGAAGATTGCTATTTCATGAACGGACATGTGTGCCCAACTGTCTCGAATTGAAGAAGAAGATTCTTGAAAAAGCTCATCGATCGAGGTACATGATCCACCCTGGAGCTACTAAGATGTACCAAGACTTGAAAAGAACCTTCTGGTGGCCTAACATGAAAAAAGAGGTAGCAGACTTTGTATCTCGTTGCCTCACATGCCGACAACTAAAGGAAAAACATTTGAAACCCACTTAAAAATTACATCCTCTAGATATTCCCAAGTTGAAGTGGGAAGACATCGGCATGGATTTTATCATGGGCTTGCCCAAATCAAGAGGCGGACATGATGGAATTTGGGTAATCATCGACCGTTTAACTAAATCGGCTCATTTCTTGCCCATCAAGAGCCGATGGTCAGTTGATGTCCTTACTGCCTTGTATATCAAGGAGACAGTTAGATTGCATGGAATCCCCGTGTCGATCGTATCCGACCGAGACCCACGCTTTACTTCTCATTTCTGGAAGAGTCTACAACACTCTCTGGGGACAAAACTCAACTTTAGCACTTGTTTCCATCCCCAAACTAATGGACAGACTGAAAGGATAAATCAAGTTGTTGAGGATATGTTAAGGGCATATATTATAGACTTCGGCAGAAGCTGGCAAGACCACTTACCCCTAGCCAAGTTTGCATATAACAACAGCTATCAAGCTAGTATCCAAATAGCACCTTTTGAGGCACTCTATGGCAGAAGTTGTCGATCTCCAATATGCTGGGATGAAGTCGGTGAAAAATAAATTCTAGGCCCCGATATGGTGAGAGATTCAACTGAGAAGATACACCTCATTCGGGAAAGGCTAAAAATAGCACAGTCCAGGCAGAAGTCATATGCTGACAATAGAATAAGAGATCTGGAATTACAAGTTGGAGACCATGTTTTTCTCAAGGTATCTCCTGGTCGAGGTATTAGAAGATTCGGTGTTAAGGGCAAACTTACACCGAGGTTTATTGCTCCATTTGAGGTATTGGAGAGAGTGGGCGAGGTAGCTTACCGCATTGTCTTGCCTGCACAATTATATGAGGTGCACAATGTATTCCATATTTCTATGCTGAAGAAGTATGTGCACGATCCTCTCCACGTCATCGATCACACTGACTTGGTGATACAGAATGACCTTACCTATGAGCAGAAGCTAATGAAGATCCTCGACCGAGAAATCCGAGTTCTAAGGAACAAGATGATCCCTATGGTAAAAATCTAATGGAATCGATGCTTAGAACAAAAGGCTACATGGGAAACCGAGGAGTCTATGAGAAGGAGATTTCCAGAACTATTCTCATCTGTAAGTATTTCTTACCCTCCTTATCTCCATATATGCAATTGAAATTTGGGGACCAAATTCTTTTAAGTGGGGGAAGGTGTAGCACCCCGCATAAAAATGATAGGAAAAATAATAATAATAATAATATATAGACTTTTCCCCCAAAGAAATAAAAACTTTAGATAACTCTATAAGAAGATAACTCTATAGGAAGGTTAAATAAGAAGTTAGAATACCTAATGAGGGCCATGATATAAATATACCACCATTGAAGTCATCATAAGTAATGGGGCTTCATGTTCCAAAGAGATTATTCACTTGACAAAGTGACTTCATAGTGTAGTTGGTTAAGTGACGTGTCATCCAAATGTGTGACCACAGTTCGATTCTTGCATCCGCCATTTTCTTTTGGGAAAAATACACATATATATGAAGGGCCCAAAGGATTAACGCCCACCTGCATGCTAATTTAAAATGAATATATATATATGCAACCAACCATACCCACGTGAGGAGGGGCCGACAGTGGTCTGGAGCCTAGATAAAGGGCGCACATGGCCAGGGCGCTATTTCCCAGGGACCCCTCAACCCCCAGAGCTCAGTGGAGGCAATAACAACCATTGTTTGCTGGCAACGGACCCCTTTTACCCAACAATGGATTCCATTGATTGAAGCATTAATTGTTTCTTTTTCTTTGGCAACGGACCCTTATGTTTTTCCATTTTTTATAACTATCACATACCCTTTAGAATAGTGTCTTTACGGGAACATACCTAAAGGGAGATCTTATTCCAATGTGTTTCTTCCTGCTGTTGGATCTTTGCAGAATAGACTAGTTTTCTTATTATCCCTTCTACGTGTTTACGTCAAAAAGGTAGGTGTTCTCATGATCTAGCCTAATTAGTAGTTAAATAGGGTGACATGCATGAATAGGGCAGTTACGTATCACCCGGATTCCAGGTGTTATTTCCTTTTAATTCCTGTAAATTATCCCATGTTTAAAAAAATTCATATCTATGAAATTAAATCTTAAAAATATTGTATGAGCATGACCTTGCAATCTGGCTATTTGTCCATGTCCAGCCATATCTCTACTTCCTGATTCTGTGAATATTTTATAAATCATGAACAGTAAGTTACGTAATTAGTATCAACAATTAAAACATGCACCGACTATAGCATGCCACTTTAGAAAAGATGCATAGACCTAACGCACGCTTGGATATGAAAACATGCTCAGACCTATGAATGTGCTTAGACATAAAAATCAACATCTGCTTAGACTTGTATGAATGTGCTCAGACTTCAAATGCACATAGCTTAGACCTTAGCGTACACTCATGGACATGTGCACCGACCTTATGTGAAGATGCTCAGACTTCATGCTTTGCAAATTTGAAAACCTGCACAGACTTCATTTTGCATAGAAACCAAAGCATGCACGGACCTTGGTATGCATCTAGCAAACACGCACGGACCTTAAACATGCACGGACCTTGGTATGCATCTAGCAAATACGCATGGACCTTAAACATGCACGGACCTTGGTATGCATCTAGCCTAAACTAGCACAGACCTTAATGCAAACATGCACAGACCTTGGTATTCATCTAGCCTAAACTAGCACAGACCTTAAGGCATAGAAACCAAAGCATGAATAGACCTTGTGTGCAGTCACACAGGGTGTGCACAGACATTATGTGCGAGCATATAGAGCATGCACGGACCTATATGTGTATAAGACAAAAACATGCACGGACCTTAAACATGCACGGACCTTGGTATGCATCTAGCCTAAACTAGCACAGACCTTAAGGCATAGAAACCAAAGCATGCACGGACCTTGTGTGCAGTCACACAGGGTGTGCATAGACCTTATGTGCGAGCATATAGAGCATGCACAGACATATATGTGTGTGAGACAAAAATATGCACGGACTTATCATATGAACCTGCACTTACTTTAAGAACATGTACTGACCTTCTATATGCTGGATGGCCTATACGCACTGACCTTAGAGCCTGAATGAACATGGTATGCTCAGACTTCAAATGTGTGCATATCAAAATGTGCACCGACTTTGGAATGTTGAAGGTGCAGCTAGCACTGACCTTAGTTGTGTGAAACCACAACTAACACCGACCCTAGCAATGCATGTACTACAACTAGCATCGACCTTAGTTAACGCACAAGGATGACTAGCATTGACCTTAGTTGTGCATGATAGCTTAGCAACAGTAACTAGCATAGACCTTAGTTATGCATTTCTACATGAAAAGTAAAATGTGCATTGACCTTACATGCTAAGGAGGAGGAATGTGGACTGACCTACATACTTCAATGCAAATGCTACTTGACTTTGACCAGTTGACACCTTCGAGCAGTAGCGTTGACATCAACCAGTTGACCCATTTTCCATAGTAGCGTTGAATTTGACCAGTTGTCACCTTTGAGTAGTACTATTGACTTTCTATACATGACTTTTTGAACCTGTTCTGACAGATTTCATACTGCTATATAGATGATGAGATCAATAATAAATGCATCACGTTTACATCATCAAGATTATATATATATATAATTAATTCATCATCTACATGTGTTTTGTCCTTGAATTCCATTTCTGAAGAATCTACTTATGTTCCTACAATGTATACTTTCTTGAAATTCTATATTGGCTATAAAGTGAGAGTGGATGTCGAACAATACATGAACTCAATGCTGGCATTAATGGGGCCCGGTCTGGTCCTGGGAGGAGCACCCGAAGGTACTTATACCCATGAGAGTTTATTGACCATGGTGCTTGCATTGCACCGAAGTACTTGCTTGATTACTTGAGACATTCCCACTCGCTCTCCCTCTTGACATGACATGCTTGACATGAATTGCTAGGCCCAAAAAAGGGCAATTACCTGCTTGAATGAAATGAATCAAATAGCCAATTACATTATATACTCGTTATTATATGTGCTTGATACTACTTGCTTGTATATGAATTATTTCCTCTTGAAAATACTTGTGCAATTACTTAAAAGTTACTTGCTAGTTCCCCATTGATACATCTTGTTGAAATTCCTGTGATACTCTCTTGATACAATTCTTGATATCCTTGATGGTTCCAACATGCATCATTATACCTGCATTGAGCTTGTAATTAACTTAAAGCTTGTTAGAACTTGAGATATAATTCTTACTGAGTGATTCGCTCATAAAGTTACAATCCTAACATTTTCAGGAAACTTGGATAGCGACCACCACCCGGATGGGACGGATACCGAGTGATGAGTGCTAGGTTTGGTGTACCGTCAGCTAGATCTAGTCCTTTCGTATTTTAGGACCTATGTTGTGTATTTCCTGTTATTATTAAGCCTTGTAATCTATGGTAAAATTTCAAACGGTTATAATTAAGCTGGTTTGGAATTGTCATAAATTTGTAATTTTATGAATTAGTTTGGAATATTATTATTCTGGTTCATTAAATTGTCATCTTGGACTATGGTTTTATGTCAAATTCTAAGTTAGTGATAATTTACCGAGTACCATGCGCACTTTGATTCTACGTGAACGACACGAATAGACGCGTCGCGCATCCGAGTATCTTCCGCGCTCAGGACGTGATAGTCTTCGTGGTATCAGTGCCTAGGATTTCAATTTCCTAGGTAAAACCTAAGTCCAATGATAGATTTATACCATACCCGGTAAGATGGGTAGAGCCAAGGGTTAAGTCCTACAGGAACAATAGTTAAACATGGCATTTGACCTTTGACATTATAGTTACACACGACACTTGATATTATAGTTAACAATAATACTTAGTGTATGCTTAAAACTCTGTTGTAGGATCATATGGATGCTGAAAGAGCACAATGGCGCAAGATGCAGTGCACCGTGCAAGGCCTTACACAGGCGCTACAGCAAGTGGCGCAAGGCGGCGTTAACCGTGGAGCCGGTGATCTCCACAGGGGTTTCCGCAACATGAATCCACCAAGGTTCGCGGGTTCATCCGTGTAACACCCGGTAATAAGGCTAAAAAGGGAATAAATATATAAATATATATTTAGATTTTGAAAAGAAAAATAACATATACATGATGATATCTACATATCTCCATAAATAGTTAATAAAGGTTCCTAGAATTTATAAAAGACTAGTTAATATTACCTTTTGGAATGGAAGTAAAAATTTATTTAGGATCGAACCTGCCTCTGATGCCTAGGACAAGGACAAATAAAAGTTAAAGAAATTATGAGGAATAAAATCCCTATATACATACAAATTATTAATAGGTATATAAGGGATTAGTGAATAACCCACACACATTGTAAGGGCCCTTAAGTCTCAACCCACTCATCCATATATCTGTGCATATATATATATAATGTAAAATAAATAAATATAATACAACGTAAATAATTAAGGCCAGGCTATACACAACCCTCTGACAGCCTAAGAAGTCTCACAAGAAGAACTCATGGACCCTACCATTATATTATAATAAGTTTAATAATAACATGTTATTTTAAGTAGCCATTTAATGCACAACATAATTTTAATTGAATTGTGAATCTTTAAATCTTGAAGAAAAGGTCAATTTATATTTTTTACTAATTTAGCAAAATTAATATTCCACATTTATTACATTATAAAGGGAGGATATATATAAATTTACGTGTAGACATGGGAATGGATGAATGAATAGACTTTGGATGAATGGATGGATGTATGGACTTTAGGATGTATAGACTTCAGGAATGCAAAGGCTTTGACAATGTATAGACTTGTGTAATGGAATGTATGGACTTGAATGGATGTATGGACTTAAGAATGTATAGACTTCAGGAATGTATAGACTTCAGGAATGCAAAGACTTTGACAATGTATAGACTTGTGTAATGGAATGTATGGACTTGAATGGATGTATGGACATATGAATGTATAGACTTGGGGAAGAAGTGTGTAGACTTGGAGGAATGTATAGACTTATGCATTGTATGGACTTATGGATGTATAGACTTGGAGAAGGAATGTATAGACGTTGGAGAATGTATGGACTTGTGCATTATATAGTTATAGAAATAATAGGGATATATATATATACAATATTAGTCTTTTGAAGGGTAAGTGAAAATGCGAAAAAATGAATTGACGCCAACGTATGCTTGCGTCAATTGCATAGAAGATGACTTTGAACAAGTCATCATTTCAAATGAAATGAATAGTGCCGATTTTTTGACTAAAGAATTTTGGAAAACTAATTATATGGAAAAATAGAGAAAAATTGAAAACTCATACCCCTAAAATTTTCCAATAAGATCACATCAAGAAAAAAAGATAAAAATCCCGAAAGATCGTTACACCTTAAATTAACAAAATAGGAAAGGTGAATGACGCCTTTGTTCAAGTCGTCAATTAAGGAATTGACGACTGTGTATACAAGCGTCGTTTATGAAAATAACGTCCCAACCTGAGGCGTCATTTCCAAACAGGTTCCGTTGGTCTTCGGTTCAAACTAGGATGATAACTGGGCAGGTTTTAGATTAAGGAAAGGATGAATACGAGGAAGAGTTAAAGTATAATTGATTCTAAAGAAGGAAGTTCTAATCCTAATCAAATTCTTAGAACCAATTAGGATTCTTCTCCTATAAATACCCCTTCCATCGAGCCAACCTAAAGGCTCTTCTCTTCATCAAAACTTGTTGCTGCTGTCGACCGTGGAGTTTTCTCCATCCTGTTAGTGTTACGAAGAAGGGGTGTTTACGTGAAGAACTTAAAGGGTTCTTCATCGGCTTCCTCTCCTTCCTGGTTGGTTTGTGGAGGAGAAAGCCATTGCCTTCTCTACTTCGTCCTGTTGCTGCCACTACACGGAGGGATCAAGAGCGACTGCTCTTATTATCATCTTGCTCTTCCTCCGCGATTTGGGTGCAACGAGAAGGCACTCTGTTGAAAACAGAGTATCGTTTTAAGGAGATTTACATCCTTTATCTTCACATTCTGTCAACCAAACCAATCCACAAGGTAGGTTATCTCAAGATTACGTAGCCCAAACCATCATAAATCATGATATTACTATATATTAGTTCATGCATATAGTTTCACTGAGATTTGAAGTTCTGTGAAATTTTGTAAGAGGCGACCCTCGTCAGGGTGCCAATTTTACTTCTGACGACCGGGAGAAGGGTCATCAATTTCGAATGAATTAATAAATACACATGTTAAAAATTTAATATCTATCTAAACAGTAATCTGATTTAATGCATGATCACATATTTCGAATCCTGCTATTTTTCTTGACCTGTCCATATACTTGTTTCCTGGAAAATATTTATCTTTGAAAAATACTACATTTGATAGTGAAATTCTGGAAAAAAAAGGAAAAGATGACCCTCATTATGTCGTCTATATTATATATGATGCCCCTGACTAGGGCGCTATTTACCAAATAGAAGACTTAATGGAAGTCGCCAATTCCTTAAATACTAAAATTTAGTTATTTTCAGCAAACAGAAATATGAATTGGACGACTATTTTTGCAGTCGTCAATTGTTGAAATGACGACCCAGTCAAGGGCGTCAATTTCCTATCTTGTTATTTTTCCTGTGTTTTTCCTGTGAACCGTGGATTTATATACATGTATACGGCACTATATTCCAAATCCGTGAGTATAGTCCCACGTCTTTCGGGCTTTTATCGATTACCCCTAATTCTCGGTGGTAGATGAACCCTCCATGGGACATTCCGTTCCTTTGGACCGGTGACTTTATCATAGAGACCTCCGTAAGACTCCGCTAGCCTTGGATTCCCTCGAGGCGGCCGAGCAGGTTGTACCATCAAAACTTATGACACCACTTGATTTCCATGTCACTCTAAAGAAACATGGTAAACCGGCCCTCATGACATGCTATGTGGATGTCATGAGAATATCCTTAAAATTATGGAATGGGAAACCATGCCATCAATGTTCTTAAACAATGATGTGCCATACTTATGGACATTAATTCTATCTACATTATCATGTACAAAGAACAAGCAACGCTATATAAGTGCTTATTCTTGATATCATGATCTCCACCCAGTTTATCGACATGTCATGGTTTCTATGCTTCACGTAGATTTTTACCGCAAGTTTGTCCTGGCTCAAGGGCCTTGCCCTTGAATTCCATGAAAAATCTTACCTTATCCTTCTATTAAAGCTTATTTTTGAAACTCCTTATTGGCTATAAACTATCGTGGATGTCTAGATCAATCTTTAAATGCTATGCATGTAGGGCCCGATCTGGTCCTGGGAGGAGCGCCCGAAAGTACTAGTGCCCATGGGTGTTGTAATGATCGCGGTGTCTTGCATTGCACCGCAGTACTCGTCTCTCTTGATCTTTGGCATTCCACACACTCTCTCTCTCTCTCTCTCTCGTGATGTTACTTGATATTACTTGCGTGCGTGACTTGACTTACGTGACTCGACTAGCGTGGCCCGGAATGGGCAAGTACTTGCGTGAAATAGCCAATATTCTATAAATCTCTCTTGGATATCTCTTGCTTGAAAGTTTTTGCACGACGTTGTTAATCTCTTACTAGTTTTGTTTCACTTGCTGGGTTAATTCTACATGCATAGCCTTACAGCATTTACATGTGAAAGATGTAATTACTTAAACCAATTTGCTTGTTCTTGAGATATAATTCCTACTGAGCTTTCGCTCACTCAGTTTATTCCAATATTTTTCAGGTAATCAGGTGGCTAGCGAGACCGTGGCTCACATGGGAAGGACAAGTGTGCTAGCGAGCTTTGAAAACTAGTGAACCTGTGTCTTTTATCTTTCTTGAGTCTAGCATGATGTCTCTTATTTAGTTATCTTGTCTAAGTCTATTAGTGCATCATCTCCTTTTCTTTCATAGTGACGTAGTTGAGTCTTCAAGTTCTTGTAAGAGATTTATATTCGAAATAAAATTTTTATTGTTGTTCCAAATTATTTGGTCTCATGCCATTGCTCTTGATCGTTCACGACTGTTTAACTGCCACGTTCCGAGCAAACGACACGTTCCGCTGCTATCGGTTCGGGGCGTGACAGAGGTGGTATCAGAGCTTCGGCTTTCATATCCTCTAGTTATTTGGTTAGAATGATAGGTCAAGTATCCTTGTCAGTCATATCAGAGCTTCGGCTTCCATATCCTCTAGTTATTTGGTTCGAATGATAGGTCAAGTATCCTTGTCAGTCATATCAGAGCTTCGGCTTTCAAACCCTTAGGGTATCAAGTCCAAGAGATAGGTTGAGTATCCTTGTCAGTCATCCTATAGGAGTTTCGTGAGAGATGGGTAGAACTTGGGGTTAAAGTTATAAAAGAAAGATAAAATATTTGCATTAATTCTCTAGTCAATAAATTATCTCCCTACTCATCTTTGCAGGAACTTAGATAAAATGGAAGCGTCTAAGCCAAGCTTTGTTCCTGAGATGGTACTAGTAGATGTCCAAGCTTATGCGGACCTTGTCAGGAGAGTTCAGGAGCTAGAGAAAGCGGTGGAAGAAAAAGAAAGAGTTGAAGGGAAAGCCCATGAGTCGGGAAAGTTCATCACTACCAAGAAAAGGATAAACGAGGGTGATATTTCACAAAGGTGTAAGAAATGCCAGAAATGTAAGAAGTGTAATAAGAAGGGAACTTCGACAGATCACTCGTAAGGTAAGTGTAAATCTTGTGGAAGATATGGTCACCAATCGAAAAAGTGTTGGTGGAGTTCGGGAGCGTGTCTGCGTTGCGGGAGCTTAGATCATAAGATAGTGGAATGCCCTATTTTTACCAAGAAGCCTCCAAGAGGAGTTCAAGCTTTAGCCAAACTTACCAAAGGGAAAGTTGCGGAAGGTACCCCTCACCCTTAAGCCTAAATTAATTCTTCCTAAAAATAGTTCCACTCAATATATCTAGACTTCTTCTACGCATTATAGCTAGTTCTCCATCGTGAGTAAATGATAATTTGAATTTGGGGACCAAATTCTTTTAAGTGGGGGAGGGTGTAACACCCGGTAATTTTGAAGGCTAAAAAGGGAATAAATATATAAATATATATTTAGATTTTGAAAAGAAAAATAACATATACATGATGATATCTACATATCTCCATAAATAGTTAATAAAGGTTCCTAGAATTTATAAAAGACTAGTTAATATTACCTTTTGGAATGGAAGTAAAAATTTATTTAGGATCGAACTTGCCTCTGATACCTAGGACAATGACAAATAAAAGTTAAAGAAATTATGAGGAATAAAATCCCTGTATACATACAAATTATTAATAGGTATATAAGGGATTAGTGAATAACCCACACACATTGTAAGGGCCATTAAGTCTCAACCCACTCATCCATATATCTGTGCATATATATATATATATAATGTAAAATAAATAAATATAATACAACGTAAATAATTAAGGCCATGCTATACACAACCCTCTGACAGCCTAAGAAGTCTCACAAGAAGAACTCATGGACCCTACCATTATATTATAATAAATTTAATAATAACATGTTATTTTAAGTAGCCATTTAATGCACAACATAATTTTAATTGAATTGGGAATCTTTAAATCTTGAAGAAAAGGTCAATTTATATTTTTTACTAATTTAGAAAAATTAATATTCCACATTTATTATATTATAAAGGGAGGATATATATAAATTTACGTGTAGACATGGGAATGGATGAATGAATAGACTTTGGATGAATGGATGGATGTATGGACTTCAGGAATGTATAGACTTCAAGAATGCAAAGGCTTTGACAATGTATAGACTTGTGTAATGGAATGTATGGACTTGAATGGATGTATGGACTTAAGAATGCATAGACTTCAGGAATGTATAGACTTCACCAATGCAAAGACTTTGACAATGTATAGACTTGTGTAATGGAATGTATGGACTTGAATGGATGTATGGACTTATGAATGTATAGACTTAGAGATGAATGTATAGACTTGGGGAAAAAGTGTGTAGACTTGGAGGAATGTATAGACTTATGCATTGTCTGGACTTATGGATGTATAGACCTGGAGAAGGAATGTATAGACGTTGGAGAATGTATGGACTTCTGCATTATATAGTTATAGAAATAATAGGTATATATATATACAATATTAATCTTTTGAAGGGTAAGTGAAAATGTAAAAAAATGAATTGACGCCAACGTATGCTTGCGTCAATTGCATAGAAGATGACTTTGAACAAGTCGACATTTCAAATAAAATGAATAGTGCCAATTTTTCGACTAAAGAATTTTGGAAAACCAATTATTTGGAAAAATAGAGATAAATGGAAAACTCATACCCCTAAAATTTTCCAATAAGATCACATCAAGAAAAAAAGATAAAAATCCCGAAAGATCGTTACACCTTAAATTAACAAAATAGGAAAGGTGAATGACGCCTTTGTTCAAGTCGTCACTTAAGGAATTGACGACTGTGTATACAAGCGTCGTTTATAAAAATAACGTCCCAACCTGAGGCGTCATTTCCAAACAGGTTCCGTTGGTCTTCGGTTCGAACTAGGATGATAACTGGGCAGGTTTTAGATTAAGGAAAGGATGAATACGAGGAAGAGTTAAAGTATAATTGATTTTAAAGAAGGAAGTTCTAATCCTAATCAAATTCTTAGAACCTATTAGGATTCTTCTCCTATAAATACCCCTTCCATCGAGCCAACCTAAAGGCTCTTCTCTTCATCAAAACTTGTTGCTGCTATCGACCGTGGAGTTTTCTCCATCCTGTTAGTGTTACGAAGAAGGGGTGTTTACGTGAAGAACTTAAAGGGTTCTTCATCGGCTTCCTCTCCTTCCTGGTTGGTTTGTAGAGGAGAAAGCCGTTGCCTTCTCTACTTCGTCCTGTTGCTGCCACTACACGGAGGGATCAAGAGCGACTGCTCTTATTATCATCTTGCTCTTCCTCCGCGATTTGGGTGCAACGAGAAGGCACTCTGTTGAAAACAGAGTATCGTTTTAAGGAGATTTACATCCTTTATCTTCACGTTCTGTCAACCAAACCAATCCACAAGGTAGGTTATCTCAAGATTACGTAGCCCAAACCATCATAAATCATGATATTACTATATATTAGTTCATGCATATAGTTTCACTGAGATTTGAAAAAGTTCTGTGAAATTTTGTAAGAGACGACCCTCGTCAGGGCGCCAATTTTACTTCTGACGACCGGGAGAAGGGTCGTCAATTTCGAATGAATTAATAAATACACATGTTAAAATTTTAATATCTATCTAAACAGTAATCTGATTTAATGCATGATCACATATTCTGAATCCTGCTATTTTTCTTGACCTGTCCATATACTTGTTTCCTGGAAAATATTTATCTTTGAAAAATGCTACAGTTGATAGTGAAATTCTGGAAAAAAAGGAAAAGATGACCCTCATTATGTCGTCTATATTGTATATGACGCCCCTGACTAGGGTGCTATTTACCAAATAGAAGACTTAATGGAAGTTGCCAATTCCTTAAATACTAAAATTTAGTTATTTTCAGCAAACAGAAATATGAATTGGACGACTATTTTTGCAGTCGTCAATTGTTGAAATGACGACCCAGTCAAGGGCGTCAATTTCCTATCTTGTTATTTTCTTGTGTTTTTCCTGTGAATCGTGGATTTATATACATGTATACGGCACTATATTCCAAATCCGTGAGTATAGTCTCACGTCTTTCGGCCTTTTATTGATTACCCCTAATTCTCGGTGGTAGATGAACCCTCCATGGGACATTCCGTTCCTTTGGACCGGTGACTTTATCATAGAGACATCCGTAAGACTCCGCTAGCCTTGGATTCCCTCGAGGCGGCCGAGCAGGTTGTACCATCAAAACCTCTGACACCACTTGATTTCCATGTCACTCTAAAGAAACATGGTAAACCGGCCCTCATGACATGCTATGTGGATGTCATGAGAATTTCCTTAAAATTATGGAATGGGAAACCATGCCATCAATGTTCTTAAATAATGATGTGCCATACTTATGGACATTAATTCTATCTACATTATCATGTACAAAGAACAAGCAACGCTATATAAGTGCTTATTCTTGATATCATGATCTCCACCCAGTTTATCGACATGTCATGGTTTCTATGCTTCACGTAGATTTTTACCACAAGTTTGTCCTGGCTCAAGGGCCATGCCCTTGAATTCCATGAAAAATCTTACCTTATCCTTCTATTAAAGCTTATTTTTGAAACTCCTTATTGGATATAAACTATCGTGGATGTCTAGATCTATCTTTAAATGCTGTGCATGTAGGGCCCGATCTGGTCCTAGGAGGAGCGCCCGAAAGTACTAGTGCCCATGGGAGTTGTAATGATCGCGGTGTCTTGCATTACACCGCAGTACTCGTCTCTCTTGATCTTTGGCATTCCACTCTCTCTCTCTCTCTCTCTCTCTCTCTCTCTCTCTCGTGATGTTACTTGATATTACTTGCATGCGTGACTTGACTTGCGTGACTCGACTAGCGTGGCCTGGAATGGGCAAGTACTTGCGTGAAATAGCCAATATTCTATAAATCTCTCTTGGATATCTCTTGCTTGAAAGTTTTTGCACGACGTTGTTAATCTCTTACTAGTTTTGTTTCACTTGCTCGGTTAATTCTACATGCATAGCCTTACTGCATTTACATGTGAAAGATGTAATTACTTCAACCAATTTGCTTGTTCTTGAGATATAATTCCTATTGAGCTTTCGCTCACTCAGTTTATTCCAACATTTTTCAGGTAATCAGGTGGCTAGCGAGACCGTGACTCACATGGGAGGGACAAGAGTGCTAGCGAGCTTCGAAAACTAGTGAACCTGTGTCTTTTATCTTTCTTGAGTCTAGCATGATGTCTCTTATTTAGTTATCTTATCTAAGTCTATTAGTGCGTCATCTCCTTTTCTTTCATAGTGACGTAGTTGAGTCTTCAAGTTCTTGTAAGAGATTTATATTCGAAATAAAATTTTTATTGTTGTTCCAAATTATTTGGTCTCATGCCATTGCTCTTGATCGTTCACAACTGTTTAACTGCCACGTTCCGAGCAAACGACACGTTCCGCTGCTATCGGTTCGGGGCGTGACAATCCGACCCCGAAAGTGCCAAAAATTGGTTAAAGGAAATTGAGCAGATTTTTCATGTAATGCAATGCACGGACGAGGAGAAGGTTCTGCTGGCTATTTTCCAACTAGAGCGGGATGCTCGAAGCTGGTGGGAATCCATAGAAGTGACATTGCCAGAAGACCATGTCACATGGGGTGAATTCGTCTAGCATTTCAACAACAAGTACTTCTCCGACCATATTCAGGAGAAGAAGGCCGCGGAATTTGCCGCACTAAAACAACAGGGCTTGAGAGTGGCCGAGTATGAGGCCCAGTTTTCAAGATTGTCCAGGTATGCACTCCACTTGGTGTGAACGGAGAAGATGAAGGCAAGAAGGTTCCTCAATGGGCTTCGGCCCCACTACATTACACAACTTGCACCGATGGACATCCAAGTCTACTCAGAAATAGTTCAACATGCGCAGTTGCTCGAGGATGCCACTAAATTATCTGAAAGGATCCGAGGAAGGGGCAAGAAGGAACCTGTCACCAGCTTGGGAAATTTCAAATCGGCATTCAACAAGAAGCGATATTTCAAAGGAGGAGAGCCTTCCAAAGGAAAGAAATTTAAGAAGAATAACAAGCCGTTTTCCTCCACCACACCCTCTAAGGAGGTTTGCAAATATTGTGACAAGGCCGACCATAAGATCGAGGAATGCTGGAAGAAGCTAGGAGCCTGTCTCCGATGTAGAAACCGAGAACATCGGATTCCTAATTGCCCACTGATGAATGAGCAAGCCATTAAAGAGGAGAAGCTCCCTGCAAGGAAGCAAGGCCGTCTGCAAGCTCTCCAAGAGACGGAACCAACAGAAGGCGGAATTATGGAAGGTACACTAACTATTTGCTCTAAGACTGCTAAAATTTTATTTGATACCGGAGCAACTCATTCATTTGTTTCCAAGAAATTTGCTGATGTCTTCTCTAAAGAGCCTGCATGGTTAGACTTAGTCATATCTTCACCTATCGGGAACAAGGCCGACCTCACACATCACTACCCAAACTGTGAGGTTATGGTTAAAGGAAATAATCTACCTGTCGACCTAATTTGCCTAGATATGGAAGTGTATGATGTCATACTAGGTGCTGATTGGTTATCCACATACCAAGCAATTGTAGATTGCCAGAACGGTAAAATAACTTTTGTGGGTTACCCAGAATTGGAATACATTAGCCCTCGGGCTAGATCCCCTCTTATATCAGCTCTCCGAGCTAGTAAACTTATAGGCAAAGGATGTATGGCTTTCATTGTAATTGTAACTACCACGGACGTCGAGGAGTCTAAGCTTGAAGACATCCATGTAGTTTGGGATTTTTCTGACATTTTTCCAGAAGAATTGCCCAGCTTACTCCCGGAGCGGGAGGTGTCATTCACCATCGACCTTGTCCCTGGTGCGGGACCTGTTTCCAAGGCACCTTACCGAATGTCCTCGGCTAAGCTAAAGGAGCTAAAGGAACAATTAATGGAGCTATTGAACAAGGGTTTCATCCGGCCAAGTACTTCCCCATGGGGAGCGCCTATGCTATTCGTCAAGAAGAAAGACAGATCGATGAGACTCTGTATCGACTATCGGCAGTTAAATCACCTTACGATCAAGAACAAGTACCCACTGTTGAGGATTGATGAACTGTTCGATCAAGTATCAAGAGTGAAATATTTCTCCAAAATCGATCTTCGTTCTGGTTATCACCAACTGAAGATCAAAGAAGAAGGCATTAATAAAACTGCATTCCGAAGCAGGTATGGGCATTACAAATTTACTGTTATGCCTTTCGGACTAACAAATGCACCTGTAACTTTCATGCAGTTAATGAACAACATATTCAGACCTCACTTAGACCAGTTCATTGTGGTCTTTATTGATGATATTTTGATTTATTCAAAGACATAAGCAGATCATGAAGTACATCTTGAGAAGGCATTGGAAATATTGAGAGAAAATAAATTATAAGCTAAATTTAGCAAGTGCAAGTTCTGGCTAGAGGAAGTATCCTTCTTGGGACATGTAATCTCTAAGGACGGAATTTATGTTGACCCTACGAAGGTCGAAGCTGTAAAAAATTGGGAACGACCGACAAGTGCAACCGAGATTCGAAGCTTCTTGGGTCTAGCTGGTTACTACCGACGTTTCATCAAGAACTTCTCCAGGGTTGCTGTTCCTCTCACCAGATTAACTCGCAAGGAAGTGCCCTATGCATGGAATGAAGACTGCGAGAAGAGTTTCCAAGCTTTGAAGGATCTCTTGACCACTGCTCTAGTCTTATCCTTACCAATCGAAGGAGAGAAGTACGAGGTATATACCGATGCTTCTAGTATTGGCCTCGGGTGTGTATTGATGCAAAATGGAAGAGTCATTGCATACTCTTCCCGACAACTGAAGAAGCATGAAGAAAACTACCCGGTGCATGACTTAGAGCTAGCCGCGGTAGTGTTTGCCTTGAAGATCTGGAGGCATTATCTCTACGAAGAACAATTCATAGTATACTCTGATCATAAAAACCTCAAGTATTTATTCTCCCAAAAGAAGCTAAACATGCGGCAAAGGCGATGGCTCGAATATCTCAAGGATTTCAACTTCACAATACAATACCATCCTGGTAAGGGAAATTCCGTAGCTGATGCCCTTAGTCGAAAGCCGAGAGCAATATTGGCCAATTGTATGATCCAAGAATGGAAGTTGTTGGAGAAATTCTCTGAGCTCAATATCGATGTAGATGAGAAGAACGGGTGTATCACTCTATCCCATATGAGTCTACATCCAAATTTGTTACCTCAAATCAAGGAGCTACAAGAAGAAGATCCCGCATTAGTAGAAATAAAGGACAAGCTGGACGAGAGATTTGATTTCAAGCTAGCACCTGATGGAAGATTGCTATTTCATGATGGACATGTGTGTCCGACTGTCTCGAATTGAAGAAGAAGATTCTTGAAGAAGCTCATCGATCGAGGTACACGATCCACTCTGGAGCTACTAAGATGTACCAAGACTTGAAAAGAACCTTCTGGTGGCCTAACATGAAAAGGGAGGTAGCAGACTTTGTATCTCATTGCCTCACATGCCAACAAGTAAAGGCGGAACATTTGAAACCCGATGGAAAATTGCATCCTCTAGATATTCCCAAGTGGAAGTGGGAAGACATCAGCATGGATTTTATCATGGACTTGCCCAAATCAAGGGGCAGACATGATGGAATTTAGGTAATCATCGACCATTTAACTAAATCAGCTCATTTCTTACCCATCAAGAGCCGATGGTCAGTTGATGTCCTTACTACCTTGTATATCAAGGAGACAGTTAGATTGCATGGAGTCCCCGTGTCGATCGTATTCGATCGAGACCCACGCTTTACTTCTCATTTCTAGAAGAGTCTACAACACTATCTGGGAACAAAACTCAACTTCAGCACTGCTTTCCATCCCCAAACCGATGGACATACTGAAAGGACAAATCAAGTTGTTGAGGATATGTTAAGGGCATGTATTATAGACTTTGGCAGAAGCTGGCATGACCACTTACCCCTAGCCGAGTTTGCATATAACAACAGCTATCAAGCTAGTATCCAAATGACACCTTTTGAGGCACTTTATGGCAGAAGTTGTCGATCTCCAATATGCTGGGATGAAGTCAGTGAAAAATAAATTCTTGGCCCCGATATGGTGAGAGATTCAACTGAGAAGATACACCTCATTCAGAAAAGGCTAAAAATAGCACAGTCCAGGCAGAAGTCATATGCTAACAATAGAAGAAGAGATCCGGAATTTCAAGTTGGAGACCATGTTTTTCTCAAGGTATCTCCTGGTCGAGGTATTAGAAGATTCGGTGTTAAGGGCAAACTTACACCGAGGTTTATTGCTCCATTTGAGGTATTGGAGAGAGTGGGCGAGATAGCTTACCGCATTATCTTGCCTCCACAATTATCTGAGGTGCACAATGTATTCCATATTTCTATGCTGAAGAAGTATGTGCACGATCCTCTCCACGTCATCGATCACACTGACTCGGTGATACAGAAAGACCTTACCTATGAGCAGAAGCCAATGAAGATCCTCGACCGAGAAATCCGAGTTCTAAGGAACAAGATGATCCCTATGGTAAAAATCCAATGGAATCGATGCTTAGAACAAGAGACTACATGGGAAACCGAGGAGTCTATGACACGAAGATTTCCAGAACTATTCTCATCTCTAAGTATTTCTCACCCTCCTTGTCTCCATATATGCAATAGGAATTTGGGGACCAAATGCTTTTAAGTGGGGGAGGGTGTAGCGCCCCGCATAAAAATGATAGGAAAAACAATTATAATAATAATATACAGACTTTTCCCCCAAAGAAATAAAAACTTTAGATAACTCTATAAGAAGATAACTCTATAGGAAGGTTAAATAAGAAGTTAGAATACCCAATGAGGGCCATGATATAAATATTCCACCATTGAAGTCATCATACGTAATGGGGCGTCATGTTCCAAAGAGATTATTCACTTAACAAAGTGACTTCTTAGTGTAGTTGGTTAAGTGACGTGTTATCCAAATGTGTGACCACAGTTCGATTCTTGCATCCACCATTTTCTTTTGGGCAAAATACACATATATATGAAGGGCCCAAAGGATTAACGCCCACCTGCATGCTAATTAAAAATGAATATATATATATGCCACCAACCATACCCACGTGAGGAGAGGCCGACAGTGGTCTGAAGCCCAGATAAAGGGCGCACATGGCCAGGGCACCATTTCCCAGAGACCCCTAAACCACCAGAGCTCAGTGGAGGCAATAACAACCATTATTTGCGGGCAACAGACCCCTTTTATCCGACAATGGATTACATGGATTGAAGCATTAATTACTTCTTTTTCCCTGGCAATGGACCCTTATATTTTTCCATTTCCCATAACTATCCCATACCCTTTAGAATATGATCTTTACGGGAACATACCTGAAGGGAGATCTTCCTACGTGCTTCTTCCTGCTGTTGGATCGTTGCAGAGAAGACTAGTTTTCTTATTATCCCTTCTACATGTTTACGTCAAAAAGGTAGGTGTTCTCAAGATCTAGCCTAATTAGTAGTTAAATAGGGTGACATGTATGAATAGGGCAGTTACGTATCACCTGGATTCCAGGTGTTATTCCCTTTTAATTCATATAAATTACCCCATGTTTAAAAAAATTCATATCTATGAAATTAAATCTTAAAAATATTGTATGAGCATGATCTTACAATCTGGCTATTTGTCCATGTCCAGCCATATCTCTACTTCCTGATTCTGTCAATATTTTATAAATCATGAACAGTAAGTTACGTAATTAGTATCAACAATTAAAACATGCACTGACTATAGCATGCCACTTTAGAAAAGATGCACAGACCGAATGCACGCTTGGATATGAAAACATGCTCAGACCTATGAATGTGCTCAGACATAAAAATGCAGATCTGCTTAGACTTGTATGAATGTGCTCAGACTTCAAATGCACATAGCTTAGACCTTAGCGTACACTCATGGACATGTGCACAGACCTTATGTGAAGATGCTCAGACTTCATGCTTTGCAAATTTGAAAACTTGCACAGACTTCATTATGCATAGAAACCAAAGCATGCACAGACCTTGGTATGCATCTAGCAAACATGCACGGACCTTGGTATGCATCTAGCAAATATGCACAGACCTTAAACATGCACGGACCTTGGTATGCATCTAGCAAACATGCACGGACCTTAAACATGCACGGACCTTGGTATGCATCTTGCCTAAACTAGCACAGACCTTAAGGCAAACATGTACGAACCTTAAACATGCACGGACCTTGGTATGCATCTATCCTAAACTAGAACAGACCTTAAGGCATAGAAACCAAATCATGCACGCACCTTGTGTGCAGTCACACAGGGTGTGCACAGACCTTATGTGCGAGCATATAGAGCATGCACGGACCTATATGTGTATGACACAAAAACATGCACGGACCTTAAACATGCACAGACCTTGGTATGCATCTAGCCTAAACTAGCACAGACCTTAAGGCATAGAAACCAAAGCATGCACGGACCTTGTGTGCAGTCACACAGGGTGTGCACTGACCTTATGTGCGACCATATAGAGCATGCATGGACCTCTATGTGTTTAAGACAAAAACATGAACGAACTTATCATATGAACCTGCACTGACTTTAAGAACATGCACTGACCTTCTATATGTTGGATGGCCAATATGCACCGACCTTAGAGCCTGAATGAACATGGTATGCTCGGACTTCAAATGTGTGCATATCAAAATGTGCACTGACTTTGGAATGTTGAAGGTGTAGCTAGCACCGACCTTATTTGTGTGAAACCACAACTAACACCGACCCTAGCAATGCATGTACTAAAACTAGCATCGACCTTAGTTCACGGACAAGGCTGACTAGCATCGACCTTAGTTGTGCATGCTAGCATAGCTACAGTAACTAGCATAGACCTTAGTTATGCATTTCTACATGAAAAGTAAAATGTGCATTGACCTTACCTGCTAAGGAGGAGGAATGTGGACTGACCTATATACTTCAATGTAAATGCTACTTGACTTTGACAAGTTGACACCTTTCAACAGAAGCGTTGACATTGACTAGTTGACACCTTTGAACAGTAGCGTCGACTTTGACCAGTTGACACCTTTGAGCAGTAGCATTGACTTCGACCAGTTGACCCCTTTTCCACAGTAGCGTTGACTTTGACCAGTTGTCACCTTTGAGTAGTAGTGTTGACTTTCTATACATGACTTTTTGAACATGTTCTGACAGATTTGATACTGCTATATAGATGATGAGATCAACAATAAATGCATCAAGTTTACATCATCAAGATTATATATAAATAATTAATTCATCATCTACATGTGTTTTGTCCTTGAATTCTATTCCTGAAGGATCTACCTTATGTTCCTACAATGTATACTTTCTTGAAATTCTATATTGAATATAAAGTGAGAGTGGATGTCGAACAATACATGAACTCAATGCTGGCATTAATGGGGCCCGGTCTGGTCTTGGGAGGAGCACCCGAAGGTACTTGTGCCCATGGGAGTTTATTGACCACGGTGCTTGCATTGCACCGAAGTACTTGCTTGATTACTTGAGACATTCCCACTCGCTCTCTCTCTTGACATGACATGCATGACATGAATTGCTAGGCTCGAAAAAGGGCAATTACATGCTTGAATGAAATGAATGAAATAGCCAATTCCATTATATACTCGTTATTACATGTGCTTGATACTACTTGCTTGTATATGAATTATTTCCTCTTGGAAATACTTATGCAATTACTTAAAAGTTACTTGCTAGTTCCTCATTGATATATTTTGTTGAAACTCCTATGATACTCTCTTGATACAATTCTTGATATCCTTGCTGGTTCCAACATGCATCATTATGCCTGTATTGAAGTTGTAATTAACTTAAAGCTTGTTAGAACTTGAGATGTAATTCCTACTGAGCGATTCGCACATAAAGTTGCAATCCTAACATTTTCAGGAAACTTGGATAGCGACCACCACCCAGATGGGACTGATACCGAGTGATGAGTGCTAGGTAGGGCATACCGTCAGCTAGATCTAGTCCTTTCGTATTTTAGGACCTATGTTGTGTATTTCCTGTGATTATTAAGGCTTGTAATCTATGGTACAATTTCGGACGGTTATAATTAAGTTGGTTTAGAATTGTCATAAATTTGTAGTTTTATGAATTAGTTTGGGATATTACTATTCTGGTTCATTAAATTGTCTTCTTGGACTATGGTTTTATGTCAAATTCTAAGTTAGTGATAATTTATCGAGTACCATGCGCACTCTGATTCTACGTGAACGACATGAATAGACGTGTCGCACATCCGAGTATCTTCCACGCTCGGGACGTGACAAAACCACATAATACGCACGATATATCAGAAATCTAGGTGGACTTGGCGCCTCTAGGGCAACCACGGATTACATAATTGGCGCCCATCTGGCAGCCATTTATTTCAGGGATTTCACCCTTACTGAGGGGCGTTCATTCTAGAAGTACAGGGAAGAACAAGCTCACATATGCCAAACAACACACTGTGAGGGCTATGCCCTTTAGAGTGACATGGCATTTAAGGGGATCAAGGGTTTTAATCATCACCGGGAGCTGTGGGGTGTGGGAGAAATGTCAGAAACGTGGGATTGTATCTACGGACTGAGATAACAGCGCCTAGAACCGCGGTGTGGGTTAGACAGAAGCTCGAGAAATCTAGAAATCCATACTGTGGAAAATGCCACCCAGACAGGTGCCATTTATTGATTAAATGGCGCCCAGTCAGGTGCCCTTATTTGATGAAATGGTGCCCAGACAGGTGTCATTAATTTATGAAATGGCGAATGTCCACAGGGGCGCCCAATCCTCTGTTAGATAGGGAACACTCTTTCTGGAATTGGTGCCTAGGTGGATGCCATTATTTGAGGAAATGGTGCCCAGACAGGTGCCATTATTTGATGAAATGGCGCCTGTTCAGAGGGGCGCCCAATCCTCAAATTCATTTCTCTTTTTTTTTGTTAAAGGAATTGGTGCCCCCTCACAGAGGCTTCAATTTATAAAATGGCGCCCCTGACAGGGGCGCCCATTCTTTTGGCTGATGCTACGCATCTGGCAGGTACGTTATTAGATACAAAACACTATTCATAATTTCTGAAGTTCACAGAATCAGGAAGTAAAGATATGGATAGACGGATAAAAATATCAGGATTCCAAGAACGTGCTCGTGCAAGAATTTTAGAGTTTTATTTCATGGATATAAATTTTCTGAACACGGTGATTATTAATTACAGGAAAAAGAATTAGAATTGGCGCCCTTCATTGGGTCGCCCATTCAAGAATGGGCGCCTAGATGCTGGTAGCCCTTTAATTGATGGCAGCCTCTTGGGAGCCATTTACAAGCATGCAACAGGTCTCCGGAAACTCCGTGTAACAGGCTATATAATGCAGGAGATGGATTTATACTAGTGATACTCATGCTTGTTACCCTATTTTTGCTACAAGTTGAGATAAATCTTGAAAACACCTACCTTTTTGGAGGGATTAACGAGGTACAGGTAATAGTAGAAAAAAGAATAAAGAAAGCCAAGCCCTTCACGTTCTCTTCAGCAAAGCTTCAACAGCAGGAAGGAGAACGAGCAGCAGGAAGGAGATGCCCTTCACGTCTTCTTCTCGTGAAGAAAGGAAGATCCTTCTCTTCTATGGGTGGAGATGAGAACGGTAGCAGGATGTCAGCAGTAACTTATTGTTCGTTCGATGGAGGGAAATAATTATAAGAAAAGCAAATGCTAAGGGTCCATTGTCAGTGAAAGCTTGCTATTCGTGTTTCAAACCCTTCTAAAAGAATGGCCCTTTTTACCTGTTAGGAATTGGCGCCCAAGCAAGGGGCGCCCATTAAACTGCACCCTTGCAAGGGGGCGCTCATCAAGGGAATTGGCACCCTTGAAAGGGGCACCCATTACACTGGTTTGACCAGTCAAAGGTAATTGGCGCCCTTGTAAGGGGGCACCCATTAAGTTAAACTGCGCCCTCATCAAGGGGCGCCCATTAACTGGGTTGACCCAGTCAATGGAATTGGCACCCAAGACAGGGGCGCCCATTCCTTCTGTGTGGAGAAATAGGAAAACCCCTATATGTGTCATCTATGTGTGGATTTTTAAGTGATGTTGGGCCTTTATATAAAGTTATTTATTTAGGAAAAGGTTACTTTCTCTATAATGTTCATCAGAGGTGCTACATGGAAGGTACACTAACTGTTTGTTCTAAGACTGCTAAAGTTTTATTTGATACCGGAGTAACTCATTCATTTGTTTCCAAGAAATTTGCTGCTTCCTTTTCTAAGCAACTCATTCATCTTTACTCCTCTCGGGAGTGAATCCGGGATTACTTATCAATACCCAAACTACGAGCAAAAGCCGATGAAGATCTTCAACCAAGAAATCTGAGTTTTGTGGAACAAGACTATCCCTATGGAGAAAATCCAATGGAATCGATGCTTAGAAAGAGAAGCTACATGGGAAACCGAGGAGTCTATGAGAAGAAAATTTCTGGAGCTATTCTAGTCTGTGAGTCTCTGCACCCTCCCTGTCTCTATATATGCAGTTGAATTTGGGGACCAAATTCTTTTAAGTGGGGGAGGGTGTAGCACCCCGGATAAAAATAATAGAGAAATTGACTTTTTCCTAAATAAATAAGCTCTTAAATAACTCTATATGAAGGCCAAATAAAAAAAAATTATAGCCCTATACTTGATGAGGGCGACTATATATATATATATATACATATGTTTAAGAGGCCCAACATCACTTAAAGACCAACACATAGATAACACGCATATGGGTTTTCTTTTTTCCAAACAAAAGGGAATGGGCACCCCCTTACAAGGGCCCCAATTCCATTGATTGTGTCAACCCAGTTAATGGGCGCCCCTCCATATGGGCGGAGTTTAATGGGCGCCCTTCTCTTAGGCGCCAATTGCTAACAGGGAATACAACTGTTCTTCTAGAAGGTTTTGAAACACGAATAGCATGCTTCCGTTGGCAATGGACCCCTTACCTAGCAATGGACCCTTAGGTTCTCTTTCCCTATAATTATTTCCCTCCGTCGAACGTGCGATGGCCATTGCCGTCATCCTGCTGCTGTTCTCGTCTCCACCTGCAGAGGAGAAGGATCTTCCTTCTTTTCTTCGCGAGAAGAAGACGTAAAGGGCATCTTCTTCCTACGTTCTCCTTCCTGCTGCTGAAGCTTTGCTGAAGAGAACGTGAAGGGGGCTTGGCTTTCTTTCTTCTACTATTACATGTACCTCGTTAATCACTCTAAAAAGGTAGGTGTCCTCAAGATTTGGCCCAACTCGTAGCTAATATAGGGTAACATGCATGAGTAGTACTACTATAATCCATCTTCTCCACATTATATAGCCTGTTACACTGGTTTACGGAGACCTGATGCATGCTTGTAAATGGCGCCCAAGAGGCTGCCATCAATTAATGGGCGACCAGCCCATGGGCACCCATTCTTGAATAGGCGACCTAGTGAACGGGCGCTCATTAAATGATGACAATGACACAGGCACCAAGTCCATTTTCCTATAATTAATAAACACAGTGTTTAAAAATTTTATATCTATGACATGAAACCCTAATATTCTTGCATGAGCATGATCTTGAAATCATGATATTTTTCTCTATCTACCCATGTCTTTATGATGGGGGCATCCCTTGCCCCTCCACATTCTTCGAGGCTCAGATTGTTCGTCGATATGCGCCATTGTGTTTGTCATATTTTTCTGAGTCTAGTCATGTTATTTTTATATTTTATTTGAGTCATGAACTATGTAATTTTCCCTTTATCTGAGTCTGGTACCTAGGTTTGAGAGTTATTTAACTAAGTTAAGTGTCATTAGATTGTCTAGGCTGGATAATGGGCCCAATTCAATGGGCTAGGCCCATGGGTGCCCCTCCCTAGCCTGTCTGGCCATTATGTCAATTGTCCAAGGTCAGTGTGGTCATATGAAAAGTCTGGAGTCTATAAATAGCCCCCTCGCCTCTCTCATTTGTAACCTTTGATGATCAATGAAATTAGAAATTCCCTTGAAATTTTATCTCCCTCTCTTGAATTATCTCTCTCTCTCTCATATCTCTCTCTCTCTAAGGGGGGCGCCCCCATTCTCTCCCCTCCCCTCCAAAAATTCAAATTTATCCCTCCTCTCTCCTCCATTCATTCTTCATTAATATCCCCCCATCCCCCATACACTTATTCAATTCCCCCCCAACCCCAAGGTGGAATCCTCCAATCCTTGCTCCACCCTCCAACCACCAACTACCCTCTCCCCTTCCCCAAGCACCCCTCTCATCTCCCAAGGGGAGAATCCCATCTTCCCAAGCCCCCTTTCCCTTCCCCACACACCTCTTCCCATCCCCAAGACTAGAAATTAATCCCACCCTTAAACCCATTTTCAAATACTTCTTCCCTATCTCCCTCCCAACACCAAATTCGCAGCTTCCCCTCCCTCCACCTGCTAGACCTCCCTCCAGCCCCCATTCCGCCACTCCCTCACCTTGAATCACCCCCTCCTAGACCCCCTAACAGCCAGGGTTCGCCCCACACTCATCCACCCCCATTTCGCCCCCCTCCTACCCCATTTACCATCACCAAGTTGCAGATCCAGCACCAGCTCGCAGGCAGTAGTGTACCAGCAGCTTGCAGCAGCGGCCACGGCGTCATCGTGAGGCTTCTGGAGGCGTACCATCTACCGTTGGAATCGTCATCCAGTCAGATTCGCAACGAGAGCAGCCCCACCGCCGTCCGACCTCGGAGCTACCTGGAGGAGCAAATCTTGGCGAGCTACGCAGGTCCTCCTAGGTAGACAACCAGAGAAGGATTGCAGAGGCTCCCACGGTCTGATTCCTATGATTCTTGGAGCGCCACTTGGCTGAAGTCTTCCCCTACAAGTCCTCTGTCATCTCCAAGAAGTAGAGCAAATTTAGGACCTCGGCATCAAAAGTTCCAAATTTTCTCTCCAAGGTGCGCCAGGTCAGTTTCTCTGAGCCTGAACCGACACCCCTCTACTGTTCGAGCCTCCACTATCAGCTCCGACATCTGCGGATGGCACCGTTGGTCCCGACTGAAAGAAGACTCGACCACAATCACAACGGATTTAGCTTTGCCTTCAACAGAGCACAGGATTGTTCGTGGCGTCCCCGTCTTCCAGCAGTATCACCCTAGGAGAAACTGAACCAGAGCAGTCCAGCCCTGTTCCAGGCCCTACCCCAACCAGCGACATCGTTATGAAATTTCATGAAAATTCTGGCATCTTCCTGGATCAAGTCAAAAGATTTTGGCGCTGGTTTCATCAACAAAGAAGTCCGGGAGAGCCCGTGGCAGCACCAACAGTGACTGCCTATCCGGCTATTCTTGAAGCTGGCAGAACTGGGGAGCTCGGCAATTCAGCTTCTAGCTTAGTTTTTCCCCCACCCCGCCTGGCCGGCTTACAGCCCCTCCTTACGGGAGGTAGTGTTTGACTGTAACCACTTAATTCCCCCACCCTTTGTCCAACCCCCTTGCTAGGGGAGTAGTGATTGTAAGTTAATTTTCAGGCGGAAGCTTCACCGGTGCGGCGTGCGGGTAAGCCCACGCTTCCTCGCTCGCCCTCGTCTCCGACCGGGATCGACGTCTTCACGCCGATCAGGTGAGCTTCGGAACACTTCTCATTGCTGGCATTTAATTGCTTAGTTTAGTATTGCTTTTGGTTGCTCCGTTAGTGGTGAGAGAATGCCCGATCCCAAATTGTCATCAAATTGAGTGACCATCACGGAGCGAGTTGTGAGAGAGACCCTACAACCCACGCCCTCGGCGTGCTGGCCGCCCGTGAAATTGGGCATCCCAGACCCTTAGGGGTTCAGCCTCAAGCTAGCCAAATCCCCTCGGAGCATCAAGGTCCCACCCCGGACCCTCTCCATCATCACCGAGTTATCCGCGGGCACATGTGTGTGTTACACGGGTGAGTTCGCTAGAGTGGGTTCGCCGATCCGTTGCTTGCTTGCGAGTATAGGTCCAAGGTGCATTGGTCTTGTGGCTATCACCCCCAAGGTGGTGTCACATCAAGTGGTATCAGAGCAAGTTCTCATCTTGTCTCTACAAGTTGGTCCTAGGGTGCAATTACATTAGAATCATCATTTGTCCACCCGTTGCATCATCATGTATACTCCTCTCTAAGAAATGCGGTACAATTCAGACCTTGTCAAGGGTGATACAAACCCCCTACTCTGGGACATCATCCTAGATGATGACCTTCTCTTTGATGGATCTAGCCCTAGTGCCTACCTAAAGTGGGAGGCTACCTTGGAAAAACACTTTGAGCGGATTCGGGCGTATGGACCCGAGAGAATCACCATTGCCAAGGGTCGACTTTCACCTCGAGCCAAGGAAGAGTGGGAACATATAGTGGGCTTAAGGAGGGTTAGAAGGCAAGAGCCCATTGACACATGGCAAGATATGAAAACTGAACTTAGAAAGATCTACGCTCCCCGATGTTCCCCTTCCTACCCGAGGAGCACTGCCACTCCTCCATCCCCACCCGACCAACCTAAGACCACCCTTAGGGCCCCATTCCCACCATTCCCAACCAAACCCCTCTCAACCATCGCCCCAACACTTCGCTACCAAAACATCACTACTAAAGCCCAAGTGTCCAAAGCCCCCACCTCCCCACCTAACCCCATGAGGGCCCCCACACCCAAATCAAAACACCCTTCCACAACCTGCACCCCACAAGCACCCATGGTCCCCACCACCACCCCTCCATCATCCCCTCAAAGGAACACACCTCCTAAGTCCAACCAACACAATCCTCCTCACCCAACCCATCTCCCACTCCCTATCCCAACTCTACCATGTCCTAGGCCTCCACTACTTCCACTCCCAATCCCATCCCAAGTCCGACCTCGCTCACCACCACGGGTGCACCATGTGTCAGCTATCACCACTCCACCACCAAAAGACCTTCCCACCCCCTTGGTAGAGGAGACCACAACCCATATGCCCGATCCCATGGGGATAGATGCCAACCCGGAACCACTCCCCACCTTGGAAGAAACTCATGCCCAAGTTGAGGAAGAAGCCTCACACTTTGAACTTCACTCTACGCTATCCCCTCTAATTGGGAGCGAGATCATCATAAGTGGGTCCTTGGTTGGATGGCTAAAGGAGAGACCGGTTCACCCTCTCACATCCCATGTCTACCCTCCCATGGAGCGACACCTCCCCATAGTTCCCTTCATTTCCCATCGCACCACCATCCAATCATACTACCAAGTGGAGACTTTGAAGGATCTTCTTAAGGGCCTAGCATGGCAAATTGAGCTGACTGGTATGTTGTCCATAGGGGCTGACCGACCTAAGAGCCTTGACCTCCTTCACTTATGTGTCAGGTCTGTCACCTCGATTTGCACCGCTGGTTGCTACACTAGTGACCTCCTACTATTCCTCTCCACACCCGATGAGCCCGACCTTATCTTCAATCTGGAGTTTCTTATCTCGGGTAGAAAGCCTGACCTTTCCCCTATGGCTGACCATCTCACCCAAATCACTGGCCTAATTATCCTAATGGAGGAGGATGCCTCATCATCTTTTGAGGACCTTGAGGACTTAGAGCACCTTTCTCTAGGTAACCCATTCTATGATCCCTTCGACCCCTTCCTATGGGAGCCTAGATGCCCATGTGACCCACCCACCTTACCCACCACCCACTATTCCCTACCCTCACCCACCATGTTAGATCAAGCCCACCTCTTTCAAGACCAGGGCCACATATGGGAAGACATAACCATGGACGACCTACACCTTGGGAATGAGGAAGTGCCCCACTCCATGATACACACCTTCTTTGACCCCTTCCATCCTTATGAGTGGGTGCTCAAGGACCACCCCATACCCACACACTTGGCCGTCGCCTCTGGGACAAGAGTGCACCTATCTTGGCATATCACATCATTAGACATGGGTCACAAGTCCGGTCATCTCATACATATCACACACACTTTAGGCCCAATGCATGACTGGCTCACATTTGGATGCGTTGGTCCTCCCCCATTCATCATTGGTCTTATGCATGAAAGGAGCATACATGGATGTCCGGGTCCCCCGACATTTGTCACACCCATGCATGATAGGTTCACGTATGGATGCCCTGGCCCTCCTAAGTCCGTCAAAGTCTTCATAGCATCAAAGTATGATCGGTCTACATTTGGCTGCCCCGGTCCACCTTTGCACACCATACTTTTCACACTCACACCACATCGTAGTGCATGGCATACGCATTCATGCAAGCATCTAGCAACGAGGGGTGAGGATCACAAAGAGTGGGCAACAGCTCGTAAGCGTCACTTGGGATTCCAAGTAGGCAACGTGGTGATGGTGACATTGGAGTGGCTCTACCCTAGGGTCACCCCCAAATCGAGGGCACGAGGACTTGGACCTTCCCGAGTTCTGAGTGGCTTTGGCGACCCGACTTACGGGTTGGACTTTTCGATGGGTTTTGGGATTCATCCCACTTCCCACATGGTAAATCTGGCACCCTATACGGGCACCGCGATGGAACCTAGTGAGTGTCTCAAACCTCTACCTTCCTTTGAGAGAGATACCCTCGAGTGCTACCATAAATCAGCTTGAGAGCCCGACGTGAGCACACGGAGGCAATACTAGGCAAGCAGGGTACCATCGCCGGTAAGAGGATGTGCCCGAGCTACAATGAGAGGTTGAAGAGCCGTCCCCAGGCTAAGGATGCGGGGTCGAGTCAGAAGATCGTTGTTCGCCTAGAGCTGCATGGGTGTACCACTTCCCCGGTGGACCCATACTCGACGGGGTCGAGTTCTCCCCACCCCGGGGGTATGATGGGGGCATCCCTTGTCCCTCCACATTTTCCGAGGCTCGGATTGTTCGTCGACATGCGCCATTGTGTTTGTCATATTTTTTTGAGTCTAGTCATGTTATTTTTATATTTTATTTGAGTATTGAACTATGTAATTTTTCCTTTATTTGAGTCCGGTACCTAGGTTTGAGAGTTATTTACCTAAGTTTAGTGTCATTAGATTGTCTAGGCTGAATAATGGGCCCAATTCAATGGGCTAGGCCCATAGGCGTCCCTCCCTGGTCTGTCTGGTCATTATGTCAATTGTCCAAGGTCAGTATGATCATATGAAAAGTCTGGAGTCTATAAATAGCCCCCTTCCCTCTCTCATTTGTAACCTTTGATGATCAATGAAATTAGAAATTCCCTTGAAATTTTATCTCCCTCTCTTGAATTATCTCTCTCTCTCTAAAGGGGGCGCCCCCATTCTCTCCCCTCCCCTCCCAAAATTCAAATTTCTCCCTCCTCTCTCCTCCATTCACTCTTCATTAATATCCCCCCTTCCCCCATACACTTATTCAATTCCCCCCCAACCCCAAGGTGGAATCCTTCAATCCTTGCTCCACCCTCCAACCACCAACTACCCTCTCCCCTTCCCCAAGCACCCCTCTCATCTCCCAAGGGGAGAATCCCATCTTCCCAAGCCCCCTTTCCCTTCCCCACACACCTCTTCCCATCCCCAAGACCAGAAATTAATCTCACCCTTAAACCCATTTTCAAATACGTCTTCCCTATCTCCCTCCCAACACCAAATTCGCAGCTTCTCCTCCCTCCACCTGCTAGACCTCCTTCCAGCCCCCATTCTGCCACTCCCTCACCTTGAATCACCCCCTCATAGCCAGAGTTCGCCCCACACTCATCCACCCCCATTTCGCCCCCCTCCTACCCCATTTACCATCACCAAGTTGCAGATCCAGCACCAGCTCGCAGGCAGTAGTGTACCAGCAGCTTGCAGCAGCGGCCACGGCGTCATCGTGAGGCTTCTGGAGGCGTACCATCTACCGTTGGAATCGTCGTCCAGTCAGATTCGCAACGAGAGCAGCCCCACCGCCATCCGACCTCGGAGCTACCTGGAGGAGCAAATCTCGGCGAGCTACGCAGGTCCTCCCAGGTAGACAACCAAAGAAGGATTGCAGAGGCTCCCACGGTCTGATTCCTGTGATTCTTGGAGCGCCACTTGGCTGATGTCTTCCCCTACAAGTCCTCTGTCATCTCCAAGAAGTAGAGCAAATTTAGGACCTCGGCATCAAAAGTTCCAAATTTTCTCTCCAAGGTGCGCCAGGTCAGTTTCTCTGAGCCTGAACCAACATCCCTCTACTATTCGAGCCTCCACTATTAGCTCCGACATCTGCCGATGGCGCCGTTGGTCCCGACGGAAAGAAGACTCGACAACGATCGCAACGGCTCCAGTTTTGCCTTCAACAGAGCACGGGACTGTTCGTGGCGTCCCCATCTTCCAGCAGCATCACCCTGGGAGCAACCGAACTAGAGCAGTCCAGCCCTGTTCCAGGCCCTGCCCCAACCAGCGACATCGTCAGGAAATTCCATGAAAATTCAGGCATCCTCCTGAGTCAAGTCAAAAGATTTTGGCGCTGGTTTCATCAACAAATGAGTTCGGGAGAGCCCGTGGCAGCCTCGACAGTGACTGCCTATCTGGCTGTTCCTGAAGCTGGCAGAACTGGGGAGCTCGGTAATTCGGCTTCTAGCTTAGTTTTTCCCCCACCCCGCCTGGCCGGCTTACAGCCCCTCCCAGCGGGAGGTAGTGTTTGACTGTAACCACCTAATTCCCCCACCCTTTGTCCAACCCCCTTGCTAGGGGAGTAGTGATTGTAAGTTAATTTTCAGGCGGAAGCTTCATCGGCGCGGCGTGTCGGTAAGGCCATGCTTCCTCACTCGCCCTCGTCTCCGACCGGGATCGGCGTCTTCACGCCGATCAGGTGAGCTTCGGAAAACTTCTCATTGCTGGCATTTAATTGCTTAGTTTAGTATTGCTTTTGGTTTCTCTATCGGTGGTGAGAGAGTGCCCGGTCCCAAATTGTCATCAAATTGAGCGACCACCGCGGAGCGAGTTGTGAGAGAGACCATACAACCCACACCCATGGCGTGCTGGCCGCCCGTGAAATTGGGCATCCCAGACCCTTAGGGGTTCAGCCTCAAGCTAGCCAAATCCCCCCGAGCATCAAGGTCCCGCCCCGGACCCTCTCCATCATCACCGGGTTGCCCACGGGCACATGTGTGTGTTACACGGGTGAGTCCGCTAGAGTGGGTTCACCGATCCGTTGCTTGCTTGCAAGTATAGGTCGAAGGTGCATTGGTCTTGTGGCTATCACCCCCAAGGTGGTGTCACATCACTTTACTTCCCGATTCTGTGAACTTTAGAAATTGTGAATAGTGTTTTGTGTCTCAAAACGTACCTGGCTGATGCGTAGAATCACACAGCAATGGGCGTCCATGCCTTGGGCGCTAATTCATTGAATAGCGACCCTCTGCGGAGTCACCCATTAATTGGTGACTCTGTGAGTGGGCGCCAATTCCTTTAGAAAAAAAATGAATGAATGAATATTGGATTTTGAGGATTGGGCGCCCCTCTGAACAGGTGCCATTTCCTCAAATAATGGCACCTGTCTGGGCGCCATTTCCTCAAATAATGGCTCTCACCTGGGCGCCAATTATTGAAAGAATGTATCATAGTTTTCACCGTAAGGATTGGGCGCCCCTGTGAACAAGCGCCATTTCCTCAATTAATGGCACTAGTCTAGGCGTCATTTAGTCAATAAATGGCACATGTCTGGGTGCCATTTTGTCAATAAATGGTACATGTCTGGGCGCCATTTTCTAGAGTATGGATTTCCATATTTCTCGAGCTTTTGTCTAACCCACACCGCGGGTTCTAGGAGCTGTTATCTCAGTCAGCATATGCAGTCCCATGTTTCTGACATTCCTCGTACACCCCTCAACTCTCGGTGATGTTTGAACCCTCCGCCGGATATTCCTTCCTTCGGACTGGCGATTTCATCATTGGGACCTCCATAAGTCTACGCTAGCCTTGGATTCCCTCAAGACAGCTGAGCAGGTTGTACATTAAAACCCATAATCCCCTTGAATGCCATGTCACTCTGCAGGATAGTGTCTTATTATTATATTTTTCCTGCCCCCTTAGCCATCTCCAAAAATTATCAAAACATTCATCTGTGATCCTCATTTCCTACCCTACCCACTATAAAATTCCCAAGATCCAGTTCTACCATTCCCTTGTCGGTTAAAATTCATTTTCAAGCATATCATGTTCTGTCCTGACTGTCTGTAATCTGAGCCAGCAGAAATACTTGGGGAATAGTGGTTTTCATTTCCAATCCATTTTCTGGATGGTCATGAATCTAATTTATGTTGTAGCCCTTTGACTCCTCTATCCAATGGCGCCGATCTCGCCTCAATCCGCCCTCGGATCTGGGCGCAACAATTGTTTTCGTGGAGGCGCGCAGATCTGATCTGTGAACAAGCCAGCATAGCAGTCCGCCGGTTAATTCTGGTAAAATACTCTGGCTCACATTTGGCGACCGCCGCTCCCGAAGATCAACCAGCAACCCCTCAGCAGCATCCCAGCCAGCCGGCGCAGCAGGGAGACGCCTGAGCACCACCGTCCTAGTAGCCGGACCCGCCTGCTATCCCGCGGGCCCCGTAGAATCGAGTCGGACCAGCAACCCGTCTCCTGCCTGAAAGCCTCCCGGCTTGCTGCCCGTCAACCCGAGTTCGCTACTCCCGGGTCCCACGTGTAGCCCTTTACCACCCTGTGTGGAGTGGGCAATAGAAATAACTACTGTAATTAATTGATGTGACACACCCTCGGACCTAGCCAAGCAAGCACAATTTACAAACGGAATGGACCGATATTGGCGGTCACTCACCTGACGCTCACCCGATTCCCGTGATAACTTGGCGATGCCAAGTCGAGGATGTGGGGGCTGGGCCCTTGCTGGTAGAGGGCCAGCAAGGCCGTGGATGTTCCCCAAGGGTATGGATGCCCAATTCAAGGGAGCCGACATTGTGCCAGGGGCACGGGTTACACTCTTCACCCCCACGGTGATCTCTTGAAGCAACGGAGCTTAAGGATCGAGCTCTCACTCTCACGGACAGCGGAGTTATGAACTAATATTGGAAAAATAAGCACTAAATAGAGCTAGGGTTGGAGCACTTACTCGACCGGTTTGAAGAAACCGGTCCCACTCGGAGACGTGGGCGAGCGGGGAAGCGTGGGTTCCCCACACGCCGCGCCGGAGTAGCTTGACCTGTTTAAGCACTTACAACACTACACCCCTTGCAAGGGGGGAATCTTGGGGAAGGGAAGCCAATGGTTACAATGAAACACAACCTCCCACAGGGAGGGGCTGTAAGCCGGCCAGGCGAGGAGGGGAAAAAAACCAAAGATGAAGTCGAACGGTTGGTCGAAGCCGGTTCTGCCCGCTCTTAGTGAATAGGGATAGACTGTCGAAGATGTTGAGGCTGCGGCTGCTCCCGAATTTTGTTGGTGATGAGAACAGCTGGAAAAGCTTCGTAGGTGACCCAGGAAGTCGTCTAAATTTTGTTGATTTCTCAGGTCGCTGGTGCTGGTCGGGCCAGAGGCACGAAAAGGGAAACAGAACTCTGGCTATGTCTGCTTTAGGACCACAACAGCGGGAAGATGAAGTCACTCCGGGCGCTCCTGAGCTCTGAATCAGGCGTGCCCAGAGTCGACGGCTTCATTGTAGAGTCCTCATCGAACAGAGACCCACAGGGGTGCCAGAAGACATCGGAGTAGATCTGAGCAATCCAAACAGTACTCAGGTGTCGGTTCAGTCCAGGAGTGGACAGACCAGCACACCTGAGGAAAAAAAATGAGAAAATGCTGCTCTGGAGGTCGAACGAGGTGCCTCTTCTTGGTGATGGAAGGTGACCCGTTGCATAAGCTCTCGGCTAAGTGGCGCCACAAGAAGTAGAGGGATGTGGCTGTGGGAGCTTCTCAAAGTTGACTCAGGTTGCTGTTCGGATCTGTCTTGCACAGTCAGAGAAGAACGGCTCCCCTGGGCGACCACGAGCTTAGAAAGGGATGAGACCACCGCCGTTGCAAAGAGGACGGAGAGACGCTTCCAATGGTAGCTCTTGGGCCTCCAGGGATGCTTGGAAGAAGCTGGGGTTGCCTCTGTAAGTTGCTGATCCTCTGCTGGGTCGGAGCTGCGAACAGAACCTTGGTTGTATCTTCAAGTGGGGCTTGTGATGGGGTAGTGAAGGTGCTAGATGTTGCAGGGAAGTGGTGGAATGGTGGGAGGGGATGTGGAGGAGGTATGGAATGAGAGCTGTGGTGGTGGTTAGAAGGTTTTGGGGGGGGAGGAGCAGGGAGGCTGCTGGTTCACTGCACTAGGTGGAGGTGGAAAGGGGAGGTGGAGGAAGAACTAGTTGTTGGAGGGGAACGAGTGGAGGGGGGCGACCAGATCTGAGGGCCCTTGGTTGGGGGCGCCCTAGGGTATGGAAAGAGAGAGGGAGGAGTGGAAAGAAAGATTCAAAATTGTCTTGGGGGGACTGGGAGATTGTGTGGGGAAGAGAAGAGATTGTGTTGGGAAGTGGTAGGGGTGGTTGGTGGTTGGAGGGTGGAGTGGGGATAGGTGGAGTCTATCTTGGGGGTGGGGTGGAGTAAAGAGGGGGGTGTGGGGAGTTGGAGTGGACTTAATGGAGGGGAAAGGAGAGAGAAAGTGGTTGGGAAGGTGAGGAGAGAGAGAAGGGGGCGAACCCCATAGAGAGAGAGAGAAAGAGAGAGAGGGGGTAGGGGATTGAAGTGGGTTTCTCACCCTAAGTTTCACACCTTCTCACATGGAATCACTCCACTAAGATTTAAATTTTGAACTCTTAAAATGGCATTTTTTCATTAACTTCCAATGGGGGAAATGGGGTCCTATATATAAGCAACCCACATTTTACAAAAAGTCCTTGATTCTAGACATAATGACAAATAAGCAAGCGGTAGGGGGCGCCCATGGGCCTATCCCAATGGATTGGGCCCATTAGCTAGGCTAAACATCATAATGACAAACATTCTTAGGTAAATGACTCATTAACCTAGGTACAAGACTCAAATAAAAGGAAAATACATCAAATGACTCAAAATAAAAGCTCAAAATGGATAATTGGACCCACATAGGAATGAAGTCCAAGCTCAAACAACTCCGGAGTGTGAAGATGACCCGAGCCAGAGGGAGTCGTGGGTGATGCCTCCATCAAATCTCCTAGGCTATGAAGAGCTCGACTCCGTCGAGTAGGGGTCCATCCTGCTGTGATACTGCTAGAGAATGTCGGGGTCCAGCTGCTGGCAGTCTTCCCGACTCACCCATGAATCTTCCGAAGGAGGCCGATCCTTCCACCTAACGAGATAGCACTCGTATACCTTGCGGTAGTGACATGTTCATCCAATATTTGCTCAACTCGCTCATGCTGGGCTCTCTTGGCTGGTGGACTCTTCTCACGGGTAGGTGCTCTCTCAAGGGGGGGAATGGGCTCAATATCCTCACTGGGTACCACCGCGGGACCCTTATATGGCACTAGGTCGGCCACATTGAATGTGGCGCTCACTCCATACTCCTCGGGGAGATCTAACTCATATGCATTAGTGCCAATGCGCCTCAGAACCTGGAAGGGACCAGCCCCACGAGGTCTCAATTTCGAGATGGCTCCAGGGGAGAGCCTCTCCGTTCTCACCATCACAAAGTCACCCATGTGGAATTCTTGGTGACGCCGATGAGAGTCGGCCTGCCTTTTATAAGTATCATTCTTCATGCTAATGTGCTTGCGGATTTCTTCATGCAATTCTCTAATGTGTTGGGTAAATGACTCAGCTGAAATAGACACTCTAGCATGCTGTGGAACGGGAATGAGATCTGAAGGTTTCATTGGCTTGTACCCATGCACAGCTTCAAACGGACTCATCCCTATGGACTTGTTGATAGATTCGTTATATGCAAATTCGGCCTAAGGTAGAATGAGATCCCAATTCCCTGGACGATCCTCAACAAGACACCTAAGGAGGTTCCCTAGACTACGATTGACAACTTCGGTCTGACTATCAGTTTGAGGGTGGTAGGCTATGGAGAATTTGAGAAGGGTACCCATTAAGTGCCAAAGAGTCTTCCAAAAATAGCTGGTGAACTTGACATCCCTATCAGAGACTATGGTCTTGGGTAGACCATGGAGGCGAACAACCTCATCAAAGAACAAGCGGATCACATGGGAGGCATCGGAGGTTTTGGAGCATGGGATGAAGTGGGCCATCTTTGAAAATCTGTCAACGACCACATAGATTGAGTCATGCTTTCTTTGAGTCTTGGGTAGGCCTAACATAAAGTCCATGCTTAAGTCTTGCCATAGACGGTCGGGGATGGGGAGATGGGTATAAAGGCCGGTGTTTTGCTTCACCTGTTTGGCCGAAGCACATGTGCGACATTGACCCACTATCTTACCTACATCTCTCATGAGACTTGGCCAATAAAACTGACCCTCAACTAGAGCAATGGTTTTGTGAACCTTAAAATGACCAGCTAGTCCTCCTGCATGTAATTCCCAAACTAAGAATTCACGGAGTGAGGTCCGTGGAATGCAAAGTTTTGGTCCCTTGAAGAGGAAACCATCCTCTAAGATAAAACCCTCATGTTCCTTGCTAGAGTGGGTGGTCAAGGTGGTATAGATGTGCCCAAAGTCGGGGCAGCCAGGGTACTCTTCCTTGAGTTTCTCAAATCCGGTAACCTCCACTTAGATAGTGGATAACAAAGAGACCCTCCTACTAAGAGCATCCGCCGCTCGGTTCTCACTTCCCACCTTGTGTTTGATGACAAAGGTGTAGGATTGGATGTACTCAACCCAACGGGCATGTCGGGCATTCAACTTTTATTGGGAGTTGAGGTATTTGAGGGCCTCATGATCGGAAAAGATGACAAATTCTTTGGGCAACAAATAGTGCCTCCAATGTCGGAGGGACTAAACCATGGCATAAAACTCTTTATCATAAGTAGAGTACCGTGTCCTAGCATCACATAGCTTTTCACTGAAGAATGCCACGGGGTGACCCTCTTGACTAAGGATCCCTCATATTCCTATCCTGGATGCATCACATGTGACTTCAAAGACCTTAGAGAAATCAGGTAGGCATAGGATCGGGGCTTGGGTCATCTTCTCCTTAAGCTCTTGGAAGGCTTTGGAGGCTGGTTTGGTCCATACAAAAGTTCCCTTTTTGAGGCAATCGGTGATAGGGGCGGTGATGTGCTAAATCCCCGAATAAACCTCCTATAGAATGTGGCCAACCCATGGAAACTACGAACCTCATGAAGAGTGTGGGGTTCCGGCCAATCCAGAATAGCTTGGACCTTCTCGGGGTCCATGGAGACACCTTTGGTAGACACCACAAATCCTAGGAAGGTGGTGGATGTGGTCATGAAGTGACACTTACCTAGGTTGGCAAATAGACTCTCATGTCGAAGGATGGTGCAAACTTGCCTAAGGTGGTCAAGATGGGCCTCTTGGGATTGACTATATATGAGGATGTCATTAAAGTAGACCACTAGAAAGATCACAATGAAAGGCCTAAGGACCTCCGTCATGAGACGCATGAAGGTACTTGGGGCATTTGAGAGCCCGAAAGGCATGACCAACCATTCATACAAGCCATCCTTGGTCTTGAAGGCCGTTTTTCATTCATCTCCGGGCCTAATTCTAACTTGGTGGTAGCCACTCTTAAGGTCAATCTTGGAGAAGATAGTGGCTCCCGCTAGTATGCCAAGCATGTCATCAAGCCTAGGGATGGGGAACCTATACTTGATAGTGATCTTATTAATGACCCGACTATCCACACACATCCGCCATGATCCATCTTTCTTGGGAGTGAGAAGGGCCGGTACGGCACATGGGCTTTTGCTAATGCGGATGAAGCCCTTCCTAATGAGTTCCTCTATTTGCCTCCGAAGCTCGGCATGTTCCGTGGGGTTGAGGTGATAATGAGGAAGGTTGGGAAAGGTGGCTCTTGGAACTAAATCAATTGCGTGTTACACATCACACATGGGAGGGAGTTGGTCCGGGAGTTCTTCCGGGAACACATCATGGAATTCTTCTAGGAAATGTCAGATTTCTATGGGATGGGGGTTGGAGGGAGTGGGTTCCCCTAGACAAATGACCACCGCACATAAAGGTGCCCCTTGAGCTATTTTCTCCTCAAGATCTTTCTTGGTGATGAGGTGAAGACCCTTGGTCAACCCCGAGGTCACACCTTGTTTGGAATTTTGGCTAAGGGATTGGGTTGGAGGGGTGGAGTTCCCCGAGACTTGTGGTGTGGTGGGGTGGTGTCCTTGAGGGAGAGTGTCCCTCTTAGGCATGGGACGTGGTGGGGAGGGGTTAAGACGGATAGTCTTTCCCTCATGCTCAAAGGTGCATGTGTTGGTCCTACCCAAGATGGTGGCATCAACGTCATAAAGCCAAGGTCTCCCTAGTATGATGCTACCTACTTCCATGGGGATGACATCACACCATATTTGACCATGGTAGGAGAAGAAGGTGAGAGGCACAAGGCAGCGGGTGTTGACCGGGATTGAGTTGTTATTGATCCATGAAACCCGGTATGGACTTGGGTGGGGAGTGGTAGTAAGCCCAAGGAGCTTGACGGTGTCGGGGGACAGAGCATTGACACAACTCTCACTATCTAAGATCACTTTTCTCACATGACCCCCTATCTTGACAAAGGTGTGGAAGATTGAGGTTCGACGCCAGTCCTCCTCTTGGGGTTTAGTGAGGGTGCATCTAATCACTCCTAGATGGGAGTCGGTGGATGTCATGGTGTGATCTAGACCTGTCTCATGGTATTGGGCCTCGTACTCTTCCTCCCAATCTAGTGAGACTTCATGTTCCTCAATCATGCTCCCAAGCTCCCCTTGGGGTGGGGGAGCTTCTTCCCCCACTAACAAACTAGACAACCCTTTTGATGGGCATTGCCCCGCGAAGTGCCCATACCCTTGACATCTATAGCATTATTGGTGCCCACTACCCGGGGTGGTCCCACCTACATTTGGGCCCTTGGAAGCCTCTTCCCTCCTTGGAAGGGGATGGATAGGGGCGGCCTTGGTTGGAGTGGTGATGGGAGGTGGGTTGTAAGGCCTCAAAGGAGCACTCCCACTCGGGATAGGGGCCTTCATGGGAGTGGCCGGGGTGGGTCGGGGTCCCATGCTTTTGGGATCGGTCGGCCGTGGGGAAGAAAACCTAGGAATCCTTGAAAATCGTTCAACATCCCGAGCTACTTGGTAGGCTTGTTCAAGGTTGTCGACATTTCTCATGAAAAGCTCTCTCTTGATGTGGTTTTGGAGCCTATTCCTAAATCGAGACAAGGTGACTTCCAGGTCCTCATGAACTCCACACTTCAAAAGATAGGAGTCAAATTTCTCAATGTATTCGACTACGGTCTTCCCTTCTTGGGTGAGGCTTTGCCACTCATCCAAGAGCATTTGGTGGTAGGATAGGGGAAGGTACTTGTTTCTAATTTGGGTCTTCATACCCTCCCAAGTGTCAATAGGCTCTTCCCGCCTAACCCTTCTTAACTCCTCTTGGTTTAGCCAATAAGTCTTAGCTAATTTGGTGAGGTGCATCTTGGCCAACCTCACTCTCCTAGGGTCGGACATAGGGTACCATTCAAAATATTGATCTATGGCAGTCTCCCATTCTATGTAGGCACTTGGTTCAGGGGAACCGTCAAAGTTTGGGGCTTCTACCTTGATCATTCTTAAGAGAGGGTCATCCGGGTCGTCCCGTGGACGCCTTTCATTATAGTGGTGGTGGCGGGGCCTCTCATAGTCATGGTAGGGATCAACATTCAAGTCCTCCCTATTAATTTCAGCATGTGGAGGGTGGGCTCTTGGTCCATTGTTCCTTGGGTGGAACTCATCCCTATGAATTTCAACATGTGGAGGGTGGGCTCTTGGTTCATTGTTCCTTGGGTGGAACTCATGCTTTTCTAGCCGAGCAAGCCGAGTGGAAAGGGACTCAAGTTGGGCAAGAATGTTTGTAAGGGTAGCATCCAACCGGTTCATTTAGCCTTGGGGTTTCTCCCTAGGGGCATCTTGGTTGAGTTGGGGATTGGGATCCATGGGGGGAATCGAAGACGATGGGTCGGGTCGGTAAATGGCTCCACTACGGGTGGACATGCAACGGAGGGGAATGAAAGGAAGGATGGACACACAATGTAATGGTCCTAGGACTTAGACTTGATAGAGACAAGTCTAAACTTACTCTGATACCAATTGATGTGACACACCCTCGGACCTAGTCAAGCAAGCATAATTTGCAAACGGAATGGACCGATATTGGCGGTCACTCACCCGACGCTCACCCGATTCCCGTGATAACTTGGCGATACCAAGTGGAGGATGTGGGGGCTGGGCCCTTGCTGGTAGAGGGCCAGCAAGACCGTGGATGTTCCCCAAGGGTATGGCTGCCCAATTCAAGGGAGCCGACGTTGTGCCAAGGGCACGGGTTACACTCTTCACCCCATGGTGATCTCTTGAAGCAATAGAGCTTAAGGATCGAGCTCTCACTCTCACAGCCAGCGGAGTTATGAACTAATATTGGAAAAACAAGCACTAAATAGAGCTAGGGTTGGAGCACTTACTCGATCGGTTTGAAGAAACCGGTCCCGCTCAGAGACGTGGGCGAGCGGGGAAGCGTGGGTTCCCCACACGCCGCGCCGGAGTAGCTTGACTTGTTTAAGCACTTACAACACTAAACCCCTTGCAAGGGGGGGATCTTGGGGAAGGGAAGCCAATGGTTACAATCAAACACTACCTCCCACAGGGAGGGGCTATAAGCCGGCCAGGCGGGGGGGGGGGGGGGGAATCAAAGATGAAGTCGAATGGTTGGTCGAAGCCGGTTCTGCCCGCTCTCAGTGAATAGGGATAGACTGTCGAAGATGTTGACGCTGCGGCCGCTCCCGAATTTTTTTGGTGATGAGAACAGCTGGAAAAGCTTCGTAGGTGACCGAGGAAGTCGTCAAAATTTTGTTGATTTCTCAGGTCGCCGGTGCTGGTCGGGGCAGAGGCACGAAAAGGGAAACATAACTCTGGCTCTGTCTGCTTCAGGATCACAACAGTAGGAAGATGAAGTCACTCCGGGCGCTCCTGAGCTCTGAATCAGGCGTGGCCAAAGTCGACGGCTTCTTTGTCGAGTCCTCTTCGAACGAAAACCCACGGGGGTGCATGAAGATGTCGGAGTAGACTTGAGCAGTCCAAACAGTGCTCATGTGTCGGTTCAGTCCAGGTGTGGACAGACCAGCACACCTGAGGAAAAAAAATGAGAAAATGCTGCTCTAGAGGTCGAACGAGGTGCCGCTTCTTGGTGATGGAAGGTGACCTGTTGCAGAAGCTCTCGGCCAAGTGGTGCCACAAGAAGTAGAGGGATGTGGCTGTGGGAGCTTCTAGAAGTGGCCTTAGGTTGTTATTCGGATCTGTCTTGCGCAGTCGGAGAAGAACGGCTCCCCTGGGCGACCACGAGCTCAAAAAGGGATGGGACCACCGCCGTTACAAAGAGGACGGAGAGACGCTTCCAACGGTAGCTTTTGGGCCTCGAGGGACACTTGGAAGAAGCCGGTGTCACCTCTGCAAGCTGCTGATCCTCTGCTGGCTCGGAGCTGCGAACAGAACCTTGGTTGTATCTTCAAGTGGGGCTTGTGATGGGGTAGTGAAGGTGCTTGATGTTGCAGGGAAGTGGTGGAATGGTGGGAGGGGATGTGGAGGAGGTATGGAATGAGAGCTGTGGTGGTGGTTAGAAGGGTTTGGGGAGGGGAGAAGCAGGGAAGCTGCTGGTTCACTGCACTAGGTGGAGGTGGAAAGGGGAGGTGGAGGAAGAACTAGTTGTTGGAGGGGGAAGAGTGGAGGGGGGTGACCAGATCTGAGGGCCCTTGGTTGGGGGCGCCCTAGGGTATGGAAAGAGAGGGAGGAGTGGAGGGAAAGATTCAAAATTGTCTTGGGGGGCTGGGAGATTGTGCGGGGAAGAGAAGAGATTGTGTTGGGAAGTGGTAGGGGTGGTGGGTGGTTGGAGGGTGGAGTGGGGATATGTGGAGTCTATCTTGGGGGTGGGGTGGAGTAAAGAGGGGGGTGTGGGGAGTTGGAGTGGACTTAATGGAGGGGAAAGGAGAGAGAAAGTGGTTGGGAAGGTGAGGAGAGAGAGAAGGGGGCGAACCCCATAGAGAGAGAGAGAAAGAGAGAGAGAGAGAGAGAGAGGGGGGTAGGGGATTGAAGTAGGTTTCTCACCCTAGGTTTCACACCTTCTCACATGGAATCACTCCACTAAGATTTGAATTTTGAACTCTTAAAATGGAAATTTTTCATTAACTTCTAATGGGAGAAGTGGGGTCCTATATATAGGCAACCCACATTTTACAAAAAGTCCTTGACTCTAGACATAATGACAAATAAGCAAGGGGTAGGGAGTGCCCATGGGCCTATCCCAATGGATTGGGCTCATTAGCTAGGCTAAACATCCTAATGACAAACATTCTTAGGTAAATGACTCATTAACCTAGGTACAAGACTCAAATAATGGGAATATACATCAAATGACTCAAAATAAAAGCTCAAAATGGATAATTAGACCCACATAGGAATGAAGTCTGAGCTCAAACAACTCCGGAGTGTGAAGATGACCCGAGCCAGAGGGAGTCGTGGGTGATGCCTCCATCATTAATTAATTACTGTACACCGGGAGTACGAGTTTCGGTAGGGATCGTCCTCCCACGCCTGGAACATGGAGGTATCGTGTCCGCTCCCTACTTTGGCATTTTGCTTATCTCGTATATTTTCACATGCCGCTGCATGAGTGATAAGAACTTAGCTCGTTATAATTTTATCAGCGCTGCGAGAGTGAGTGAGTGGAATCCGTCCCGTGACTCGATCCGAGCACGCGGAAAAGCCGATACCTGAGACTCGTTGTCGATTCCTCAATCGTGCAGATCCACACGTTTCCCTCGCTTAGGGACATTCACGAGCTAGAGTCCCAGGTTCGCATTCCATCCCGCATCAAGAACGTGGTAGCCCAGCCTTATGGTGTGCCATCCTGGCCACTGTGAGGAGTTCCCTAAGTTCTGGAATGGGCGACCCCTCCAGAAGTCACAAATTCTTGAAAGGGCACCCTCTGTACAGGTGCCATTTCCTTCTGCCCCCTGTCCTGTTCACAGAATGTGCGCCCCTCTCTGTGGGTGCTAATTCTATAATAAATGGCTGCCACAAGGGCGCCAATTATATAATATGTGGCAGCCCTAGAGGCGCCAATTCCACCCAGATTTCTGATATATCGTGCGTGTTATGTGGTTTAGTCACAGTTCATCCCTACATGATAATCTGTTCTTGAACTCTGTTCCATAAGATCCACCTTATGTTCCTACGATGTTTAAATCCTTGGAATTCTATATTGGCTATAAACTAGAGTGGATGTCGAAAGAAATACATGACTCAATGGTGGCGTTAATGGGGCCCGATCTAGTCTTGGGAGGAGCACCCGAAAGTACTTGTCTCCATGGGAGCTATATTGATCACGGTGTGGCATTGCACCGAAGTGCATGACTTGCTAGATATAAGGCATTCCACTCACTCTCTCGTGACAGTACTTGACATTTCTTGCGTGCTTGACTTGACTTGCGTGGCCCGGAATGGGCGAGTACTTGCTTGATTGAAATAGCCAAATTCTAGTAACACGTACTTGATATTACATGCTTGAACATTGGTTCTTACTTTCTTGGAGAAATTGTGTAAACACTTGATAGTACCTTATTGATACCTTGAAATCATGCGATATTCTTCTCTAAAGTTCTTGATATCTTGCTCGTCCTGCATGCATAACTATACATGCATTGCACGTAACATGTAATTACTTAAAGCATTGCTAGTTCTTGAGATATAATTCCTACTTAGCGTTCGCTCATCTAGTTTTATTCCAACATTTTTCGGGCAACTCGGATAGCAAAAACCGATCGAATGCGAATGAGATCGAGTGAAAAGTGCTAGAACCACCGATCATCGAACTATCATCTAGTCGCGTCTTTTGTTTTCTTGAGTCCTTACCTTTGTACTTCCAGTTATGTTAGTCTAGTTGGTCGGAGCGTGTTAAGGCTTGTAACTTTGTGATTTAATTTGGGTCATTATCATTATGGTTCATTGGATCAATGTCATCTTGGAATATTGGTATTATTTTGGAAATTTAAAGTCTTAGTTATTATGTTCCATGTCTTTAGCGCACTCTATCTTTGTATCAAAAATCTTATTGCTCTGATTGACATAATCGATATAAACTCGTCACGCGTACCGGGTCCCTTCTGCGCTCGGGGCGTGACAAAACCAGATGACGGCTGCGCCTCACCTAAAAATCAAGGGTGAGTCTCATTTCATTGACTTAGTAGGGGTCCCGTAGATCCCTACCTCGCAGCTAAAAAATGCAAGAAAAATAGTTAATCGCAAAGGAATAACTAACTGGCATGCAACTTTAACAATTAAAGGAAGCTGTACAGGAATAGCAATTTGAAGAAGTCAGCTAATATGAATAATTCATGCTAATTAATCACATAAAAATCATTCGTTCACCATTAGAGTCAAGTTCCCACAGACCAAGTGACAAGAGAAAGAAAAAAATCACTAGAAGAAAGACCAGACACATCCACTGACGACTTACACCACGTCTCATGTGTCTCCCACTTGCCTCGAACACGGTAACTGAGACACCGTAACTGTAACCAAAGACAAGGACTAGTCAGGGTCACGCTCGTCAGTGCAAATCCACGCCCCAGACCACGTGTGCACACACAAGCTCAAAATCTTGAGCTAGGCCTCTAGCTAGTTTCCCCCCCAGTAGGACGCTACTGCAAAGCAAGAGGGCCCACGGAAACTAGCCTAAAAATCATACAATGGGACTGCCCTGCCACCTCTCCTCGGTGGGCCGACTCTAAGGGTCGTCGGGCTACGACTAGTGGGTCAGTCACAAAGGAAAGAGAAGCTAACTCAAATGGATCATAAATATACATTTCAACCCTTTATAGCATGTGAAAATACTAAAGGTACAACCCCAAACACACGGCTAAACAACCACAGCGGAAAAACCTGTTGGGGTACCCTAGCGGTCCTCATTGGGCCGCTAAAGGACCTTAGCGGTCCTCACTAGACCGCCAACGGGACATTAGCGATCATTCGCGCGACCGTTACCCCTCCACCGCCTCAACTCCACGAAAAACGGTCTCATGGAGGCCGTTAAGCCAGCCTAACGGTCCGATGGGGACCGCTTAGACCACGGTAGCGGTCTGATGGTGACCGCTACCATTCCTGACGGTGCAAAAAATGCCCTATTCGTTTTAAACTCCTCCCAACTCGTTCAAAACGATGGGATTACATGAGTTTAACCTGTTTGAACCTGTCATACACCATTTTTACATGCTTTTGACACCAAAAACATAAAATACAATGCCCATGACAATCAATTCATAAGGGTTTAAAACAAAAACAACTCCCATGCTTTCTTTGAATCAAAGTAACCATTCTATCATACATTTCACCCCTATAATGCATAGAAAAACACGCAAAAGTGAAGTGGAATCCATCCCCCTACTTGGAATCGCAAAAGGACGTCGATCTTTGCGCTAAACCCACCTCCCACAATGGAGAAAAACCACCACCACACGAGCCTATCTTCACGGCCACACGAGCATGCCACCGTCGCCCCGAACTCGCCGGAGTCTTCTCCTCCAAGCCGCCCGCGGCCGGGTGGAGTTGCACGCTGAGAGGACAACAGGGGAGAGGGGGGCGGTGCGTGGGAAGGGAGAGGGAATCGTGGGTTCCTCTTGTGGGTGAAAACAATCAAAACAAAAAAAAAGGTTTTGACATATATTTTTTTTGATATAAAACCTTTAATTGCTAAAAGGTATTAAGAAAATCAAAACTGTGTTAATGCCCTACCATTTCTCATAACTCATAATATAATTGGTTTTATTCATGCATAAGTCATGCAAAAATGCCATAAAAGTGCCCAATTTCATGGAAATTTCTTAATTATAGATCTGATAAGAATCCATAATTTCACGGGTCTTACAGTCCCTCCCTCCTAACAAAATTTTCATCCTCAAAATTTAAAGAAAACACTAGGAAGGGAAAGGAGAGACAAACCTACTCAAATAAACACGGGAACTGAAAACGCATCTCATCCTCGCGTTCCCATGTAGCCTCATTATCGAAGTGGCGCTGACATACCACCTTTACCAGCGGAATAACCTTATTCCTCAACTGCTGCTCACGACGATCCTCAATAGGAATCAGAAATTATAACGTAGATAGATCCGCCGCCACCTCAGGCCATACAGAATCATCAAGAATGTGCGATGCATCCGGCAGATATTTCCTCAACATAGAAACATGAAATACATCGTTGATCGCTCCTATCGTTGGTGGCAACTGAAGACGATAAGCCACTTGGCCCACATGCTCCAAGATAGGAAATGGACCAATATACCGAGGACTGAGCTTACCACGCTTGTCGAATCTCATAACACCTATCATAGGGGATATTTTCACAAAAACAAAATCCCCTAGCTCAAACTGCAATGGTCTTCTGCACCGATCGGCATAGCTCTTCTGTCGACTTTGAGCTGTCAATAGTCTCTACCTGATCAGACGAACCACGTCAACACACTGCTGCACAAGATCCGGTCCTATCATCAACCGATCATTGACCTCAAACCAGTCTAGCGGTGTACAACAAGGCTGACCATACAATGCTTCATATGGTGGCATACCGATACTAGAATGGTAACTGTTATTATAAGCAAACTCTACCAATGATAAATGATGGCTCCACGAACCCTTCCAGTCAAGACAACATGACCTCAACATATCCTCTAAAGTCTAAATGGTCCTCTCAGACTGACCATCAAATTGAGGATGATATGCTGAACTGAATGCAAAATCCGTACCCAACACTTTTTGGAAGCTCCGCCAAAATTCAGAAGTAAAGCGCGGGTCACGGTCTGATATAATAGATATGGGAATTACATGCAATGGTACAATCTTTTCAACATAAACCCTAGCCAATCTTTGAACATTCCACTTTACCTTGGTCGGCAACAATCTAGTTGTTTTAGTCAAATGATCAACCAACAGCCAAATGCCATCAAATCCTTCAGGGTTCGAGGCAATCCCACAACAAAGTCAGTAGTCACATGATCCCATTTCCACATCAGAATTTCTAGAGGTTGAAGCATACCTCCGGGTCTCTGGTGCTCGGCTTTCACCTGTTGACATGTCAAACATTTAGCCATGAAGTCTGCCACATCCTTCTTCATACCTGGCCACCAGAATTGCCTTTTCATATTATTATACATCTTCGTGGTTCCAGGATGAATGGTATAGCGGGATCCATGTGCTTCATGCAAGATAGCATTCCTCAAAGAATCTTCGGCTGGAACATAGATTCGGCCTTTGAATCTCACCACTGCATCATCACACAATTCCACATCTGGCATCGTCACAATACGAGACAACTCAGAATTTGCCTGCTGTGCTTCCCTGATCTACTGATAAATAGTTGGAGTCATCACTAGACTAGCAAGAACAGTCGTCATCGAATCACGAGGAATTTTCAATCTGAAAGTCTCGCTTGAGACCTGCTCCCATAGCTTCCATTCCTGCACAATCAAGTGACTGATCTGCACTTTCCTGCTCAGTGCATCTGCCACCACATTCATCTTGCCAGGTTGATATGATAGAGTAAAATCATAATCTTTCATATACTCTATCCACCTGCGCTGATGAAGATTCAAGTCTTTTTGAAAGAAGACATATTTCAAGCTTTGATGATCGGTGAAAATCTCAAATTTCTCACCATACAGATAATGCCTCCAAATTTTAAGTGCAAAAATCATTGCTGCCAATTCTAGGTCATGAGTGCGATAATTTTCTTCATGCTGCTTCAATTGCCAGGATGCATAAGCTACAACAATGCCATGCTGCATCAATACTGCACCCAAACCCACTCGAGACGCATCTGTACACACAACAAATCCACCAGAAGTAGAAGACAGAATAAGCACAGGGGAAGTCGTGAATACCTTCTTCAATTCATTGAAACTTTGCTCACAATCCTCAGACCATAGGAATGGCACATTTTTCCGAGTCAACTTATTCATAGGTGCTGCGATTTGTGCAAAGTCCTGAATAAACCTCCTGTAGTAACCTGCAAGACCCAAGAAACTCTTGACCTCTATCACAGATCTCGGTCTTTGCCACTGGAGGATGGCCTCAATTTTTGCTGGGTCAACTGCAATCCCTTCACCAGAAATCACATGGCCCAGAAAATGGATTTCTTGAAGCCAGAACTCACATTTATTAAATTTTACATAAAGCTGATGATCTCGCAAAGTCTACAATACAATTCTCAAATGTTGTGCATGCTCTTCCTCAAAAGCAGAATAAATCAAGATATCATCCACAAATACCACCACAAACTGGTCCAAATATGGACGAAACACCTGATGCATTAAATCCATGAAAGTTACAGGTGCATTGGTTAGCCCAAACGGCATAACCAAAAACTAGTAGTGACCATACCTAGTACTAAAAGCAGTCTTCTCTACATCGGATTCCCTGATCCGCAATTGATGATAGCCAGATCAGAGATCAATCCGGGAAAAGACACAAGCTGGCTGAAGCTGGTCAAATAAATCATCGATCCTAGGCAGAGGGTATTTGTTCTTGAGAGTCACCTAATTCAATTGCTATAATCAATACATAGCCTTGGGCTTCCATCTTTCTTTTTCACAAATAACACAGGAGCACCTCACGGGGAGAAGATAGGATGGATATAACCCTTTTCCAGCAATTCTTGCAACTGTGCCCTCAATTCCTTGAGTTTTACAGGAGCCATACGGTAAGGTGCTTTTGACAAAGGCATCGTACCTGGAACTACTTCAATCACAAATTCAATTTATCGCTGTGAAGGTAAGCCTGGTAACTCATCAGGGAAAACATCAGAAAATTCACAAACCACATGAATATAATCAATGTCCTGCTGTGGTGCCTCAACAACAATCACGGAAGCAAGAAATCCCTGGCAACCAACATCAAGTAGCCGACATACTCGAATAGTAGAAATAAGCAAGCGAGAATAACGAGGTCGAATACCTTGAGAATAGAATGCTGCTCCCTGAGATGGCTGAAAGTAAATCTTCTTAGCTTTGCAATCAACCATTGCTCCATAATCTTCAAGCTAATCCATGGCCAGAATGACATCATAATCTACCAACAGCAAGGCATACAATCTAGCAGACAATTACTGATTTCCAATTACCACTGGGGCCTTATCAAGACAGAAGGGAGTAAACATAATTTCTCCCGTAGGTAGTTCCACAATCAACACACAAGACAATTCTGAAGTCGGCTCCTCAATGCAAGCAACAAAGTTCTCAGAAATAAATGAATGAGAAGTACCAGAATCAAATAAAACACGTGCGGCTTGACCATAAATCATAACAGTACCTTCCACTAGATGAGCTGTAATCACCTCAGAATGAGTCATATGCATAACTCTTCCACGGGATTTGTTGCTGCATGCGGTAGATTGCTGTGATGACACTTGTGCCTGCAAAAACTGCTGCGGTGGTGGAGGTCGGAACTGTTGTGGCTGTGAAAACTGAGTAGGCTGCTTAGGCCTTGATGGACACTCACGGGCCACATGTCCCACCTGATCACACCAGTAACAGACCACTAGCATCATACACTGTCTACCCGGATGGCTCTCACCACATCTGGGACATGCTCGAGGTTGATTCCCTGCCGATCCCTGCCACTGAGAAGGTGCAGGTTGATGCACACTGCTAGCTGAAGCCTGTCGATCTTGGCACTTTTTAGACTTCCTGAACATCCGCTTGAACTTGGATCTCAAAGAAGATGAATCACCGGCAGAACTAGTAGAAGATGGCACCCTTGGCACACTCGGCTGACCACTCAGCTGTTGCTGCTGCCCACTGTGCTGCATTGGCCCCGCTTGGGTTTGCCCTTGAGTTCTTGCCATATCTAACTCTAATGCTACCGCTGCTTGACAAGCCCTGTCCAAATCTGCCACACTAGTCACAATAAGAGGTTGCCTCAATTTTGGCCTCAACCCTCGCAGAAATTGTTGAGTCTTCAGCCCTTCATCTGCCATGATATGTGGAGCATATCGGCCCAATTCCATAAATTTAGTTCGGTACTGCAAGACTGACATGTCACCTTGGACCAACTCCATGAACTGATACATCTTGTCCATTCTGAGATATGCCAGACTGTAAGTACGCTCAAATGAAGAGACAAACTCTCGCCAGTTGATCAATCGAAGAGAACGAGATTGAAAAGCCGTTTCCCATTATGAAGTCCACCAAGCAAGCGCTACCCCTTGCAACTGAAAAGTAGCCAACATTACCTTTTCATCCTCGGCGCACTCCATAGAGTGGAAAACTCGCTTAGTAGCATCCAACCATGCCCTTGCCGCATCAGGATCAGGCTGCCCTTCAAACTGAGGTGGGTGGAGCAAGAGAAACACCTTCAGAGCTCGGCCACGACCACCTTGAGAAGAAATGCCTTCACCAACATTAGGATCAGCACAGCCTTGAGCTCTAATATTCACTGGAGGAGGTGATGAACCACTCTCTTCTCCTTGAACATCCATATGCACTCTGGCTTGGAAACACGTCCTTCGCCTCGGCGCCATTGGCTCTAAAACATGAAAGAAAACACACATAACCAAAATCATGAGTAATCGTAGAAAATGACCGAAGCCATCAATTAGTGGTACCTGGACTTGTTCTGGACTATTGTAATTCTAGGTCTTTGTACACCACCACAAGACCACGCTCTGATACCAACTGTAACGACCCCGCTTCCCGGATATTGGAGACCCGATACCACTAGGACCCTGAGACGCCACCCAAGAGCTGATAAGGCTCCGAAAGGTTTGGAAAATAGGTTGTGGGTGCATAAAGATCTACAATCACACGCACATTTTGAAGAAGTATTTACATTAAGCAGAAGCAAGATTTACATTACCAGAGTTTTATAATTATACATTAGTCCAAAAATACAAAGTACAAGTCCAAAATATACAGGAACCAAAATAGAACAACTACACGGGGCATACCCCGGAGTGGACCACACTGGTACTACGAATGGCCGTAAAAACCACGCTAGAAAATAGACGACTACTGCGTCTCACCTAAAAAATAAGGTTGAGTCTCATTTCATTGACTCAGTAGGGGTCCCGTAGATCCCTACCTCACAGCTAAAAAGTGCAAGAAAAACAATTAATCGCAAAGGAATAACTAACTGGCATGCAACTTTAACAATTAAAGGAAGCTGTACAAGAATAGCAATTTGAAGAAGTCAGCTAATATGAATAATTCATGCTAATTAATCACATAAAAATCATTCATTCACCATTAGAGTCAAGTTCCCACAGACCAAGTGACAAGAGAAAGAAAAAAATCACTAGAAGAAAGACCAGACGCGTCCACTGACGACTTACACTCCGTCTCATGTGTCTCCCACTCACCTCGAACATGGTAACTAAGACACCGTAACTGTAACCAAAGACAAGGACTAGTCAGGGTCACGCTCGTCAACGCAAGTCCACGCCCCTGACCACGTGTGCACACACAAGCTCAATGCCTTGAGCTAGGCCTCTAGCTAGTTTTCCCCCCCCCAGTAGGACGCTACTGAAAAGCAAGAGGGCCCACGGAAACTAGCCTAAAAACCGTACAACGGGACTACCCCGCCACCTCTCCTCGGTGGGCTGACTCTAAGTGTCGTCGGGCTACGACTAGTGGGTAAGTCACAAAGGAAAGAGAAGCTAACTCAAATGGATCATAAATATACATTTCAACCCTTTATAGCATGTGAAAATACTAAAGGTACAACCCCAAACACACGGCTAAACAACCACGGCGGAAAAACCTGCTGGGGTACCCTAGCGGTCCTCATTGGGCCGCTAAAGGACCTTAGCGGTCCTCACTGGACCGCCAACGGGACAATAACGATCATTCACGCGACCGTTACCCCTCCACCGCCTCAACTCCACGAAAAATGGTCTCTTGGAGGCCGTTACGCCAGCCTAACGGTCCGATGGGGACCGCTTAGACCACGGTAGCAGTCGGGTGGTGACCGCTACCGTTCCTGACGGTGCAAAAAATGCCCTATTCGTTTTAAACTCCTCCCAACTCGTTCAAAACGATGGGATTACATGAGTTTAACCTGTTTGAACCTGTCATACACCATTTTTACATGCTTTTGACACCAAAAACATAAAATACAATGCCCATGACAATCAATTCATAAGGGTTTAAAACAAAAACAACTCCCATGCTCTCTTTGAATCGAAGTAACCATTCTATCATACATTTCACCCCTCTAATGCATAGAAAAACACGCAAAAGCGAAGTGGAATCCATCCCCCTACTTGGAATCGCAAAAGGACGTCGATCTTTGCGCTAAACCCACCTCCCACAATGGAGAAAAACCACCACCACACGAGCCTGTCTTCACGGCCACACGAGCACGCCACTGTCGCCCCGAACTCGCCGGAGTCTTCTCCTCCAAGCCGCCCGCGGCCGGGTGGAGTTGCACGCTGAGAGGACAACGGGGGAGAGGGGGGGCGGTGCGTGGGAAGGGAGAGGGAATCGTGGGTTCCTCTTGTGGGTGAAAACAATCAAAACAAAAAAAAGGGTTTTGACATATATTTTTTTTTTGATATAAAACCTTTAATTGCTAAAAGGTATTAAGAAAACCAAAACTATGTTAATGCCCTACCATTTCTCATAACTCATAATATAATTGGTTTTATTCATGCATAAGTCATGCAAAAATGCCACAAAAATGCCCAATTTCATGGAAATTTCTTAATTATAGATCCGATCAGAATCCATAATTTCACGGGTCTTACAGTCCCTCCCTCCTAACAAAAATTTCATCCTCGAAATTTAAAGAAAACACTAGGAAGGGAAAGGAGAGACAAACCTACTCAAATAAACACGGGAACTGAAAACGCATCTCATCCTCGCGTTCCCATGTAGCCTCATTACCAAAGTGGCGCTGACATACCACCTTTACCAGCAGAATAACCTTATTCCTCAACTGCTGCTCACGACGATCCTCAATAGGAATCAGAAATTCTAGCGTAGATAGATCCGCCGCCACCTCAGGCCATACAGAATCATCGAGAATGTGCGATGCATCCGGCACATATTTCCTCAACATGAAGACGATAAGCCACTTGGCCCACATGCTCCAAGATAGGAAATAGACCAATATACCGAGGACTGAGCTTACCACGCTTGTCGAATCTCATAACACCTATCATAGGGGATATTTTCACAAAAACAAAATCCCCTAGCTCAAACTGCAATGGTCTTCTGCACCGATCGGCATAGCTCTTCTGTCGACTTTGAGCTGTCAATAGTCTCTACCTGATCAGACGAACCACGTCAACACACTGCTGCACAAGATCCGGTCCTATCATCAACCGATCATTGACCTCAAACCAGTCTAGCGGTGTACAACAAGGCTGACCATACAATGCTTCATATGGTGCCATACCGATACTAGAATGGTAACTGTTATTATAAGCAAACTCTACCAATGATAAATGATGGCTCCACGAACCCTTCCAGTCAAGACAACATGACCTCAACATATCCTCTAAAGTCTAAATGGTCCTCTCAGACTGACCATCAAATTGAGGATGATATGCTGAACTGAATGCAAAATCCGTACCCAACACTTTTTGGAAGCTCCGCCAAAATTCAGAAGTAAAGCGCGGGTCACGGTCTGATATAATAGATATGGGAATTACATGCAATGGTACAATCTTTTCAACATAAACCCTAGCCAATCTTTGAACATTCCACTTTACCTTGGTCGGCAACAATCTAGTTGTTTTAGTCAAATGATCAACCAACAGCCAAATGCCATCAAATCCTTCAGGGTTCGAGGCAATCCCACAACAAAGTCAGTAGTCACATGATCCCATTTCCACATCAGAATTTCTAGAGGTTGAAGCATACCTCCGGGTCTCTGGTGCTCGGCTTTCACCTGTTGACATGTCAAACATTTAGCCATGAAGTCTGCCACATCCTTCTTCATACCTGGCCACCAGAATTGCCTTTTCATATTATTATACATCTTCGTGGTTCCAGGATGAATGGTATAGCGGGATCCATGTGCTTCATGCAAGATAGCATTCCTCAAAGAATCTTCGGCTGGAACATAGATTCGGCCTTTGAATCTCACCACTGCATCATCACACAATTCCACATCTGGCATCGTCACAATACGAGACAACTCAGAATTTGCCTGCTGTGCTTCCCTGATCTACTGATAAATAGTTGGAGTCATCACTAGACTAGCAAGAACAGTCGTCATCGAATCACGAGGAATTTTCAATCTGAAAGTCTCGCTTGAGACCTGCTCCCATAGCTTCCATTCCTGCACAATCAAGTGACTGATCTGCACTTTCCTGCTCAGTGCATCTGCCACCACATTCATCTTGCCAGGTTGATATGATAGAGTAAAATCATAATCTTTCATATACTCTATCCACCTGCGCTGATGAAGATTCAAGTCTTTTTGAAAGAAGACATATTTCAAGCTTTGATGATCGGTGAAAATCTCAAATTTCTCACCATACAGATAATGCCTCCAAATTTTAAGTGCAAAAATTGATCATTGCTGCCAATTCTAGGTCATGAGTGCGATAATTTTCTTTATGCTGCTTCAATTGCCAGGATGCATAAGCTACAACCCTGCCATGCTGCATCAATACTGCACCCAAACCCACTCGAGACGCATCTATACACACAACAAATCCACCAGAAGTAGAAGTCAGAATAAGCACTGGGGAAGTCGTGAGTACCTTCTTCAATTCATTGAAACTTTGCTCACAATCCTCAGACCATAGGAATGGCACATTTTTCTGAGTCAACTTAGTCATTGGTGCTGCACTTCGTGCAAAGTCCTGAATAAACCTCCTGTAGTTACCTGCAAGACCCAAGAAACTCCAGACCTCTATCACAGATCTCGGTCTTTGCCACTGGAGGACGGCCTCAATTTTTGCTGGGTCAACTGCAATCCCTTCACCAGAAATCACATGGCCCAGAAAATGGATTTCTTGATGCCAGAACTCACATTTATTGAATTTTGTATAAAGCAGATGATCTCGCATAGTCTGCAATACAATTCTCAAATGTTGTGCATACTCTTCATCAAAAGCAGAATAAATCAAGATATCATCCTCAAATACCACCACAAACTGGTCCAACTATGGACGAAACACCTGATGCATCAAATCCATGAAAGTTACACGTGCATTGGTTAGCGCAAACGGCATAACCAAAAACTAGTAGTGACCATACCTAGTACTAAAAGTAGTCTTCTCTACATCGGATTCCCTGATCCACAATTGATGATAGCCAGATCGGAGATCAATCTGGGAAAAGACACAAGCTGGCTGAAGCTGGTCAAATAAATCATCGATCATGGGCAGAGGGTATTTGTTCTTGAGAGTCACCTGATTCAATTGCTGTAATCAATACATAGCCTTGGGCTTCCATCTTTCTTTTTCACAAATAACACAGGAGCACCTCACGGGGAGAAGATAGGACAGATATAACCCTTTTCCAGCAATTCTTGCAACTGTGCCCTCAATTCCTTGAGTTTTGCAGGAGCCATATGGTAAGGTGCTTTTGACAAAGGCATCGTACCTGGAACTACTTCAATCACAAATTCAATTTCTCGCTGTGAAGGTAAGCCTGGTAACTCATCAGGGAAAACATCAGAAAATTCACAAACCACATGAATATCATCAATGTCCTGCTGTGGTGCCTCAACAACAACCACGGAAGTAAGAAATCCCTGGCAACCAGCATCAAGTAGCCTACATACTCGAATAGCAGAAATAAGCAAGCGAGAAGAACGAGGTCGAATACCTTGAAAATAGAATGCTGCTCCCTGAGATGGTTGAAAGTAAATCTTCTTAGCTTTGCAATCAACCACTGCTCCATAATCTTCTAGCTAATCCATGCCAGAATGACATCATAATCTACCAACAGCAAGGCATACAATCTAGCAGACAACTGCTGATTTCCAATTACCACTGGGGCCTTATCAAGACAGAAGGGAGTAAACATAATTTCTCCCGTAGGTAGTTCCACAATCAACTCACAAGACAATTCTGAAGTCAGCTCCTCAATGCAAGCAACAAAGTTCTCAGAAATAAATGAATGAGAAGTACCAGAATCAAATAAAACACGTGCGGCTTGACCATAAATCATAACAGTACCTTCCACTAGATGAGCTGTAATCACCTCAGAATGAGTCATATGCATAACTCTTCCACGACATTCCTTGCTGCATGCGGTAGATTGCTGTGATGACACTTGTGCCTGCGAAAACTGCTACGGTGGTGGAGGTCGGAACTATTGTGGCTGTGAAAACTAAGCAGGCTGCTTAGGCCTTGATGGACACTCATGGGCCACATGTCCCACCTGATCACACCGGTAACAGACCACTAGCATCATACACTGTCTACCCGGATGGCTCTCACCACATCTGGGACATGCTCGAGGTTGATTCCCTGCTAATCCCTACCGCTGAGAAGGTGCAGGTTGATGCACACTGCTAGCTGAAGCCTGTCGATCTTGGCACTTTTTAGACTTCCTGAACATCCGCCTGAACTTGGATCTCAAAGAAGACGAATCAACGGCAGAACTAGTAGAAGATGGCACCCTTGGCACACTCGGCTGGCCACTCAGCTGTTGCTTCTGCCCACTGTGCTGCATTGGCCCCGCTTGGGTTCGCCCTTGAGTTCTTGCCATATCTAACTCTAATGCTACCGCTGCTTGACAAGCCCTGTCCAAATCTGCCACACTAGTCACAATAAGAGGTTGCCTCAATTTTGGCCTCAACCCTCGCAGAAATTGTTGAGTCTTCAGCCCTTCATCTGCCATGATATGTGGAGCAGATCGGCCCAATTCCACAAATTTAGTTCGGTACTGCAAGACTGACATGTTACCTTGAACCAACTCCATGAACTGATACATCTTGTCCATTCTGAGATATGCCAGACTGTAAGTACGCTCAAATGAAGAGACAAACTCTCACCAGTTGATCAATCGAAGAGGACGAGATTGAAAATCCGTTTCCCATTATGAAGTCCACCAAGCAAGCGCTGCCCCTTGCAACTGAAAAGTAGCCAACATTTCCTTTTCATCCTCGGCGCACTCCATAGAGTGGAAAACTCGCTCAGTAGCATCCAACCATGCCCTTCAAACTGAGGTGGGTGGAGCAAGAGAAACACCTTCAGAGCTCGGCCACGACCACCTTGAGAAGAAATGCCTTCACCAACATTAGGATCAGCACGGCCTTGATCTCTAATATTCACTGGAGGAGGCGATGAACCACTCTCTTCTCCTTGAACATCCATAGCCACTCTTGCTTGGAAACGCATCCTTCGCCTCGGCGCCATTGGCTCTAAAACATGAAAGAAAACACACACAACCAAAATCATGAGTAATCGTAGAAAATGACCGAAGCCATCAATTAGTGGTACCTGGACTTGTTCTAGACTACTATAATTCTACGTCTTTGTACACCACAACAAGACCACGCTCTGATATCAACTGTAACGACCCAGCTTTCTGGATACTGGAGACCCGATACCACTAGGTCCCTGAGACGCCACCCAAGAGCTGATGAGGCTCTGAAAGGGTTGGAAAATAGGTTGTGGGTGCATAAAGATCTACAATCACACGCGCATTTTGAAGAAATATTTACATTAAGCAGAAGCAAGATCTACATTACCAGAGTTTTATAATTATACATTAGTCCAGAAATACAAAGTACAAGTCCAAAATATACAGGAACCAAAAGAGAACAACTACACGGGGCATACCCCGGAGTGGACCACACTGGCACTATGAATGGCCGTCAAAACCACGCTAGAAAATAGACGACTACTGCGCCTCACCTAAAAAATAAGGTTGAGTCTCATTTCATTGACTCAGTAGGGGTCCCGTAGATCCCTACCTCACAGCTAAAAAGTGCAAGAAAAACAATTAATCGCAAAGGAATAACTAACTGGCATGCAACTTTAACAATTAAAGGAAGCTGTACAGGAATAGCAATTTGAAGAAGTCAGCTAATATGAATAATTCATGCTAATTAATCACATAAAAATCATTCGTTCACCATTAGAGTCAAGTTCCAATAGACCAAGTGACAAGAGAAAGAAAAAAATCACTAGAAGAAAGACCAGACGCGTCCACTGACGACTTACACCGCGTCTCATGTGTCTCCCACTCGCCTCGAACATGGTAACTGAGACACCGTAACTGTAACCAAAGACAAGGACTAGACAGGGTCACGCTCGTCAGCGCAAGTCCACGCCCCTGACCACGTGTGCACACACAAGCTCAATGCCTTGAGCTAGGCCTCTAGCTAGTTTTCCTTCCCAGTAGGACGCTACTACAAAGCAAGAGGGCCCACGGAAACTAGCCTAAAAACATTACAACGGGACTGCCCCGCCACCTCTCCTCGGTGGGCTGACTCTAAGGGTCGTCGGGCTACGACTAGTGGGTCAGTCACAAAGGAAAGAGAAGCTAACTCAAATGGATCGTAAATATATATTTCAACCCTTTATAGCATGTGAAAATACTAAAGGTACAACCCCAAACACACGTCTAAACAACCACGGCGGAAAAACATGTTGGGGTACCCTAGCGGTCCTCATTGGGTCGCTAAAGGACCTTAGCGGTCCTCACTGGACCGCCATCGGGACATTAGCAGTCATTCGCGCAACCGTTACCTCTCCACCGCCTCAACTCCATGAAAAATGGTCTCATGGAGGCCGTTAAGCCAGCCTAACGGTCTGGTGGGGACCGCTTAGACCACGTTAGTCGTCTGGTGGTGACCACTACCATTCCTGACAGTGCGAAAAATGCCCTATTCGTTTTAAACCCCTCCCAACTCGTTCAAAACGAGAGGATTACATGACTTTAACCTGTTTGAACCTGTCATACACCATTTTTACATGCTTTTGACACCAAAAACATAAAATACAATGCCCATGACAACCAATTCATAAGGGTTTAAAACAAAAACAACTCCCATGCTTTCTTTGAATCGAAGTAACCATTCTATCATACATTTCACCCCTCTAATGCATAGAAAAACACGTAAAAGTGAAGTGGAATCCATCCCCCTACTTGGAATCACGAAAGGACGTCGATCTTCGTGCTAAACCCGACTCCCACGATGGAGAAAAACCACCACCAGACAAGCCCATCTTCACGACCACACGAGCAGGCCACCGTCGCCCCGAACTCGCCGGAGTCTTCTCCTCCAAGCCGCCCACGGCCGAGTGGAGTTGCACGCCGAGAGGACAACGGGGAAGAGGGGGGGCGATGCGTGGGAATGGAGAGGGAACCGTGGGTTCCTCTCGTGGGTGAAAATAATTAAAACAAAAAAAGGGTTTTGACATATATTTTTTTGATATAAAACCTTTAATTGCTAAAAGGTATTAAGAAAACCAAAACTGTGTTAATGCCCTACCATTTCTCATAACTCATAATGTAATTGGTTTTATTCTTGCATAAGTCATGCAAAAATGCCACAAAAATGCCAATTTCATGGAAATTTCTGAATTATAGATCCGATAAGAATCCGTAATTTCACGGGTCTTACACGGAGAGCTGGGCAACCTATCTTATCGAGACGATAGGGCCCTTTAACAAGAGTGGGAAGCTCAGCCCAAGAAAAGTAAAAAGAAGGAGACAATGAGAGCGAGCAGCCTAGACCCGCAAGAATATCAGCAACCTGATTAGCCTCTCTAAAGATATGAGTGATTGAGACCCGCTTGTGCCGACACCTGGAAGCCACATCATGTAGAATATAAGTGAGATGCCACGGGCAGGAGTAGTGGCCCGTCACAATCTGCACCAGCACTAACGAATCAGACTCAACTGTTACTGAAGAGATACCTCTCTCACGTGAGTCGACTTGGTATTGAGCTTGAGTCGACTTGTCCATTTCATAGCTCGAAGCATGGTGATGGATATCTCTTTGGGTCGACTCCTTTACAGCTATGAGTCGGCTTGCTTAGTGCATCGTCGGATGAGTTCTTTACTGGATGAAGGATTGAGTCAACTTGATGCTAAGGCCAAGTCGACTTATCCTTTGCTGCTGCTACTTTTAATTGGTTCTGGAAGAAGCTTGGAGTCGACTTGCTCTCTGCTTGAGTCGACTTAAAGTTTTTAACTTGTGCATTTTACAATTTATCAATTATGTATCTTTTATCAGGAATTTTACAATGAAATATCAATTAATGATTTATAGTTAGACATCATCAAAATGGTAGACACAATACTTCCCCAAACAAACAAATCTTAAAAGTGTGGTATGAGGTTCGAGAGACCATTTTTCCACCTCTCAAATTTTAATCCGAGTTGTTGTCCCTAGATGAACGAATGGACAAGAAGGGGGGTTGAATTATCCCCACCAAACACAATAGTAGTTTTAATTTTAACACAGCAGAATAAAATAACTACCAACACGGAATATGATCAAATGAAATATATGCTTTGAAGAAATTAGTTATCTCAAGCTTACCGATCACACACGATCAATATGAACAAGATGAACTAGCAAACCACAATCAAACAAGATGCGAGACAAATTTTTTAGGTGGTTCGGGACCACGACGGGCTCCCTACGTCCACCCCTCACCAAAACGGTGAGGATCCACTCGCGTCAAACTGAAGCACACGGAGATTTCGCTCCAAAGACACGGAGACGTCATCTCCTACACGATCCAACCACGGATCAAACCACACACACACAAGCTGCAACACTACAGCACAATAGACCCACAACCGTACGCAGACTGTTCGACACAGACACAGTTTAACGACCCAGAGTTCAGGATACCGATATACCGATACCAAGAACTGGGGAGGCCACCCAAGAGGCTAATGAGGCCCCTGAAGGGTTAGGAGGGCATGTGTAGAGTACATTGAAGCCACAGAGATATAACAGTAAGCAAGTAAATTTCATTAGATTGGATTGCTAAAGTAGTAGAAATAAAATTACAGCTTCATTAATAAATTTTTAACAATTAAACACAGAGTCCAGCCCAAAGGAAAGACAACAAGTCTAGCATAGTACAGTCAGACAAAAAGAAACGTACACAGAAGTCGGAAGAAGCCCGACCGCAGGTACAGCTGGCAGCTACAACAGCAAGCGAGCACTCCGCCAGGAACAGCAGAGGCAGACGTCGAAACCCACCTGAAAAGCAGCAGGGGTGAGTCTCAACAGAAACTCAGTAGGGGTCACGCGGATCCCCACTGGAAACCGCACAAAGCAAAAGCAACGGAAGCAGCAACAAACGCAGCAAGAACAACAACGTAGCAAAGCAGGAAAGCTACACTACAAAGCTGTAAAGGAACAGACGGGAAGTAGGAGTAGGGAACACGCAGGAGAGGGTGAGAACCCGCACCAAACAAGCGGCTACCGAACTAACCTCGGCATCCCAAACTACTCCAAACAAAAAGGCAACAGGTGGATGACCCTAAACTCACACAGAAGGGTACATCGGCCTGTCAACCAGCCCAAACAAAGGCGAAGGCGAACGCCGACACCGGGAAACAGACAAAACACGACAGAGAACGCCGTGCACAAAGCCCCACGCACGATCAGAACATCGTGCAGACGATAGAACACTGACCTCGAGCACAGCCACGAACGGGCAACTCGCAAAGGTCACAACGCGCAAGAAAACGCGAAGAGCTACACGTCACGTGACGGAAGCACCCCCTTAAAAAGCCAGCTGCGTCCACTGACGTCTTACGCCGCACCTCAAGCGTCTCGCCTACAGCACTGCTGTAACAACAGCAGAGACAGAGACACAAGCTGAACCAAACAGGAACAACAAACAAGTAACTAGTGAGGGTCACGCCCGTCGACGTAAGTCCTCCGTCCCTGACCACGTGTGCACACACTGGCTATAGTCTAAGCCAGGTCCTCTAGCTAGTATTCTCCCTCGGTAGGACGCTACCGTTGACTAGGAGCCCGCGGAACTAACTACAAACCGCTCACCGGGAATAACCCTCCGCCATCCGCTAGCGGGTCGGCACTCAACAGACCTTAGGCAACAACAAGTGGAGGCTTCACACGACACAGAAGCTCAAACACAAGTGCCGAAGTACAAACGGGCGACCACGCCCCTCAACACGTACTTCGAGGCACCAAATGGCAGCATCGCCACTGCCGACAACTCAGGACAAGCAACTAGACCTCCTATGTAACGATCCTGAGTCGAACGACTCAAGGCAAGATCATCACAAACAGCAGAACATGCCGCCAATCGGTCTAATCCTAAGCCAGAGAAACCACGCTCCGCAGAAAACAACACACGGAGACCTGAGGGAAACATCAAGAACCCTCAGCACAGCTGGACATGCAAACCGAGGTAGAACAACACCTCGAAGCATCCAGAAGCAGTGTCTTGGACAGGACAGAACCGCCAAGACACGCACAAACAAGGTCACATGTCAACCACTGGGTCACACCGGGTTGACCGAAACCAAACAACAAAAGCATACAAGAGTAGGATCAAGAATCCTACCACAAGTAAGAAGACTCCTGGCCACCTTGCATCGTAGTCTTAACCCTCATAGGACATCAAGAGACATCCACAGGACAACGGGCAGACCACAAGGACAAGCCAAGACACACACAATCATCGGGCGGAAAACCAAGGCACAAAGGAAGTAACGCACAGGCCCTAGACCGTTATTAGCAAGTGACGGTCTAGCTCAGGGGCGTCATTTCCCAAACGACGGACGGACACAGGCCGTCACACACCACCCTGATAACCTACAAAACCATACAAAAGCCAAGTAACGCACAGCTCCTAGCACGTTACAAGCAAACGACGCACGGAGGCTCCACCGTTACTTCCAACGGCATAGCCACCCAGACCAAAGCCAAGTAACGCCCAGCTCCTAGCGCGTTACTCACAAACGACGCGGCAGGAGAGGGCCGTCAGAGACAAATGACGCGCAGGGGCCTATCCGTTACATCCAACGGCATGGCCACCCTCAACCCAACACGACAGCAAACGACGGACAGGGGCATGCGCGTTACTCACTAACGACGCACAGGGGCTCCACCGTCACTTCCAACGGGACAGCCACCCAACCTCGTCCACACAGAATGCAACGGCCAGGGGCAGGCGCGTTACACTCAAACAACGCACAAGGGTTCGACCGTCGAAGGCACCGCCTCAACGAGTCAACGTCAGTCAACAGGCAAGCAACGGCCTGGGCAAGGCGCGCCGCTTCCATCTAACGCGCTGGGTCAAGCGCGTTAGACCAACCGACTTAACCCCCAAAGAAAACGACAAAACGCAAGTAATGGCCAGTCACCGGCGCGTTACACGGGAACGACGCTCCAAGCTAGGGCCGTCGCTTACCCAGAAACAAAAGGGCTAATAAACCCTCAAACCAAATAACGGTCCATCGTAGGGCCGTCAAAAGCAAGTGACGGTCGCTGGCTAGACCGCTACTTCGGTTACGGCGGGAAAACAGAGGAATGGCCGGATCGGCCCGTTCCACGCCCCATTCACGCCGAAACGCAGGGGATACAAACCCATTCGACAAAATACAACATTCAAGGGCCAAAACGCCCACATGCACGCACAAAAACGCAAGATTCGGGCGATTTTACCAAATCAACCCTAAGTGGGTCACCGAGGTTCCCGGACTTCTACCGGCCTCGAATGAACACCAAATCGCACGAAACCAACGTGGATGGGATTCTAACATCCCTGCGGTCATTTAGAAACTAACTGAACCGCAAACGGTCACCGTTTACCGGTCGACCCTAAAAACCACGAAAATCACGGTTTAGGCAAAACAAGCCCAAACACGCTCGTTTCCTAGCCGAACGCCGTGCAATGGCAGGGAAAACGAAGATGGAGAAGCAAGGATCCGTCACCCTACCTCCACCGAAGAAACCGCGCCCCGAAAGGACTAAACCACGCCGAAAACCACTCGCGAACCGATTTCACCGGCTTTGAATCCACCGTTCGGGATCGCGCCAGAATCGATCCGATCCTCGCTCCATCGCGCATCCAACCAGCTCCACGGCTTCACCGCCTCGCCCACCTACGCCTCCGTCTGCAGCCGGAGCCGGAAAGGGGAGAGAACGAGAGAGAACGGGAGAGAGACGGACGGTTGCGCAAATGAGAAGGAGAGAGAGAAAGAAAAAAGAAAAAAGAAAGAAATTAGGAAATTTTCCTAATTTCCGGAAATTCTGAAAATGCGCCGAAAATGCACAAATTCAGAAAAATACGCAAAAATAGTCGAAACGACCGGCTCGACGAGTACATCGTCGCTATAGCATCCACGAGCTCGAGAATTGACAAACAAACTCACCGTAGGGTTCCGTAACTAGTACGTGAGAAAAACCCACACGGCTCGTCAAACTCAACTCGGAAGCCACAAAAGCGAACCGAAACTCAACGAAACCAATCCGAAAGAGATCCGAAAGATCCAACAAAGATCCAACAAGATCCAGGGCATTACATCCTCCCCTCCTTTAAGAAATTTTGCCCTCGAAATTAAGGACTAACAAAGGAGAAGCAGGGAAGAACAACCCAACAACACAAATCTCGAAAAACACAGCTCAGAGGAACAGCGTCAGACAACAATTACAGGTACACACTCTAGCTTCCAAGACAGCAAGTCTACAGCACGAGTACGGCACCAAAGTGAACACATCTGACACCTCCGAAGCAAGGGCAACGTCGTTTACGTCTCACAGAGCAGGAGACACGACAGCCACAACAATTGAGAACCAACACCGAAAACACAACAACAACACGGCAAGCAGCAGCTTACACAAGGAGACACAGTCCTCACAGCTGACAGCTCGACCACATCATCGGCTCCAGTGCCAAAGGCAACAGGGGACACCTGGCACACAGGACACCAACGACAAAAACACCACTGGACCACAAACACCATCACGTCAGCACTCACTCAGATATCACATCTGATCAAGTCGCAAGCTAACTCCACTAAGGAAAAGGGAGCACAGCAAAGCTAACTGACAAGACAATGGTCCAAGACGAGAACGCAAAATCATAAAGAAACAGCGCCAAAACAACACAACGGCAGCACCTGCAGAATTCTGGCTCCGCACAACACGCAGTGCCAAGGAACACATCTGCAAGCAGGGTCACAACAAGGCACAAGAACAGCTGAGCACACAACCACACAAGAACGGGTTACGCATCAGACTGCTCACCAAGAGAAGACCCACAACAACAAGAAACGACAACAATCTCGGGGAACGCAACTCAAGGACTAGCAACACGCCTCAAGAGCATAACACCCAAGAAGGAAAAAGCAGAGCAAAGGGTACTTAATCAGCAAGGAATGCCAACCAATTCCCCAACACTCACACAATTGCCAATGCCAACACAAGAAAAACCACAAACAAAGGCACGGCAACTGACGACATCAAGGCACGAGAAGCCAAGACGGAGTCACATCGAGAAAGAAAGAACCTCTCGACAAGTGGGTAGCCAACCCACACACAACAGCTGTACTCTCAACAACATGCACAGGCAACAGAACAACATCGAAAATCGCATCTCAGCACACACCAGCGTCATCGCAATCAACAAGATCGCAATTCACACGCCACGCGCACCGATCCAACGAATAACCGAACTCAAGGAGCCTAAGTGCAACAAGAGAAGAGCACCAGCTTCAGCACAAAGCACAAGGAAAGCATCAATCTCAGCTTACCTTCACGTCCCGACACAATAAATGAGCCTTCACAATACATCGGCCGTTAGACACAGCACGACAATTACGGTACACAACAGCTCTTAACACCATTACGGAGTCCAAAGCCAAGCAACCGTACAACAAGAAGCAGATCAGACTCAAAATAAAGCTGTCTACACTTAAGCAGACACAGGACAAAGGCATCACTAAGACAGCAAATCCAAGGCAAAGCTCGGAAAAGCATCACCACGAAGGACGAGAAGCAACAAGCTCAACAACAGCAGCTCACCAGGAAGGGAAAATCCTAGGTTCGCTCGAGCAACTTCTCAATCGAGGCAACACGACAACGAAACAATCAAAACAACAATGCATCAGGAGCTAAGTAGACTCAAGCCGAGACAACTCAAGCAACGTAAAAACGTGCATGGCCATCACACCAACGCTAAAAGTCACAAGCCACCTGAGCAAAATACAGAAAACAGCTCGAACAATGCACTGCAGGTTCATGCCAACCGACAAACACTGCCAAGCACAACACGATCGAGACCAACTTCAAAACGAACGAAGCACATCGTCACATCCAGACGAGAGCAAAAACCATCTCGTACAGTGCCAACCAAGCACGTACAAGACCATACGTGAGAAGCACTGCGATAAACCATCGCAACACCTACGCCAGCAAGAGACTGTACTGGGCCTAAGGACTCTGGAAACTGTATATCTTGGATTCCCATGTACTTCACACAACAACGCTCTGATAGCTCAGAAAAGAAAAACTCCGAACATTACAGAACACTGCTCTGATACCAGCTTTAACGACCCAGAGTTCAGGATACCGATATACCGATACCAAGAACTGGGGAGGCCACCCAAGAGGCTGATGAGGCCCCTGAAGGGTTAGGAGGGCATGTGTAGAGTACATTGAAGCCACAGAGATATAACAGTAAGCAAGTAAATTTCATTAGATTGGATTGCTAAAGTAGCAGAAATAAAATTACAGCTTCATTAATAAATTTTTAACAATTAAACACAGAGTCCAGCCCAAAGGAAAGACAACAAGTCTAGCACAGTACAGTCAGACAGAAAGAAACGTACACAGAAGTCGGAAGAAGCCCGACCGCAGGTATAGTTGGCAGCTACAACAGCAAGCGAGCACTCCGCCAGGAACAGCAGAGGCAGACGTCGAAACCCACCTGAAAAGCAGCAGGGGTGAGTCTCAACAGAAACTCAGTAGGGGTCACGCGGATCCCCACTGGAAACCGCACAAAGCAAAAGCAACGGAAGCAGCAACAAACGCAGCAAGAACAACAACGTAGCAAAGCAGGAAAGCTACACTACAAAGCTGTAAAGGAACAGACGGGAAGTAGGAGTAGGGAACACGCAGGAGAGGGTGAGAACCCGTACCAAACAAGCGGCTACCGAACTAACCTCGGCATCCCAAACTACTCCAAACAAAAAGGCAACAGGTGGATGACCCTAAACTCACACAGAAGGGTACATCGGCCTGTCAACCAGCCCAAACAAAGGCGAAGGCGAACGCCGACACCGGGAAACAGACAAAACACGACAGAGAACGTCGTGCACAAAGCCCCACGCACGATCAGAACATCGTGCAGACGACAGAACACTGACCTCGAGCACAGCCACGAACGGGCAACTCGCAAAGGTCACAACGCGCAAGAAAACGCGAAGAGCTACGCGTCACGTGACGGAAGCACCCCCTTAAAAAGCCAGCTGCGTCCACTGACGTCTTACGCCGCACCTCAAGCGTCTCGCCTACAGCACTGTTGTAACAACAGCAGAGACAGAGACACAAGCTGAACCAAACAGGAACAACAAACAAGTAACTAGTCAGGGTCACGCCCGTCGACGTAAGTCCTCCGTCCCTGACCACGTGTGCACACACTGGCTATAGTCTAAGCCAGGTCCTCTAGCTAGTATTCTCCCTCGGTAGGACGCTACCGTTGACTAGGAGCCCGCGGAACTAACTACAAACCGCTCACCGGGAATAACCCTCCGCCATCCGCTAGCGGGTCGGCACTCAACAGACCTTAGGCAACAACAAGTGGAGGCTTCACACGACACAGAAGCTCAAACACAAGTGCCGAAGTACAAACGGGCGACCACGCCCCTCAACACGTACTTTGAGGCACCAAATGGTAGCATCGCCACTGCCGACAACTCAGGACAAGCAACTAGACCTCCTATGTAACGATCCTGAGTCGAACGACTCAAGGCAAGATAGTCACAAACAGCGGAACATGCCGCCAATCGGTCTAATCCTAAGCCAGAGAAACCACGCTCCGCAGAAAACAACACACGGAGACCTGAGGGAAACATCAAGAACCCTCAGCACAGCTGGACACGCAAACCGAGGTAGAACAACACCTCGAAGCATCCAGAAGCAGTGTCTTGGACAGGACAGAACCGCCAAGACACGCACAAACAAGGTCACATGTCAACCACTGGGTCACACCGGGTTGACCGAAACCAAACAACAAAAGCATACAAGAGTAGGATCAAGAATCCTACCACAAGTAAGAAGACTCCTGGCCACCTTGCAACGTAGTCTTAACCCTCATAGGACATCAAGAGACATCCACAGGACAACGGGCAGACCACAAGGACAAGCCAAGACACACACAATCATCGGGCGGAAAACCAAGGCACAAAGGAAGTAACGCACAGGCCCTAGACCGTTATTAGCAAGTGACGGTCTAGCTCAGGGGCGTTATTTCCCAAACGACGGACGGACACAGGCCGTCACACACCACCCTGATAACCTACAAAACCACACAAAAGCCAAGTAACGCACAGCTCCTAGCGCGTTACAAGCAAACGACGCACGGAGGCTCCACCGTTACTTCCAACGGCATAGCCACCCAGACCAAAGCCAAGTAACGCACGACGCCAGGCGCGTTACTCACAAACGACGCGGCAGGAGAGGGCCGTCAGAGACAAATGACGCACAGGGGCCTATCCGTTACATCCAACGGCATGGCCACCCTCAACCCAACACGACAGCAAACGACAGACAGGGGCATGCGCGTTACTCACTAACGACGCACAGGGGCTCCACCGTCACTTCCAACGGGACAGCCACCCAACCTCGTCCACACAGAATGCAACGGCCAGGGGCAGGCGCGTGACACTCAAACAACGCACAAGGGTTCGACCGTCGAAGGCACCGCCTCAACGAGTCAACGTCAGTCAACAGGCAAGCAACGGCCTGGGCAAGGCGCCCCGCTTCCATCTAACGCGCTGGGTCAAGCGCGTTAGACCAACCGACTTAACCCCCAAAGAAAACGACAAAACGCAAGTAACGGCCAGTCACCGGCGCGTTACACGGGAACGACGCTCCAAGCTAGGGTCGTCGCTTACCCAGAAACAAAAGGGCTAATAAACCCTCAAACCAAATAACGGTCCATCGTAGGGCCGTCAAAAGCAAGTGACGGTCGCTGGCTAGACCGCTACTTCGGTTACGGCGGGAAAAGAGAGGAATGGCCGGATCGGCCCGTTCCACGCCCCATTCACGCCGAAACGCAGGGGATACAAACCCATTCGACAAAATACAACATTCAAGGGCCAAAACGCCCACATGCACGCACAAAAACGCAAGATTCGGGCGATTTTACCAAATCAACCCTAAGTGGGTCACCGAGGTTCCCGGACTTCTACCGGCCTCGAATGAACACCAAATCGCACGAAACCAACGTGGATGGGATTCTAACATCCCTGCGGTCATTTAGAAACTAACTGAACCGCAAACGGTCACCGTTTACCGGCCGACCCTAAAAACCATGAAAATCACGGTTTAGGCAAAACAAGCCCAAACACGCTCGTTTCCTAGCCGAACGCCATGCAATGGCAAGGAAAACGAAGATGGAGAAGCAAGGATCCGTCACCCTACCTCCACCGAAGAAACCGCGCCCCGAAAGGACTAAACCACGCCGAAAACCACTCGCGAACCGATTTCACCGGCTTTGAATCCACCGTTCGGGATCGCGCCAGAATCGATCCGATCCTCGCTCCATCGCGCATCCAACCAGCTCCACGGCTTCACCGCCTCGCCCACCTACGCCTCCGTCTGCAGCCGGAGCCGAAAAGGGGAGAGAACGAGAGAGAACGGGAGAGAGACGGACGGTTACGTGAATGAGAAGGAGAGAGAGAAAGAGAAAAGAAAAAAGAAAGAAATTAGGAAATTTTCCTAATTTCTGGAAATTCCGAAAATGCGCCGAAAATGCACAAATTCAGAAAAATACGCAAAAATAGTCGAAACGACCGGCTCGACGAGTACATCATCGCTGTAGCATCCACGAGCTCGAGAATTGACAAACAAACTCACCGTAGGGTTCCGTAACTAGTACGTGAGAAAAACCCACACGGCTCGTCAAACTCAACTCGGAAGCCACAAAAGCGAACCGAAACTCAACGAAACCAATCCGAAAGAGATCCGAAAGATCCAACAAAGATCCAACAAGATCCAGGGCATTACACACAGAGTCGGAGTTCATAAAATAAAGATATGATCAATACATGCTCATAGACCGAATGCAAATCATTGGAATATATGTTAAAGAGGTGAAGAAATAGATCCCCATATGTAGAAAGGGCTATAGATGATCTTCTTTGATGCTCGAGTCGGAGGGAAGCTGGATGCCACCGATTTGAATGTCAACGCGTTCCTCTCTTCTATCCGCTCCTTTTTATCTTCTATCACGATCTCCAGAAATGCAAGGATGTAGATGATATCCACAGATCTTCCTCTGCTCCTCTGCTCCTCTCCTTCTTCCCTTCCTTCTCCTACAAGATAGATAGAATGTTCGCAACTCATATATATCCACACATGAGATGTATGAAAGGACCATTTAACCCTTGTCAAAACCCTATAGAACATGTCCCATTATCGTATGATAACCCTAGAGGCAAGGGGGTCAATTTTGAGCCAAAATGGATCATGTTTAATGGGTTTCGAACACAAAGAAACTGGGCCGCCTGCCGTATTCGGTCGACTGGTCGAAAGGGTTCGATCGACCGAAAAGTTGTAGGTTTCAGACCCCTACTGCCTGTGGATTTCGGTCGACCGATTGCCCTTGGCCGGTCGACCGAATTGTGCCATTTCACGGACCCCAGCATGCTATTTTAATTGGTCGACCGGAGCCCCTCAATTGGTCGACCGAAAATAGTGCAGAAGACTATAAATCATGGAAAATAAGTTGAAATTAAAGCTCAAACGCTCCCAATGAAAAATACATGAAGTATGAACATGAATACATTATCAAGAAGCATATAAGCAATTTGAAACCCATTAAACCTTCATTTTTGCCAACCACACATTAGGATCAATTGTCCATGTGTTTAAGTAACATGAATGCTCAACATGATACCTGACTATCACCAAGATTGATGTGAAGAACTTAAACATTTATGACCCTTGTATAATCCATGCTGAAAACACATTTCAAAATTGAATCACACATGGTTGAAGCAAGGAGACTTAATCATGTATCAACTTTGATAAACCCAATTTCTCTCAACTGAATAGCCCAAAGGAAAGATGGCTGAGTCTTACCAATGGTTTTTGTGGGATGAGCATGACAAATACCACCTGTTTTGAGTCCTTGACATTAACATGACTTGTTCATCCATTCATTTGAATTTCAGAAGGTCCATCAAAGATTTTAACCCTACAAGGCAAGATAAGCATAAATATGAACTCCTTGGTTGGCAAAGTTCTTCAGTCAACATTTCAATAACACAAGCATACTAGATTTGTCATCATTGAAACTTAACTACCAGAATCAACTAGGGGATCCAACAATCTCCCCCTTTTTGATGATGACAAAATGACGTGTGCATGATGTGTGCATGAATTCCAAGTGACAGTATTTTGGCAAACATGGCATCTAAACTATGATCCCAAAATTTTGAACTATGAACATGTATGAGAGCTATACACATGAGATCTCTTAACATGTATGAAAATATCTAGAACTTAACTGAAATTGAAATGTATGCACATGAACTATTAACTAAAACAAACTCTATGCACATGAACTATGAACTAAAACAAACTCAAACTGAAATACACTTTGTTCTCCCCCTTTTTGTCATCAACAAAAATCGACTAACAACGGGGTTATTTAATCATGTTATGAACATGTATGAAATTATTCATGCAAGCAAACAAGCAAGCAAGCATGAAAGACAAGCAAGCATGTAATACTATAACTCCCCCTCAATAGGGTAAGAGGATAACAAGTGAACAGTTGATTCAAAATCAAACTGTGACACATGAAGCATAATCAAAAAAGGTAGTGCATGCATAAGCTAGGGCACTGCATAAACCATGATAAGTACAAATTCAAGATACACATTCATCACAATAGTATCCAAGAGTAAAATGTGAGGCAATGAGCAATGAACTTCAAAAATATATGGATATAAGCAGATTTTATAAGGAACACTTGAGGGTTATTTCCTTACTACAATTCCATTTTAGATCCTCGACTTTTGGTAGTTTCGCACAACACCTTTTTATTTCTTTTATTAGATTTCACAGTTCAGCGCGAGTCACCTCATGTGTCTCAATGGGGATTCCCGACTACTAGGATTCATCACAAATTGTGAATTTTTTGTTTCACCTTTCGACGCGAGTTTCCTCATTTATTTCTATGGGGATTCCCGGCTACTCGGTTTCACATTCCACTTATTAAATTTTTTGTGGGGTAGGTAACTTTTTTCTCACGATTACTCTTCATTTCCATGTAGAAATTTGTTTCCCTTAAAGTGTTGAAAAGAATTTGTGAAATCCTTATCGATCAAAGTCATATGCATCATTTTGTGCAAAGTGTGTGGGTAATTGCTTTGGATGTTGAAAATGAATTTACCAAAACATAGCTATGACTCCCCCTAAATGTATAAATAGATGGAAATAAATCCTCCTCTTTTGTATATGTCATGATTCAAAAAAGATCAAAATCATTGTATGCTTATTTATCAAGGAGGTAAGGTCTTATAAATTTTCAAGAAAAGGTTTTCTAGAATATATACATGCAATCAAGTAAGGATTTGAAAGTAAATTCATACAAGATGATTTCCAGTACATGGCGGAGGTGAAGGTCCAAAGTCCCAACTCACGCATCGAGAGTGTTTCCAGATGGACGCAATCCACTCTTCCACAACTCACCATTTGAGATACCGAAGAATCATGGCATTCAATCAAGTAAGTATTTCAAGTATATACAAGCGTAGGCACGTGAATGCAAAGATGATGAAAGATTATTTCTATTCACAAATGTGCAAAGATATATGCAATCTAAAGCATGAGATTGAACGTGTTTTCTATATGTGCAAATCTGAATTGTTATTTGCAAAATGAAGCAAAAGTATGTATGCAAACCTAATATGAATAGTTACTCATTCAAACAGCAAATCCCTAATTCTCTTCTTATTCTTGTGAAATTTTTAGGAGATAAGGGTTTTGTAAAAATATCTGCAAGTTGATTTTCAGTATTTACATGTATAAGTTCAAAATGACCCTTACTCACATGATCTCACAAAAAGTGGTGTCGAATCTCTATGAGCTTTGTGCGAGAATGCAAAATTGGATTTTTAGAAATGTTAATGGCAGAGGTGTTATCATAAAGAATGGGTGTGTTATTTAAGTTAATACCAAAATCAACTAACTATTGTTGGATCATAGGACTTGGGCTGCACAACTACCGACAACCATGTATTCGGTTTCGGCAGTTGACAATGCCACTGTATTATGTTTCCTAGAGGCCCATGAAACCATGCAACCACCAAGAAATTGAAAATACCCGCTCGTGCTCTTACGATCCACTAAACACCCAGCATAATCGGAATCCGTGTAAGCTACCAAATCAAAATTGTAACTATGTGGAAACCAAAGACCAAGATCCGTGGTGCCTAGCAAATATCTGAAAATCCTTTTGACTGCTAACATGTGTGGTTCTTTCAGATCGGATTGAAATCTAGCACACATGCAAACACTAAACATGATATCCACCCTACTAGCAGTCAAATACAGTAAAGAACTAATCATTCCACGAAAAAGTTTCTGATCGACAGACTTATCTTGTTCACTCTTCTTCAATTTCACCGTTGTTGACATCGGTGTCTTTTGTGGCTTTGCATTGTCGAATTTGAATTTCTTGATGAGCTCCTTTGTGTATTTCCTTTGATTTATGAAGATTCATCCTTTAGCTGCTTCACCTGCAAACCCAAGAAAAATGTTAACTTCCCCATCAAACTCATCTCAAACTCCCCCTGCATCAACTTAACAAAATCATCATTTAATGAATCACATGTGGCTCCAAAGATAATGTCATCAACATATACCTGTACAAGAACCATATGATCATTATCGTTCTTAATGAAAAAGGTTTGATCGATGTTACCTCTTTTGAAGCCATTTTCTGAAAGGAACGTACTTAACCTTTCATACAACGCACGGGGGGCTTGCTTCAGACCATACAAAGCTTTGTCAAGTTTGTACACATGGTCCGGGTGCTTCTCATCTTCGAATCCCGATGGCTGCTCAACATAGACATCCTCTTTCACTACACCATTCAAGAATGAACTTTTAACGTCCATTTGAAAAGGTTTTATATTCCTAGAGCATGCAAAGGCAAGTAATATTCTAACCGCTTCAAGCCTAGCCACGGGTGCAAATGATTCATCAAAATCAATTCCTAACTCTTGACTATAGCCTTTGGCTACTAGCCGGGCTTTATTCCTAATCACCACCCCTTGATCGCTAAACTTGTTCCGAAAAACCCACTTGGTTCCAATCACCGGGTGATTCTTAGGTCTAGGCACAAGAAATCACACCTCATTCTTTTGGAATTGGTGTAATTTCTTGTGCATAGCCAAGATCCATAAATTATCATTAATACATCATCTACAGATTTGGGCTCAATATCGAAAGTAATGCAAGATTATCATATTGTTCAACTTCCCTGATTGAAGCCCTTGTCTTCACACGTTCATCCACGTTCCCGATGACATTCTCAAGTGAATGATCTTTAAGTACAGTCCATTGTCATGGGAGTTCCTGAATTTGCATTTCTTGCACATTTCCTTCTTGGGCTGGAGCTTCATCCTTTTGTTACTTGACTCCGCTTGATCCACGTCTTATTTTTCCTTATCTTTCTTTTCTTCTCCATCTTCATGCCCTACATCAAGAAAATGATTATTCTTATTAGATAACCTTAAAGTATATTCATCAATGATCACATGTGGGCTTTCTTCCACCACAAGAGTGTGCATTTTATATACTCGATAAGCTCTAGATGATGATGAGTATCCAAGAAATATACCTCTGTCACTCATTGCGGCAAACTTGTCTAAGTTTTCCTTAGAATTATTCAAAATATAACATGGAGAACCAAAAGGCTTCAGATATTCAATGTTTGGCTTCTTACCTTTATATATGTCACGCCCCGAGCGTAGAAGGAACCCGGAGATGCGCGACGAGTTTATATTGATCATGTCAATTAGAGCGTTAGTGTATTCTACACAAAGACAGAGTGCGCAAAAGTAAAGATAACCCAATCATTTATTCAATTGCAACCTTAAGTACTTCTATTACAAATTCACGTAATGGAAATGCTAAGACTCAATAATAATAATAAAAAGTACAATGAGTGACTCAAGAGAATAGAAAGATAAGATTAGTTGACGCTTGGGTAGATGAAATAGCTCTAGTCTCTTCACTCTTGACTTTCCCCATCCGATTGAGTCTCGTCATCGGACTTACCTGAAAAATAAGGAAAAAAATACTAGATGAGCAAATGCTCAGTAGGAATTAAATCTCAAGAGCTAGCTTGCTTTAAGTAGATTACAAGTTACATGAATGCCATATAGCTATGCATGTTCGCGTAAACCGACAATAGAGAATGTATATCAAGATAATAGAGAAGGTATATCAAGAGATAACTAGCAAGTCTTCCAAGAACTCATGTCAATATAGCAAGATAATCAAGCACATATATTTATCATGTCATGTGATCATGTCATGTCAAGAATTGGCTATCATGTTTCAAGCAAGTAAATAAATACCCTTTCCGAGTCACGCAAGTCATGTCATGTCAAGTCGAGTCAAGTACGAGTTTTGTGGAATGTCTATCAAGCTAGTCATGCACTTTGGTGCAATGCCACACCGTGATCATTAAAACTCCCATGGGCACAAGTACTTTCGGGTGCTCCTCCTAGGACCAGATCGGGCCCTATATGCGCAGGCATTGATCATGTATTTTTTGACATCCACTATAGTTATAGCCAATATAGAATTCCAAAGGAATACGCTTGTAGGAACTTTAAGGTAGATCAAGGATTGAACATGATGTGCAAGGACGATAACAATGGTACAATCACGATTCGCATTAAAACTAGGTGGAATCGGCTCCCTTAACTAGGTGCCTTGACATTTAAGAATGAGGGCTCATATAGCGATGGTCGCTCACCTCTGTACATGATAAGCTAGATAGAATTAAGGTCCACAAGTATGGCACATGATTCACAAGGAACACTAATGGCATGGTTTCCTATTCCATTAATCCAGAATATTCTCATGACATCCAAATAGCATATCATGAGGGCCGGTATACCATGTTTCTTTAGAGTGACATGGCAATCAAGTAGGGTCATAAGTTTTAATTGTACAACCCGCTCGGCTGCCTTGAGGGAATCCAAGGATAGCGGAGTCTTATGGAGGTCTCTATGATAAAATCACCAGTCCGAAGGAACGGAGTGTCCCGCGGAGAGTTCATCAATCACCGAGAAATAGTGGATAATCGATAAAACAACGTGAAACATGGGACTATATTCACGGAATGGAATATAGTGCCGATATATAACCAACCGACAGTGGGTTACAGCAATCACGAAAATCAGGAAAATCGTGAATTGACGCCTGAGCTTAAGTCTTCATTTTATGAATTGGCGCCCTTGACAGGGTCGTCAGTTCAGTAAATGACGACTGTTCACTCAGTCGTTACATCCAGATTCTATAAATATTCAGTTCAATAAACATTTTTAGATTTCAGTCATTATAAAAATGGCGACTTTCATTAAGGCTTCAATTTTGTAAATAACGCCCTAGTCAGGGGCGTCATATATCAAATTAAAGGGCCGGGTGCATGTTATCATTTCAATATTTAAGCAATTATGTCAGGCATTTCAAATTTTACAGTTTATCACTAATTGGCACCCGTGTATAGGGGCGTTCATTAAATTAACGACCTAAAAGAGTTGTTAATTCTTTGTTATACGATTTGCACCGGGCAGGTACCATCACAGACCCATGGTTTTTGGAGTGTTTCCAATCAAGAAACTAGAGACATGTACAGATAGAGAAAAATAGCAGGAATTTTCTAGTATGATCATGCATTAGTCTACATGTAAGGGTTCACATTTATTAAATTTTGAACATTGTATAATTATTAATTATCTAGGCAATTGACGATTGTTTACACAGTCGTTAAATAAAATAGCGCCCTAGACTGGGTCGCTAATTTAATTCATGCAGTAAAACAACGAAAAACCTCAATCCAGAGCGATCTCTGCAATTCTTTACAGACCTATATGCATGTATACCAGCCTAAAATTATTAAATTTGGCTTAACGCTTGAGAAAACCTACCTTGGGTTGATGATTCGGTTGACGATCGAGGAAGAATATGTGAAGATGAAGGAAGTATACGATACTCTATTTTTAACAGAGTAACTGGAAGCCAATCAATAATAGGAGCAGTAGCTCTTAATAGCAGCAGCCCTTCAAGAAAGAAGCAGCAGGATGATGAGGATTCTTCCTCAGCAAGAAGAAGATGGCAAGAGCAGCAACACAGCCGCCCCTTTTGAAGAAAATAGAGAAGCAGAGGAAGAACAGCTTTTCCCCTCCTTTCAAACCTTCGTGCAGCAAGGAGGAAAAAGTAATGAAGAACTGCGATGCTCTTCACATAGCAGCAAGACGTCTTTGATCAATAATGTCAACAGGGAGCTCGACGGAAGGGTGGGTATTTATAGGAGAAGGAATCCTAGTGGGTTCTAAGAGTTCGATTAAGACTAAAACTTCCTAGGTAGAATCCTTATTAAACTTATATATCCACGTATCAATCCTTTCCTTATCAACACTTACCCAGATAACATCCTTGTTCAAACCAAACACCAACGGTTCGGTTTGGAAATGACGCCTAAGGTTGGGGCGTTATTTTAAAATGACGCCTCTGTACACAGTCTTCAATTTCCTTATATAACACCTGTCACGGGGGTGTCAATTCTTAAATTAGCGCCTACTTGACAGTCTTCAATTAAAATGATGACTTGATCAAAGGCGTTAATTACTTATGACCTATGTGTTTTAAGTCTATATATATGAGCTGGGCCTTTATTATTGGTTTGAATCTTTTAATCTATTTAAGATTTTATCCCTTCAATTTACTAGGGTTGCTACACCCTCCCCCACTTAGAAGAATTTGGTCCCCAAATTCAATTGCATATATTTACGGACGGTGCAGGACATATACATTTAGAATAAATCTGGGAATCGCATCCTCATGGACTCCTCAGTCTCCCATGTGGCTTCATGCTCTGAGCATTTACTCCATTGCACCTTTAGCATGGGAATTGTTTTGTTTCTCAGCGTACGAACTTCACGATCAAGTATCTTCATGGGCTTTTGTTCATATGTAAGGTTCTTTTGAATCACCAGGTCTCCATGATCGATGATGTGTGACGGATCGTGCACATACTTCTTCAACATGGATATGTGGAAAATATTATGAACATCAGACAATTGAGGAGGCAAAGCGATGCGGTAAGCAACCTCGCCAACTCTTTCTAATACCTCAAAAGGTTCGATAAACTTTGGTTTAAGCTTGCCCTTAACACCAAATCTCCTTATTCCTCGTCCAGGTGATATCTTGAGAAATATATGATCTCCGACTTGGAATTCTAGATCTCTTCTTCTTGTGTCAGCATAAGCCTTCTGTCTAGACTGATCTACTTGAAGTCTCTCTCTAATCAACTGAATCTTTTCAGTGGTATCCCTTACCATGTCTAGGCCTAATAGTTGTTTCTCGCCAACTTCATCCCAGCATAAGGGTGATCGGCAACTCCTTCCGTACAAGGCTTCGAAAGGTGCCATTTGTATGCTTGCCTGGTAACTATTGTTGTATGCAAACTCGACCAAAGGTAAGTGATCATGCCAGCTTCCACCAAAATCAATGATGTAAGCTCTGAGCATATCTTCTACTACTTGATTTGTTCTCTTGGTCTGACCATCCGTCTGAGGATGAAAAGTTGTACTAAAGTGAAGTCTCATCCCCAATGAATGTTGTAGACCCTTCCAAAAGTGAGAAGTGAATCGGGGGTCTCGGTCAGACACGATTGAAACATAAGTGCCATGTAACCTAACTATCTCCTTAATGTATAATGTAGCAAGAACATCAACTGACCATCGGCTCTTGATTGTCAAGAAATGTGCCGACTTGGTCAAACGGTCGATGATGACCCATATTCCATCATGTCCTCCTCTAGATTTAGATAATCCCATGATGAAGTCCATACCGATATCCTCCCACTTCCACTTGGGAATATCAAAATGATGTAGCTTATCGGCAGGCTTTTGGTGTTCCGCCTTAACCTGTTGGCATGTGAGATAGCGAGACACGAAGTCCACTACTTCTCTTTTCATGTTGGGCCACCAAAAGGTCCTTTTCAAATCTTGGTACATTTTGGTAGTTCCTGGATGAATCGTGTACCTTGATCTGTGAGCTTCATCTAAGATCTTCTTATTTAGCTCTGGACAATCCGGTATACAAGTCCTATCTCTGAATAACAACCTTCCATCTGATGCTAATTCGAAATCAGACTTTTCTTCAATCTTTCCCTTGATTTCTACTAATGTTGGGTCATTGTCTTGAAGTCCTTGTATTTCAGAGAGTAGATCTGGCTGTATGCTCATATGTGATAGTGTAACACACTTGCTTTTCTTATCTATGCTTATATCAAGCTTGGAGAATTGTTCTAGCAACTTCCACTCCTGAATCATGCAATTGGCTAATATTGCTCTTGGCTTTCGACTAAGGGCATCATCTACTGGATTACCCTTTTCGAGATGATATTGTATTGTGAAGTCGAAGTCCTTGAGATATTCTAGCCAACGTCTTTGCCTCATATTTAACTCCTTTTGAGAGAAAAGATACTTGAGACTCTTATGGTCGGAGTATACAATAAACTGCACTCTGTATAGATAATGTCTCCATATCTTCAATGCAAATACTACCGCAGTTAACTCCAAGTCATGAACTGGGTAGTTCTCTTCATGCTTCTTCAATTGGCGGGAAGAGTAAGCTATAACTCTTCCTTGTTGCATTAAGACACATCCGAGGCCAATGCCAGATGCATCGGTGTATACCTCAAATTTCTCGCCTTCAATTGGTAAAGCTAAAACTGGGGCAGTAGTTAGGTGATCCTTGAGGGCTTAGAAACTTCTTTCACATTCCTCGCTCCATTCATAACGGATCTCCTTGCCAGTTAGTCTAGTGAGTGGTACGGCAATCTTGGAGAAATCCTTGATGAATCGCCTGTAGTAGCCTACAAGACCCAAGAAACTCCGGATCTCGCTAGCATTGGTCGATCTTTCCCAATTCCTTACAGCTTCAACCTTTGATGGATCTACGGATAAACCATCTTTTGAAATCACATGTCCTAGGAAAGATACTTCTTCCAGCCGAATTCACATTTACTGAACTTTGCATATAATTGATTTGTCTTCAATATCTGTAATGCAATCCTCAAATGCTCCTCATGTTCTTCCTTGGTCTTCGAATAAATCAATATATCATCAATGAAAACCACCACGAACTGATCTAGATGAGGCCTGAATATACTATTCATCAACTGCATAAAGGCTGCAGGGGCATTTGTTAGTCCAAAAGGCATAACAACAAATTTATAGTGCCCATACCTGCTCCTGAACGCGGTCTTGTGTATGTCCTCATCCTTGATCCTCAGTTGGTGATACCCCGATCTGAGATCAATCTTCAAGAAGTACTTGGATCCAGATATTTGATCAAATAACTCATCGATTCTCGGCAGTGGATATTTATTCCTTATAGTGAGATGATTCAACTGTCGATAGTCGATGCATAAACTCATGGATCCATCCTTTTTCTTCACAAATAGTACAGGTGCTCCCCATGGGGAAGTACTCGGCCTAATAAATCCTTTCTTAAGGAGTTCCATCAATTGTTCCTTTAACTCCTTGAGCTCGACAGGGGACATCCTATATTTTTCCTTAGAAACTGGACCAGCACTAGGGACCAAGTCGATGGTGAAGGCCACTTCTCTTTGTGGGGGTAGTCCAGGCAAATCTTCCGGAAACACATCCGGGAATTCTCGTACAACTGGGATGTCTTCTATCTTAGACTCCCTGGTCTCCTTAATGGTGACAAGAGCAAGGAAAGATATACATCCTTTCCTTATTAACCTGCTAGCTCGAAGAGCCGATATAAGAGGTGACTTGCTCCAACTCTTAGGGCTAGTATAAACTAGTTCCAGGAACTCCTTGAAAGTAACCTTGCTGTTACGGCAATCAACAGTTGCCTGGTACTTGGATAACCAATCAGCTCCTAATTTGATATCATAGTCCTTCATATCTAGGCATATGAGGTCGATAGGAAGGTTTCTTCCTTTAACCAAGACTTCACAATTTTGGTAATGGTGAGCAATATCGGCCTAGTTTCCAAGAGGAGTCGAAATAACTAATTTTATCCACTCTGGTTCCATAGGTAATGGATCAGCAAACCTCTTGGAAATAAAAGAATACGATGCACCAGTATCAAATAAGACATGTGCAGACTTGGAACAAACTTGCAGCGTACCTTCCACTAGTCCACCCTCGTCTTGATCTGCCTCCTTAATAGCTTGGAGACGTGCATTCTTCGTCACCGGGCGTTTCCCATCACCGGCTTGATCATTGAGCAACGGACAGTCAGGAATCCGATGATCATGGCTACCACAGCGGAGACAAGCTCCAAGTTTCCTCCAACACTCATCAACCTTGTGTCCGGCCTTGTCACAATGTTTACATATCACTTTGGAAGGTGTGGTGGTGATGGAGAAAGGTTTGGTCTTCTTGAACTTCTGCTCTTGGGAGGGAGTACCTCCATTACTTGGCCTCTTCTTATTGAAATTGGGTGTGAAGGAACCAGAACTAGTTACTTGTTCCTTCTTATCTTTCCCACGAATCCTATCAGATAGTTTCGTGGCATCTTCTAGTAACTAGGCTCGTCGTACCATCTCGGTATAGACTTGTATGTCCATTGGCACCAGTTGAGTGATATATTGGGGCCTGAGCCCATTTAGAAATCTCCTAGCTTTCATCTTCTCGGTACTAACTAGGTGTTTAGCATACCGAGACAACCTTGAGAATTGTGCCTCGTACTCAGCCACCGACGAAGATCGTTGCTTGAGTGCGGTGAATTCGGCGGCTTTCATCTCTTGAACTCGGTCTGAGAAATACTTATTGTTGAAATATTCCACAAATTCTTCCCAAGTAACTTGGCCTTGCTCTAAGGTGGCTTCTACTGACTCCCACCAACATCGAGCGTCTCTCCCCAGTTGAAATGTGGCTAATAAGACCTTATCTTGGTCCGTGCATTGCATAACTCTAAAGATACGTTTAGTCTCTCGGATCTAGTGCTCGGCATCATCCAGATCAGTGGATCCCATGAACTTAGGAGGGTTCATGTTTCTGAAACTTTGGTGGAGGTTTCCCGCTCCACGGTGTGCACCACCTTGTGCCACCTGTTGAAGTGCCTACGTCATGCCTTGAATAGTACGTTGCATGTTACGCCACTGAGCACGTTCAGTAGCCATTGTCCTACAAGTATTTTAGATAACTAATTAATATGAGATTCGACCAAGAATTGACTATCTAGATTACCTTAACCCATGGTTTTACCCAATCTCACCGGTTAAAGGTTTAAACCTATCCTTGGACTTGGGTTTCCTAGGAATTGAATATCCTAGGCTCTGATACCATAAAAACTGTCACGCCCCAAGCGCGGAAGGAACCCGGAGATGCGCGATGAGTTTATATCGATCATGTCAATCAGAGCGTTAGTGTATTCTACACAAAGACAGAGTGCGCAAAAGTAAAGATAACCCAATCCTTTATTCAATTGCAACCTTAAGTACTTCTATTACAAATTCATGTAATGGAAATGCTAAGACTCAATAATAATAATAAAAAAAGTACAATGAGTGACTCAAGAGAATAGAAAGATAAGATTAGTTGACGCTTGGGTAGACGGAATAGCTCTAGTCTCTTCACTCTTGACTTTCCCCATCCGATTGAGTCTCGTCATCAGACTTACCTAAAAAATAAGGAAAAAACACTAGATGAGCGAATGCTCAGTAGGAATTAAATCTCAAGAGCTAGCTTGCTTTAAGTAGATTACAAGTTACATGAATGCCATATAGCTGTGCATGTTCGCGTAAAATGATAATAGAGAATGTATATCAAGAGAATAGAGAAGGTATATCAAGAGATAACTAGCAAGTCTTCCAAGAACTTGTTGTGCCCCTTGTGCTTTGATGAGCCCCTTGTGCTTTGATGATTGTGGTGTTTTAATGATAGCAACAGGAATGAGTCACCACATTGAATGATAACCAACATTCATGTTTATAACTGATATACTCTGTGGGAAATGCATATGACTGTGACTGGTATATTATCTGGAGAATGCATGTGTTCTGTCTGCATAAGTCTATTCACTGCATGTGTTCTGTCTGCAAGTCCATACATTGCATTCGCCAAGCCTGTACATCCATATGCTTGCATTGAGTCTATACATTGGTGGCAAGTCCATACAGTGTCCTGCATTTAGGCAAAGTCTGTACAACCGTTTGCTTGTCAAAGTCCATACACTCAACTGCCTTGTCTTGATCAAGTATATACAGTCAGTATCTGCATTGCATTGCATGCATCATGGTGGAAGTCTATACACTGGATTTGTTCTGAAGTCTATACATTGCATTGGCTAAGTGTGTACATCAGTCTGTCTCTGTTGCGTCTAAGGCTTTGGGCAAAGTCTATACAGACTCCACCATCTCTTCCAGTGTCTCACGCTATCCAAGTCTGTACAGTGTCTATCCTCATGCATCAGTCAAAGTCTGTACAGCCAGGTACGTCTCATTTAGAGTCTAAGGCAAGTCTGCACATTGGACCTTCATTCAAAGTCTGTACAGCGTCTCGTTCATGCATTGTTCATGAAGTCTGTACATTAGACTGTGTCTTTGTGCATCATGATAAGTCCATACACTGGGTCAGGTTCTTAAAGTGTATACATTGGCCTTAGCTCGCGTAGTCTGTACATTGGTCCTCAGATTCGAAGTCCATACATTGGTCTTCATATTCAAAGTCTGAACATCCATTCACTTCACTCAAGTCTATACATTGGAGTCTTTCCCTACGCTTCTAAGGCGAAGCCTATACATTGCCTTTGGGCTTCAAAGCCTATACATCGGCCTTAATCTAAAGTCCATACATTGGGTGAGGTTCTTCATAGTCTGCACATTGCTTTACAATTCAGCAAGTATGTACAGCCCTTCATATAAACCGAAGTCTATACATCGTGATGTCTTACACATTGGCTGATTGAATGATCTCAAAGTCTATACATCCGATTGTTCAGCTTGTGGCCAAGTTTGTACATTGGCCTTCATGCCTCAAGTATATACATTGCTTCAGGAGCTCAAAGTCTATACATCCACTGTTGAACCTCAAAGTCCACACATCGCCTCATTCCTTCAGTGTCTATACATCCACAGTGGAACCTTAAGTCTGTACATTGGGCTTTCATGTAAAGTCTATACATCGGTTGGGTTGTGCATGCATTGTCTCGCAAAGTCCATACATTGCATATGTTCATCAAAGTCTGTACATCGAGTGAAGTCTGGTGAAGTCTATACATTGGTCTTCACACCTAAAGTCTATACATCGTCAGTTGTCTGTCAAGTCTTCATATTGCCCAAGTATGTACAGCGAGCAGGTTGAGCAAGTCCATACATTGGTCGGTGGAAGCAAGTCTATACATTCGACTGCATCCAGCAAGTCTGTATACTGAGGACGCATGTTAGCTTTCAATGTCTATGCATTGCTCATTCGTTCATTCAGCATTGTCAAGTGTGTACATTGCATCACGTTTCATCAAGTCTACACATTGGCACTATAGCATGCATTCATGAAGTCCATACATTGGTCTTCATATCCAAAGTCTGTACAGCCATTCCTTGAGATCAAGTATATACATCGACACTGTAGCAGCATCGTCTAAGGTTGCGTCTCATTTGAAGTCTGTACAGTGATATTCATGCTTTATCTGCATGCTGAAGTCTATACAGTGGACCGTCTCTTGCAGCGTCTCATCTAGTCAAAGTCAACACATCACTTGAAGGCTTCTGCATCAAGTCTATACAACGCTTCAGACTAAAGCCTGTACATCGGACAGTGTTTAGGTGAAGTCTATACATCCGTCCGTACAGTGTCTTGGCCACCGTCTCACGACCACCAAGTCTATACATTGGTCGGTGGCAAGTCTATCTTGGACTCTTGATCAAGTCTGTACATCCAAAAGTGTTCTTCCAAGTCTGTACATTGGAAGCTTCACCTACGTTTCCCTTCAAGTCTATACATCGGTGGTTTTACCGTCGTTTCTCTTGAAGTCTGTACACTGTTGGCTCTACCGTCGTTCCACCTTGAAGTCTATACACTCAAACGCCTGTGCCTTGATCAAGTCTGTACATTGGGTTGATTGCATGCGTCATGAACAAAGTATGTACATCCATTTACTTAATGAATGCAAGTCTATACATTCGTCTAACTTGCATTATTCATCAAGTCTGTACAGCCTTGTCTTGCATTCAACTTCACAAGTGTGTACAACAAAGTCTATACACTGCTATGTTTACACTTAACCTGATAAAGTTCTTATCTGTCTGACAGGCACCCTTCGAAGAGGCAAATGGAAGGCACGTGATCCAAGGAGGACGAGGTTCCCTGATCGTGACACGTGGATGCACTGTGCTGAAATGCTGACACGTGGACTGAGGTCCTTTGGCGGGAGATGTGGAAGGCACACGCTCGCCCTAATTGCTACAGTATATATTGAAGCCTTCGTCTTCAGATGGAGGCTGATCGATCAACAAAAGAAGGGTAGCAAAGTCTATACACCAGAGAGCCTTCGATCCAGACAGAAGAAGAAGAAGAAAAAGAAGAGAAGAAGAAGAAGAGAGGCAGAGAGAAAGAAAAAGAAAGAAAGTGATCGTGAGCAGAAGAAGAAAGAAGTAAAAGAGAAAGAGAGAGTGAGATCGTGAGAATAAGAGTGTGAGAGAGGTTGTTTGAAGATCAGTCTTCACTGGACCGTGGATCAAATCCAGGCCAGTCAGCTCTTTGAGAGCCATATTATGCTTTATGTTTACAGCTTTCTGATTGATGTTCATCTTATTTTCATTTTCCATTTTATCCTTTCTTCAAGCTGTTAGTCAGCGGTTGCAGTGGTGGATTCCACTGGACAGCATGCTGTGTTGCTCAGCGGGCGAGGAGGATTCCTCGGACGGCAAGCTATGTTGCCCAGCGGTTGTATGGCAAGCTATGATGCCCAGCTGTTCAAGCTGTGAGTCAGCGGAATCCACACTCTGGTTTGAGTGTGGGGTGGATGTAGGTCTGCTGGACCGAACCACCTAAAAACCTCTGTGCAGTGGTTTTATTTCTTCATCTGTTTTATTGCTTCCACTAGATGCTTGCATAGGGGCGCTTCATGTGTTTGCTTCCAGTTCAACAGAGTTGATTAGCTGCGCACGCTATCTGTTTGACACTGGTATTGTGTGTTGTTTGAATTGTCTAATTGCTGCACTCATTAGATGTCTGCTTAGGAGTACTCTGCCTACAGGTTCACAGATGACTGAACTAGTTTTTCTTAGTTAGTCTAAGTGCTGTTATTCCGCTATTATGAGCATTAGAATTTCTATTTGAGCGAATATTTTTAAAGGGTATTCATTCACCCCCCCCTTCTGAATACATAGCACCGAACCCAACAGAACTCATGTCAATATAGCAAGATAATCAAGCACATATATTTATCATGTCATGTGATCATGTCATGTCAAGAATTGGCTATCATGTTTCAAGCAAGTAAATAAATACCCTTTCCGAGTCACGCAAGTCATGTCATGTCAAGTCGAGTCAAGTACAAGTTTTGTGGAATGTCTATCAAGCTAGTCATGCACTTCGATGTAATGCCACACCGTGATCATTAAAACTCCCATGGGCACAAGTACTTTCGGGTGCTCCTCCTAGGACCACATCGGGCCCTATATGCGCAGGCATTGATCATGTATTTTTTGACATCCACTATAGTTATAGCCAATATAGAATTCCAAAGGAATACGCTTGTAGGAACTTTAAGGTAGATCAAGGATTGAACATGATGTGCAAGGACGATAACAATGGTACAATCACGATTCGCATTAAAACTAGGTGGAATCGGCTCCCTTAACTGGGTGCCTTCACATTTAAGAATGAGCGCTCATATAGCGATGGTCGCTCACCTCTGTACATGATAAGCTAGATAGAATTAAGGTCCACAAGTATGGCACATGATTCACAAGGAACACTAATGGCATGGTTTCCCATTCCATTAATCCAGAATATTCTCATGACATCCAAATAGCATATCATGAGGGCCAGTATACCATGTTTCTTTAGAGTGACATGGCAATCAAGTAGGGTCATAAGTTTTAATTGTACAACCCATTCGGCTGCCTTGAGGGAATCCAAGGCTAGCGGAGTCTTATGGAGGTCTCTATGATAAAATCACCAGTCCGAAGGAACGGAGTGTCCCGCGGAGAGTTCATCAATCACCGAGAAATAGTGGATAATCGATAAAACAACGTGAAACATGGGACTATATTCACGGAATGGAATATAGTGCCGATATATAACCAACCGACAGTGGGTTACAGCAATCACGAAAATCAGGAAAATCGTGAATTGACGCCTGAGCTTAAGTCTTCATTTTATGAATTGGCGCCCTTGACAGGGTCGTCAGTTCAGTAAATGACGACTGTTCACTCAGTCGTTACATCCAGATTCTATAAATATTCAGTTCAATAAACATTTTTAGATTTCAATCATTATAAAAATGGTGACTTTCATTAAGGCTTCAATTTTGTAAATAATGCCCTAGTCAGGGGCGTCATATATCAAATTAAAGGGCCGGGTGCATATTATCATTTCAATATTCAAGAAATTATGTCAGGCATTTAAAATTTTACAGTTTATCACTAATTGGCGCCCGTGTATAGGGGCGTTCATTAAATTAACGACCTAAAAGAGCCGTTCATTCTTTGTTATACGATTTGCACCGGGCAGGTACCATCACAGACCCATGGTTTTTGGAGTGTTTCCAATCAAGAAACTAGAGACATGTACAGATAGAGAAAAATAGCAGGAATTTTCTAGTATGATCATGCATTAGTCTACATGTAAGGGTTCACATTTATTAAATTCTGAACATTGTATAATTATTAATTATCTAGGCAATTGACGACTATTTACACGGTCGTTAAATAAAATAGCACCCTAGACTGGGTCGCTAATTTAATTCATGCAGTAAAACAATGAAAAAGCTCAATCTAGAGTGATCTCTACAATTCTTTACAAACCTATATGCATGTATACCAGCCTAAAATTATTAAATTTGGCTTAACGCTTGAGAAAACCTACCTTGGGTTGATGATTCGGTTGACGATCGAGGAAGAATATGTGAAGATGAAGGAAGTATACGATACTCTATTTTTAACAGAGTAACTGGAAGCCAATCAATAATAGGAGCAGCAGCTCTTAACAGCAGCAGCCCTTCAAGAAAGAAGCAGCAGGATGATGAGGATTCTTCCTCAGCAAGAAGAAGATGGCAAGAGCAGCAACACAGCTGCCCCTTTTGAAGAAAATAGAGAAGCAGACGAAGAACAGTTTTTCCCCTCCTTTCAAACCTTCGTGCAGCAAGGAGGAAAAAGTAATGAAGAACTGTGACGCTCTTTACATAGCAGCAGGACGTCTTTGATCAATAATGTCAACAGGGAGCTCGACAGAAGGGTGGGTATTTATAGGAGAAGGAATCCTAGTGGGTTCTAAGAGTTCGATTAAGACTAAAACTTCCTAGGTAGAATCCTTATTAAACTTATATATCCACGTATCAATCCTTTCCTTATCAACACTTACCCAGATAACATCCTTGTTCGAACCAAACACCAACGGTTCGATTTGGAAATGACGCCTAAGGTTGGGGCGTTATTTTAAAATGACGTCTATGTACACAGTCTTCAATTTCCTTATATAACGCCTGTCACGGGGGGGGGTCAATTCTTAAATTAGCGCATGCTTGACAGTCTTCATTTAAAATGACGACTTGATCGAAGGCGTTAATTACTTATGACCTATGTGTTTTAAGTCTATATATATGAGCTGGGCCTTTATTATTGGTTTGAATCTTTTAATCTATTTAAGATTTTATCCCTTCAATTTACCAGGGTTGCTACAATATGGCTCATATGGACTTTTCTTGAGTATGGGTCTTACCGTGGCTCGATTGATGATGTGATAGGCCGTGCTCACCGCCTCGGCCCAAAAATACCTTGGTAAGCCATTTTCAGCAAGCATCGTTCTCACCATCTCCATGAGCGTCCTATTCTTTCTGTCCATGACTCTATTTTGTTGTGGGGTTCTAGGTGCTAAAAAGTTGTGCGAAAACCCCTATTTCCTGTAAAAATCATCAAAGTCATGGTTATCAGATTCTCTTCCATGGTCACTTCGAATTGCTTTTATAAGATACCCCTTTTCATTTTGTAACTTCATGCAGAGATCTTCGAACTCCTGCAAAGCATCATTCTTATGGGTTAAAAATAATACCAAAGAGAATCTTGAGTAATCATCTACAATAACAAACCCATAAAGTTTTCCTCCAAGACTGTGTGCCCTAGTGGGACCAAATAAATCCAAATGAAGGAGTTCTAGGGGTCTAGAAGTTGTGACAATATTTTTTGATTTAAAGGATACACTGGTCTGCTTCCCCATAGCACATGCATCAAAAATTTTATTTACATGAAAATTCATCTTTGGAAAACCTCTAACCAAATCTTTTTTGTACAGTTTAGAAAGAATACTAAAGCTAGCATGACCAAGTCGTCGATGCCATAACCATGCATCATCCGACTTATTAGCAACTAAACAGAGATTTTCATTTTGAGAACCTTCAAAATTAACCGAGTAAATGTTTTCGTCTCTAAGTCTAATGAATTTTATTTCATTTGAAACTCTATCTACAATTGAGCAATGTGTGTTTTCAAAAATGACTTTGTGACCTTTGTCATAGAGTTGACTAATGCTAAGCAAACTATGATTTAAACCATCTACAAGCAAAACATCTTCAATAGACTGGTTGGAATCCTTACCTATCTGTCCAATTCCCACAATTTTACCTTTGTCGTTCCCGCCAAAGGTGACCAGTCCACCATCCTTTTCCTTCAGGTCTGAGAAGAGTTCCTTATTGCCTATCATATGTCTGGAGCATCCACCGTCCAAGTATCATTTGTTCCACTTGGCTCTTAGACAGACCTGCACAATCAAAACACATCTCAAGTTGATTTAGGTATCCAAGCAAGCTTGGGTCCCGAAGTGTTAGTTCTACATTGAGCAAAATATATTCTGTTTTTCCTTTCAAAATACTCATCATCGACCCTCATCAAATCACATACATATATGGAGTGGCCGAACATCCCACAATAAAAACAAGTAACATTTGGCTTTCTAAAATAGCTTTTTCTATGCATGTTTGATTGATTAACAAACGAGTTCATGTATGGATCAACAGAAGAATAACAATATGAATCATAAGATTTTTGAAATTGATTTCTCACAAATGAGCTTTTCTTTGTGGGTGAGTGTCCCACATCTTTCTTCTCATTCATAACATTTTCATTGCTAGTTTCACCATATTCAAATGTTTTCTCTTTTCCTTTCAATTCTTTTTGAACCACATCTTTCAATTTTCTTAGCTCATCATGCATGGTATTGAAGTTGGTTTCTAATTCTCTCTTTGATTTCTCACACTCATTCGATCTTAATTTCAGTTCATCCAACTCCCTTACCAATTTATCATTTTTAATTTTCAAGTTTTCCATGTTTTCATAAGCACTCTATTTTTCAACTTCCAAGCATGCCAATTCATCTTCATACAAAGTCATTTTAGATTGGAAGTCTTCTTTTTCTTCTTTAAAATTTTCAATTTGCTTCTTCAAGAAGCTACATCTATCACATGGATTTGTTGAACTAATCAAATCATGAAACTTCTTTTTCAATTTCTTGACATCATTTTTTGACCTTTTATACTTCTGATAAATCTCTGCATAAGCAAACTACCAATGTTCAGCAGTGAGGTATTCAGAATCGAAATTTACCTCAGAACTTTCTTTATCTGCCATCAAGCATATATTCTAGACCAGCTCGTCCAGCTCATCCTTCTCGCTTTCGGATCTTGAGTAATCCGTGTCCTCGTCGCTCCACGTTGCCTTCATTGCTTTCTCCTTCTTTGGCTTGTTCTTTTTTAGCTTCTTCTGGAGCTCGGGGCATTGACCCCTCATGTGGCCACCCTTCTTACACTCGTAGGATATGATTTCTTCTTTCTTGCTCGGCTCGCCTTTCTTTTTTTTTTTAAGGCAAAAAGACATCTAGTGGGTCGAAGGGAGAGTGCACCCCCATTCCAGAGGAAGGGGATGTTCTCACTCCACCAACAAACCACTAAATGCTAAATTTTATTGCTTTAAACTGTAAAGTACAAATCATATGAGACCAAGTCTCTGGAATACAATGAAAGAATGAAAAGAATCTATACATGTCTCCTACGGAAGTTAGGAATGGAGCAAGCATCTGCTTTGGCATAGCCTTTGGCTAATAGAGGCAACTCCTTAAAAGAATAAAATTCCACATTGTGCCCGATGGTGACCACATGAGTTGCCAAGACATCAGCAAGCTGGTTGGTTTCTCTGTAAGTGTGAATGATGGGACAATTAAATGAGAGGAATGCTTGCTGTAGAGAGACCCACCAAGGGAGGAGAGACCAAGGAGGATCTCTCTTGCTGCTCAACAAATCAACCAACACCATGGAATCAGTGCAAATGACCGACAAAGGGATAGAATGTAGTTGAGCAAGATGAAGACCATCTAATAGGGCTCTACCTTCAGCAACCATATTAGAACCATTACCATAGAAATAAGAGAAGCCTAGTAGTAAATGCCCATAAGAATTTCGGAAGCATCCACCACCCCCAGAAGGGCCTGGATTCCCTTTACTAGCACCATCCACATTGAGTGAGTAATTGACAGTTGGGGCTTTCCATCTAACAGTAAAGAAATCAGGGCGTTTATTTCTGAGTTCAATTACATACCCCTGAATCAATTTGCAATAGTCGGAACTGATCCCTTGACTGAACTTGGCTTGTTTCACAATTTGATTAATCTCCACTAGCATGTTATTTGCAACTTTTAACAGGTTTGGCCTGTGACCTTCATACCTAGCCAGGCAGCGAAGTTTCCATATCTCCCAGATAGTTAAAAGCATCACCAACAGAGAAATAAAGCCTTTAGGCTTATTGGTGTTTATCCCAGTGATGGACTGTTTCAAATAGTTGCAAATGTTAGTTGTATCCAAACTGAAATCAGTGAGCAGAGGGCCAAACCTATTCCATAGAAATTTAGCAGGTTCACTTTTGATAAACAGATGATCTTCATCTTCAATGTCTTGGGAGGAGGAGCAGCAAACGCAACTGGAAGCCAGATGAACTCCAGTGGATTGAATTCGACTGTCAACTGGAACCGCCTACTGTAAAAGCTTCCAACAAAACATAGTAGCCCTAGGTGGGAATCTGTGATTCCACAGTTTGCTGAACATTTTATTGTTAGCATGAGCCACTTGCCCTTTTACAAACCTGTAGGTAGATTTAATATTGAACTTGCCAGAGTTATAAAAAGACCAGACAGGAATGTCACTTCCATCCTGCATCATAAAACCCTGTAATTCCGACCGCAATTGATAGTCATGCACTTTATTCTAGGCAGAATGCTGAGGATTTGTCATGGCATCTTTGACAGAGCAGTCTTCAAGAGAGTTCCTCTGAAGAGATAAGTGATCGGCCAATGTTTTATCTTTGTACCAAACATCTTTAAAGAAATTAGTAGAAGTACCATCTTGAATGATCATGCGAAGACCTGTCAATAGAATAGTTCTAGCTTTCTCAAAATCACTAGTTTTTATGCCAACAGGGAAAGGAATTTTGCAGTCAGAAATATGATGGCCTTGATAATATTTACATCTAACATAGTTATCCCAAGGAGATTTACTGTACAAAGAAAGTCACAGAAGTTTAACTTGGCAGCAGGTTTGAATTTGGCTCGCCTTTCTTGTTGGGGTTTCTTCTTAAAAATCCTCTCAGAAAGTTTCCTTCTCTTCTTGCTCTTTTGAAATATTTTCTAACTTTCCTTGTGACTAGAGCCATCAGCTCTTCTTCTTCACTATCGATGCTAGATCTAGCATCACTTTCATCCGACGATCCTGAATTAGCTTTCAGTGCAATCGTTTTCTTCTTCTTGCTTTCCTCCTCAGCTAGCTTCATGATGTTGATCTCATACGTCATTAGCGACACGATCAATTGATCCACCATGAGTGTGGTGAGATCCTTTGAATCCTCGATGACGGTTGCTTTTGTGTGCCACGGTGATGTGAGTGACCGTAGCACCGTCCTGACCAAATCTTGGTTTGAATACTCTTTTCTCAAGGCTTTTAAGTTGTTTGTGATCTCACTTAGCCTTGCATACATTTCACTTATGTTCTCCTCAGGCTTCATTGCAAATAGCTCATATTCCCGAACCAGCAGATTTGCCTTTGTCTCCCGTACTTCTGAAGTACCTTCATAAATCATCTTCAGTTTGTTCCGCATCTCCTACACAAATGAACACATAGAGACACGTGAGTACTCGTTAGGGTGTATCGCATACTGAATAATGTTCATAGCCTTATAATTAGCACAAGACTTTATAATATGTTCATCTTCCCATTCATCTTCATTTGGAGGTAAAACATAAGGACCTTTACTTATGACTCTCTAGGTATCATAATCCTGTGCTCGCATGAACACAGTCATTCTATTTTTCCAATAGGGATAATTCGTACCATCAAAGAAGGGTGGTCGATGGATTGAATGTCCCTCGGGGAGCATTCCCTCATTGGCCATAGCAAAGGATCTTTGCTCTACAACCGTGAGATCATCCTAAAAATCAGAGACCCGCTCTGATACCAGATTGTTGTCCCTAGATGCACGAATGGACAAGAGGGGGGGTTGAATTATCCCAATCAAACGCAATGGTAGTTTTTAATTTTAACGCAGCAGAATAAAATAACTAGCAACACGGAATATAAATCATGGAAAATAAGTTGAAATTAAAGCTCAAACGCTCCCAATGAAAAATACATGAAGTATGAACATGAATACATTATCAAGAAGCATATAAGCAATTTGAAACCCATTCAAACCTTCATTTTTGCCAACCACACATTAGAAGCAGTTATCCATGTGTTTAAGTAACATGAATGCTCAACATGATACCTGACTATCACCAAGATTGATGTGAAGAACTTAAACATTTATGAGCCTTGTATAATCCATGCTGAAAACACATTTCAAAACTGAATCACACATGGTTGAAGCAAGGAGACTTAATCATGTATCAACTTTGACAAACCCAATTTCTCTCAACTGAATAGCCCAAACGAAAGATGGCTGAGTCTTACCAATGGTTTTGTGGGATGAGCATGACAAATACCACCTGTTTTGAGTCCTTGATATTAACATGACTTGTTCATCCATTCATTTGAATTTCAGAAGGTCCACCAAGGATTTTAACCCTACAAGGCAAGATAAGCAGAAATATGAACTCTTGGTTAGCAAAGTTCTCCAGTCAACATTTCAATAACACAAGCGCACTAGATTTGTCATAATTGAAATTTAACTACCAAAATCAACTAGGGGTATTAAGCCTCGTCGTGTGGCCCCCAGCTTGCCCCGATGGGGCTACATGAAATTCCCACCTATTGGAATATGACCCCGGCAAGGTATCCTCTAACTCCTTATGCTGATGTTCGAATGCCTGAGTAGCTGGCTACCACTCGTCGTTTCAGTGTTTGATGATATATGTGTTTGGAACTGTTCGCATCCAAAGATGCCCTGTAGGGCTATATTTTTCACGGCACAATCGTGAATTCTGAGTATGGATTGATCTACATATATATTCACTTGACTCTTCTTCTTAGTTGATTATCTCTTCCCTTCCACTCCCCATCTCCCCCATGGTGCCAGAGATTTGTTCGAATCTCAAACATGATCCCTGGGCAGCCGTCTGAGGGGGTATATCCATATATGGTTGATCGGTTGTCGATCGCTTCTCTTGTACATATCTTTGGTCACACTGTAATGAGAACATCCCCATGGCACCAGAAATTTGTTTCAACCCCAAGCATGATTGTTGGACAGCCGATGGAGGGGAGATATAGCATTCAATAATGCCCTGACTGGCCCCTTGTTTCCCCTGTAAACGTCGTGAATGATACGGTGTCTCTGGGACCATAGCCGGCCTTATGCTATCTATGCATGCTACTGTAACGATTAGATCCCTCCCTGTGCACATATTTAATTTCATAGGTCAGGCAGTTGTAATATTCCCCATGTCCCCATCACTGTGGATGTAAGCCGATGCACACACTCACCCCCTCGCACCGTCGCTGGTCTAACTGTTATTAACGTCTACTTGTTGCTTGCCCATTCAATTGTACATTCCCTACCCCAATGCTGATATACCAACATTTATTTCCTTTTCATGACCAGTTCCCATCCCTGATATCAATATCTATTTCAATTTGAGTTGGTGCACTCTCTTCTTGGTGGTCTCTGAGTTAAATAATGTATATTCCCCACTGGCTATGATCCGGGAACAACACGGCGACCACCAGAATGCCCATATGGGTTATTTCGCCATCCTACCATGTGAGCCGGCAGAGGGTAGTAATTCCATGACAGATGTCATCTATGGACATATGCTCCCATGTGGATATAGTGTTTTATCCTTAACCGCCAAATCATGTCGAACCCTAAAGAGAGGCCGCCGGATCAGGTTGAATAGCCAAAGGGGGGGTGCCACCGGATCACCACCCATCATGGGCCTCTCAGCTTCATCCCGCATGTTTGACCCGGACTCCACCAGGTGTTTGCTGAAATTTCACAGTATGATCCCTGATCGGCTACTGCCAAAGGGGTACAAATAGATTGATCGCATACCACTCGCCTTCCATATTCAAAAGTGAATTTGTGTGCAACCCTGTCGGCAATAACCCAGAGATGATATGGAAATTGCCATAATCCCATACAGGCTGTTATGCTGTGCTACCCCAGGTATGTGAGCCGGCCATGGGTCATAAATGAACACCATGTTCTATATCTTTCTATCTACACATATCGTCGATTCATTGGTTTATTCGTGTGTTTTCACTAAAAGGCCCTTTGAGCCGATATGATGTCATTATTCATCCCAAAAAAAAATTGCCAAGCCTGAATCTGTTCTAAGTGGGACCATACCCCCCTCACATTATGATTTTTCGGCTCCCATGGTTGGTTTATCATTTCGATTTTTGATCACCCCACCGGGTCACAGGGGCTTGCTTTTTTGGCATGATCTCCGATGATCTCAACATGGGAACAATGCTTGTCACCCTGGAGGGTCCCTCATCCACGGCCATTCATGTCGGATCATGGATTAAGGTCATCCTCTTCTAAGCGAAGATAAACCGCCTGAGTGCCGAACAGTGCCCCGATATCCCGAGACCCATCAATCCATGGTTATAGTGGGGCTCTCCTGAGCCTCCGTGTATAAGCCATGATGCCGAAACGGGTCAACACTCTCGGCAGAGAATGATTGATAACTCTTGGGTGACACGGGTCTCCTAGTAGGCAAGTCCCGGGAGATCTGCCACCCGCTGTAGGGTCTGGGCTGTCGTTTCGACATGCCCATCATTTACTGAGTCCGTCTAAGCCTACCATGGGCGGACATCCTATACATCTCCCCCAACATGTTCTGGGGCAGGGGGAGATGCTGTCGAAATTTTCTTAGAAATCCATGTTTCATTTCCTATTACGCACTGTGATTTCCTCGGCCTTTTGCTCGGCTTTGCCCCTTACAGCGGTGGCAGCCCCACGGCTACCCATGCCGAATAATGAGGGCGGGGCGCCCGATGAAGAAGAGTAAATCAATGACCAGTGCCGTCTCTCGGCATACAGTGTCCCCATGATATTAAAGCCCATCTAAACGTGGTCATGCTGGTTCTCCTTATGAGCTCACATGCATGCACCGTAATGATAAAGGTGGGTCCATATTAAAATGGCAAGCACTAATCGACAACTCCATGGGTGGTCGGGATTTCCCAGGGGGCTAGCCTTGAGAATCCCCCACCAATCATGGGGCACAGGGTTGCCATTTAGGCGTGACCGTCAATTAGGAGACCATCTCGATGCTTCGTGGACGAGTCTCTTATGCCTCCCCCGACTTGTCTCGGGACAGGGGGAGGTGTTGTCGAAATTCTCCGAGAACATGATGCGTGAATAAAAAAATGGTTGGATAACGCAACGGTGGTGTATATTTTCAAAAGATGCATAAGCGTTCGTGGTTGTATGTAGCATGCGCGTCCTAGCGAAAGTTGAGTCCTACATACAGTTCTTAATAAGAAAATAAACTTTCATGTGCAATTCATTTACACGCATTCATATATATATATATATATATATATATATATATATATATATATATATATATATATATATATATATATATATGATGCATGAATAAAAAAATGGTTGGATAACGCAACGGTGGTGTATATTTTCAAATGATGCATAAGCGTTCGTGGTTGGATGTAGCATGCGCGTCCTAGCGAAAGTTGAGTCCTACATGCAGTTCTTAATAAGAAAATAAACTTTCATGTGCAATTCATTTACACGCATTCGTATATATATATATATATATATATATATATATATATGTGTGTGTGTGTGTGTGTGTGTGTGTGTGTGTGTGTGTGTGTGTGTGTGTGTATACATGTTTCATATCATTAAATGCTTGTATGCCTTAGGTCTCCGGTCTATAAAAATGGTGATTTGCAGAAGGTCGGATTAAGTCCGACTTGAAACTTTCACTATGCGTGAGTGGAAACTCTGTCTCGTACCGGGGATCGATTCATCTAGAGAAGCATCATCTCATTGCTTGCTTGATTGCATGAAAAATTCCATTCTATGCAATAAACGTCTTCCAACTTATGTTCTCCTTCAAATTATTTGGCCCCATGGTCCCTCTATTTTGGCGATTACTCAAGGGTTGTCCCTCTCCCGAAAGGATGTAATTAACGTAGTAGCCTTTACGTTACGGCGGGTTTCGGGTCTCAACACGATACCCACCTTCGTCTGATCTGTCAGACGATGCGCACAATAAACTTGTCACAAGTGTGACTGGCACGCCTACGCAATTAATACCTAATAAACCTAAAAAAAGATACCATAATTTTTTTTAAATAATTCTCATTCCCACAGAGTTGGCACGCCTGGTGGGAATATACCTCTCTTCATCTGTTTGCCAAAATGGAGGGCCTCGGGGCCCCCACCCAAATACTGACTATTTGTTCGTCCTGTTGTTCTTCGTGTAGGTTGAAGTAATGGCAAATGGACTTTCTGGACTTGTCTTCGGCCCCCAGGTGGTGGCCGGTCATGCTGCATACGGCTATATCTCCGAACCAACTACTTTCGGCAACTTCCCCCTGGTTGCTGGGTTCCCCAACTTCGTGGGGGTTGCATTCGTGGGTCTCCTGGACATGGAAGGCCCAAAACCTGCAAAGGTGGTGGATAACAAAGCTACGGCCCGCCAAGGCAAGAGCTAGATCAAGAAAGCCATGCTGAAAAGCCCGATGATCGTGAGCTGCCACGTTCACCACATCGCCTGCCAGACTATAGCGCCCAAGAAGAGGCATGCTGGGGGCAATAAGAGAACTTCAGATGAGGAAGAGTCCCTACTGCTCCCTAGAGCCAACTCCCAATTTTTGAGAAGTCCGTGATGGTTGGTGGTGTCCGGGTCTACCTCAATGGCCACGACGTCGAAGTCCTACCGGATCGAGGCATCCCAACCGTGCCCACTCGCAACACCTTCCAATTGTTGGCAAGCCGAAGGGTGAATTCTGATGATAATAGGCGAGCGAGGCTAGCCCCAAAACGACCAAAGTCTAAGCAAGCCTGGATCCCTAAGAGGACCCGGGGCCCTGCACCAGCCTCACAAAGCTCCAACAATCCTGCCGAAGTCCCCAGGAGAGGGTTCAAGAAGGATATACAAGCAGAGGAAGCCGTGACTACAGCTCCTCCATCCACCACTAGGTCCTGTGCAAGACAGGCTGATATCTTCAAATATTCAAGAAGCTCCAATCAAGTTACTAGGCTTCCACGGCTCTCATATATGCCGTCTGCGAGAGACCAGGCGATGTCACTTGTCCTCTCTCTAGGGCACAGCCAGGAAGATATGACAAAGATGGTTCGGGAATATTTCTGTGGCCAGGGAAACCCCTCCCTAGGACAACAAAGAGTACTTCGTGTCATTAGGACTGAAGAAGAAGAAGAGAATGAGGTGTCACCCATGGACGTAGATGAAGATAGGGAAGAAGCTGGGGCTGAAGGCTTTAAAGTGCTTCCATAGTATGGAGAGATGGAAAGGATTTCAGTATTCGAAAGACTAACTTTCCCCCGTCAGGCCAGAAGGGGAGCCAGAAAACATGAAAGAAGGGTGCAGGTTTTCACCTGTAATATGTCAGGGGTGATGGACATGCATGGTGCCCAACCGGTTGAACAAGAAGAACTGGTCAAGCTGGCCGAAAGAGAAGGTCCGGTGACAAGACGGGGCAAGGCTACTAGTGAGCTGCTGCGAGTCGCCAGGGGAAAGCAAGTTGATGAGGAGGACATCACCACTGCCACTGCTAATGTGATAATTGTTGAGTCTCTCCAGGTGATTTTAATGATAACAAAACCCCAGTATGACGAATGTTTTGAGTATATCCAGTTTTACTGAAGCAAGCACTCATGTAGGCTCACAAGTCTTTTTCTATCACAAGAATTCGCTCAAAATGGTTTGTGTTCCACAAAGCCCAGAATAACTCTAAACCAACTCAACTTGCTTGAAATAAAATGTGGTTTCAAAGTATATTATATAAGGATATGATTTATGGGCTAACAATGTTATTTTTGCAGATTTTTCAGAGTTCGATCGACCTAGCCAGGTGGAGCGGTCGACCTAATCTCCCGGAGCATAAAACTCTGTAACTTTACACAGTTCGGTCGATCGCCCCCCCTAGACCGGTCGACCAGATTTTTCAGCATCCAAAAGCTTTCAACCTGTAAAAGTTAGGTCGACCGCCCAGTTCTCCCCGGTCGACCGAACCCCCCGAGGCAGCAATTGTTGACTTTGTGTTTCTTCAACGTGGAAAGCCCTTCTCCTTGGATTTTTTAATCCCAAAGCCACCGGACATGCCATGATTTGTGGATCTGGTTTCTGGCTTGTCTCTTGACCATTTAAGATGTATAAAAACATCTCATTGGGGTCAACAACCCTAATCACTCAAGGGAGATCAAAGGGGGCTGCCAAGGGAGAAAGAGTGCTGCAGGAAGAGTTCCGTGAACAGTGTTTCGTCCAAGCATTCTTCATCAAATCTCAAGATTTTCAAGATCAAGCTGAGGTCATTCAAGTGGAAACCAAGCTGTGAAGCAAGCTTCATCAAAGATCTTCTTCATCCACTAAGGGGGAGCTTAAACCTGAAGTTTTTCTTTTGTGTCTCTTCTTCTAAAATTCTTGAGCTTCAAGTGTTTGTTTCTTGTAATATCTAAACATTCAAGTGTGTGTGGATCTACTGAGATCTGTGTGCATGTGTATTGGATCTTTCAGATCCTTGTGTATTTTTGGTGTATTTGCACCTTCGTGGGAGTTTCTCTCATCCTATGAGTGTGTGTGTGTTTAGATCTTGTTATCCTTTACGAGATAGTGTGTGAATCCTCACAGTCTGTGAGGGGTGGACGTAGGTTGCCGTCGTTGCATTCGAACCACCTAAAAATCGTTGTCTTTTGTATGGTTTGGTCCTTTTCTCCTATCTTCTTTCTGTGCAAGCTCTCGTAGATTAAATCGTTTGTTTTTCTCCACTTAGATCTAGCTTAATTGATCATTCTTATAGTAGATCCTTGGTATATCAAAAGTTGGGTTCAGATTGACAAGGTTAGTACTGTCAGGACGATAACACCTTGTGTGAGAGAATCTCTGGATTCCAACTCCGCCTGGTACCAAGGAACTATTATGGTGGTTAATTTTGATAGATCTAACTTGCCTTGTATCAGATCTAAATTTGATAGTTGCTATTTTATCATACTTGGTTTAAATCGGCTAAGTTTTCCTAAAATTTGTATTTACCCAATTCACCCCCCCTCTTGGGTGTCATTGATCGCTGGACTTCAATTGGTATCAGAGCTAAGGCTCTATATTTTTCAGATCTAACGATCTAGAGTAAGATCTATATCAATGGCCAACAAGGGGATGATGCCTGAGGGTCACTCAATCCACCGTCCTCCATCCTTTGATGGCTCGAATTACTACTATTAGAAAAATAGGATGCATGTTTTTTTGAGAGCCCAAGAGTATGAGATCTGGAGGGTGGTGGACAAGGGTCCATATGAGCTTTCTAAAAATGAAGACGAGTGGAACCCTGAGGATATTAAAAAATCCACAGTGAACTTTAATGCCATGAACATCATGCAATGTGACATTCATCCTAATGAATACTCTCGTGTTTCTATGTGCAGCTCAGCAAAGGAAATGTGGGATAAGTTATGGCTTATTTATGAAGGAACCTCCGAAGTCAAGGAAACCAAAGCCAATATGCTGGTCAGAGATTATGAGTTATTTAAAATGAAGCCGGAAGAGATGATCTCAGAAATGTTTGCAAGGTTGATAGAAATTACCAATGGTCTCAAAGGCCTTGGGAAGGAGTATACTAACTCCTAACTTGTGAGGAAGGTATTGAGATCCCTTCTACCTGCGTGGCACACAAAAGCCATGGTTCTTGAAGATTCAAAGAATCTGTCAACACTGTCTTTGGACGAGCTCATAGGGTCACTGATGACGTATGAGATAAACATGAAGGAACAGCTGAGGAAGAAATGAAGAAGAAGAAAACGTTGGCCTTGAAAGCCCACCAACCTGAAAATGACTCCCAAGAAGAGGAGTCTACTGAAGGAAGTGATGAGGAAGAGAACTTGGCCATGTGGACTCGCCAAGTGATAAAATTCTTGAGAAGAAAGAAGAATTTCCAAAGAAGTTTCGGAAAGGGCCAAAGGAAACCCATTCAAACTAAAGGGGAGCCAAGCAAGCCAAATAGCATCATATGCTATGAGTGCAAGAAGCCTGGGCACAAGAGAGGAGAGTGCCCAGAATTGAATAGAAAGTTTAAAAAGGATAAATTCAAGAAACCCCAAGCCATGGTCGCCACATGGAGCGACGAAGAGGATGAACAATCTGACGAGGAGCTGGAGGAGCTCGTGGAAAGCCTGTGCCTCATGGCACATGAGAATGATTCAACCGAGATAAATTCTGATCCTGATTTGATTTCAAATGAACAATGGGAGTCAGAATATGAAAGGTTGTATACAAAATATAAAAAAATCAGATCTAAAAATAAAACTCTAAAAAAGAAAATTGATGATTTAACACATGAGGATACTTCTGTTGAGTTTGAGAAACTGGAACAGGAATGGTTCGAGTTAACATAAGAAAAAGAAACTTTACTTCAAACAATTTTAGATATTGAAAAAGCCAAAGAGGAGTTATCATGTAAAATGTCTGAAATTGAAAAAATTTGTGAAAAGTTCAAAAATAAAAAAGAAATTCTGACATCTTCCATTTCAGAACTTGGGAATAAAAATGTGAGTTTGAATAAGGAGGTGATTGACTTACAGTTCACTCTCTCTAGGTTTGTTAAAGGGAAATAAAACCTAGACAATGTGTTGGGAGTTAAAGTTAACTTCCGGAAAGAAGGATTGGGGTATATACCCCAGAACACAAAATCCTTTGAGCACAAGATTACTACATCTTATGTGCATGAAAAAGAAAATGATTGTGCTTCATGCTCACACACCAAGCCCCAACATGTTCAATCTAAACCACACAAACATCAAAGAAGATTTTTAAACGTCAACTGCTTTCATTGTGATAGATTTGGTCATGTTATTGCTAACTTTTGGTTCAAACAGAACAATCAAAGAAATCATGCTATTTGGACCAGAAAAAGATATATGCAGAATTGGACTAACTCCTATGGACCCAAATTAGTTTGGGTACCAAAAATAATTGGATGAGAATGTTGTTTCTTGTAGATATGCCTTGAAGCCAGGGGGAGCAAATGGTACCTGGACAGCAGCTATTCAAGGCATATGACAGGGGACAAGATGGTGTTCTCTACTCTGTAAGACAAGGATGGAGGCTTGGTTGCCTTTGGTGGAAAGGACAAAGGTAAGATTATTGGAATTGGCAACATAGGTAAGAACTCTGAAATTCTTATCGAAAACGTGCTCTTGGTGAAGGGTTTAAATCATAATCTTTCAAGCATAAGCCAACTGTGTGACAAGGATTTTAAAATTATTTTTGACGAAACTCATTGTCTTGTCATGAATAAAATCTCTAATCAAATCAGATTCATCGGCAAAATGAATAACAATGTGTATACTATTGATCTTGATGATGTTGCCGGTGATGATGTATGCTTGGTAGCAAACAACCATGACAATGCATGGCAATGGCACCGAAGACTAGGTCATGCTAGGTTTGGAGTAATCTCCAAATTGTCTAGACATGACTTGGTAAATGGGCTACCTAAATTAAAATTTGAAAGTGATAAGATCTGTGAGGCTTGCACAAAAGGCAAGCAAACACGTATCTCTTTCAAAAATAAAAATATTATTTCTACCGCTAGGCCTTTAGAACTGCTTCACCTTGATCTTTTTGGTCCGACTAGGGCATCCAGCCTAGGAGGAAAATCTTATGGATTTGTAATTGTTGATGATTACTCCATATTTACATGGGTGTTATTTTTAGCAATAAAAATGATGCCTTGATGGAGTTTCAAGTGTATTGCAGGAAAATCTAAAATGATAAAGGATACCTCATCACCACAATTCAGAGTGATCATGGTGGTGAGTTTGAAAATCATGATTTCAGCAGTTTCTGCCAAGAACAAGGATATACGCACAATTTCTCATCACTCAGGATGCCTCAACAAAATGGAGTAGTAGAGAGAAAAAGTAGAACATTGATAGACATAGCTCAGACCATGTTAAGTGAGAACTCCCTACCCAAATACTTTTGGGCTGAGGCGGTAAGTATAGCATGCTATATCATAAACAGGGTAATGGTAAGGCCCGTTTTGAAGAAAACTCCATATGAGCTCTACAAGGGTAAGAAACTGAACATTTCCTATCTCAAACTTTTTGGATGCCCTTGCTATATTTTGAACAATGGTAAGTCAAATATAGGAAAGTTTGATGAGAAAAGTGACAAAGGAATTTTCCTAGGTTATGCACTTAATTCTATAGCTTACAGATTGCTTAATAAAATGACCTTGGTTGTTGAAGAAAGTCCTCATGTTATCTTTGATGAATCTGAACTAAAATTGACCAATCAATCAATTCCAATTTTGGATGCAGGTGAAGCCCCTAGAAATCCAATTGATGCTGGAACATCTAAGGCTAAGGACGAACCAACGGAAGGAAATTCTAGAAAGGACAAAAAGGATGAATATCCATCAATTGAAACGCTTCAAGAACAACAAGTGCAACACCTCGACTTGCCCAGTTCTTCCATGTTTTTAAAAGATCACCCCGCTGAAAACATCATAGGTAAATCTGAAGATGGGGTAAGAACTAGATCTTCACTTAGGCAAGTGGAAGAAGAGGATTTGATGGCCCTTATCTCTCAAGAAGAGCCTAAGGATATTCTTGAAGCTCTTGAAAATGAATCCTGGATCCAGGCCATGCATGAAGAGTTGCACCAGTTTGAAAGAAACGAGGTATGGACACTTATGCCGCGTTCTAAGAATCAACCCGTAATAGGAACCCGTTGGGTTTTCAGAAACAAGTTGAATGACACGGGATTGGTTGTTAGGAACAAGGCCCGGCTCGTAGCCAAAGGGTATAGCCAGGAAATGGGTATTGATTTTGATAAGTCATTTGCACCGATTGCTCGTTTAGAAGCAGTCCGGATTCTATTGTCCTTTGCTTGCTCTTTTAACATTAGATTATTTCAGATGGATGTTAAATCTACCTTTCTTAACTGATACATCAAAGAGGATGTTTTTGTAGAACAACCTCCAGGCTTTGAAGATCCAAAACATCCACAACATGTGTACAAGTTGCAGAAGGCCTTGTACGGGTTGAAGCAAGCTCCAAGGGCATGGTATGAAATGCTCACCTCCTTCCTGATTGAAATTGGTTTCAAAAGAGGTAAGGTTGACCAAACACTCTTCACGAGAAAATCAGGTAAAGACATATTAGTAGTTCAAGTGTATGTGGATGACATAATTTTTTGAGCTACTAATAATGCCTTATGTGATGAATTTGTAGAAATAATGTAAGGGGAATTTGAGATGAGTTTAATGGGTGAGCTTACATTCTTTCTTGGATTGCAGATTAAGCAAATGTCAGAAGGCATTTTCATAAATCAAGCTAAGTACACACTAGAGCTGTTAAAGAAATATGGGATGGCTGAAGCGAAACCCCTGTCAACTCTGATGGCCACAACCACGAAGTTAGACAAAGATGAAAATGGTAAAACAGTATATTCCACACTATTTCAAGGTATGATCAGATCACTACTGTATCTCACAGCATGCCACCCTGACATTCAATTCAGTGTATGTCTATGTGCTCGTTTTCAGTCATGTCCTAAAGAATCTCATCTAATGACTGTTAAACGCATTTTTCGATACTTAATCGTCACAACAGATTTTGGCTTGTGATTTCTCATCGGTAGTTCATTTGATTTGATTACATACACCAATGCGGATTATGCCGGATGTATTGTAGATCGAAAAAGTACTAGTTGGTACTGTCAGTTTCTTGGTTGGTGCCTAGTCTCATGGGCCTCCAAGAAATAACATTCAGTAGCTCTCTCAACGGCCGAGGCTGAATATGTAGCCGTCGGAAGTTGTGGAGCCCAAGTACTTTGGATCAAAAATCAGTTGCTTGATTTGGATGTTGAAATGAAATGTGTTCCAATCTTATGTGACAATACCAGTGCAATCAACTTGTCAAAAAATCCTGTTCAACATTCTAGGACAAAGCATATTGATATTTGACATCATTTTCTGAGAGATCATGTAAGAAAAGGGGTCTTTGAATTAAATTGCATTGACACACACAATCAGTTAGCTGACATTTTCACAAAACCCCTAAACCAAGAATAATTCAACAAAATAAGAAGATAACTTGGCATGTGCAAGGGTGAGAGCATACATACCTAGGTTTGCACTTAGGTTAACAGTTGTACATGTAGAATAAACTCATTTGCATAAGGGTAGATTGTCATGCATATTGTATCCATTTATTTTTCAATACATGTGTGTATTTACATCCCTGCCTGCTTGATTGTATTTACATATACAGCCCTCCTTGAAATTTTTCTAAGGATAAATATTCTTTAATAAAATAAATGTGGACCCAATGACTTCAGATCTAAGGCACCTTCTGAGGGGGAGCTAGAGAATTTTCTCTATATCCCATCCCTTCTCATTCCAAGTCACTCTCTCTCATTATTCCTCGGTGTTGGTTCAATAAAAAAATGGTTGAAGGAGTTATTAAAAAAATGATGATGAAAAATAAAAAAATGGAATTTAGGGCTAGGTCGACCACTTTGGTCGACCGCCACCCTCGCTCTGGTCGATCGAACCCAGTGAACCGGACCGGCCGAACCAACATCCGAACCCCTTTTAAAGGGGTCTTCACACTCCCTTTCTTCATTCCAACGCCCCCACTCTCTCTCATACCCTATTTCCTAACCCTAGAACACCAAAGCTCCACTTCCCTAGCCCAAAAACGTAATTCTTTCTTCACCCGCACAAGATTCGGTCCATTCGTCACGATTTTAGGACGATGTCTCTGCGGCTGTTTGTGCGTTCGTGAAGACCTACCAAGGGTTCCAGATTGTGAAGAAGATCATTCCAAGCCCTAGGAGTGTCCTTTGGTCCATCTTCATCACCAGGGTTGAGATTGATCCTTCGAGGGTTTCCACAGTGAGTTTTCTAGTCTAGGATGCCGCCTCGACAGAGTTCTCGGCGTTCTGCCCAAGGGGAACCCAGTGGTAAGAGATGAGAGGCCCCGGCTCATCCACCACAGTGGGCACCTACACCTCATCGTGCACCTCGGATGCCTCTACGGCCAATTATTAACCCTCGACTGGTCGACTTCAATGAGGTGAACGAGATTCTGCCCGATCTATGTGCTCTCTTTGAGATTCAAGAGGGTTGGACTGATTTTGTCACTAGATATACTCGATATTATCCCAACCTCGTGCAGTAATTTTATGGAAATTTGGTTGTGAGGAATGAAGAGTTATACATAGTTGTTCAAGATGTTGAGATTCATATCACTCCCGATCTTTTTCGGCGAGCCTTAGGAGTTTCAGCCAGGGGTGCTGACATGACTTTTGGACATGGCGAAGCTGAGGACACATTTATTGCTATGACAAATTGTGACTATGTTCGTGGTGTTAGTGACTTAATTACATTAAATGCAAATTATTTTCCACCGCTACAGCGCATTCTGCACCACATGTTTACTTCTCTTTATATCCAAAAAGTGGGAGTCGCAATGAAGTGATAGAGGTGCACAGATTTCTATTTTTCCATGTTATGAATGGAGATTTAGTCAACATGGGTCAGCTTATGACAGATTTGATCGGAACATGCCGAACCCAACTGCAGAGATCTTTGCCTTATGCTTCACAGCTGACAGGAGTATTCGTATATGCTAGGATAAATTTGGGTGATGAACTGTTTATTAGAGTCTGACAGAATGATATCTACAATGAGCATAAAATCTTCTCAGATTTTGGATATTACTGGGGCCCCGATGGCCAGCTCCGACGCAATGTGCCAGTTTATGGGGAAGAATCTGAAAGTGAAGAAGAGCCCGAGTAGCAGCAAGGTCAAGGGGACGCCCCCTCTCCAGTTCAGGCTGAGGACCAGCCTCCTCCACCTTCACCTCATCACATGGATCCAGAAATGTCTCCTCCACCGTAGTTTTTTCATGGGGAGTCTTCTACTCAGGGGGTCAGACAGCACTCTTGGGCAGACTATGAGACTTTTGACAGGCGTCTTACTGGGATAGAAACTCGAGTGGACACTTTTGGGGGTCACCTCTCTACCTTTGGGAATCGCATAGACACTATGGGTAATGTGATTGACACTATGTCAGGTTGCATAGATTCCTTCTCCACGGTCTTGCACACTCTCTCCGCTCAGATGACCACTCTCTCCACCCATATGACCTCTCTCACCGCCAGTCATGAAGACTCTAGCCAGGCCTTCCACATCATGAACTTAACACTTCTTGGAATGCAGCGCCGTGATGTGGCCTGTGACAACTCCATTGCCCATATTCAGGATCGTCTCCAGCTTCAAGACCATTCTCTTGAGGACATCCGACGCCGCCTGGGATATCAGCCTCCTCCTCCTGAGGATCACCCTCCTGCAGATGGCCACTGAGGATTTTTTTTAGTTTCCTTCTTCCAGTCTGTGTCCTTATGTCTTGTGTCTTTCAGGTCCTCTTTTCATCTATCATATCCCCTCCTTTGATGATGCCAAAGGGGGAGAAGTAGTTATGCATGTCTTATATAATTTATGCATGCATGTTCTTATGTTCTGTATGAATGATCATTTGTAAGAACATTTTGTGAGTCATTACATTTTGTGAGTCAGTTTTGCATTTCCCTTTATTATGATGTCTAGAAGTCTTGCATTCTCTCAAGCATCAATGTACTTTGTAATGAAATGATGAAATGAATGCAATTGGTATTTAATATCAAATGGTTGGATCTTATCTCTCATTTCCCATCTATTTTGGCAAATAAAATATTGAATGGTTTGCGTTACTTTGCAAAATGAATGAATTCTTGGTTGATCGCCTTGCCCATACTCAATTTGATTATCAAGGCATGCCATTGCTCTTATAATCCAATATTTTGTCATCATTAAAAAGGGGGAGATTGTTAAGTCTCTCCAGGTGATTTTAATGATAACAAAACCATGTTGGGTCCCGAGGTGCAAGGAATAGGATCTAGAAGGGGGGTTCAATAGATCCCTTTACAAAACTATGTCCAATTTAAATCTTATCAGATTTCACACGGCGGAAAGCTTACTATCGATGATGTGTGAAATCATCAATCATGAACCAATGATGAAAACAGTTTAAACAAATGAGATATGCAAATTGAAATAAATCCCTGTGAATGGGGTAGAAGATATGGAGACAATCACACCATCCAAACCACAAGGCACACATGTTTTAAGGTGGTTCGGGACCACGACGGGCACCCTACGTCCACCCCTCACCGAAACCCGGTGAGGCTTCACTGTTGGAACACCAGCACGGGGACAACACCCCAAGACGGAGCAATGCTCCTACCACACGCAGGACAAGCCTGCACAAACGGAGACACGCTCCAATACACACACGCAGGTTTGACCCTGCACAACCACGGGGATAAACCCCAAACGTCCTGGCTCTGAAACCCAGCGACACACACACACTCAAACACTGCTCAGCTCCGAGCCTGTGCAAACCTTGCACAGCAATACACACGCAAGGATATATCATTTAAAGGTGCAAAGACAAACAACAGATAAGACAATTGATAGAAAATAGCTTCAATGAAAAACTTCTTAAACCCAAAAACTGATGCTCAGATTCCTTACAGCAGCAGGCGAGATTCTTCTTCCATGTCTCTGCTTCTCTTATCACTCATTCTTCAGTGGATGAGGCTTTTTCTTCACAGTTCCTGCTAGCCCAGCAGGTTCACCTTTGTCTTCTATCTTCTCTTGCAAGCACCGCTGGCCCTTTGTATACCTAGATCTGTAGCTTCATCTACAGCTCCCTTTCTCTTCTTCTTTGTAGCCTCTCCTCTTCCTTCTCTTCTCTCTTGCAACGCAGGTAGCAGCAGCAGCACCTTCTTCCTCTTCTTTCTTCTCGCAACGAAGGCAGCAGCGGTAGCTCCTTCTTCTTCTTCTTCTTCTAGTAACGAAACCGGCAACAATGGCTCCCTCTTTTTCTTCTTCTTCTTTGGACGAACTCCTCCTGCTTCAAACGTATCTTATTTTTCTTTTTCTCTATTCGTCATTCTTCACTGATGGAGAACCATTAGCATTTATAGGGGATTCATATCGCAAAGAGAGTGGCCACTGATTGGCCCTTTGTAGATGAGGTACGAGGCCCTCCTATTGGACAACGAATGAAAACCAGGCAGTACTGTCCACGTAGGAGTCTTCTTCCCCAAGAAAAGAGGTGAACCGTACAGAAGCATCTTCTTCTTACATATGATTGGTCCAGCAGAAAAAGTTAATTTAACTTTTCATAAATTCCTTTGTAACCTTGGACCATCAAACCAACATCCTCTGCAATGATTGGGGCCTGGAGTTATGTGCCCAAGCCATCCCACATGATAGAATCGAACCGCCCAAACTAGAGGACAAAACCGGTTCTGGGTTCGCCAAAAGAAGTGTCGACTCTTAGAGTCGACACTATTTTTACCATGTTCTGTCTGCACTGCAGACAACAGCCATATAAGAAAGTGTCGACTGGTAGAGTCGACACTTGCTTATTCTTCAACCTGAACCTTCTGAAAAATGGTGTGCCTTCCTTGCCTTGGATCACGTGCCCATCACTGCTCACCTGGGATCATGTGCCACTTGCCAGCTGCACCAATGATTCGCTGAACCCACGTGACTGCCTTGAGTTCACACTGTTTCACTTAAGTGGCGCTACTGCCAACCAAGTATTCATTCAGGCATTACATCAAACACCTTACCATCAACCTTATAGTCATATGCTTCGACTTCAGTTTGATTCATAAGTTGTTCAGCTACACCTACCTCACACAGTAATATGCTCAGACCTTTATACAATGCACAGACCTTTTCTTGTAGTGGAATGAAGTTCATTGACTTTGGAACCAAATGTGCATGGACCTTGTAGTCATAAGTGCACAGACCTTGGTTTGTCAAAAGTAGACATGCACAGACTTCATGCTGCACGCTCAGGCAACTAGCATCGACCTTGCTTGCACCGCTATAGTACCATGCACCGACCCTCTTTATATGCTCAAACCAGAGCTTCATATTTGCTTAGACTTGTACAGTGACTAGCGTAGACCTTCATGGCTGACGGACCAAAGGTGCACCGACCTTGTTTTGAGTTGATAGCTTGAGGTATCATCGACCTTTGCCTAGTCAGTAAGCATTGCACCGACCTGAGCTCTGTGCTGGCCAGAGTTGCACCGACCTTGGTCTGTGCTAACTGGATGTGCACCGACCTGTATGTAGCATTGGTGAGATGTGTATCGACTTGGTTATGTGTTGCTAGGATGTGCATCGACCTTGATTCTGCATTAACTGAGGTAGCATTGACCTTGGACGCTTGAAAGCAACACTAGCATCGGCCTTTGTTGCTGAAGTGCGAGACTAGCATCGACCTTAAGTTCTTCTCCAACTAAGGTAACATCGACCTTAGCACTTGTGCTAGCGTCAATGTGCCTCGACCTTAGTTGTTGGCAGAAGGCGATATGTATCGACCTTACCTCCTAGCATCGACCTTAGTCTGTGCAGACTGGGATGTGCACGGACCTGGGTCTGTGCAAGCTGGAATGTGCACGGACCTTGATCCCTTTCAGCTTAACTAATTTTTCCAAGTCTTGACTTAACCTTTGACCTTTGCTCAGTGAACTTTGACTTGTTGATAGTGTATTGACTTCTTTGACCATGTTGACCATTTTCTGTAGACTTTTTGTTGACTGTGCATTGACTTCTCCTTTCCTCAATGACTTAACATGTTGTGTACAACTTGAACACCTCTACAACATAAGCAGAAGTATGAGAGCAATATGCATGATTCTTTATCTACAAAGCACAATGATTGATCAAGTTAAAGAGTATACATGACTTATAGTTTTGTCATCATCAAAACACAGGGACACAACAATCTCCCCCTTTTTGATGATGGCAAAACTATGAGTCATTACAGGTCATTTCAATCACTTTCAATTAAATAACTAACTGGCTCCAATCAATGAATCATCAAAGACCTCTATGCATCATGCATCACTCCATTCTTATGGCCTCTCAATGACCTTAATGACTTACAAACTATACTCCCCCTTTGAGAACATCAAAAAAAATAGTTTGAGAGAAGAAGTGAAGCAAGAGGGCTTGGAAGGTAGGATCATCAAGAAGTGAGGCCAGAGGGCAACCAGACAGAAATGAGATGCATGTAGGCCAATGTAGCAGATAGGAAAGAAGGAATTCTCAGTCAGATACTAATTTCATAAAACAGAATAGATTCATGTTCAGACTCTTCCATTATAAAGGTGTTATTATAAGATCCTTATTTAAATGCATGGTTCAAATCTAATAAATTGAGAGTTTAGTAATGAAAGTCCTTAAAAAAAAGAACTGCGTTCTTGTTTAATAGAGGTGAACCAATTTTCCATAATAGAGCCCTGTCAACCTCCTATTATCTTACTCAGATAAACCAATGGCATCTCTAGGAGATACTTGAAACAGTATTCAAGTTAAACACAAAAATAGTTATGTTCAAATCTTCAGGGTTTCAGCACAACTAATAGACCTTCGGTCACAAATTCAGATTTTTCTTGTTGGCTCAGAATAATTTTTAAGAGTAATCAAGTGTAGTCAAGACCTTTTGACTTAAGGGTACATGTTGATCAGACACCAGTATCCCTAGTTACTCAGTAAGACTAACTGTCTTGCCTCAGATTGAACAGAGATAGCAAGGACACCTCATGCCTAGGTCCACTCCATTTCTTTGATGGAGGGCTTAGTTTCTCAGTGTAGCCTTGTCATTGCTCTGCCATGAGCATTGAAAAACAATTTCATCATGCTGCCCTATAGTGTTTTCAAGTTGTTCTATGTTTAACAGTAGTACTATATCCAAGTAACACAACCAAAGACAGCCATAAATCTAGATTTTCATATTCAAGAAGATTTTACAAGACACAACAATGTGAAAGCTGGTTAAAGCCTATTAAACTGAATATAGATTCTTTTCAAGGCGTTTATCTTTAAACTTAGGAAAATTATTAAAATCAAACCAGTAAATTATTTAGGGGTATCATAAACATGTATAATAGAAGATTCCAAAACAAGGATGTTCAGATTTATGATCATGGTACATAAACTGGAATCCTTCTGAATTTGAGTTTTCTTGAAGAAGGTGGTACAAAGGCAGTGAAGATAGCCAAGTGGTCAAGTATAGAGTTAACAGATACCAAATGATTTTCAGAAAAAAAATCTCCAAGGTGGCTGGCTGAAAAGTATGATAATAGCATCCAGCAGAAGATCAAGCATTGATATTTCAAACAAACTCCCCCTCAAAAGATGCAGAGAATAGAAAGGAGTTTCAGAACCAATTGCCAATTGTTGGGGTGCAGATTTCTCATTATTACATATCAAATTTTATCTTCGCTCCCCCTATGTGTATGCTTGAGCTCACCAATAATTGCAATGACTCCCCCTAACTAAATGTAATGTATGACTAGACTTCTAGTGTATGCATAGCAAACAATCTTATAAAATTTTCATCATGAATATAAATGATATGCAATTTACAAAATGTATGCAACCTATGACCTACATGAGAGTGCAGTGCAGGATTGCAAGAGTTTGATTTACATACCTAGTGACCTGATTATCATGAAATATTGCATAAGAAAGCATTCAGAAAGCAAGTCATAGACTCACAGTTTTAAGTCAAAACAGATCTAGGTCTAAGGGGATATTCAGAAAACTTGCACACGGAATTTGATAAGAGCAAAATTCTTCAGCAACTCACAGTCAAAAGCATCCATGAAACAAGCATGCAGTTCACAACTGAGCAGTGAGTTAGATCAAAACAAGACAAATCACTGTAAGTGACATTTTTAAAACCATCTCAGAACCTTATTTTCAGAGGATTTGACTTGAGGATTCAAATGTTCTTCCTTAAATATTAAATGTAGGTAGTTTTGTCAAGATCACCCCTTATGTATGTGCATTGAACTGCCATATATGAGATGAAGATCGTGCAGGGAACTTAGTTCAGACAAATATGCATGAATTGCAAAATTTATTTTGATGGACTCCCCTTGACTTTGTGCATTGTATGACTGAAATTTAAGTGACTCGTGAAATCTAGATTGCTCTACCATGCAATTTGACCCATGGTACTTGGCAGAGGACTTGGTATAAAGACCACCTCACACATGGTTAGAACCTCCAGACAGACTTCATCTGCCCTTTGGCACTATAGCATTTGATATACCTCTGGGTCAGTCATGAGATAACATGCAAGCAACAAATTCAGTCAATTCAGAATTTTTGAAGTGCAATTTCTTTTCAGCTCAATATTTACAGACAACTCAGTGTAGGCATTAAGAGACATGAATGCTCATATTAGATGCAAATGAGGACATGCATGCAACAGACCAAACATAATATGCAGCTATCTAAACAGAATTTAGAAAACTCAAATGACCAAACCTGTAAAGGTCAGAAATAGGGTTTTACCACACTTGGGTGCCTTGGTTTATTGAACCCCTTTTATTCTTCAGCTCCCAAGGCACTCCTGCAAAACACAGATCTCATTTTGCAATTTTAGGTACCCAAGATTTCTTGGGTCCTGTAGTGTTAGTAGCATCTCTGAAGAATGCTCTCCATAACTTTTGGGCTTTCATATCATCAAATATCATTAGTGAACAGTCATTCATAGAATGCCTAACTTCCCCACAATAATGACATGAGACAACAGGTTTTGTGTTCCTCTTATGCATATCAACATGAGCATGGAATTTTTGACCATAACCAACCCTGTTATCATATCTTTCATGAGAGGCTCTCTTCCTTTTCTCATGCCAACAGTCCTTGACTGTATGGCCATGCTTACCATAATTGAAACAAGAAGATAGATTTCTTCTTTTAACAGCCGACCAGCAATCATTAGCTCTGAGGCCTAGCTTTCCACCGTTGAAGCATGCAAAAGTTTTTCCTTTAAAAATAGATTTATTTCTATCAAAAATATTTTGATTTGTAGGGAGATTGACAGGTTTAGAATTAAATCTTCTCCCTTGAGCATGCCAACAGTGAGCAGCAAGGTGGCCTAATTTGCCACAACAAAAATAGTGGATTCTCTTTTGCTTAAATACATGATTCCTATCATGAGAATTACTAGCATTTTTTGCACTTGCATTTAAATCATCTTGTTCCATCAATCTACACTCATGCATCAAATGACCAAATTTGTGACAATAATGACATGACATTTTCTTTTTGTGTGCATGTGTATTTGTGTTCAAGTTGTGTATAGCATGCACAGTTCTAGCATGAGTGTTTCTTGGCCTTTTTTGCATGTGATCATTTTTATCACTTTTTCAGTTTGCTTCTGAGTTCTCTTGACAGTAGGTTGTTTATCCTTTGAGGTGGTGGCTACATTGGATGCTTTGACAAAAGATGTTGTCAACTTGTTTTCAAAAAATAAATTTATTGACCGGATTGTAGCCCAACCCCTCTTTCCTGAAATTAACTTTTGTTCCTAATAGTTTGTCCAGATTTTCTTGCACTTCCACAAATTTGGACAATGATTCTCTCAAATCATCAATTTCAGATTCGAGTGAAGCAATGTGCAGCTCATAACTTGTAATTTCTTGTTCGCTGCAATTGACACATTCATTCAACACCTTGTTTGTAGTTTTATAATTTTCAATTTCTATCTTAAGACTGTCCAATCCTTTTAAGCTATCTGACATCACATACTTACCTTTTTCAAAAATCAGCAATCTATCAGATAAGGTGGTGTTTAAATGTTTCAACTTCTCATTCTCTTCAGCAAGTTCTTTATTTAAGATCAATTCATCAAGAATGTGTTGATCATCAGACATGGATTTCATCTCACTTTTAAGCTTCATTTCATTTTTCTCTAATTCAGAAATTTAGCCAGTAAAGTTTCATTTTCAGTTTCCAAACTACCAATTTGTTCCTTATCCACATCGACGTTGAGCAGAAGAGTTTCATATAGACTCTCAAATTCAAAACATTTATTACAAGCAAGATTTTCATGAAGAGTATTCTCAAGTTTCTTTTTAAGCTTTTTATTTTCAAACTTCAAATTCTTGTACTTATCCGACAATTCTTCATAAGCATCAAAGAGTTCCTCAAATGTAAATTCTTCATTATCAGAATTTACCTTCGAGCTTTCTTTGCTTGATGTGTCATATTTGTCAGCCATGAAGCACAGACGTTCCTCCTTATCTTTTTGAGCTTTCATCAATCCATCCATGATCTCCTTCGCCGTTGAACATGAAGAAACAAATGAAAATGTGTTAGGATTCACAACAGCCGTTAGTAAACTAAGAATTATAACATTTTCATGGTTTCTCAATTTATCCTCTTCAGACCATGTGGTCTCATCCAGAGGTAATTTGTTAGGGCCATAATATATCAATTTCCAGAGTTTAGGATTGACAGAGTTAATCAACCCACACATTTTTCCTAACCATGAATCAAACTCTTCTCCATCAAAAACAGGTAAGCAACTCATCGAAGTATGATCAACTAAAAGGTTCATGATTGTACTTGCACTCGGATCACTCTGAAGATCGTTAGATCTAGGGACAGCAGAGTCTAGCACTAATACCAATTATTGGGTCCCGAGGTGCAAGGAATAGGATCTAGAACGAGGGGTTGAATAGATCCCTTCACAAAACTATGTCCAATTTAACTCTTATCAGATTTTACACAGCGGAAAGCTTACTATTGATGATGTGTGAAATGATCAATCATGAACCAATGATGAAAATAGTTTAAACAAATGAGATATGCAAACTGAAATAAATCCCTATGAATAGGGTAGAAGATATAGAGACAATCACACCATCCAAACAACAAGGCACACGGGTTTTAAGGTGGTTCGGGACCACGACGGGCACCCTACGTCCACCCCTCACCGAAACACGGTGAGGCTTCACTGCTGGAACATCAGCACGGGGAACACACCCCACGATGGAGCAATGCTCCTACCACACGCAGGACAAGCCTGCACACATGGAGACGCACTCCAATACACACACGCAAGTTTGACCCTGCACAACCACGGGGATAAACCCCAAACGTCCTAGGTCTGAAACCCAGCGACACACACACACTCAAACATTGCTCAGCTCTGAGCCTGTGCAAACCTTGCACAGCAATACACACATAAGGATATATCGTTCAAAGGTGCAAAGACAAACAACAGATAAGACACAGATAAGCTTGACAACAATTGACAGAAAATAGCTTCAATGAAAAACTTCCTAAACCCAAAAACCAATGCTCAGATTACTTGCAACAGCAAGCGAGATTCTTCTTCCATGTCTCTGCTTCTCTCTTCACTCGTTCTTCAGTTGATGAGGCTTTTTCTTCACAGTTCCTGCTAGCCCAGCAGGTTCACCTTCATTTTCTATTTTCTCTTGCAAGCACCGCTGGCCCTTTGTATATCTAGATCTACAGCTTCGTCTACAGCCCCCTTTCTCTTCTTCTTTGCAGCCTCTCCTCTTCCTTCTCTTCTCTCTTGCAACGCAGGTAGCAGCAGCAGCACCTTCTTCCTCTTCTTTCTTCTGGTAACGAAGGCAGCAGCAGTAGCTCCTTCTTCTTCTTCTTCTTCTAGTAACGAAACCGGTAACAATGGCTCCCTCTTCTTCTTCTTCTTCTTCTTCTTCTTTGGATGAACTCCTCCTGCTTCGAACGTATCTTCTTTTTCTTTTTCTCTATTCATCATTCTTCACTGATGGAGAACCATTAGCATTTATAGGGGATTCAGATCGCAGAGAGAATGGCCACTGATTGGCCCTTTGTAGATGAGGTACAAGGCCCTCCTATTAGATAGCGAATGAAAACCAGGCAGTACTGTCCACGTAGGAGTCTTCTTCCCCAAGAAAAGAGGTGAACCGTACAGAAGCTTCTTCTTCTTGCATATAATTTAACTTTTCATAAATTCCTTTATAACCTTGGACCATCGAACCAACATCCTCTGTAATGATTGGGGCCTGGAGTTATGTGCCCAAGCCATCCCACGTGATAGAATCGAACCGCCCAAACTAGAGGACAAAATCGGTTCTGGGTTCGCCAAAAGAAGTGTCGACTCTTAGAGTCAACACTATTTTTACCATGTTATGTCTGCACTGCAGACAGTAGCCATGTAAGAAAGTGTCGACTGGTAGAGTCGACACTTGCTTCTTCTTCAGCCTGAACCTTCTGAAAAATGGTGTGCCTTCCTTACCTTGGATCACGTGCCCATCACTACTCACCTGGGATCACGTGCCACTTGCCAGCTGCACCAATGATTGGCTGAACCCACATGACTACCTTGAGTTCGCACAGTTTCACTGAAGTGGCATTACTGCCAACCAAGTATTCATTCAGGCATTACATCAAACACCTTACCATCAACCTTATAGTCATATGCTTCGACTTCAGTTTGATTCATAAGTTGTTCAGCTGCACCTACCTCGCACAGTAATATGCTCAGACCTTTAAACAATGCACAGACCTTTTCTTGTAGTGGAATGAAGTTCATTGACTTTGGAACCAAATGTGCATGGACCTTGTGGTCATAAGTGCACATACCTTGGTTTGTCAAAAGTAGACATGCACAGACTTCATGCTGCACGCTCAGGCAACTAGCATCGACCTTGCTTGCACCGCTACAGTACCATGCACCGACCCTCTTTATATGCTCAAACCTGAGCTTCATATTTGCTTGGACTTGTACAGTGACTAGCGTCGACCTTCATGGCTGATGGACCAAAGGTGCACCGACCTTGTTTTGAGTTGATAGCTTGAGGTATCATCGACCTTTGCCTAGTCAGTAAGCATTGCACCGACCTGAGCTTTGTGCTGGCCAGAGTTGCACCGACCTTGGTCTGTGCTAACTGGATGTGCACCGGTCTCATGGCAAGAAGGAGTGATCAATCAGATGAGTCCTCATCCCAGGTAATCTCTGAGACCGAGGATATTAGCCATGATGAGTTAGTTGCCATGCATGAGCATCTTCTAGATAAATATGAAAGAGTCAAATCAGAAAAGAGAAAATTAAGAAAAGAGAAAAATGCTGAAATCACAAGTCTAAAGGCTGAAAATGAAAATCTAAAATCTAAATTGAAGGAATTGATTGAAGAATTACATTCTGATGATAATGTATAGAAAAACTTAATCACTTCCTTGAAAGAAGAAAATGATTCTCTGCTGACTCAGAAGAAGGAAATTGATAAATCAAAAGATAAGCTGATTGAAGAAAACATCCATCTGAAGGAACAAAATAAAAAGCTAATGGTCCTTAACACTGTTTTCTCTGAAAGATGGCTAACGGTAGAAAGAGAAAAATCAGCTTTGAAAGAAAAAGAAGTGAACATTGAATTGAAGTTAACTCAGGAGAGTGAGATCCTGAAAAGTCTGAATGATGGGCTACAAAATCAGGTTATTTCGTGTGAAGACCACATTATGACCTTGCAAATTGAAATTGAAAATCTAAACAACTCTCTGTCAAAATTTGCCAAAGGTAAAGAAAAAATGAAACATTTTTTGAATGTGGAAGTCACCAAATTGAGTGAAGAGAAAATGTGCAATTCTCAAGTTAAGCAAGCTGTAAGGAACAAACTGTACGCAACATTTGTGAGTAGCTCAAACTTAGCTAGTACTTCTGCACCGTCTTCAAAACAGTCTGATGATCAGAAGATTCAAAAACAGAAGGAAAATGTGAAAATGAGAACACTGAAGAAGAATAGTAAATTTCATGCAAACAAGCCTAAGGTAGCATTGGCGAGATGTGCATCGACTTGGTTCTATGTTGCCAAGATGTGCATCGACCTTGGTTCTGCATTAACTGAGGTAGCATTGACCTTGGACGCTTGAAAGTAACACTAGCATCGACCTTTGTTGCTGAAGTGCGAGACTAGCATTGACCTTAAGTTCTTCTCCAACTAAGGTAACATCAACCTTAGTGCTTGTGCTAGCGTCAATGTGCCTCGACCTTAGCTATTGGCAGAAGGCGATATGCATCGACCTTACCTCCGAGCATCGACCTTAGTCTGTGCAGACTGGGATGTGCACCGACCTGGGTCTGTGCAAGTTGGAATGTGCATGGACCTTGATCTCTTTCAGCTTAACTGATTTTTCCAAGCCTTGACTTAACCTTTGACCTTTGCTTAGTGGACTTTGACTTGTTGATAGTGCATTGACGTCTCTGACCATGTTGACCATTTTCTATTGACTTTTTGTTGAATGTGCTTTGACTTCTCCTTTCCCAAATGACTTAACCTGTTGTGTGCAACTTGAACACCTCTACAACATAAGCAGAAGTATGAGAGCAATATGCATGATGCTTTGTCTACAAAGCACAATGATTGATCAAGTTAAAGAGTATACATGACTTATAGTTTTGTCATCATCAAAACACAGGGACACAACAAACCCCAGTATGACGAATGTTTTGAGTATATCCAGTTTTACTGAAGCAAGCACTCATGTAGGCTCACAAGTCTTTTTCTATCACAAGAATCCACTCAAAAAGGTTTGTGTTCTTCAAAGCCCAGAATAAGTCTAAACCAACTCAACTTGCTTGAAACAAAATGTGGTTTCAAAGTATATTATATAAGGATATGATTTATAATAATGTGGTTTCAAAGTATATTATATAAGGATATGATTTATAATAATGCTGTTTCAGAGTTCGGTTGACCTGGCCAGGTGGAGCGGTCGACCTAATCTCCCAGAGCTAAAAACTTTGTAACTTTACACAGTTCGGTCGATGGCCCCCCCTATTCCGATCGACAGGATTTTCCAACGTCCAAAAGCCTTCAACTTGTAAAAGTTAGGTCGACCGCCTAGTTCTACCCGGTCGACCAAACCCCCCGAGGCAACAATTGTTGACTTTGTGTTTCTTTAACGTGGGAAGCCCTTCTCCTTGGATTTTTTAATCCCAAAGCCACCATACATGCCATGATTTATGGATCTGGTTCCTAGCTTGTCTCTTGACCATTTAAGATGTATAAAAACATCTCATTGGGGTCAAAAACCCTAATCACTCAAGGGAGATCAAAGGGGGCTGCCAAGGGAGAAAGAGTGCTGCAGGAAGAGTTCCGTGAACAGTGTTTTGTCCAAGCATTCTTCATCAAATCTCAAGATTTTCAAGATCAAGCTGAGGCCATTCAAGTGGAAATCAAGCTGTGAATCAAGCTTCATCAAAGATCTTCTTCATCCACTAAAGGGGAGCTTAAACCTAAAGTTTTTCTTTTGTGTCTCTTCTTCCAAAATTCTTGAGCTTCAAGTGTTTGTTTCTTGTAATATCTAAACATTCAAGTGTGTGTGGATCTACTCAGATCCGTGTGTGTGTGTGTGTGTGTTGCATCTTTCAGATCCTTGTGTATTTTTGCGTATTTGCACCTTCATGGGAGTTTCTCTCATCCTACGAGTGTGTGTGTGTTCAGATCTTGTAATCCTTTACAAGATAGTGTGTGAATCCTCACAGTCTGTGAGGGGTGGACGTAGGTTGCCGTCATTACATCCGAACCACCTAAAAATCATTATCTTTTGTATGGTTTGGTCCTTTTCTCCTATCTCTTTTCTGTGCAAGCTCTCGTTGATTAAATCGTTTGTTTTTCTCCACTTAGATCTAGCTTAATTGATCATTCTTACAGTAGATCCTTGGTATATCAAAAGCTGGGTTCAGATTGACAATGTTAGTATGATCAAGACGATAACACCTTGCGTGAGAGAATCTCCGGATTTCAACTCCGCCTGGTACCAAGGAACTATTGTGGTTGTTAATTTTGATAGATCTAACTTGCCTTGTATCAGATCTAAATTTGATAGTTGCTATTTTATCATACTTGGTTTAAATCGGCTAAATTTTCCTAAATTTTGTATTCACCCAATTCACCCCCCCTCTTGGGTGTCATTAATCGCTGGACTTTAATAACGTCCGAAGAAGAAGAACTATTCCCACCTCCACCAACCGAAGGTGCCTTAGGTGAAACGCTCGAGAACATTATTAGCAAGATGGTCATGGACCTTGCCGTTCTGATGTTGTTGCAAAGATACCAGTAGGAGATAGAACTGCTGAAGAAATAGTTAAATGAAAGAGCTAGACACACTTCGGCGCCCAAGCAACTGGGGGCACAACTGAGTCATCATGGGGAGGTTCCGACCCTGTGGATGCTTCTTCACCACCTGCCGACCATAGCCGCGCCACTCCCCAGCATCATTCTCAGCGACTCCTGCCAGCGCGGCTGATGCTTCCCCAAATGCAGCAACAAGCTCCACCATTGGGGCCTTTGACACCCCATGCTATAGCTCTGGCCACGCCACTGATGCAGTCTGCTCACCTCTACCCTCAGCCGATAGATCCGACCATGGTGAACAAGTTGATGGTTGAGAAGATGATCGAGATGAAGTTGGCCGAGAGGGCTGATACTGACTTTGTCACATTTGATGCTTATAAGGTGTCGTAAGTACCCGTCGCATCATGCGGCGAAGCCACTTTCACCCGGCATCAATAAACCCCCCAAGCTTGAGAAGTTCAATGGACAAGGCTCTCCCAAGGAGCAAATTGCATATTATATGACAATCATGGGTGACTTGGCAGCAGATGAGTCCTACTTACTGAAGTTCTTCGGGTCTTCCCTCACAAGACTCGCTTTTGAGTGGTACTCCAGTTTGTCGGCCGGATCCATTTTGGATTGGTCAGATATGCAGCAGAAATGCTGCGAGAGATTCCACATGACTGAAAGAGAAGTGGCAGTGGCAGAGCAGTACTCCACAAAGCGAAGGCATGATGAAACTACTCCAGATTACATCAAAAGATGGCAAAACCTCAGCATGAGATGCAAGCGGCCCCTACACCAGGAGGACGTTGTACAAATTTGCAAGCAAAACCTTAGGAGGGGGGTTCTGGAGAAGATGATTGGGATTGATATAACGTCTTTTGACCTTCTGAACAATGGGACAGCTGAAATAGAGTCTTTCCTGGCACGGCATGGTTTGGCTGAGACCAGTACTGATCAAAAGGGGAAGACCATGGACCGGCGGACAACTCCAAACGAAGCCCACGATGTCGATCTGGAGACTTCAGAACAGCAGAAATGGAGTGGTAGAGCAGTAGCTACACCTCCTTCAGCCCAGCCAGCTGAAAGAAAAGAAGGCCCTTCATTGAGGGACCGACTGAAGAAATTATATTCCTTCCCAAAAGACAAGACACATGTCCTCTTTGAATGGGCCTGCAAATATGGTAAAGTGGTCCCCCTCGAACCAAAGAAGCATGTAGATCCCAGGAGAGAGAAGGACCCCTACTTCTGCCCTTACCACCAAATACTGGGTCATCCAATAGAAGATTGTTATGTATTCAAAAATAGTATTGAAGACTTGATCAGGAAAGGTGAGCTGCAAATGGGCGAATATAAGGTGAACCCGCCACAGCCTCACGAGATGCCCGCCTTAAAGAAGGCGGTAAATATGATTGCCTCATATCTACAACTGCCAAGAAAAGTACCGAAGGCTAGCTTTCAGTCACCATGGGGGCAACTCAAATATCTTTCCCTCAACCAGCCAGAAGAACGCAAGCCAGCAGAAGCAGGAAATGGCCAGTCCTTGGGACAGAAGCGAACTAGACGAGACCAGCGAAAAAAGAAACTAAAGAACAAGAAAAGGGTGGTCACCCTACACTGCAATACACTGTCGGCCCTACTCAACCCGCTAGAAGAAAACCAAGAAGAACAAAGTCACCTCACAACATTTGAGGCAAATCAGCCCGAGACTTCGGCCTCGACACACACTACAAGGGCGTGGCTAGGGGGTGCATATACCCTTCCCAAGCCCTATAGTGAAGTTGCTATGATGAGGCATTCACCTTGCATAGAAGAAAGACCTCTATTGCCTACGCCTTCCTCCTCCCGAGGGTAGGCTAATGTAAGTCTGACTATCCCTGGATATTTCTATGGCCTCCAGCAGACACTCCCAAGCAGTCAGGGCCCTCCAATGGCGGCGGCTGCTACAAAAGGAATTCAGGGCTGTCAAATACTATTGGCTAAGAAGCATGCCAATGAAGAAGGGTATCCCCACAATTTCTCTCTCCATGAAGAAATGAACCCAGGAGCAATGCATGGCAAAGAATCTGACTTCCCTCATGCTACAAATATAGCTAGTAGATACGAAGCTCCACTCCATGAACAAGAAGAGATATTCAAGCCTGGTGAGAGGCCAAATCTCCTCGCAAAGGGGGGAACAACTATAGATGAGATGATGATGACTGCCTCCAGTGATATACGCCTCAACACAATTGTTGCCGCGGTGGCTCTTGATGTAGCTATAACAAAAGAAGGTGATGGAGGACCGCCGCCCCAATTTGAAGGGATTCCAACCGAGTCTGGAGTCAGCATCCCCAGCTCCTTTCAGCACGATCCTGCCTTATTGGCTTTACTGCAACCATACAGGAAAGAGATCGAGATGTTGAAGAGGCAACTAAATGAAAGGGATACACAGCTATCTACACCCAGGTAGGCAGATACTTCACCTGAAATACCACAAGCTATTGTTTTGGCTAAAGCTTCTCCACGGCCATCAATGTCGGCTATGCTACAAGCTAAACAGGCTCGAGCTGCCTCAAGCATGGAAGATCCAACAATGATGAGCAAGCTCATGATGGATCAGATGACCAAGAGAAAATTAGCTAAAAAGACTGATGGCGATCAAGCTCCGCAACCAAGCCGACAGCGGGATAATGTTGTGGCTAGGGGGAAATTCACTTGTCCAGACATTCCTCGGCCACTGCCACCTAGAATCTAAAGAACAAGTGAATCAGGAAGCGGCCAATGTCAAAGGAAGCTCATGTTGCTGATATTAAAGCCTTTGAACAACATAGAAAGAAGGCGGAAGAGGCGGCTAGCCCAACTGAAAATAAAGAAGCCCATTCACTGCGGAGCAAAATGAAGAAGCCCTATTCCTTCCCAAGGGATAAGGTTTACATCCTTTTCGAATGGGCCCAAGTGAATAACAAAATTATTCTACCAGCACCCAAGAGACCGGGTGATGTCGCAAAGAGGGGCGACCCTCGCTATTGCTCGTATCACCAAACAATCGGGCATCCTCTGGAGGATTGTTATGTATTCAAGGATATCATAGAAAGCCTCATTCAAAGGGGCGAACTACGAATGGGTGAAAATAGGATGGACCCACCATGCCCGCATGAATTGCCTAACCTTCGGAGGGCAAGTAACAAGACCTCGATATATCAGCGGCTCCTTGAGAATATATCGGAGGCCGATATTCAATACACTTGTGAAGCTGATATTTTCGCACCGACCAAGGAGTAAGATAATCGAAATGTGATACTAAATAAAGCTGGGATAAAAGCACTCAACGTCTAGCCCCATTATAAGTATCTATAGCGGTCCCGCCGGTTGAATTGTCAACACAGTAATGTAATAAACCTTTGCACATCAATAGGGATGCCCACCGGGAGCCAGAGGGGACATGTCTTGTCACCAGAAAGTGGCTGAACAACTATGAGCAATCTGACCTGCAACAACTAATAAGTCATGCTCAACCTAAAGCTAAACAGAAGGCCAAAGATGGCGAGGGTGCCTAACCCTGGGGGCAAATGTCAATAGGAGAAGCCCGTGAACAAAGAAAAGGGCATGTCCTAACAAAAAAAGGAAACGCACTTTCGACAATGGTGGCGAGTCAAGCAGAAACTTCAACTTCCACCCTTCCTACAGGGTCTGGAAGGAATGGGAGTACCCCTTACCTAGCCAATAACAAAAGGAGAAAAGAGAAAAAAAGAAGGAAAATAAAAGAATAGAAAAAATAAAAAGAGAAAGCAAAATGGAGTATGCCGTGCCACCAACTCTGAAAGTCATCTCTTACAATGCGGGCCTTTCTCCACATAATAATCTCCCCGGATGAGATGATATTTCAATATAGGCCGTCTCCACATGCTGGTCAACAAACTCCTCTTCAGCCATAACCCCCAGTTGGGTCATTTAATTTTTTTTGGGCACTAAGTCCTTTTCTTTCCACACTACCAGGTATTTCTACCCCTGGCGTCAAAATAATGTATGAGCCCAGCGGGGTGCCATCTTACTATTGCAGCCAACACAAAAATCCTCTTATGTGCTTAAGCATCCAGCTATATGAATAAAAAGACTCTCGGATAGTGGACCTTGCGTCCCTACCGATGGCCGCATATTTCCTCTCCTTTCTACCAATTCTTACACCTACTTTGAAATTGGCTCCCCGTTCAAGCAAAAGATTGAACCATTTTGCAGGCCACCCCAACCTCTACATAGCAAGTGATATCCCCCACCAAAAGCCTTTTCCTAACCTTATTTTAAGAAAAGGGGGGGAATAGAAAGGAGAAGAGAAGAAGAGAATAAAAAAAAGAAAAGAAAAGAAAGGGAAAAGGAAAAGAAACAGATATCTTTTTCCAAAAGATTAAATGAAACCTCTGATGTTAGAACATCTATTTTTACCAATGAAAGTTTCCCACGGGACGGGAATAGCCCCAGGCCCTACCGAAGATAACAAACATGTGTTGGCTATTCGCCCAGCCTCGACAAACATGAAAGCATTACCATCAACCCCACAGGGACTAAGAAGCCCTCATTGGCCACCAGGCCTCCTGTTTCGAATACGGGCCTAGGCCCCATCAGGGTACCCCTCCATTCTTAGCTTAGATTTTCCAGCCAGGTCACCAAATAAATATTCTTTGGCTTTTGGGCACCTTGCCGCGCTGATATATAAACACTGTAGAAAACGCAAGTCTAAATCTCGCCGGGGTCATCTCCACCCTTGACTCTGCCCTCTCTTCAATCCAGCAAACAAACTCCCTTTGGCTTTTGGTGGCCCGCCTCAGTTGATACAACAAAAATGGTAAGGAGTGCCTCCCTCGGTCCCACCAGGATTCATGGTGCTCTGCCAATTTCTCATCCTGCGGGAATGCTCTCCTTCAGTCCCACCGGGATTGACCCTCTACCCTTGGTTTGGAACCTCTAATTCTAGCTGATATACTCTCGTTGTCTCTCGGTGTTCTACTGCAACCCGCCAAGCGATATCAAATTTTGTCCCACTGGGCTCACCCTACCACTACTGGTTTAGACTTTATGTCTAAGTCGGCACATAAACCTCTCTCCTTGGCCTGAAGCACCCCGCCCTGGCTGAGCTCTCAAACATTAACCCCTATTCCCACCAGGCTGGGCCCATCGTTGTGGACACATAAACCTTTTCCCTTGGCCTGAGGCACTCCACCCTAGTCGAGCTCTTAAACAGTGCCCCCTAGTCCCATTGGGCCAGGTCCAGTGTTGCACACACATGAACTTCTCCCCTTGGCTTGAGGTGCTCCGCCCTGGCCGAGCTCTCGGATATTGATCCCTAGTCCCATCGGGCCCGTCCCACCATCACTGGTTTGGATCTTACGTCCAAATCAGTGCATAAACCTCTCTCCTCGTCCTGTGGCGCTTCACCTTGGCCGAGCTCTTAAATATCATCCTCCCATTCAAATGGGTTCCTCCTACTATCATGGATTTGGACCTTATGTCCAGATCAGCGTATACCCTTCTTTCTTTTGCGTTGGTACCGACCCAATGTCAATGATAAAATTTTTGGCGGCGAACGGCTTCGTGCCTAAGCCGATACGAATATCACTGTTGATTTGGACCTTACATCCAGATCAACATTTAAACATTTTCCTTTGCATTGACATCGACCCAATGTCAACGATAAAATCTTTGGCAGCGAACGGCTTCGTGCCTAAGCCAATATGAATATCATTGTTGACTTGGACCTTACATCTAGATCAACATTTAAACATTTTCCTTTGCGTTGGCATCAACCCAATGTCAACGATAAAATCTTTGGCGGTGAATGGCTTCGTGCCTAAGCCGATTTGGATATCATCGTTGATTTGGAGCTTACGTCCAGATCAACATTTAAACATTTTTCTTTCCATTGGCATCGACCCAATGTCAACAATAAAGTCTTTGGCGATGAACGGCTTCGTTCCTAAGCCACTGTGGATTTGGACCTTACGTCCAAATCAACATTTAAACCTTTTCCTTTGTGTTGGCATCGACCCAATGTCAATGATAAAATCTTTGGCAGCGACCGGCTTCGTGCCAATGCCGATATGTATATCACTGTTGGTTTGGACCTTACGTCCAGATCGACATTTAAACATTTTTTTGCGTTGGCATCGACCAGATGTCAACGATAAAATCTTTGGCGGCGAATGGCTTCATGCCTAAGCTGATATGTATATCACTGTTGGTTTGGACCTTACGTCCAGATCAACATTTAAACCTTCTTTCTTTTGTGTTGGCATCGACACAATGTCAATGATAAGTCTTTGGCAGTGAACGGCTTCGTGCCTAAGCCGATATGGATATCACTATTGGCTTGGACCTTACGTCTAGATCAACATTTAAACCTTTTTCTTTGCATTGGCATCAACCCAGTGTCAACGATGAAACCTCTTTCGGCAAATGGCTTCATGTCAAAGATGATATATACATCACTGTTGTTTTGGACCTGACGTCTGGATCCGCGTATAGACCTCTTCCTTTGCGTTGACATTGATCCAATGCCAATGAAGAACTTCCCTCAGAAAATGGCTTCCTGCTTGAGCCAATGTATGCATCAACACTGGCTCAGACCTTACGTCTGAATCGATAAATAAACCCTCCCCTTTGCATTGGCGTTTAACATGCGCCAATGAACAACTCACTCTAACGAACAGTCACCCACTCAAATGGGATGGTGCTAATCGATGAAGAAGATATTTTGTCGGCATATTCACCTGTTCATTCACTTAAAATAGAGGTGCCCCGCCGGACTTGTTCAGGTATCCCGCCAGACAAGGGCAAAAATGGCTATAACCTACAACGCGAAAAATCCGAAAAGGCGATTGGGTCAGTAATGTGGTATATTTTTCATCGGGAGCTCCTCTCCCGCATCGCAAGTCTCTCCTAGCTCTTGGCACCCCATCAGAGCCAACCAAAAAGCCCACTTGGGTGTTGGACCTTCCATCCGCGCTGATAAAGCTTCCCTTTGCTAAACACTCACTCCCAGTCCCACCGAGAGATATCATTGCAGTATTGTCAGCTTTTGTCACCATCGGCAAAGCCAATGATATTCATTTTGGCGTAGACCTTTTGTTTATCCCGATGATATTCATTCCTTGCGTCGGCACTTGGTCAGTGTCGATGATACTTACTGTTGGCTTTCGTCATCATCAGCGAAGTTGTTTCCTTGCGTCGGCACTTGGCCAGTGTCGACGATATTGTCGGCCTTTGTCATCATTGGCAAAGCCGACGATATTCATGTCGGTATAGATCTTCCATCTATCCCGATGATACTCATCCTTTGCGTCGGCACTCGACTAGTGTCGATGATACTATTGGTTTTCGTCATCATCAGTAAAGCCAATGATATTCATGTCGACATATACCTCCCGTCCATTTCGATGATACATGTACCTTGCGTCGGCACCTCACTAGTGTCAATGATACTGTTGATTTTTGTCATCATCGACAAAGCCAACGATATTCATGTCAACGTAGACCTTCTGTCTATCCCGATGATATTCATTCCTTGCGTCGGCACCCGACTAGTGTTGATGATACTATTGGTTTTCATCATCATCGGCAAAACCAATGATATAGACATCGGTATAGACCTTTCGTCTATCTTGATGATACTCACTCCATGCGCCAGCACCTGACCAGTGTCGATGATATTGTCGACTTTTGTCATCATCGGCAAAGTCGACGATATTCATGTCGGCGTAGACCTTCCGTCTATCCCGATGATATTCATTCCTTGCGACGGTGCTCGGCCGGTGTCGATGATATTATTGGCTTTTGTCATCATCCACAAAGTTAATATACAAACCCCGTCGACCATCAACATCATCGTCAGGGTCGATGCTTAAGCCCTTCGGTATAGGCTTTAAGCCTATACTCTACTAAAACAGTCTCCTTTGCTTCGACATCTGCCCAATGCTGAACTTGTCAAACTTCATTTTTCGTCAAAGCCCGTTGTCCTGCTTTCGGCTCAAACATTCCGTCGAAGCCCGCTATCCTACCTTTGGTCTAGACCTCCCATCTGAATCAATGAACAAATTGACTCTCCTTTGGCTAACGCCAACCCCTAGTCCCACCGGGATTCACCCCAATACGTAAAACCCTTCCTTCCTTGCTTCGGCATTGATTTCATACCTACAAATAATCAACTTGCAGCAGATGTTCCTATCAAGCCCTAAAAAAGGGGGGGAAATCTATTGCATGATCTTGAATTTGGATGCTTGCTCATTCTACCTGCATGCTTGCTTGCAATATAGTTTAGCACACTTCCTTTGAATCTTCTAAGACCATACCTCCTTGAATAAATAATGCTGCCCCGATTCTGGACATGTATGCGTCATGTCATATACTAAGGGAGAGAAACCAATCTTTGGTGAGTGCATATGTTAAAGAGAAGATTCATAGCTATGTCTCTAGCGTAACTCACAAAATATACCCGAAACAAAACTCCCACACTTCGCACATAATGTGATCAATGATTTCTAACCATAGGGATTCCGAAAATTCTTCTTAACACTGTTGTTGAGTTATGGTTTTGATGATTGTTGTGATTATTGTTCATGACTGTTATGGTTTTGATGATAACTAAACTTAATGTGTGATTACGTGATGATAACTAAACTTGCATGGTTCGGATGGCAAATGGCAACGATTACATGGTCTTGATCCTTGGTTTGTATATAATCTTTGGTTGAATGTTTGATGTCAATGGGATGCATATATAGATCATTTGGATTCACAAAATGAAGGCTTCATGAGAATCTTGGTTGAAAGTGGTAAATGACATTGAAGTGATTGAACTTGCATTGTCTTAACTTCATTTACTCTCTTATGCAGGTTTAAAATGGAATGCCAATCCCATATGCAAAGGTATCAAGATTCATGGTGAGAACTTGGCACCTTACATGTGTATATTTTTGGGAGAAAATGGTAGGTTTCCATTTGGAGTTTTTTGATCTTGATAGGATATATGGTTGATATGTGTTCTCACATTGCATATACACTTGGCAAATTAGACCCAATCACCTTGTTGAATGGCATCCTCATAATATATGAAATTTGGTTCAATGATGCTATCTTATTGCACAAATTGGATAGCCATATGATCTTGATGTTATGTTATGGTTGATTGAGTTTTCCAAGTGTTTTCATCCTCCTTGTTAATGATTTCATATATGTACTTCATGCATTCATCACTTGGGATCATTGGGCATGTGTTCCTACATGTTTACTAATATTTTTATTTTTTTTGTATTTTTTTTGCAGGTTTAGGTCGACCTAAAGGACAGTTTAGGTTGACCTAAAAATACTGTAGCTAGCGGTCGACCGCCAGGAGCTAGCGGTCGACCGAAAATCCCAGAAATCAACGGGCAGCAGTTCTCTCAGTAGCGGTCGACCGCCAGAAGCCATCGGTCGACCGCCAGTCCCGAGCCAACAAAAGTTGACTTTGTTCTCCACTTCGAGAAGAGCCATTCTCATTGCATTTCTTTAATCCTAATGACACCCAATCATTCACAAAACGTGGATCTGGTCTGGGACTTGTCCTTGGACCATTCAAGGGTCATAAAAATATATTTGTGAAGTCATAAACCCCCTTTTGCCCTTGGGTTCATAATAGACCTATTGGGGGTCTTTTTGGATGATTCTAGAAGGGTGATCATGGTCTTTTCATGTCTTCTACATAGGCATATGTGTAAGCTACGAATTTAGCAAGTGGAACTCTAATGTGTTCATTGTTTTCTATCTTGTAGGTGAAGAAAGGGAAGAAAGGAAAGGAGCTCAAGCCAAGGGGTTTTGATCTTCATCCAAGAGGTTTTGAAGATTGCAGAAGAAGGAAAAGTGCAGCAGATCAAGGAGAGGACCATGAAGATATCAAAATCATCACTATCCGACTGGAGCTTCAAGCTACCGTTTCTATTCGTCTTGAAAATCAAAGGGGGAACAATCTCTACATCCTTTAGTTGCTATTTTAAGATGGTTGCCATGAGTTCTATTTTGATCTGAGCTTATATTGTTACTTGTGTTTACTTTGAAATCTGAAAATACTTTATGTGTGTGACCGTTTGTGTATACGGTCGTGGTTAATCACCTGCGTGCGGTCATATGTGTTATTGTGCTGCGTTTGTTGCAGCGTGTGTATGCGTGTGTGGTAGTGATCCGGTTGTCGGATCGAGTTGGAGTTCATCCCCGTGTGTGTGTGTGTGTGTTGGAGCTTGTCTCCGTGTGTAGTTTGGGGCGTGTCCCCGTGTGTGTGTGCAGGTGTCGTCCTACATGTATGGTTGGAGCATCGTCTCCGTTTGGGGATTCATTCCCAAGTGAAGCCTCACTGGATTTGGTGAGGGGTGGACGTAGGATTGCCGTCGTTGCATCCGAACCACCTTAAAAACCGCTGTGCATTGTGTGTTATTTGTGTGGTTTGATTGTTTTCGTTGTATGGTCGTGTGGGAACGGTGAGTTTGAGAGTATTGGTTAATTAGTTTTCAATTGCTAATTATTTTTTACCACATATTTTGTCAAAAGCTAAAAGTTTCCTTAAAATCTGTAAACACCCAATTCACCCCCCTCTTTGGTGTCATTGATCGCGGGACTTCAACTGTATGGATGCTTGAATTCTTGCACTGGCACGAAAGGTAATCATGAGGAAAAAGTTGTCTGCCCCCTTGTAAAGAAAAAAAAATGAAAATGATGATGAATAAGTGGAATATGGATCCAAGTAACCAGGTCTCCCCATTGAGACACATGAGGAGCCTCAAGTAAAACGATGAAGTAAACTTCTACAGTCAAAAAGAAGGGATGAGTCCTAGTAACCGAGAATCTCCATTGAGACACATGAGGAAACTCGCGTCAAATGGTGAAGTTCAGAATTCAAAATAAACAAGGGGGTTGGGTGAAGCTACCAAAAGTTGAAAGTATGAAATGTATGTGTAGGCGATAGAATAATCCTCTAGTGTTACTAAGAACGTCTGCATATCCCAATGTTTAGGGTTCGCTGCTCACGTACCTCACTTTCACACCACAAAAAAAATATATTGGGTGTTGATTGTGATTTTACTATGCACATAGGCTATGCGGTGTCCTCTTTACGAATGCACATCTCCTTTGGTTATGCTTCGTGAACCACGATCTGTCTGTGAATTATGGGCGTTGTTCTTATCCCATCCCCAATAAAGGGGAGCTGTACTACATATCTATTCTATGCTTGTCATTGATGAATGCTTGCATGCTTGGGTGAAATTTAATATAGTAATAAGGAGATAAGATAAATGTATGTGTCAAATGCTTTCAAAGAGGCTACACTCGCAGGCCCCACTCACTCGTCCCTCATTCGCGACACCTGCGAGTGGGGGGCATTTGTTGACACGATGAAATTAACGTTAAAATCAACGCTAAAAGAATTTACACTTCTCCAGGCAGACGCACATTAATATGTGTCCCCTTCTCTGATGCTAATTCATTTTTGATGTATTCTTATTTTTCAGGAATAAGCAAGAAGAAGAAGAAAATAAGAAGAAGGACAAAGAAATAATTAAAGAAAAAGAAAGGTGCCAAAGGAGTCAAAGGTGGGCCGGTGGCCACACCTGGACCCTGCGGCCAGGGCCTCCGCATCTGCCCATGCTCACCGGAGGATAGCCCAGCCAGAGGATAGCCCCTCAGCCACCGGATGAGGGGGCCGTCGACTCCTCTTCATGCGCTAGTGAACCGGCGGCCGAGAGCAAACCACGCCGGATCACCTGGCCACTCTTGTTCTGCCTATAAAAAGGGCGCATGCCCTGGTTTCAAAAGAAGAGGGTCGACGGCCACCGCCCAACGCAGGGAGAAGCCCAGAGCCTCTGCCCTTCCGCAAGAAGCCCCGGAGCGTCCCTTCCTCCACCAAAAAAAAAGTGCCTACAAAAACAAGATCCCAGAGAGATTTTTCCCCCGTCTCCCCATCTCGGAGCAAGGTTGGTGGCGTGGAACAGAGTATATGGTGCTTTGTTACTATTTTGTAGCTGGGTTTCCACCAATCCACGCCCCTCCAAGGCTATATTCTCCTTTCCTTCTCCCCTAACTTGTAATATTTCTTGTGTGCTCTTGAATGAAAGTCCAAGGAAAGATGGATTTGTCGTTATTGCTCACCTAATGATTCTTTGCACCCTTCCTCCACTTCTTTCTCACATCCTCTCAATGGTGATGTCTCTATCGTGAAATTGCATCAAGGGGCTACATAATCACCTCCCTCACTCAATTTAGTTTCATCGATCATAGTTCATCCATGTTCATGTCTATTGTGTGATTGTTCTGCCATGAATCCCGTGGATATTAAGTCTCGCCGTGCGGCCCCCAGCTTGCCCCGATGGGGCTACATGAACTTCCCACCTACAGGAATATGACCCTGGCAAGGTATCCTCTAACTCCTTATGCTGATGTTCAAATGCCTGAGTCACTGTCTACCATTCGTCATCTCAGTCTTTGATGATATATGTGTTTGCCGCTGTTCGCATCCAAAGATGCCCCGCAGGGCTATATGTTTCCCGACACAATCGTGAATTCTGAGTATGGATTGATCTACATATATATTCACCGACTCTTCTTCTTAGTTGATTATATCTTCCCTTCCTCTCCCCATCTCCCCCGTGGCACCAGAGATTTGTTCGAATCTCAAACATGATCCCTGGGCAGCCGTCTGAGGGGGTATATCCATATATGGTTGATCGGTTGTTGATCGCTTCTCTTGTACATATCTTTGTTCGCACCATAATGAGAACATCCCTATGGCACTAGGAATTTGTTTCAACCCCAAGCATGATTGCTGGACAGCCGATGGAGGGGAGATATAGCGTTCAATAATGCCCTGGCTGGCCCCTTGTTTCCCCTGTAAACGTCGTGAATGATACGGTGTCTCTGGGACCATAGCTGGCCTTATGCTATCTATGCATGCTACTGTAACGATTAGATCCCTCCCTGTGCACATATTCAATTTCATAGGTCAGGCAGTTGTAATATCCCCCATGTCCCCATCGCTGTGGATGCAAGCCGATGCACACACTCACCCGCTTGCACCGTCGCTGGTCTAACTGTTATTAGCGTCTACTTGTTGCTTGCCCATTCAATTGTACATTCCCTACCCCAATGCTGATATACCAACATTTATTTCTTTTCATGACCAGTTCCCATCCCTGATATCAATATCTATTTCAATTTGAGTTGGTGCATTCTCTTCTTGGTGGTCTCCGAGTTAAATCATGTATATTCCCCACATGCTATGATCCGGGAACAACACGGCGACCACCAGAATGCCCAAATGGGTTATTTCGCCATCCCACCATGTGAGCCGGCAGAGGGTAGTAATTACATGACATATGTCATCTATGGACTTATGTTCCTATATGGATATAGTGTTTTATCCTTAACCGTCGGATCATGCCGAACCCCTAAAGAGAGGCCACCGGATCATGTTTAATAGCCAAAGGGGGGGTGCCGCCGGATCACCACCCATCATGGGCCTCTCAGCTTCGTCCGGCATGTTTGACCCTAACTCCGCCAGGTGTTTGCTAAAATTTCACGGCATGATCCCTGATCAGCTACTGCCAAAGGGGTACAAATAGATTGATCGCATACCACTCGCCTTCCATATTCAAAAGTGAATTTGTGTGCAACCCTGTCGGCAATAACCCATAGATGATATGGCAATTGCCATAATGCCCATACGGGCTGTTATGTTGTGTTGCCCCAGGTATGTGAGCCGGCCATGGGTCATAAATGAACACCATGTTCTATATCTTTCTATCTACACATATCGTCGATTCATTGGTTTATTCATGTGTTTTCACTAAAATGCCCTTTGGGCCGATATGATGTCGGCATTCATCCCAAAAAAAGTTGCCAAGCCTGAATCTATCCTAAGCGGGACCGTACCACCCTCACGTTATGATTTTCTGGCTCCCATGGTTGGTTTATCATTTAGATTTTTGATCACCCCACCGGGTCACGGGGGCTTGCCTTTTTTGGCATGATCTTCGATGATCTCAACAGGGAAACAATGCATTGTCACGCTGGAGGGTCCCTCGTCCACGGCCATTCATGTCGGATCATGGATTAAGGTCATCCTCTTCTAGGCGAAGATAAACTACCCGACTGGCGAACAGTGCCCCGATATCCCTAGACCCATCGACCCAAGGTTATACTAGCGCTCTCCTGAGCCTCTATGTATAAGCCATGATGCTGAAACAGGTCAACACCCTCGGAAGAGAATGATTGATAACTCTTGGGTGACACTGGTCTCCTGGTAGGCAAGTCCCTGGAGATCCGCCACCCGCTGTAGGGTCTCGGCTATCGTTTTGACATGCCCGTCGTTTACGAAGTCCGTCTTAGTCTGTTGTGGGCGTGATAAGTCCAAGACGTGATCTAGAGGGGGGTGAATAGACACCCAATTAAAATTTCTAGCTACAGTAGGAACTAGTGCGGAATAAAATCGAACTGCTGTATGACGGTTGAAAAACACTCAGAAAGGATCTCAGTGAAGCAACACAAGTGGATCGGCCCTCACACGATCCTAAGCAAACATCTAACGAGTGCAGCAACTAGATGAACACGGATCAATGATCAACCACATAGAGACACAGGAATTTTAGGTGGTTCAACCTCTATCCAGAGGTTTACATCCACCCCACAATCAACTGAGTGTGGCTTCACTACTGACTAACAGCTTGCAGCTGATCCACAGCTTCGGGGACGAATCCCTACAATCCGCTGAGCTTCACAGCTTGCTGTCTAGAGGAATCCACCTCTACCCCGCTGAGGCTTACAGCTTGACCTGTCCAGAGGAATCCTCCTCTACTATCACTGAGGCTTACAGCTTGACCTGTCCAAAGGTAACTTCTTCTGCCCGCTGACACACAGCTTGACGGAACAAGAGTTTCGAAAATGAAAAGAAAACAAGGCGAAGAATCAAAACCCACAAAGGGAATGTAGCTCAACAATGAGCAAGATGAGTTCTGGTTCTTAACCAGGAAACTGACACACAAAACTCTCTCAGACTTTCAAAGCTCTCACTCTCAAACTCGCTTCTCAGATCTGCTTCTCTCTCTCCTTCTCTCTGGATCGTGCTGGCTCTATCTCTTTCTACTTTTTCTCAATATCACGATCAGTCTTCTCTTTAAAGAGAATCTTCTTATTTATAGGCCGCAGCAGTGAGAAAGGGCGTGTGCTCAACACAATTCCGACCCAAAAGCCTTATCCAGATCTGGAGTTGTTAGGCCACGTGGCAGCATACAGCTTGACTACTTTCCACGTGTCATCATCTTGGCACCTCCTCCATTCTTGGATCACGTGCCATTCTTAAACTCCTCGAGCAGATATCCTGTCAAAGTCAGACTTAATGTTAGCTTGAAACAATCTGAAAAATAGTAAAGAATTGTACATAGTTGATAGAGCTTTGAACTAAATGTGCACAGACTCGATATAGCATGTAAACACATATGCACGGAGTCAAGTGTTCAAACATAAGCATGTGCACAGACTTGATATTACTCTAAGACCACAGACTTATTTATACAGCATGCTTGACTTGCACAGACTTAATGTGCAAATACTGAACGCATGAACTCTTATGCACCGAGTTTCCTAAGACGTGTTGCACAGACTTTGTGTGCCCGGTGTAAGAATTGCACCGACTCATTGTGCCTAGACTTAAGCATGCACAGACTTAGTCTCGAACAACAACTACCAGTGCATCGACTTGACTAATGCATGGATGACACTTGCACTGACATGGTCACGTGCAGCAACAAGGCATGCATCGACTTTATGTATGCATGCACGGACTTAATATGCTTTGAACAATGCATGTACGAAGTGTTGCACCGACTCTAATGCATGTGAGGTCGATTGCTGCATCGACTTGGTCACGTGCAGCAACGACAGTTGCAACGACTTGATGTCCCTTGGATGCAAGCATGCACAGACTTTGTTCACATGAGACGCACATAAGCACGGACTCAATACAGAATGAATTTTAGTGTTGCATTGACTCTATTCTATGCAAAGTCTAAGTATAAAGATGCTGAAAACAGTTATATGAAAGACTGACATATAAAATGCATCAAAATACATACACCATCATGTCAAGATAAAGTCAACACCTTAGTCAACTAAGTCAAACAGTACAGTTGCCATTCACTCAAAACAGTTCAGCCCAAAGCAGTACACATACTGCTCATCAATCCAGAGGAGACCCAACATTCTCCCTCTTCAATCTATCTCAGAGGAGACCCAACATTCTCCCCATTTTTGATGATGGCAACCCCAATAGCCCCAAGGGCAATTCCAGGAATTGACTACTATAAAGATGATGTATTTTGATGAGACATGAAGCATAGTCAGATGATATGCATGCAAATGCTGACACTATGAACGGACTCTCAGATATTGAGCAGACTCCCACCTGAATAAAATGCTCTCCCTGAACCTATGACTACCCCAAAAATCATGAGCCCCTTCTCTCACTTTTTGTAATAAACATCTCTTCTCCTGTATGAACAACTCTCCCCCTTTACAATCAGAACACAATCTCTCCCTTTACCACAAGAAGGGAGAAGAAGGGAGAAGAGAAAGGCCATATACTCTCCCCCTTTGCCATCAGTAAACAAGGAGGAAGGGATACGAAGGATAATTCTGAAACCAAGGAGGAATAAGACTAAACAACATTCTATGCAATGGTTCAGAAAATGAGCAAATTATGAGACAACCCTTAAGATATAAGAGTCGAGCAATGGGCGTTCCTGATTAAATTTAGGTTTAACAGTTATAGAAGGTAGAGTAAATTCACTGGCTTTCTGAAATAGGGTTATAGACTCTATTTATAGCAATGAACCTAAGTCACATAACCATAATAGTCTAGGTCAAAAAAATACCCTACTAAGTTCAGAGACAGAGAATATCAAGGAAAGTCATCTGAATTTGTATTGAGGTTAAACAATTGACACTCAATTACTTTTGAATCTCAAGGGTTACAGCAATTGTTTTTCACTTCTAATTTTAAAGCTGAACTCAGTGAACATACAAGTGTCATTTATGCCGTTGACATTAGGTGTACACGTGGGTTAGACGCTAGTACCCCCAGTTACTAGGCATAAACTACTATGTCTGCCTCTGATCAAAAATTATCAAGATAATTTGCACCTTTGACATTAAGGGTACACGTTTATCAGATGCCAGTACCTCTAGTTACTTAGTGAAATCACCCCTATAGATTTGACCATGTAAACAGAGATAACATGAAACACTTCATGACATAAGGTCCGCTCCATTTCTTTGATGGAGGGTTCAGTTTCTCAGTGCAGTTTGGTCATTGCTCTGCCACTTTGTTCATTTCATTTTCTTTAATGATCTTATTGTTGCTGCCCTTATAACTTTTAATGTGACTTGTTTAAAAACAATACATATTCTAGTTTTCTCAGCCTAGACTTCACTAAGTCTGACATGTTCAGATACTGTGAAGACATTTTCTATCATAACCATGAAAGAGAGGTTAAGAGCAATAAAAGCTTTCTATCACCTTATTTTCTGAAGAACAGTCTTTAAACTCTACAGTCTATTAAGGTTAAACCTTTAGTTCATTCAAGAAGCAACTGTGATTCTTATAAAAGAAGAGTTGTAATAATTGTAGCTTACTGTAATGAATCGATAGCAAGACTGTTATTCAATCAGAATAAGGGAGTAGACGATGAAGTATAGAATCAGCTTAAAAAGTTTCAATGAGAGAGGTTCTGAGCAAGATAAATTAATACCAACAATGTAGCTGATGCTAGATGATAAAGACTTCTGAGACTAAAGAGATAGTAGAAAAGGTTGTGCTCAGATCAGACTCAACTTAACTCCCCCTGACATCACGATGCATCAACTTTGACATGCAAGAATCATATAATGCACCGACTATGTATGATAATGATATGCAGATGCACCGACCTACATGCAACTTATACACTAGATGCACCGACTTATACACTCTGTGCAAAACATGCATTGACTATGTGCAATACATGCATAGACTTAAACTCGGTGCAAGGCATGCATTGAACTTAAATGCTTACACAATGCATCGACCATATGCACAACGTGCATCGACTTAGACTCGGTGCAACGCATGCATCAACATTAGATTCACTGTGCAAGACATGCATATGACACTCAGCTGTGCGAAACAATTATTCAATCATCAAAAATTATTTATTCAAAAATGAAAGACAGGCTGACATAATCATTTCATGCAATTCAACAGATAATTCAAGAATGAAATCAATCATTTTCATGCTGAAATTTACAGAGCCCCAATTCCCGTCTTAGATATTTAAACCATTCATTTCCGAGGGGGTTTGTAAAAATATCAGCAATCTGTTTATCAGTTTCAACAAAATGTAATTCAATTTCATTCTTGCTTACTGCATCTCTTAGAAAATGGTGTTTTATTTCAATGTGCTTAGTCCTAGAGTGATGAACATGATTTTTAGTTAGGCAGATAACACTAGTATTATCACATAAAATTTGAATACATCCCAAATTTATCTGATAAACTGAAAGTTGGTGCTTGATCCATAGTATCTGAGCTGTACAATTTCCTGCACTGACATATTCTGCCTCTGCAGTGGACAGTGCAACTGTGTGTTGCTTCTTAGAAGCCCAAGATACTAGACAACCACCTAGAAATTGGCAGTAGCCACTAGTGTTTTTCCTATCTACTCGACACCCAGCATAGTCTGCATCAGTGTATGCTAGAAGCTCTAGCTCACACTTAGCAGGGTACCAAAGTCCAAGCTCTTGGGTGCCTGATAGATACCTAAAGATCCTTTTCACTGCACTCAGATGAGACTCCTTAGGACTAGCCTGAAATCTAGCACATAGACACACTGCACACTGTATATCAGGCCTAGATGCAGTAAGGTAGAGAAGGGATCCGATCATACCTCTGTACAGCTTGTTATCAATTGTTTTACCTTTAGAGTCTTCATCAAGACTTGTTGAAGTACACATTGGTGCTGCAATGTCTTTGAGGTTTTCAAATTTGAACTTCTTCAGCAGGTCCCTTATGTACTTGGACTGGGTGATGAATGTTCCATCTTGGGTTTGTGTCTCCTACAGTCCAAGAAATAATTTTAGCTCACCCATTGAGCTCATCTCAAATTCTTGTGTCATCAAATCAAAAAATTCCTTACACATCTTAGGGTTAGTTGAACCGAAAACAATATCATCCACATATATTTGAACTATGAGAAGGTCTGGATGACATACCTTGGTAAACAACGTTTGGTCAATCTCACCTCTTGAGAATTTCTTTTCAGTAAGGAATTTGCTAAGCCTGTCATACCAAGCTCTAGGAGCTTGTTTCAAACCGTAGAGAGCTTTGTTTAACTTATAAACATGACTAGGGAAATCTAAACATTCAAAACCAGGAGGTTGTCTTACAAAGACATCCTCTTTTATTTCCCCATTTAAGAAAGCAGATTTCACATCCATCTGCTGGAGAGTTATTCCTAGTGAACATGCATAAGCAAGTAAAATCATAATTGCCTCTAACCTAGTTACAGGGGCAAAAGACTCTTCGAAGTCAATTCCAAATTCTTGAATGTGCCCCTGAGCTATAAGTCTTGCTTTATTCTTAACCACATTTCCTTGCTCATCAGTTTTATTTCTAAAAACCCATTTAGTCCCAATGATAGTCCCATGATCAGGAGGTGGGACTAGGTGCCACACCTTGTTCCTGTCAAACTGATTCAGCTCCTCGTGCATGACATTGATCCAATGCCCATCATTTAGGGCACTATCCATGGTCTTGGGTTCAACATGAGAAACTAATGCAAAGGCATTCAATTCATTTAGAGCTCGAAAGTAACCTCTAGTCCTAGGGGGTTCATGCAAGTTACCAATTACATTATCTACATGATGGTCTCTAAGAAATCTTACATTGACAACTTGGTTACCTTAACCTTCATTTATCTCCCCCTGAACAGTAGGCTCCTCTACATTATTTTCTTCAGGTTCATCTTCCTGATCTGATTGGTCTGCAGATTGTCCTCCCTTCAGAATTTCTCCATCATCTTCTTTCCTGCACGGATCATTTTCAGATTTAGTCAGGGTTTCATCGAAGACTATATGTGGAGACTCTTCAATCATTTTGGAATTCAAATTGTGCACCCGATATGCTCTGGTGGTTTTAGAATATCCTAAGAAATTCATGGATCACTTTTAGGTTCAAACTTATCAAGGTCTCTTTGATCATTGACATGAATAAAACACTTACAGCCAAAGACCTTGAAATGAGCAAGTGAAGGTTTCTTACCCTTTAGGATTTCATAGGGTGTTTTCTGGGTAGACGGCCGTACTATGGCTCTGTTAAATACATAGCATGCAGTGTTAACTGCCTCTGCCCAAAACTTCCTTGGTAGACCACCTTCAACTAGTAGTGTACGAGCCATCTCCACAAGAGTCTGGTTCCTCCTCTCCACTACTCCGTTCTGTTCTGGTGTTCTAGGTGAGGAGAACTGATGAGTTATGCCATTAGCCCTGCAAAAATCATCAAATTGTGAGTTTTCAAACTCACCACCATGATCAGATAAAATATTTTCAATTGAATTTTTATTTTTTTGTTTGATTTTCAAATAGAACTCCTGAAATTCTGTGAATGCATCATTTTTATGAGTCAAGAAAAACACCAAAGTAAACCTGGAGAAGTCATCAACTAATACATATCCATATCTCATACCTGATAAGCTGACTGACCATGTAGGTCCAAAGAGATCCATATGAACCAGCTCATAAGGTTTAGAAGACATGTTTTCAGTTCTAGATTTGAATGACTTCCTAATCTGCTTGGACTGTGTGCATGCATCACAGATTTTATTTTCCTTTTGAATGAAATTTTAGGGAGTCCTCTAACCATGCCATATTTATTCAGTTTATGCAGAACTGTATAGCTAGCATGGCCTAATCTACGATGCCACAAAAATGCTAAATCATCTTTATTTGCATTGAGACAAAGATTAGAGTGAGCTAAATCATCTAAATCTACCAAATAAATGTTATTCACTCTTTTTCCTAAAAATTTAACTACATTTGAGTCAGGTTAAAAGATTTTACAATTATGAGCATCAAATACAACCTTATATCCTTTATCACAGAGCTGGTTGATTCTAAGTAAGTTATATGCAAGACCATCAACTGGCAGGACTTCTTCAATGCAGCAGGTAGTACACTTACCTACCTTACCTGACCCGATGATTTTACCCTTTGTGTTTCCTCCGAAGGTGACAAGGCCTCCATTCTTCTCAGTCAGCTTGCAAAATTTAGCCTTGTCTCCTATCATATGCCTGGAGCAGCCACTATCCAGGTACCACATGTTGTGCTTGGCTGCCAGGCATACCTGCAATCACAATCATAGAGAAAAGTTTGGAACCCAAAAATGTTTGGGCTCCAGAGCAGATGAAGAGCTATTCAAACAAGACAACAAATTCTTTGGAATCCACATCTGTTGAAACCTTGTTTGTTTGGTGAATGTTTCAACACTCTTTTTATTGTTTCCCTTCTTTTCAACATTGACAAATTGAGTCTTTCCTTTCTTCGTTTGTGTCCTGGCACCATGGTTATTAGCAGTGTGAGTTTGTTTGTGCCAGTGCCTAGGCCAATGAGCATTCAGAAAATTGAGGCCAATGTTGGTCCTAGGCTGATTGAAAGAAGTTTGTCTACTAGGAGCCCATGTCCTAGACTTCCTAACACAGTTCATGGTTTGAGGTCTGTAACTCTGAGTCGGATATTGATGAAGTTCAGATCTCCCTTAAATTCTATTCCATCCAGACCTATAGACTTGTTGTGGCTGTGCATAATGGAAAGTCTAAACTTTGGCTGGTGGATCTGGCTCGGTTGACCTTTAGCAGAATTCTATCTCCCTTGCACCCTAGACCCACCTGACTTGTACATGGGTGAAGATTGGGTCTTTTTCTGAGCAGGTGGAGACTTGTTGACTCTACCCTGGAGTTTGGATGTGCATGAAGGTTGACTCCTAATCTGAACTCTACCCGGAGGAGTAGCGCAGTGTGTACTATCATGGCTAGACTCACCCATCTTCTACTTGCCCTTGTCCTTAGCACTGGGCATTTTGGAATTAACATTTTTAACAGCAGAATTTACAGTGCTCATCTTGATGAGGGGTCCCTTTTTCTTCTTAGCTACAAATGAAGTTGTTTTCAATGCTAAACTCTTTTTAGCTGTGGGGTTATACCCGAGACCCTCTTTTCTGAAATTCACTTTAGACCCCAACAAAGCATTCAAGTTTTCAGTGCCTTGCGTCATATTCTCAATGATTTTCTTTTTATCCTCATTTTCTTTCTCTAGGTGTTCAATTGATTTTTTCAATTCATTATTAACACCTAGCACAGCTTCATATTTTTCATTAACAATTTTCATCTCATTTTCATAATTTTGCATTTTCAGTTTCAATTCATCGATGACATTTTACAGCATTTCATTTTCATTTCTAGAACCAATTAAAGCATGCTTCAAGTCACCAAATTCAGCACATGAGTTTATCAACATGTCATTTTCAGATTGTAAATAGGCAATTTTATCAGACATGGTTTTATCATTCATCAATGAATTCACTTTCTTCTTTAAGTGCATGTTTTCTTTCCTGATATCATCTACCTTATCAAGCAAATCACTGTAGGCATCCTCCCAATCAGAGATAGTGTAGTGCTCGAAGGAAGAGGATACCTCATCGGAGTCTTCTCCTTCATTGTCACCATCTTTAGCCATCAGGCAGATTGGCTTTTCTTCATCTTCACTCTCCGAGGTATAGCTCAAGGTGCCCTCGTCCTCATCGCTCCAGGTACTCACCATGGCTTTCTTATTAGGATTCTTCTTCTTAGCTTTATCTTTAAGCTTCTGGAGCTCCGGACAGTCTGCCTTCATGTGGCCGGCCTTCCTGTAGTGATAGCAAACATTAGTGTTAATTTTCCTGGCAAGGTTAGACTTATACCTCGTTCGTCTCCTGCCACCATACTCTCTTCTGGTGAAATTTCTTCCCTCGTTCCTCAGGAACCTTCTGAATTTTTTGGTCAGTATCGCTAATTGATCTCCTTCGAACTCTGACCCAGAGAGACTATGATCGCTTGACGATCCATTGTAATTGGATCGACTGGAACTAGCCTTCAGCGCTATAGGCTTCTTCTTCTTTTCCAGCTCCTCAATCTTCTGAAGATTCATCTCTTAAGTCATTAATGAGCCAATCAACTCATCAACCTTTGTGTTCTGTAGATCCCTGGACTCCTCGATAACAGTTGCTTTGGTGTGCCAAACCAGAGTCAGAGATCGCAGTATCTTCCTCACTATCTCGTAGTCCGAGTAAGTCTTTCCCAGACTTCTGAGACCGTTGGTGATGATTGTGAGGCGTGCATACATCTCTGTAATCGTCTCACCATGTCTCATTATGAAAGCTTCATATTCCGAGACCAGCAGATTCACCTTGGTCTCCCTCACCTGCGAAGTCCCCTCGTATATGACCTCTAGTTTGTCTCACATCTCCTTTGCCATAGCGCATGATGAAATCCTGGAGAACTCTACGGGGTGAAGGGCGCACTGAATTGCGTTGATGGTGCTCCAGTTGAGAGTGGACTTCCTGATCTTCTCTCTCATCCATACTTCCTCATTCGGGTGCAGCTCAAACGGTCCTTTACTTACCACCTTCCAGATTTTGTAGTCCTTCGCCCTCAGAAAGACTTGCATACGGTTCTTCCAGTATGCATAGTTGGATCCATCAAAGTATGGGGGCTTGGTGGTGGAGTGTCCCTCAGTCGTCATCCCTTTTGCATCCATGTCCGTTGACTCTTCAGGACGTTGATCCCTGCAGAAGAGTTAGGCTCTGATACCAACTGATAAGTCCAAGACGTGATCTAGAGGGAGGTGAATAGATCAGTCACCCAATTAAAATTTCTAGCTACAGCAGGAACTAGTGTGGAATAAAATCGAACTATTGTAGGACGGTTGAAAAACACTCAGAAAGGACTCAGTGAAGCAACACAAGTGGATCGGCCCTCACACAATCCTAAGCAAACATCTAACGAGCGTAGCAACTAGATGAACACGGATCAATGATCAACCACACAGAGACACATAAATTTTAGGTGGTTCAACCTCTATCCAGAGGTTTACGTCCACCCCAAACTCAACTAAGTGTGGCTTCATTGCTGACTAACAGCTTACAGCTGATCCACAGCTTCGGGGACGAATCCCTACAATCCGCTGAGCTTCATAGCTTGTTGTCCAGAGGAATCCATCTCTGCCCCGCTAAGGCTTACAGCTTCACCTGTCCAGAGGAATTTCTCCTCTACTACCGCTGAGGCTTACAGCTTGACATGTCCAGAGGTAACCTCCTCTGCCCGCTGACACACAGCTTGAAGGAACAAGAGTTTCGAAAATGAAAAGAAAACAAGGCGAAGAATCAAAACCCACGAAGGGAATGTAGCTCAACAATGAACAAGATCAGTTCCGGTTCTGAACTAGGAAACTGACACACAAAACTCTCTCAGACTTTCAAAGCTCTCACTCTCAAACTCTCTTCTCAGATCTGCTTCTCTCTCTCTTTCTCTCTGGATCGTGCTGGCTCTATCTCTTTCTACTTTTTCTCAATATCACGATCAGTCTTCTCTTTAAAGAGAATCTTCTTATTTATATGCCGTAGCAATGAGATAGGGCGTGTGCTCAACACAATTCCCACCCAAAAGCCTTATCCAGATCTGGAGTTGTTAGGCCACGTGGCAACATACAAATTGACTACTTTCTACGTGTCATCATCTTGGCACCTACTCCATTCTTGGATCACGTGCCATTCTTAAACTCCTCGAGTAGATATCTTGTCAAAGTCAGACTTAATGTCAGCTTGAAACAATCTGACAAATAGTAAAGAAATGTACATATATAGTTGATAGAGCTTTGAACTAAATGTGCACATACTCGATATAGCATGTAAACACATATGCATGGAGTCAAGTGTTTAAAGATAAGCATGTGCACAAACTTGATATTACTCTAAGACCAGAAGTGCACAGACTTAGGATGCATCGTGCCTGAGCTTGCACAGACTTATTTATACAGCATGCTTGACTTGCACAGACTTAATGTGCAAATACTAAACGCATGAACTCTTATGCATCGAGTTTCCTAAGACGTGTTGCACAGACTTTGTGTGCCCGGTGCAAGAATTGCACAGACTCATTATGCCTAGACTTAAGCATGCACGGACTTAGTCTCGAGCAACAACTACCAGTGCATCGACTTGACTAATGCATGGATGACACTTGCGCTGACTTGGTCGCGTACAGCAACAAGGCTTGCATCGACTTTATGTATGCATGCACAGACTTAATATGCTTTGAACTACGCATGTACAAAGTGTTGCACCGACTCTAATGCGTGTGAGGTCGATTGCTGCACCGACTTGGTCGCGTGCAGCAACAACGGTTGCAACAACTTGATGTCCCTTGGATGCAAGCATGCACAGACTTTGTTCACATGAGACGCACATATGCATGGACTCAATACAGAATGAATTTTAGTGTAGCACCGACTCTATTCTATGCAAAGTCTAAGTATAAAGATGCTGACAACAGTTACATGAAAGACTGACATATAAAATGCATCAAAATACAGACACCATCATGTCAAGATAAAGTCAACACCTAAGTCAACTAAGTCAAACAGTACAGTTGCCATTCACTCAAAGCAGTACACATACTGCTCATCAATCCAGAGGAGACCCAACATTCTCCCCCTTCAATCCATCTCAGAGGAGACCCAACATTCTCCCCGTTTTTGATGATGGCAACCCCAATAGCCCCAAGGGCAATTCCAAGAATTGACTTCTATAAAGATGATGTATTTTGATGAGACATGAAGCATAGTCAGATGATATGCATGCAAATGCTGACACTATGAACGGACTCTCAGATATTGAGCAGACTCTCCCCTGAATAAGATGCTCCCCCTGAACCTATGACTACCCCAAAAATCATGAGCCCCTTCTCTCATTTTTTGTAATAAACATCTCTTCTCCTGTATGAACAACTCTCCCCCTTTACCATCAGAACACAATCTCTCCCTTTACCACAAGAAGGGAGAAGATGGGAGAAGAGAAAGGCCATACACTCTCCCCCTTTGCCATCAGCAAACAAGGAGGAGGGAGACGAAGGATAATTCTGAAACCAAGGAGGAATAAGACTAAACAACATTCTATGCAATGGTTCAGAAAATGAGCAAATTATGGGACAACCCTTAAGATATAAGAATCGAGCAATGGGCATTCTTGATTAAATTCAGGTTTAATAGTTATAGAAGGTAGAGTAAATTCACTGGCTTTTTGAAATAGGGTTATAGACTCCGTTTATAGCAATGAACCTAAGTCACATAACCATAATAGTCTAGGTCAAAATAATACCCTACTAATTTCAGAGACAGTGAATATCAAGGAAAGTCATCTGAATTTGTATTGAGGTTAAACAATTGACACTCAATTACTTTTGAATCTCAAGGGTTACAACAATTGTTTTTCACTTCTAATTTTAAAGCTGAACTCAGTGAACATACAAGTGTCATTTATGCCGTTGACATTAGGTGTACACGTGGGTTAGATGCCAGTACCCCCAATTACTAGGCATAAACTACTATGTCTGCCTCTGATCAAAAATTATCAAGATGATTTTCACCTTTGACATTAAGGGTACACGTTTATCAGACGCCAGTACCCCCAGTTACTTAGTGAAACCACCCCTATAGATTTGACCATGTAAACAGAGATCACATGAAGCACTTCATGACATAAGGTCCGCTCCATTTCTTTGATGGAGGGTTCAGTTTCTCAGTGCAATTCGGTCATTGCTCTGCCACTTTGTTCATTTCATTTTCTTTAATGATCTTATTGTTGCTGCCCTTATAACTTTTAATGTGACTTGTTTAAAAACAATACATATTCTAGTTTTCCCAGCCTGGACTTCACTAAGTATGCCATGTTCAGATACTGTGAAGACCTTTTCTATCATTACTATGAAAGAGAGGTTAAGAGCTATAAAAGTTTTCTATCACCTTATTTTCTGAAGAACAGTCTTTAAACTCTACAGTCTATTAAGGTTAAACCTTTAGTTCATTCAAGAAGCAACTGTGATTCTTATAAAAGAAGAGTTGTAATAATTGTAGCTTACTGTAATGAACCGATAGCAAGACTGTTATTCAATCAGAATAAGGGAGTAGACGATGAAGTATAGAATCAGCTCAAAAAGTTTCAATGAGAGAGGTTCCGAGCAAGATAAATTAATACCAACAATGTAGCTGATGTCAGATGATAAGGACTTCTGAGACTAAGGAGATAGTAGAAAAGGTTGTGCTCAGATCAGACTCAACTTAACTCCCCCTGACATCACGATGCATCAACTTTGATATGCAAGAATCATACAATGCACCGACTATGTATGATAATGATATGCAGATGCACCGACCTACATGCAACTTATACACTAGATGCACCAACTTATACACTCTGTGCAAAACATGCATTGACTATGTGCAATACATGCATAGACTTAAACTCGGTGCAAGGCATGCATTGAACTTAACTGCTTACACAATGCATCGACCATATGCACAACGTGCATCGACTTAGACTCGCTGCAACGAATGCATCAACATTAGATTCGCTGTGCAAGACATGCATATGACACTCAGCTGTGCGAAACAATTATTCAATCATCAAAAATTATTTATTCAAAAGTGAAAGACAGTCTGACATAATCATTTCATGCAATTCAACAGATAATTCAAGAATGAAATCAGTCATTTTCATGCTGAAATTTACAGAGCCCCAATTCCTTTCTTAGATATTTAAACCTTTCATTTCCGAGGGGTTTTGTAAAAATATCAGCAATCTGTTTATCAGTTTCAACAAAATGTAATTCAATTTCATTCTTGCTTGCTGCATCTCTTAGAAAATGGTGTTTTATTTCAATGTGCTTAGTCCTAGAGTGATGAACATGATTTTTAGTTAGGCACATAGCACTAGTATTATTACATAAAATTGGAATACATCCCAAATTTATCTGATAATCTGAAAGTTGGTGCTTGATCCATAGTACCTGAGCTGTACAATTTCCTGCAGCGACATATTCTGCCTCTGCAGTGGACAGTGCAACTGTGTGTTACTTCTTAGAAGCCCAAGATACTAGACAACCACCTAGAAATTGGCAGTAGCCACTAGTGCTTTTCCTATCTACCCGACACCCAGCATAGTCTGCATCAGTGTATGCTAGAAGCTCTAGCTCACACTTAGCAGGGTACCAAAGTCCAAGCTCTTGGGTGCCTGATAGATACCTAAAGATCCTTTTCACTGCACTCAGATGAGACTCCTTAGGACTAGCCTGAAATCTAGCACATAGACACACTGCACACTGTATATCAGGCCTAGATACAGTAAGGTAGAGAAGGAATCCGATCATACCTCTGTACAGCTTGTTATCAATTGTTTTACCTTTGGAGTCTTCATCATGACTTTTTGAAGTACCCATTGGTGCTGCAATGTCTTTGAGGTTTTCAAATTTGAACTTCTTCAGCAGGTCCCTTATGTACTTGGACTAGGTGATGAATGTTCCATCTTGGGTTTGTGTCACCTGCAGTCCAAGAAACAATTTTAGCTCACCCATTGAGCTCATCTAAAATTCTTGTGTCATCAAATCAGAAAATTCCTTACACATCTTAGGGTTAGTTGAACCGAAAACAATATCATCCACATATATTTGAACTATGAGAAGGTCTGGATGACATACCTTGGTAAACAACATTTGGTCAATCTTGTAGACACGCCAAAATCGATGCTATGTTGAGTAAATCTCATGTCACCATGTGACGCCCCAAAGTGGACTTCAATATTGGCTTAATATGAAATTTTTTTCTAATTTCTCCATATTTAATTATGATTTCTTAGCTTTTTGCTTTAAAAAATGTAATTAACGCCTGTGGGGAGGGCGTCATTTAATTGACGACCTAGTAAGGGGCGTTTTTCTTAAATAAACGACTGGTCAAATAGTCGTCGATTCCTGGATTTTACAAATTCTAACGAAAATAAAACTCAAGGTAATTGACGTCCTAAGGAGGGGCGTTGATTATTTAACGCCCGTTCATACAGGCATCATTTGATAATTTTAAATAAGGAAAGTCCTTTTTTCTATAATTAAATTCAGGAATTGACGATTGTGTGAATGTCGTCATTTCAATTGACGCCCTTAGCTAGGTCGTTATTTTCACTTCCGTCTCCCTTTTGCCTGCTTCTTTCCAGTAGTAATCATTTTCCCATTTTGCACCTTGTGTTCGATTGGGAAGAGGGTTCCTTATTGAGGATTCATTGCCTTGTTTTAATCCCATTAATGCAAGGATTTTTGGCCCTATAAATACCCCCTTGAATCCCTCACGCGCGAGAGAGAACGCAAAAGAAGAGTGTAGTAGAGGATCTCACAGAATAGAGCTAACAACTACACACAGAGAGAGCTAACAGAGAGGAGCGTTTCGTTGTTTGCAGGTTGTTTTCTCCCAAGCTCTTCCTCCGGCGTACTTCTTCCACGGACGTTCTTCTTCCACGGCGGTGGAGATTTCTCCTTCCGGCGTGCTTCCTTCCTCCCGTAGCAGCTGAAGCTCTTGTCCTCCTCCCTTTACTGCTGCCATACAGCAGAAGGGTGACCCCTCTCTCTTATTCATTTTATTTTGCTGTTATCATATCATTACATCTCATTCTCTAGCTGCTTTGCTAGAGAGGATCATATTACACTAGTTTACGTTGCATTAGCATACTCATCCATAATCCCATCCCTTGTTACTCCTCTTAGGGGTTTTAAAACCAAAACATACAAGGTGTGTGTCCATGCTTAATTTGATTGATTTCTATGCTTCTAGAGCATTGATACTACACATCTTTGGCTAATCCATATCTTTATTTTGTGTGTTTATGCAAGGGTAATCAAACTATAAACCCCCTTCGTCGGCCGGCCGATAGAAGGAGGAAGGAAGAACCCCCAATCTCACCCGCTCAATACAAGGTACATGCGATCACTCCTTTGATATTTTGAGGTAACCCCTCTGGCGATCACTCTCCTTATTAGCACCACGTGCATGCTTAATTCTTTTATGTCTATATTTTCTTAGTGGATTTTTAATTAGAATCTACAATTTGGCGATCACGGTGGGACTCTTTTTGTTTTATTTCGATTACCCCTCCCTTTGGCGCCCTCGCGTGCCCCTCCCTTTAGCGCCCTCGCGTGCCCCTCCTTCGACGCCCTCGCGTGCCGCTCCCTTTGGCGCCCTCGGGTGCCCCTCCTTCGGCACCCTCACGTGCCACTCCTTCGTGCTCCACGTAGCACACTCCTTTTGTGCACCACGTGCACACCTCCCACTGATTTAGCCAATTTGCATAGTATCCATATCTTTTTTATTGGAAAAGAAATTGATTTCTGTCTGTCATCAGGGTTAACGGTTCTTTGGAACTGAATAACACCCTTCATACCGCCGTCATTTTCACATACAGCGACTGTTCATACAGGCACTGTTTCCTTTTTTTTATTGCGAGCATTTTCATCATTTTATAATTAACGCCTCTCACAGAGGCGTCATTTCCCAATATAACGCCTCACACCAAGGCGTCATACTTCTAATTACTGAATTTTGACGCCCCTCCCAGAGGCGTCTTTTACTGGTACATCGCCTTACTGAAAGGCGTTATTTTGATTATCATTGCGTTTATTCACATTTTAAGTTCGACTACTGCTATCTGACGCCCCTGTGCACAGGCGTCATTTTCACAGGAAGCGCCTCACTTTAAGGCACTATTTTATTTTGATTGCTATATGTTTGCACTATTCACAGTAACTAGCGACTGACACTCAGTCATCTTTTGTTGATATAGCGACCTTATCCAGTCGTCTCTTGTTGATATAGCGACCTTATCCAGGTCGTCATTTTTTTGTTCTGTGCCCACAGAACCCCGTTTACTGCTGTTCATTCATTTGATTGATTTTGATATCACCTGCTTGCTATTGCCTGCATTAGGCTGCATTTAGGGCATTCGGTTTGGGAGACCTCCTCTCCCCACACTTTTAGGAGTCACACCCCCTCTTGGTGAAGGAAGGACCCTCCTTTGAGCATTCCGTCTCATTGGACCGAAAATTCCTAAACCAAGCCTCCGTAAGTTCCCGCACCCGTGGATTCCCTCATGGACGCTGGGCAGGTTGTACCATTGAAGTACCCGGAGTATAGTTAACCCATACGTTGGTGAGGAGGGAGAAAGAATCTAGATACCCGGAGATTATACCCAAATTTTCAACCAGGACCCATCTTCAAAGGAGATAGCTTATTATAAAATTCACCTTAATCTTTAAAGAAAACCTTAAAACTTTGGGCTCATTACAACTTGAGTGTTTATTTTGTTTGATAAGGTGATATCTCTTGGGTATACTTGTTTGTTGGAAACCTTTTTCTTCTTCCTTAAGCATGAAACTCTGTTCAGGTAAAATCATCAAAATGGCCAACTACGGATATACTTATGATGGTTATAAGGAGGGTCACTCTGACCCGTTTTATGAGGTTCCCTCTCAGGATCCTGTCTACCACGAGGGAAACTATATTTCTTCTCCCACTCAAGTCCACATGGTGGACACCACTTCTCTGGAGGTTGAGCCTTCTTCCCAAGCTCAACCTACCACTCAAAATACTTCAGGGGACGTTTCCCCTATCTTTCAACTTTAACGAAGTTCTCAAAGTTCTTGCTCACCTGGATGACTCCCAGCGCCAGGCGACCCAAGCCGCTTTAAAGGGAAAGTCTGTCCCGTCATCTTCTAACCCTCCCCGGGCCATGGGTGGCCACTCTGCTAGTTCTCCCAACGACCAGGCAGTCGCACCTAGGGTGCCCTCGCGCCCATCAACTCCTGTTATGACTACGCCGGCCCAACCGGCAAGTCACTCCATTGCTAGGCCTCAACAACCTCATGTTCCTCAAATTTTGAGAAGGCCTATGACGAACCAATACTCTTTTCGTCCGGCCCCAGCCGAGTCCGATAACCACACTATACTCCTCCAAAGGATGGCTAGTATGGAGGAGCAGCTCAAGAAGGTCACTACATCCAAGGTCGCTCCTGAAATTATGCTTCCCACTCTGCCAGTTTTTCACCTACCCCCGTCTGAAATGCCGAATTTCCGACGGTACAATGGAACGGGTAATCCGCACATCCACTTGAAAGACTTCTTATATGAGGCATCATTCTGGCAAGATAACAAGACTTCTCTGGCTTATCTCTTTAGGCTGTCTTTAGATGGCCCGGCACTAGAATGGTTTTACTCCCTGAAGCCGGCGGATGCCGGTGATTTTGATGTAGTTCAACGAAAGTTTCTACAGAAGTACAAGGACCGTGTGGGTCCCTCTTTGTCTATTACTGATCTGGTTGCCGAAATAATGAAGCCCGAGGAGGACTTCGTTTTGTTTGCTGATAGGTGGAGAGCTATGGCCGAAAAATTAAAGGACACACTATCGGAAACGGAGCAAGTGAAGATGATTATATCAAACTCCACTCCGCAGTTCCGTCATATTTTAGTCATGAACAAGTTGAGCACTATGGAAGAGCTCTATGAAAGAGCTAGATACATACAAACACAGATAAAAGATTTGCCTATTATGGGCATGTTTGAGCCAAGACCAAATGTAATAAAGAGGAACGTTAATGTCGGCAATACTTGTACGACCACTGAAGGCACTGTTATTAATGAGCAGGTGAGCGCGTTCGGTAATTCCACACCCTTCCGCCACCCTCCAAACCAAGGGCCACCACCACAACAGCCCGCCTTCCAAAACCAAGTCCACCAGCCAAATAATAACCTTCCTCAGACCCCAGGCCTCTTCCACCTCCTCAACAGCATCAACCTGCACAGTACCATCAAATGCCCCCGCCAGCCAATTATGCACAGCAACAACTGCAACAACCAAGAAGACCATTGGGTCCCCGAAGAGCACAATACCCTCCCTTACCTGAAAGCCTATTAGATATTTTCAATGCCCTCATGGCCGCCAACCTGCTCACCTTGCCTAAAGAAAGAACGATATGGCCGCAACATGTAGACACCTCCCGATATTGCGTCTTCCATCGGCAGCCGGGGCACAACATCGATCATTGTTTTCACTTCAAGGATTACATACATGATATGAATGATCAAGGTGATATTGATTGGGATGAGATGAGGAGGGTTATTGCTACTCTAAAGGCTCGAAGGCCTCCTCGGCAACCATCGGCTCAGCAGCACCTGCAACAAGGTCAGCAACAACAAGTTCCCCAGCAACAGCAGGCTCCTGCACCCCCGCCAAATATGGGGATTGTCAATAATCCGCTACCTGAGCACCCGGTTCAAAATCAACAAGTAAACCTTGTCACATCAATCCATGAAGTGGAGAGAGGGCAGGTTTGGCATAAGGAAAACGCCTCTGTCGGGGCCATTAATCAAAACTCCAGTCAACCGCAACCACCACAATTGCTAAGGAGGCTTCAGCCTATACCCCTTTCCCAAATGCCACGCCCCCTTATACGTTCCAGCACTCCAGGGCCATTCAACCCTAACCCTACTCCTTCACGGCCTCTTCTTTTACGCCAACCCACGAATTCTCCTCCACCCCAAAATCCTCCACCAAATAGACCTCTCCTTATCCGCCCCTCGCCGGCAACCGTCACCCCTCCTATTTCGCCACAATCTACCCCAACCACCGCCATCATGCTTCCAAGGCCCCTCCTTGTCACTCGATCCCCGTCACCACCTTTCGATAATCCTCAGCCGGCAAGGCCTCTTATAAGAACCCCTCCTCCTGCCAATCCTGCACCGGCACCCAACATGCCCTACACCATTCCCTCTACCTCCTCTACCCCTTCATCCACTCTAAGTCCGACAGAGGCTCTGAAAACAATGGTGCTCCGTAGTGGACGGATGTTCCATCGAGTGTTTCCCCAGCAGGAGCAGGAGCCGATACAAGAACAAGGAGAACAGGAACAAGAGTCTGCACCGGGCATGGAGTATGACTTACTAAAGCATTTGGACAGGACACCGGCCCGAATTTCTATTCTGGAATTGATCAAAAGATCTACTACACATCAGCAGGCTTTGAAGCAATATCTGCAGAAAGTAATGGTAAACGAAGATATCCCAGTTGAATAGGTCACTACAGTTTTAAGTCTAGCCAGCAATCAACCGGCCATCACTTTTTATGAACATGAATTGGCTCTGCAGCCAGCCAGAAAATATGCACTGTGCATTACTATTGACATTAACAAGGTGGCAGTGAAACAATGTTTGGTGGATACTGGGGCATCCATTAATGTTTTGCCACCAAGTACTTTGAAAATGTGTGGCATTCCGGAGAGTCAAATCCGGCCATCTACAATCACTGTCACGGCCTACGATAACACCAAGAAGCCGCCTTTAGGTATGATCACTTTAAAAGTTGGTTTGGGTCCAGTCTCGGTCACAGCGGATTTTCATATTCTGAACATGGACCCGACATTCAATGGCATTTTGGGTCGCCCTTACATTCAAGAGCTTGATGCTGTGCCTTAAACAAATCATCAATGCATAAAATTTCCGCACAAAGGGCGCATTATTAAAGTCACTAGTATGCCCATTTTACCGACAGAAGATATACATTCCGCAACATCAGTGCCTTCTATGTGGCCTTCCAATAGGCCTTTGCTCTCAGTTTTGGATGTTGCCGATCTGCGACAAGACTTGATAAGGCCATCTTCTTCGACCCCTCCTACCACCAAATGTCACCACAACCATCCAAAGGCAAGAATAAAAAGGGTTTGATGAACACGCCAGGATGGAACATTCTGATGAAAATGGGGTATAGAACTGGTAAAGGCCTGGGTGTTAATCTTCAGGGGTGAGTCAAGCCCGTCATGCATCAAAAGATGATTCCCCGAGGTGGCCTAGGGTACAAAGGGCCAAGCAAAGACAAAGATGAGCCATGGGCCGTTATGACTTCCACTCTCAAGACAGATCGGCAGCCTCTTACATGGACCCTACAAACACACTTCATGAAAGGAGGCACTCATAATGATGAGTGAACCATGCTAGTCACTTCCATGATGGATTGTCAAGATGTACATGCACGGCAGTTTGCCCGCCACCTAGCCCCACTAGTTACATACAAAGCTCTGGAGTCTTTACGGCCAGATAAAAGAAGAAAGATGGATGACCCCAAATGTGACTGGTATAGATGGTTCGACATGAACGATATCACTATTGCTCTAAGCCGATTGTTTATGCCAACTGATCCGGAATGGCTGCCACTAATTCATGAATTAATCGAAAAGCCAGTAGTGATCACGGACAAAAGGCAGCTTCTAAGCAATTACACAGATACCGGGGAGCCTGATGTGCCGTTCGAAAAAGGCTTCAATGTGGATAGGCTGTGGGCCGGCCTTTTCTCTATTAAATCCATTCATCCAACGATTGTTGTCCGCTTGTTTAATCAAATATTATGCTCAGATATCCCTAGACTGCCTACGGTCTTGATAACATTTTCTCCAAATTCACTTCAAGTTTCTCCTCCGATTCCCCCCTCGCTCTTAGACCAATTCTCTAAACTCTCTATCACACCCCCGCGGGGTCATCATTTACTCAATCTTTCATCAATCTGTCAATCTCAACACCACCCCCTATTCCTCCCTCTCATTGCCTTCTTCTTGAAAATGAAAACGAAAAAAAATGCCAAAATTCAAACTTTCTAATCTTTTATCTTCATTGAGGAGACCTCCTATCTTCTTCCTGAGTGTGTCCCGACCCAGGGGCCGCTCTTCCAGGATTCATTAGGGAACCTTCCCTACCCCTCTGGTGAGGGGTCTTCATCTGTATCTCCTTCTGTACCCATCTTTTCCTCACCTCCTTCATCTTTGCTGAATTCTAGTGATCAGGCTAGTTTCTCTTACTCTTCTAGTTTTAAGACTCATGGGGTAGCTTCACATAAGAGATCCAAGGGTAAGCAGATTCCCCGTAGGTTCTTGTTAGAGTTAGCCATCAGATGCCAAGCTTGTCTAGCCATTCCCGAGTTTGTGGAGAATCTGATTATCTTGCCAGAAGCTGAATATGAAGATACTTGTGTTTTTAATGAGGGTTTTGGTGTTTATGAGATCATGAATGATAAAGACCCTATTGAAGAGGGGGATGAAGGTTACGAAGAATATGAGGACGAGGCCAATGCTTTTGCCAATGGCATGAGAAGATTCGATGAGCCATCAGTCTCAGTAGAAGAGCCTACCAAGGAAATAAATCTGGGTACTAAAGAAGACCCTAGGATTGTCCTCATTAGTAAGAACTTGCCGCCCTCCGAAGAGGAGGCGCTTATTTTGGTTCTTCAAGAATACAAGGACACGTTCGCATGGAGTTATGAAGATATGCTTGGACTAGACCCTGCGCTTGAACATCGACTTACGCTTAAGCCAGGGTCCATTCTGGTCAAATAGCGGTTGAGACGTTTCCACCCTAATATGGCATTAAAAATGAAAGAAGAGGTTGATAAGCTTCATAAGGCTAGATTCGTTAGAGTTGTCCTCTATCCCAATTGGGTGGCTAACATCATCCCAGTCATGAAGAAAGATGGAAAGGTGTGGATTTGTATAGACTTTTGGGACCTCAACCACGCGTGTCCTAAAGATGACTTCCCCCTCCCTCATATTGATGTCTTGATTGACAATACGGCAGGATATGAGACTCTCTCCTTTATGGATGGCTTTTCAGGTTACAATCAGATCCGCCTGGCTGAGGAGGATCAAGAGAAAATATCATTCACTACACCATGGGGAACTTATTACTATGTGGTCATGCCCTTTGGACTTAAGAATGCTGGAGCCACCTATCAAAGGGCTATGATGGCGATTTTTCATGATATGATCCACATTTATATAGAAGTGTATGTTGACGACCTGGTAGTGAAATCAAGAACAAGGATTGAACATCCCGGGGTTCTAACCAAAGTCTTGCAAAGAGCACAGGAGTATCAGCTAAAAATGAATCCCAAGAAGTGCGTGTTTGGTGTTTCGTCAGGGAAGTTGCTTGGATTCATCGTAAGTAAGAGGGGTATCGAGATTGATCCTAACAAGGCGAAGGCCATAAGGGAAATGCCTCCTCCCATGAATTTGAAAGAAGTTCGAGGGTTGATCGGGAGGATGTAATTCATTATGCGATTTGTCTCCCAGCATTCACAAAGATGTAGGCCATTCTACGAGCTTACTAAGCCTGGAGTCAAGTTTCCTTGGGATGACAAATGTCAGGCAACTTTTGACGGATTGAAGGATTATCTCTCAAATCCTCCTGTCCTGAGGCCGCCAGTTCCAGGCAAACCGCTTGTTCTCTACATTTCCGTCCTGGATGACTCTGTAGGCGCTGTCCTAGCCCAAGTTGATGAAGAAGGAAAAGAAAGGGCAGCCTACTACTTGTCAAAGCTTCTCAACCCCTGTGAGCAGAGGTACTCAGCTATAGAAAAGACTTGTGCTGCCTTAGTATGGGTAGTTCAGAAACTCAAGCATTATATCTTAGTTCACGAAATTCATCGCATTGCCCGTATGAATCAAATCAAGTTTCTTCTTGAAAAATCCGTTCTCATCGACCGATTAGCACGATGGTAAAGCTTCCTTTCTCAATTCGATATCATCTACATTCAGCAAAAAGTGATTAAAGGATATGCCATAGCAGAACACCTTGCTCATCACCCCCTCCCTACATTTGACCATGTTCGCTCAGAGTTTTCAGATGAGGAACTAATGTCCGTCAATCAGTCCGATTCGATGTGGACGTTACATTTTGATGGAGCTTTGAATTCAAAAGGAAAAGGGATTGGCATTGTTCTTCTATCACCAGAGGGTATCACTATTCTGCTCGCCTCTCAGCTTGCATTTCCAGTTACAAATAATATAGCTAAGTATGAGGCTCTTCTGGCCGGACTGGAGGCCGCTCATCAATTCGGTGTTACCCAATTGTGAATTGTAGGTGATAGTCAGCTTATTCTTCGCCAAGTGCTCACCAAGTGCCGTACGCTCAATCCTAAACTCAAACCCTATCAGGAATTGACTTCTACTTATACCAAGCTTTTTACCAAATTAATCTTCATTCACGTTCCTCGTGAACATAACATTTTAGCTGATGCTCTCGCTTCTCTTGCATCTTCTTTGGTTTTCCTTCTCGAAAAGGATTCCCATTCTATCATTGTTCACAAGTGGCTCACTCCAGCTATTAAGGATCCAGCTTTCCTTAGTGTTAAGGAGGAGGTGCTTAGGAAGGTTAAGCAAGGTGGAATCATTGAGAATAAGGAGGTCATGCTATTGGATTTAGAAGAAGAATTAGACGATGAAGAAAAGTCGTGGTATTACGAGATTGCTAAGTATTGTCAGGATCAATCCTATCCTGAGGAGGCCACGGCTGAAGAAAAGAAAGCCATTCGAAGAGTTGCTCAGTGATACACCCTGATTGGAGGTATGCTCTACAGAAGAGGTCTCACGGAGTTTTATAAAGGTGCCTAGATGATGATGAATCTTGGAAAGTCATGGAAGAGGCGCATTCAGGAGTGTGTGGTGGTCATGTCAATAGCCAGATGCTTGCTAAGAAAATCCTTAGGCTAGGTTTCTATTGGCCCACTCTAGAAGAGGATTGTTCCATCTATGTTCGAAGGTGTGTTAAGTGCCAACTGCACGCTGATAAAATTCACTCTCCTGCTTCTTCACTCCATCTTATGTCCTCCCCATGGCCTTTCTCCATGTGGGCTTTCGATATCATTGGACCCCTTGGTGATCCGAATCTCCTCATAAAACCAAAGTCATTTATACTCACGGCCACGGAGTACTTCACCAAGTGGGCGGAAGCGGAAGCTTACGTGGAAATAAAAGCGTCGACCGTCTGCAAAATTATAATGAAGAACATCATCGCAAGGTTCGGCATCCCAAGTACCATCGTCACCGACAATGGGCCACAATTCATCTCTCAGGAGCTTCAAGACCTCTGCAACAGGTATAACATTGCATTACATCATTCATCTCCTTACTATCCACAGGGCAATGGCCAAGCTGAGGCCACTAATAAAACCTTGATCAAGATTATTAAGAAAACATGTGAGGCTACTAAATTTGCGGATTGGCCAGAAAAATTGGTTGAAGCTCTTTGGGCCTACCGCACTTCTATTCGTACCCCTACTGGGCAGACCCCTTTTGCCCTTACTTATGGAATGGAGGTGGTAGCCTCTTACGAGATTCTTATTGATGCGGGACGGAACTGACAAATGGACTAAACCTATGATGAAGACCAAGTGCGGCCAGCACTCACACGTGACAAGGCAAGCCGAGAGATCGACCTCCGTACTATTCCTCCGAAGAGAGGCGTCTCTTAACAAGAAACCCAAGTCCACGGTCGTCCCTATGAGGGAAGCGAGTGGATCAAAGCGGCAAAGGAGCCGACGCGCAACTATAGGAGTCTAGTCCGAGCTCGGTGCTCGACTAGGGCCACGGAATGGGATACTCTCACTCACGATCTCGCGGTGTTGAATGCTAGCTAGGATCCCTACACTCTCACGCGGCATACAAGATCACATACTAGTAAAGCAAAATGCCAAGGGGGGGGGGAGCGTCGCACGTACCTCCACGCCTAGGCGTGGGAAGGAACCCCGGCCGAGACCGACAACCCCGATACACACAATGAAAGAATAGGTACAAGCCAGCAATGGTGCCCACTCCTCACAGGGAGATAACAGGCTACAACAATTCCATTCGGGGCGGCCGATACACGGGCTGACGGGCGGCACTCGGTGAAGGGTTGGCCACGAGGAGGGTCCGGATGACGATCGGCAGAATCGCAGCAACGCGCGACTCGGTGGTAAACGTTCCCACGAATGGATCCGGAGTCCGAATGGGGCGCCGTCAGCGAGGGCGTGTAGTTAGGTCGCAGGAGGAAGCCTCGGCCAAAAGGCGTGCTCAGATTCCGTCCGTGGAAGCCGTGGCCGCACCTGCAAGTGGGGACAAGGAATCTGCTCCCAGAACTGCGCTGTCGAGCGGGGAAAATGGTAACTCGCTGCTCCGGTAGGCGAACGAGGCCCCGCTTGTGGGAGGACGTCGGGGACGCAGAGCAGCAGGTCCGGACCAAAGAGCTCGATCAGATCTGGTCGTGGTTGGACGCTGTGAGCTTTGGAAATCGCCGGTTGTCCTGGCACCGGGTGGACTGGGCAGACCCGCGCGACCTCACGGGAACGGACGCCACGAACAGCTCGGACGTCGGAACGAGACGAGGTTGGCGGCGTTGGAAAGAGGACGACGAGAGGTACAAACTCTGAAGAAATCAGCTCCAAACTCGGAGTTGTCCATCCTGTGGGATTTTCTCAAGAAGGAGGGTGGATCTGGGCGCGCAGAGAGGGAGGCTCCTGCGCTAGCTCACGAGAAAACTCGCCACGGGTGGTGCCGACCTCGGATCGAGGCGAAACCAAAGCCCACGCGCTGCCGACTCGTAGAAGTATCCACCAAAAAAAGGAGGGGCTCGGATTCGACCTGAACCAGATGGGGACGCCGCTGAAACTCGGGGCTGAATCTGGAACAAGCGAACTCGAACCGGAGACGAAGTAGAAGGGAGGAAGAACCTCGGCGTCGCACCGAGGGGATGGGGAGTCGCACCCCGGGGTTGCTCCCGTCGCAGGAGCAGAGGAGGAAGAGAGGGTCGCCCTCTCCAAGGGGTGTCTGCGCAAATGGCTGCTCAATCAAAATATTTCATGTCTTAATTAATTTCTTCCAAAGAAAATGCTAAGACTATATAGTTGGGGAGGGGAGCTAGGGTTTCTACCACCAAATGGGGAGATGGGGGCGCAAATGGGAGGGGGTAGGGGCGGCCAGCTCTCCTCCCATCAAGGAGGGAATCTCTCCTTCAATCAAGGAGGTTCCTCCAATCAAGGAGGGATCAAAGGAAGGGGCGGCCAAAGGAGGGAGTGGAGAAAGGGGAAGGCGGCTGCCACCTCTTCCACTTGGAGGAGGTGAGAGGTGCGCCCCAAAACCCTAACCCTAGGGGTTGGGTGCGCAAACCCCAAATGGGCCAAGAGAAGTGGAGCACAAGATGGCCCACTAACCCCTTTGCCCTCTAAATAAGCCTACAAAGCACAAAAGATGTCTAATTGGCCTACAAAGGCCTACAACTAGATAGAAGTGTCCACGCAGGGACTAATCCAAGGCCCAACATGGCCTAAAGCATGAAATAAATGGGGATAACTCTGCTAGTCTGCTAAATGATCGCCGAGCCAAAGGGATGCCGGCATGCTCCGTGTGCTCCGTCGAGTGAAGCGGCGCTTGTCCTCACAAATTCTCCCCGGGTGGGAAGAACTCGACCCCGTCGAGTAAGGGTCACGGTCGCTCAAGTAACGCTCCAGCAGGTCCGGGTCGATCTGCTCCAGCTCTCCACGTGTGATCCAGGTGTCGTCTGTCGCAGGGTGCCCTCTCCAACGCACTAGAAAGCGCTGGTAGGCTCCGCTCCTGGTCGTGGTCACCTGCTCATCCAGTATGCAATCTATATGCTCGCGTGTCTGTAATGGGGCTGGAGGAGGTGGACGCTCAGATGGTGTAATGCTCTCAACAGGAGGGGTAGGCCCAAAAAGCTCACTGGGAATCACCGCGGGATCCCGATATGCCACCAGATCAGAGACATTGAACGTCGAACTGATCCCATAGTCGTCTGGTAGCTCAATCTCATACGCATTCGACCCTATTCGCTTCAGAACTCGGAAGGGTCCTGCACCGCGGTCCTGGAGTTTCTTCACGGCCCCCGAAGGGAACCGTTCAGGTCTAACCCTGATCATGACGTACTCTCCCACTTGGAACTCACGGGTGCGTCGATGCGCATCAGCTAGATCCTTATAACGTGCGTTGCTGGTCTCGAGGGGGTGATGATGATGTAGACTCCAAACTAGTGGCGTGGACTCATACCGATATGAATGCATGGGTGGCCCAGGGCATCCAAACATAGACCCAGCATGTCTATGACGCCTACATGACTGGACAACACGGGGAGGACCAGGACAACCAAAGTTGTATCTATCATGCATGGGTGTCCTACGTAATGTGGTAGACTCATGGGGACTAAATTGCCCAAACTCACTCATGACATTCCCTATATGAGACAAACCCCTATATGATGGTGGACATGAAGAAACATGGGGAAGAGACATGTGTCCCTGGCCTCCTAAGCTCGGGCATCTGGATGCCGGTAAGGTGAGGTGTTGACTAGAAGGCCTAGGTGGTGTATGATAGTGGACCTCCTCGACAAGGTGGGGAAAAGAATATGGGTCGAGAGGCTCACTAGGGAGGGGATCGAAAGGGTCAAAGAAATGATGACCCCTCCCGACAGGTCCCTTCACTATACTTGCCCATGTGCGACATTCGCCCAGGTGCAGATAATCACCTTCAGGCACTCTCATGTATGGGGCAAGAGGCTCATGAGGAAGGCAAGGAAGGCAAGGTTCCTCCCTCGGGACTGTGAAACCATAAGCGGGGACAAAATCAACCTCCACGGGTATGGGAAATAATAAAAGGACCTCGGATGTGATATGTCCTATGGTGTAGACCGAGGTAATAGACCCCAAAGTAGGGAGTGTAAAGCTATGACTATAGGGTTGGTCAGACCCTAAGATCAACATATAAGTCAACTCCCATTGATAATCTAAACTCCTAAGGAAGTCCTTCACATTTTCAAGAAAGCAGAAGGACCGAAAAGTGGTGTGAAAGGAGTTAAGGGGTATTATTGGGAGGGCTGGTCCCATGGGTGTATAGTAAGGAATGGAGACATCTAGAAGTGGACCCTCCCTTAGCCAGCTAGCTAAAGACTCACCAATGACCAGTTCACCCTCGGAAGGTAAGAATGTCTCTATATGAGGGTCTAAGGGTGAAGCCTCTCTCTCGGGAGGGGAAACGGAGTCCTCTATGATGTGGAGGGGATCACTCCCTAACTCCTCAACCTCAGTTAGGTACTCCTCAATCAACTCCTGTTCAGCCTCGTAACTCACTGGAACAAACCCAGGTGATGACATGGAGGTGGTCGGCGTAACGCCGTCATGGAAGACAAACTCACCGGGAAGGTGAGATGGGTGTAAGGTGCAGGTCCTCCTATCCAGGTCGATGGTCGCACTTCTTTCCTCCAACCAAGTTCGCCCTAAAATGATGCATGGACCATCAAGTGTGCTGATCTTGCACCAAGCGCCATCGGAATATTTAACGGGGCCAAAGCACCATTGAAACTCGATAAAAGCTAAACCATCACGGAGAATAATCTCCCCAGTCTTAGAGAGTGACTCAATAATGTCTTGTGAGACACAGTTAGACGACACCCTACTGATGAAGTCGATCTCCGTATGCTTCCCATTAGGTAGGATGGCAGTGGACATGACAGGGCGCTGGAATGACTCGGTCATCGGTATAGGGATCGGGTCTCCCGACGACTGAGTGGTAGGGGCGACACTTAGGGGTCGTACCATAAGAGCATCGAATCGGGCCAATAGGGATGACTAATCTGACATGTGGGCTCGAGGAACCACCATGGGGTTGGCGCGGAGCTGGACATGCAAGACTCAACGAGACAAGAACAAAACTCTAACTAGACACAAACCTAACATTACAATGCAATGGTGGGTTACCTAGATGAACTAAGAGACTCAATGCAACCTAGATAACTCTAAGGCCTCAATTGCACCCTAGACAACCTAAAGACTCGAATGACCTAAGACCCCAATTTGTTAGAACAAACTGGTTCCCTAAGCTCTTATACCAAATTTGATGCGGGACGGAACTGACAAATGGACTAAACCTATGATGAAGACCAAGTGCGGCCAGCACTCACACGTGACAAGGCAAGCCGAGAGATCGACCTCCGTACTATTCCTCCGAAGAGAGGCGTCTCTCAACAAGAAACCCAAGTCCACGGTCGTCCCTATGAGGGAAGCGAGTGGATCAAAGCGGCAAAGGAGCCGACGCGCAACTATAGGAGTCTAGTCCGAGCTCGGTGCTCGACTAGGGCCACGGAATGGGATACTCTCACTCACGATCTCGCGGTGTTGAATGCTAGCTAGGATCCCTACACTCTCACGCGGCATACAAGATCACATACTAGTAAAGCAAAATGCCAAGGGGGGGAGCGTCGCACGTACCTCCACGCCTAGGCGTGGGGAAGGAACCCCGGCCGAGACCGACAACCCCGATACACACAATGAAAGAATAGGTACAAGCCAGCAATGGTGCCCACTCCTCGCAGGGAGATAACAGGCTACAACAATTCCATTCGGGGCGGCCGATACACGGGCTAACGGGCGGCACTCGGTGAAGGGTTGGCCACGAGGAGGGTCCGGATGACGATCGGCAGAATCGCAGCAACGCGCGACTCGGTGGTAAATGTTCCCACGAATGGATCCGGAGTCTGATTGGGGCGCCGTCAGCGAGGGCGCGTAGTTAGGTCGCAGGAGGAAGCCTCGGCCAAAAGGCGTGCTCAGATTCCGTCCGTGGAAGCCGTGGCCGCACCTGCAAGTGGGGACAAGGAATCTGCTCCCAGAACTGTGCTGTCGAGCGGGGAAAATGGTAACTCGCTGCTCCGGTAGGCGATCGAGGCCCCGCTTGTGGGAGGACGTCGGGGACGCAGAGCATCAGGTCCGGACCAAAGAGCTCGGTCAGATCTGGTTGTGGTTGGACGCTGTGAACTTTGGAAGTCGCCGGTTGTCCTGGCACCGGGTGGACTGGGCAGGCCCGCGCGACCTCACGGGAACGGACGCCACGAACAGCTCGGACGTCGGAACGAGACGAGGTTGGTGGCGTTGGAAAGAGGACGACGAGAGGTACAAACCCTAAAGAAATCAGCTCCAAACTCAGAGTTTTCCGTCCTGTGGGATTTTCGCAAGAAGGAGGGTGGATCTGGGCGCGCAGAGAGGGAGGCTCCTGCGCTAGCTCACGAGAAAACTCGCCACGGGTGGTGCCGACCTCGGATCGAGGCGAAACCAAAGCCCACGCGCTACCGACTCGTAGAAGTATCCACCAAAAAAAGGAGGGGCTCGGATTCGACCTGAACCGGATGGGGACGCCGCTGCAACTCAGGGCCGAATCTGGAACACGCGAACTCGAACCGGAGACGAAGTAGAAGGGAGGAAGAACCTCGGCGTCGCACCGAGGGGATGGGGAGTCGCACCCCGGGGTTGCTCCCGTCGCAGGAGCAGAGGAGGAAGAGAGGGTCGCCCTCTCCAAGGGGTGGCTGCGCAAATGGCTGCTCAATCAAAATATTTCATGTCTTAATTAATTTCTTCCAAAGAAAATGCTAAGACTATATAGTTGGGGAGGGGAGCTAGGGTTTCTACCACCAAATGGGGAGATGGGGGCGCAAATGGGAGGGGGTAGGGGCGGCCAGCTCTCCTCCCATCAAGGAGGGAATCTCTCCTTCAATCAAGGAGGTTCCTCCAATCAAGGAGGGATCAAAGGAAGGGGCGGCCAAAGGAGGGAGTGGAGAAAGGGGAAGGCGGCTGCCACCTCTTCCACTTGGAGGAGGTGAGAGGTGCGCCCCAAAACCCTAACCCTAGGGGTTGGGTGCGCAAACCCCAAATGGGCCAAGAGAAGTGGAGCACAAGATGGCCCACCAACCCCTTTGCCCTCTAAATAAGCCTACAAAGCACAAAAGATGTCTAATTGGCCTACAAAGGCCTACAACTAGATAGAAGTGTCCACGCAGGGACTAATCCAAGGCCCAACATGGCCTAAAGCATGAAATAAATGGGGATAACTCTGCTAGTCTGCTAAATGATCGCCGAGCCAAAGGGATGCCGGCGTGCTCCGTGTGCTCCGTCGAGTGAAGCGGCGCGTGTCCTCACCACTTATCCATTCCCTTAGAGTACAATTGGACAAGGAGCTCCCCATTGATGAGCGTCGCGAATCTCTCCTTGCTCAGTTGGAACTCCTAGATGAGAAGCGTCTGGCCGCCGCCGAGCATGCACGTATTTATCAAAACAGGCTTTCACGTTTTTACCAAAAGAAAGTAATTGAGAGAAAATTCAAAATCGGTGAAATGGTAATTAAAAGAATCTTCGTAAAACCCGGAGGGCCTCGTTCAAAGCTTCAACCTAACTGGGAAGGGCCCTTCGTCATAAAAGATGTTTATCCTGGCAACGCTTACAAATTAATTAATGATGAAGGTGAAGAGCTGGCTCACCACTGGAATGGTCTTTACTTGAAGAAATACTACCCCTAAAAAAAAAGAAAAATCAAGAAAAAAGAAAATCAAAAGAAAAAAAAAGTAAAAAAATCGGAAAGAGAGGATCAAAAATGACAAAAAAAAATCAAAATCTTTGCAGGCTAGCACGGTACATGTTGTGCCCCTTAGGCACAAGCATATGATATTTTGTTTTGATGATAGCAACACAGTGAGTGTATCACAGTGAGCCAGTCATTGTGTTTAGTATACATTGCCCTGCTGCATTGCATGCGTTCAGAGTCAGTACATTGCTTAAGTCCATACATCCACATGCTATCAAGTCCATACATTCAAATGGCATGTTTGAACGCTATAAAGTCTGTATAGAGTCTTTGTAGTGTCTGGCTAGCAAGTCCATATGTTGCTCATGCATATATAGTGTCTGCATCGGTGCATTCATCATTGCATGCCATATAGTCTATACATCCCTTAGCTAGAACTGTGCAAGTCTATACATCGCTGCATTGGCCAAGTCTATACATCGCCTTGTCGCAGACATGGCAAGTCTGTACATTCGCCACCATGCATTCAAGTCGCTAAGTCCATACAACCTAACACTAAGTCTATACATTGACTATGCATTCATTTGTCTGGCTGCAGAACACTAAGTCTATACATTGCACTGTAGCATGCACGAACTATAAGTCTGTACATCGGACTAAGTGTGCATCGGCTAAGTCTATACTTTGTCCGTCTCACTTAGCGTCTCATGCATATGCTAAGTCTATACATTGCAGCATGCATTGTCTTCAAGTCTGTACAGCATCTAGCGTCTCATGCAAAGTATGTACATTGTGCATCCTTTGATTTGAAGTCTGTACATCGTGCATCTATTGATTCGAAGTCTGTACAGCATATGTTCTTCATATATTTTCAAGTTTGAACATTACACATCATCATGGTTGCCTTGATGCCGTAGAAAGTCTATACATTCTATTATGCTTGAAATTTGACGCCCATCAATAGGGGCATCCGTTCGGAATCTGACGCCTAGGAAAGAGTCGTCTCTTTGTTGTGCATCAATTTATCAAAGTCTAGACATCGTCTGGTTGCATAACGCATAGTCTGTACATGATGCATTGTGCTCTCATGCCTTAACACTAGGCATTGCAAAGTATGTACTTTGGTTGTACATTGCACGCCAAGTCTATACATTGCTCCTTCATGCATTGCATGAAGTCTGCACATTGTGTGCTGCATGCTTACCAAGTCCATACACTGGCTAGTCTGCACAAGTCTGCAAGTCTATACATTGGCTGCCGCATGCTCATCGAGTCTGCACATTCGATAGTGGCAAGTATGTACATCGCCCAGTGTCATGCATTCAAAGTCCACACATGCACACACTTAGTTTGTGCATTCTGCTTTCATGCTTTAACACTAGGTACTGCAATGTCTATACACTGCTGTCGAATGTACATCAAGTCCACACATCTATTGACGGCACGTCCATGCATCCATTTGTGATGTTCATACTTTGCTTGACGCATTCTGCATTACACACTGCAAAGTCTACACACTGCATTACACACTTCAAAGTATGTACATTGTTCATAACGCAAAGTCCATAGAGCCATTGTGCATTCATTCTTTATGTACATACTTTGCTTACTTAAACTGATAATTCTCTCTATCTGTCAGGTACTTTTCGTGAAGTTTCAGAACAGCACATGATCCGAGAAGGAAGGGCTGACAGGATGCTGCCACGTGGAGGAATTCTCTAGGAGGGAAATGTGGAAGCCACACGCCCTCTTGGTTGCTGCTGCTATAAAAGCAAGCCTTCTTCCTCAGAAGAAGACCGATCGTGATAAAAGGAGCAGAGGCAGAGTGAGAGCTTCCACGATCCAGCAGAAGAGAAAAGAAAGAGAAGAAGGAGAGAGTTGAGAGAGAGAGAGAGAGTTGAGAGAGATGTTCCTCAGATCTTTGGTTCAAAACCAGATCTGAGTATTGCTCACTTGTTTGAGCTACATTCCCTGCAGGGATACATTTTATATTTCGTTTGTTTTTATTTTATTTTTTGAAACTCTTGTGTTCAAGATGTTAGTCAGCGTTTGCAGTGGAGGATTCCACTGGACGGCTAAGCTGTATTGCCCAGCGGTTTTGCAGAGGAGGATTCCTCTGGACAGCAAGCTGTGAGGCTCAGCAAGAGAGGTGGATACCTCGGACAGCAAGCTGTGAGGCTCAGCGGGTTGTAGGCAAGCTGTGAGGCCCAGCGGTTCAAGCTGTGAGTCAGTAGTAATCCACACTCGGGTTGAGTGTGGGGTGGATGTAGGTCTGGAGGACCGAACCACCTAAAAACCTCTGTCTACTGTGTGATTGCTTTGTGGTTTGCATCACCTTTTTATTCTAGTACTCTGCGCAGTAGATGTTTGTTTAAGTTCTTCAGCAGTTCTGGTTGGTTTTTGATTTGTGCATTCTATCTATTTAGCAGAATTTCTCATTCCGCATTTGATTCTGCTGCAATAGTTTTTATCGGGTGTTTGATCTATTCACCCCCCTCTAGATCACCCTAAGTGTCCCAACAATTGGTATCAGAGCCTAACTCTTTGTGCAGGACTAGCATCCTAAAGAGGAACTGCCATGGATGCTAGAGGGTTAACAGCAGAGGGACAGTCCACTACGAAGCCACCATTCTTCGACGGATCCAACTACCCATATTGGAAGAACCGGATGCAGGTCTTCCTCAGAGCTAAAGATTACGAGGTCTGGAAAATTGTGAGCAAAGGTCCTTATGAGCTACATGAGAATGAGGAATTGTGGACTAGAGAAGAAATCAGGAAATCTACTCTGAATTGGAGTGCCATCAACGCCATTCAGTGTGCACTCCATCCCACTGAATTTGATAGAGTGTCATCCTGCAAGACGGCGAAGGAGATGTGGGATACCCTTGAAGTCATTTATGAGGGAACATCTCAAGTGAGAGAGACGAGGGCAAATATGCTAGTATCAAAGTATGAAGCATTTCGGATGAAGCCCGGTGAGACAGTGACCGAAATGTATGCTCGTCTGACCACCATAACAAATGGTCTAAGAAATCTGGGAAAAAGTTATACTGATCATGAAGTTGTGAGGAAGATCCTTCGATCGTTGACTCCTATATGGCATACCAAAGCAACTGTGGTTGAGGAGTCAAAAGATCTACAAAAGATGAAACCTAATGAGCTGATAGGCTCTTTGATGGCGTACGAGATGAATCTTCTACGAGCTGAAGAGCTCGAATACAAGAAGCCTATTGCTCTGAAGGCCAAGCATAGCTGTTCAAAACAGTCCAGATGCAATGGATCATCCAGTGATCGGAGCCTATCTGGATCGGAGTTTGAAAAGGATGAACTAGCTATGATTACAAGAGAGTTCAGAAGATTTCTTAGAACAGAAGGGAAAAATGTCTACAGAAAACACCACAGCAGGAAGCAAAACAGGTATAAATTTAACCCTGCTGAAAAATCTGACGATAATACTTGTTATCATTGCAGGAAGAGTGGCCATATGAAGGTTGATTGCCCAGAGTTACAGAAAATCAAAGGAAGACCATGGAAGAAAGCGCCAAAGGGAAAGGCCATGGTCAGTACATGGAGTGATGAGGAAGAAGGCACGCTGAGCACTTCCTCAGATAGTGATAAACAAGAAAAGGACATCTGCTTGATGGCCAGGAATGGAGAAGAAGAAGAAGAGTCTGATCAGGTATCATCCCCTTTCGAACATTATACTATTTCTGATTAGGAAGATGCTTATGGAGAACTATTAGATAAAGCGAATGATATTAAGAAGGAAAACAGACTCTTGAAGAAGAAAATGAATTCTCTGGTTAATGATAAAACACTTTCTGATAAAGTTGCATGTTTACAATCAGAGAATGATAGATTAAAAAGTGCATGTTCTGAGTTTGATGAGTTAAAGCATGCTTTGATTAATTGTAGGAAAGAAAATGAACTGCTGAAAAATGTTGTTGATGAGTTGAAATTGACAATTCAGAAGTCTGAAAATGAAATAAAGATTTCAACTGAAAAATATGAAGCTATCTTGTCAGTGAATGTTGAATTGAAGAAAACTATTAAAAATCTGGAAAATGAAAATTCTGACAAAAAGAAAATCATTGAAAGCATGACCCAAGGAACATAAAATCTTAATGCCTTGCTAGGGTCAAAAGTCAATTTTAGAAAGGAGGGTCTTGGTTTTAATCCCTCAGCTAAAAAGAGTTTTGAATCGAAAACCATTTCACTCGCGGGAGAAAAGAACAAAGGACCACTCATAAAAATGGTCAGTGAAAAATCTGCTTTCAATAATGTAAAATCAAAAGTGTCCAGTGCTAAGGACAAGGGAAAGTAGAAAGTTGTAGAGCCTAGAGCTGCATGCTCTTCTCCCAAGGGTAAGTCCAAGGCTAGGGGTCAGCCAGTTAGCACATCAAAACCCCAGTCCAAGGCTGCTAAGTCTCCACCACCATCAACTGCTCAGAAAAAGACCCAATATAAGTCAGTGCAGAAACCTAGAGGGTCAAAGGTGGCAGGGAGACCAAGTGTAGCTAGGAACCAGTTTGCACATCCCTATTTCCCTCGAGCCCAAGTCTATCATCACAATCACTCACAACTACTTAATAGGTTTGGGTGGAACCCTGTATACATGAGGTCTAGGTATCAGAATTTCCCCACTCAGCCCTATAGATCTCAGCCATCTAGGAGATGGGATAGTCACTTTAAGACATGGAGTCCTAGTCACCAGGCGTTCTATGGTCAATCTAGGACCAATTTTGGCCACAACTTCCAGTACATTCATTGGCCAAGGCACTGGCAGAAAAACAACAATGTTTCTAATAAAATGAATGCCATGACCACACAAAAACCATCACAGCACCAGAAAAAGAAAGCTAAACCTGTTGGCGCTGAGAAAAAGAAAAATAACAAAAAGAACTCTCAAGCTGTAGAATCCACCAAACCATCCACTTTCACACAAATGTGGATCCCTAAACAGCTTTTGTCATGTTTTCACTCTCAGATGTCTATTTCTGTCTTGGGGCCCAAACTGCCTTGGGTTCCAAAATATGCTCCCTAAGTGTGTTTGCAGGTATGCATGGTAGCCGGGAAAAAAATGATGAAACAGGAATAGCTACTCCAGGCATATGACAAGAGGCAGGGCAAAAAATTCTAAAAGCTGAAAGAAATTGGAGGCCTTGTCAACAATCTGATGCAACACCAAGGGTAAAAATAAATCAGTCAGGTAAAGCAGGTAAGTGATTTACCTTTAGAATTGAGAAAGTCATGTTGATTTGGTTGTTTAATTTCTGATGTTCTCTTCTTGTCTAGTTGATCAGTCTGCATTCCAGACTCAGCTACTGAATTTAATTCTGCATGAATTTGATGCTCTTCTTCTGCCATCTATTGCACTGAGTTTGAATGGTTCATTTAATGCATATAGTTGATGCATGTGTCTAATGTCTACATTTAGTTAGTTGAAAGTATTGCATAGCATTTTTTTTATCATGGTGTCAGGGGGAGCTGAGAGTTATGTTCAGTACGTTGAATCTTTTTCACTCCTCATTGTTCCCACTCACTACATTCATAATCTTTGACATCAGATGCTCTTGGACTTTCATGCCTATTGTTATCACTTTTTAACAATTGCCATCATTTCCCTAACCTTCACTGAACAACAGTATTGCTTCTGGTTTAGTGCATTGAGCTGTGGTCATTGCAATTGTTCATTTATAAGAATCACACTTGCAAATTGAGAGGAACTAAAGGTTTAATCTTTATAAATTGAAGAGTTAAGTGTCTGCACTTCAGAACATAAAAGAAAACTTTTATAGCTCTTAATCTTTGTCTCATGGCTAGAATAGAAAAAAAAAATTTATGCCTGAATGTGTTAATCTGGAAATGTCTAGAAAAGGTAAATAGAGTGTGTACTGTTTTTTAAACAATCACTCTAAAAGAAATAAGGGCAGCAGTAAATAAGATCATCAATGTAAAGAGCTGAACATAGTGACAGAGCAATGGCTAAATTGCACTGAGAAACTGTGATCTCCTCCAAAGAAGCATGAGAATTCATAAGTCATGAAGTGCTTCAGACTATCTCTGTTCATAGGGTCAAATCTATAGGGGGAGTCCTCACCAAGTAACTGGGGGTACTGGCCTCTGATCAAGGTGTGCCCTAATGTCAAAGGTGAAAATTGTTCCTTGTAGGTCTTGATCTGAAGTAGATCTAGTAGTTTATGCCTAGTAACTGGGGGTACCTGCCTCTGATCAAGGTGTACGCCTAATGTCAACAGCATAAATGTCACTGGTCTATTCACTTAGCTCAGTTTCTGAAAATTAAAAAGTAAAAAAACAAACAAACTGTTGTAACGCTTTGAAATCAAGAGTCATTGAGTGAAAATTGTTTTTCTCAACACATATTCAAGCTACCTTTCTTAAACTTCCATGTTTAATCACAAAGGGTATTGTTTCTCACTTTTCTATTAAAACCATGTGCCCTAGATTCATTGCTATAAATGGAGTCTATAACTCTTTTTCAGTGGTCAGCTGCTTTACTCTATATTTATCACTGTTAAACTTGAATCTTTTCAAGACTGTATATTGCTGATTCTTATACTTTAACAGTTGTTTGTAATCATGCTCATTTTCTGAACCAATGCTTCAGCTGTTGTGTAGTGACCCCTTACATTATTCATGTTCCATCCCTACCTTTTGATTATCTGGTTCATCCATCCATATTCCTTCTCAAAGGGGGAGATATAATTCAGGGGGAGTTATTCATTCAGGGGGAGTTTGAGCTGTTCTAACGGAAATCTACAATGTATTCTGCACCTTGCACTCATGTTTTACTTTCTTTTTGATCATGTCAAAGGGGGAGAAATTTCATTTGGTGACTCACTGTCACTTTGTTGCCATCATCAAAAAGGGGGAGAATGTTGTGCCCCTTAGGCACAAGCATATGATATTTTGTTTTGATGATAGCAACACAGTGAGTGTATCACAATGAGCCAATCATTGTGTTTAGTATACATTGCCCTGCTGCATTGCATGCGTTCAGAGTCAGTACATTACTTAAGTCCATACATCCGCATGCTATCAAGTCCATACATTCAAATGGCATGTTTGAACGCTATAAAGTCTGTACAGAGTCTTTGTAGTGTCTGGCTAGCAAGTCCATACGTTGCTCATGCATATACAGTGTCTGCATCGGTGCATTCATCATTGCATGCCATATAGTCTATACATCCCTTAGCTAGAACTGTGCAAGTCTATACATCGCTGCATTGGCCAAGTCTATACATCGCCTTGTCGCAGACATGGCAAGTCTGTACATTCCCCACCATGCATTCAAGTCGCTAAGTCCATACAGCCTAACATTAAGTCTATACATTGACTGTGCATTCATTTGTCTGGCTGCAGAACACTAAGTCTATACATTGATTGTGCATTCATTTGTCTGGCTGCAGAACACTAAGTCTATACATTACACTGTAGCATGCACGAACTCTAAGTCTGTACATCGGACTAAGTGTGCATCGGCTAAGTCTATTGATGGGGACATCGCTTACCACTTCCCATTTCTCCAAGGGTCCTGATGCTCGCCATTATGTTCATCTTGATTTTCTGAGTCTAGCTATGTAATTTTCATATCTTTCTTGAGTCATTTTGATGTAATTTCCCCTTTGTTTTGAGTCAGGTCCCTAGGTTATTATGTTATGTGTCTAATTTCATGTTCATCATGTTGGGATTGAGTGTCTTCTGGGCCCATTTAGATGGGCGTGGCCCAGGGGCGCCCTTTCCCTTCCCCAACTCCTTCGGTTATCTATTATTAATACTTTTCTCAGGGACTTTTTTTGTAAAAGTTGGGATTCCTATAAATAGGACCCCAATCCCCACTTGGAGAAGCTAATGAAGTATTGATAAAATTACCACAAGAATTTGTGCCTCTCTCTCTAGCTCTCTCTCTCTATTTCTCTCCCTCTCTCTCTCTAAAGGGGGCGAACCCCATTCTCTCTCCTCCCCACCCCCAAATTTGAAATTCACTCTCTCTCCTCCCTATTCACCTCTAATTAAGACCCCTCCCCCTTCCCCATACCTCCCATTTAAGTCCCCTCCAACCCCTAGGTGGAATCCCCTTCTCCTAGGCACCTCTCCCTCCTCCCAAGCAACATTTCCCCTTCCCCATACAACCTTTCATTTTCCCAAGGGAGAATCCCTTCTCCCAAGCACCCCTTCCCCTCCCCAAGGCAACCCTTCCCATTCCCTAGGCCCCCATTAACCCCTCCATTAACCCACCATTCAAAACAAAGGAGAGATCTCTCCTCCCTCTCTCCTTCCCAACCCAAATTCACATCTCCCCCTCCCTCCACTTGCTAGACCACCTCCCGGCCCCCTTTCTGCCCTTCCCACACCTTGAATCACCCCCTAACAGACCCCCACATAGTCAGGTGTCACCCCCACACCCATCCACCCCATTTCCCACCCCATCTACTCCGTCTCCCATCACCTTTCATCACCCTATCCATCTCAGTTCGCAGGCAGCAGTTGGATCCCGACTTGCAGAGACTACCCCGGTGCTGTCCGATGTCATCTGGAGGTGCACCATACATCGCCGGAAAGGTCTTCCAGTTAGCTTCGCAACGGAGGTGGTCTCATCTTCTTCCAAGCTCTGTGCTGCCTGGGAGGTCCGATCTCCCCAGACTGCGCAGAGCTTCCCCTGCAGAGTACCTGAACCAGAATAGGAGCTGTACCACGATGAACCACGGAAGAATCAGGCCAAGCATTCTTCTGCAAAGTTTTTCCTCGTCCAGTCTATTTTCAGAATCAAGAAGCAGAACTTCGATCGGCATCCGTGAGCCAAAGTTATCATTTTTCTCCCTCGGCTACACGGATCTGCTTCCCACAGTCTGCATCAACCTATCACCACCATTCAGAGTCCCCCAGTCTTCTCCGGCATCATTCAGCTTCCCCGTGTTTTGTTGCGAAGAGGACTCGTCCACGGTTCCAGCAACTCTGGCGGTTCGTGATTCGGAGTCTGGAAGCTATTAGGGCGCTCTCTGCCACCTGCTATTGGAGATCTGAAGCTGCCAGTCCCAGATTTTGTCACTCTGTTCGAGCCTCCACCAAGACCAGCCTCAGCATCAGAAGAATTCAAAAAAATTCTGAGGCATTCTCGCTCTAGTTATGAAGAGTTCCCTGCTGGTCTCGTCATCAGCAAAATTCTAGACTGAGATCTATGGCCTCAACACTGACTGTCTGTCACCTATCACAGCGAGCAGGCAGACTCGGTATCGGTTCCTTCTCTTGGGTTTCAGTGACTCTCCCCTCCCCGCCTGGCTGGCTTAACGCCCCTCCCTGTGCGGAGTAGTGTTTGATTTGTAATACTGAAATCCCCACCCCAAATCCACCCTCCTGTGTGAGGCGTAGTGATTGTAACTAATAAATAGGATCAAGCTTCATCGGCGCAGTGTGCGGGGAACCCACACTTCCCCGCTCGCCCTCGTCTCCGAACGGGGTTGGTTTCTTCAAACCAACCAGAGTAAGCTCTAAACTTTGCTCCATCATTAGTACTTGTTTAGCTAATATCCGTCGTATTGCTCCGTTGAGCAAGAGCGTGAGCGCCCGACCCCGTGTGATCCACTTACGAGCGGTCACCGTGGGCTGCGTGAGAGAGGAACCTAGTGCCCCAATTGGCACCCGGCCAGCCCCTTAAGTGTGGGCCTCGTACCTTCGGGAGGGCAACCCAAGCCCTGCTGGCACTCTACCAGCAAGGGCCTTGATCCATCATCTCCACTTGGCATCATCAAGTCACCCGGGCTCGTGTGTGTGCGACGGCGAATCGGCCCCAATCTAGTACTTTATTGCTTTGTGATTGTGCTTGCGGAATAGGTCCAAGGGTCCGTGTCCCATTGCTGCATCCACCCTAGTCGTGTCACATCAAGTGGTATCAAAGCAAGTTCACAACTTGTCTCTCTACAAGTTGGTCCTAGGGCGCATTCGCATTTAGAGTCTTTATCGGGCCACTCAGTGCATCATCATGTACACTCCACATTGGTTAAGTCCCCTCAACACGGCCTTCCCCAAGAGCCCGATTGACCCCCTCCTCATGGACATCATCTTAGAAGGGGACCTTAGTTTTGACGGATCTAGTCCTAATGCCTACCTAAAGTGGGAGGCTACCATGGATAAACACTTTGATAGGACTAGGGTCTATGGACACGCTAGAGTCCGCAGGGCCACAGGGCGGCTTCGGGGACAAGCCAAGAAGGAGTGGGAACGCATAGTGCGCTTAAGAAGGATTTGGAGGCAAGAACCCATAGGATCATGGGAAGAGATGAAGATCGAGCTTAGGAAGATCTACGCTCCCCGACCTTCCCACTCCTACCTTGAGAACCATAACCCGAGGAGCACTCCCACTATCCCTTTCCCTCCCAGTCAACCCAAGACCTCCCTTAGGGTCCAAACTTCACCACCCCGGGTGCACCATGCCCCAACCTTCATCACCCCATCCCCAAAAGACCTTCCCATTACCTTAGAGAGTAAGACCCCCACACCCCAAAGGGATAAGATTGTAATTGAAGTACATGAGGCCTCCCCCGATTGTGAAAAAGAATACGAGTCACAATGTCATGGGTTAGGCCGAGAAGTGCCCATCCCATGTGGAAGAAGCATCATGGCTCACTCCACCCTCACCATTCAAACCCACGTGGACCCCATGTCCACCCCTCCACCGAGGCCAGTGACAGTCACCATTCCCCAACCCAAAGTTCTCCATCAAACCCACACCCCACAAGCCTCCACAAATCCTCCTCCCACCCCTTTCCAAAAGGAACTTAAGGAGGTGACCGAAGAATATGAGGCTCCCCTAGATTTGGAGGAAGAATATGAAGCCCAATGCCAAGGGTTGGGTCAAGAAGGCTCATCTTTATCCAAAGAGACCACAACGAGCCTAACTGGGTACACCCTCCCTCATGAGTTACATGATGACCCACCAAGTTCCCCCACCCCTCCCTCCATGAGAATTGTGATTCTTGGGGAACCCCCCATTGAGTGGCTTAAGCAAGACCTCCTCATCCACATCATGCGCCCCTCCATGGATAACCATAACCCAATCGAGCCCACCCTACCATTCCACACAACCTATCATTCATTTTGCTTTGTAGGAGCCATGAGGGACTTGATTAAAGGCATACTAAGGCAAATAGAGGTGACAAACATGCTGGCCTTAGGAGTGAGTGATACGGGGTACCTTAGTTTCTCACACCCCTCTATCAGGTCCATCATCTCCATTTACACCAAGGGTCCTGGCATGAGTGAGCTCGTATTGTTTCTACCCGAGCCCGATGAGTTTTACACCACCCCCCTACCACAAGAAAAGGGCACTCAACCTAGGGAATCCGCTTTGGTACTTACCCCATTAGGAGACAAGTGCCTAGCCCACACTAGGGAGTGTATGCTTTGGAGTACTCCAGGTCTAGGATGGGAAGAAGCCTCAATCTCCTCAACCCAAGTCCTCCTAGATCCACATGATCCCTTCCCACTAGCCTTTCTTTACCAACCCACCTCCTTGCCCTCCTACATCTTTCCCTACCCCTCGTCCCTTTGCAAGGAGCATTACGATAGGTTCCACCAGGTTCATGATTCCCACTTCCCTATGTATACTAGGGACCCTAGGACGTTCACTTGGCCCACCTTCACATCACCCACCCCTTAACCCATCTCGAACCTTTTGGCCACTTCCTATGGGCTTCCGAGTACTCATCACTCACCACCCACTCCCTCCTACCCTCACCCACCATGTCGAACTTAACCCACCCATTCCAAAACTTAGCCCACACTATGAGAGCCATGACCATGGGTGACATCCACCTAGGAAATAAGGAATTGACCCATCCCAAGATGTCCACTTTCTTGGACCCCTTCGACCCCCATGAGTGGAAACCCCCAAATCAACCCCCACCTAAAGATGGGACCATCGTGATAGGAATGCATGTGTTACAACATTTTGCATCATGTGGTAAGGCTAGTCACGTCATTTGTGTCACATACACACTAGGTCCAGTGTACGACAGGTTTACATTTGGACAAGCTGGTCCTCCCCCACTCTTCATCCATCTCATGCATGATAGGGCCACTTGTGGCAGCCCCGGTCCACCTAAGTGCATCAAGGTCCACATGGCTTCTAAGCATGATAGGTCAATTCATGGATGCCCTGGTCCTCCTAAGACCGTCAAAACCATTCTAACACTTGATAGGACTACATTTGGTTGTCCGGACCCTCCCTTCATCTCTAGGGGATCGTCATTCATGACACTGCATGGCACCATCCGCAAACACATCAACAAAAGCAATGAGGTGTATAAGAAATCGGCCGATTCCCACCGACGCCACCAGGAATTTCGTATAGGTAACTTTATGATGGTGAGAATTGAGAGACTTTTCCCTGGGAATGTCTCCAAACTGAGGTCGCATGGATCAGGTCCCTTCCAGGTTCTAAGGCAGATCGGCACAAATGCTTACGTGTTAGACCTCCCCGAGGAGTACAGAGTAAGTCCCACATTCAACGTGGCTGACTTGGTGCCATATAGGGGTCCCACGGTGACACCTAGTGAGGAAATTGAGCTTGATCCACCCCTTGAGAGAGCCACCACCCATGAGAGAGTTCCACCAGCCCAAAGGGGCCAACGTGAGCAATTGGAGCGAATATTGTATGAATAGGTCACTGTCATCTGGAGCAAAGGGTATGGGCACTACCTCGCTTGGTGAAAGGACCAGCTACCTTTGGTGGACTTGAGGGCAACCCCGCCATGGCTTCCTCCGCATACCATGGATCTTTACTCGACAGAGTCGAGTTCTCTGCACCTCGGGAGTATGATGGGGACATCGCTTACCACTTCCCATTTCTCCAAGGGTCCTGATGCTCGCCATTATGTTCATCTTGATTTTCTGAGTCTAGCTATGTAATTTTCATATCTTTCTTGAGTCATTTTGATGTAATTTCCCCTTTGTTTTGAGTCAGGTCCCTAGGTTATTATGTTATGTGTCTACTTTCATGTTCATCATGTTGGGATTGAGTGTCTTCTAGGCCCATTTAGATGGGCCTGGCCCAGGGGCGCCCTTTCCCTTCCCCAGCTCCTTCGGTTATCTGTTATTAGTACTTTCCTCAGTGACTTTTTGTAAAAGTTGGGATTCCTATAAATAGGACCCCAATCCCCACTTGGAGAAGCTAATGAAGTATTGATAAAATTGCCACAAGAATTTGTACCTCTCTCTCTAGCTCTCTCCCTCTCTCTCTAAAGGGGGCGAACCCCATTCTCTCTCCTCCCCACCCCCAAATTCAAAATTCACTCTCTCTCCTCCCTATTCACCTCTAATTAAGACCCCTCCCCCTTCCCCATACCTCCCATTTAAGTCCCCTCCAACCCCTAGGTGGAATCCCCTTCTCCTAGGCACCTCTCCCTCCTCCCAAGCAACCTTTCCCCTTCTCCATACAACCTTTCATTTTCCCAAGGGAGAATCCATTCTCCCAAACACCCCTTCCCCTCCCCAAGGCAACCCTTCCCATTTCCTAGGCCCCCATTAACCCCTCCATTAACCCACCATTCAAAACAAAGGAGAGATCTATCCTCCCTCTCTCCTTCCTAACCCAAATTTGCATCTCCCCCTCCCTCCACTTGCTAGACCACCTCCCAGCTCCCTTTCTGCCCTTCCCACACCTTGAATCACCCCCTAACAGACCCCCACATAGTCAGGTGTCACCCCCACACCCATCCACCCCATTTCCCACCCCATCTACTCCGTCTCCCATCACCTTTCATCACCCTATCCATCTCAGTTCACAGGCAGCAGTTGGATCCCGACTTGCAGAGACTGCCCCGGTGCTGTCCGACGTCATCTGGAGGTGCACCATACATCGTCGGAAAGGTCTTCCAGTCAGCTTCGCAACGGAGGTGGTCTCATCCCCTTCCGAGCTCCGTGCTGCCCGAGAGGTCCGATCTCCCCCGACTGCGCAGAGCTGCCCCTGCAGAGTACCTGAACCGGAATTGTAGCTGTACCACAATGAACCACGGAAGAATCAGGCCAAGAGTTCTTCTGAAAAGTTCTTCCTCGTCCAGTCTATTTTCAGAATCAAGAAGCAGAACTTCGATCGGCATCTGTGAGCCAAAGTTATCATTTTTCTCCCTCGGCTACACGGATCTGCTTCCCACAGTCTACATCAACCTGTCACCACCATTCAGAGTCCCCCAGTCTTCTCCGGCATCATTCGGCTTCCCCGTCGGTTTTTTTGCTAAGAGGACTCGTCCACGGTTACAGAAACTCCGGCGGTTCGTGATTCGGAGTCTGGAAGCTGTCGGGGCGCTCTCTGCCACCTGCTGTTGGAGATCTGAAGCTGCCAGTCCCAGATTCTGTCACTCTGTTCAAGCCTCCACCAAGACCAGCCTCAGCATCAGAAGAATTCAAAAAAAATCTGAGGCATTTTGGCTCCAGTTACGAAGAGTTTCCCACTGGTCTCGTCACCAGAAAAATTCCAGACTGAGATCTACAGCCTCAACACTGACTGTCTGTCACCTATCACAGCGAGCAGGCAGACTCGGTATCGGTTCCTTCTCTTGGGTTTCAGTGACTCTCCCCTCCCCGCCTGGCTGGCTTAACGCCACTCCCTGTACGGAGATAGTGTTTGATTTGTAATACTGAAATCCCCACCCCAAGTCCACCCTCTTGTGTGAGGCGTAGTGATTGTAACTAATAAACAGGATCAAGCTTCATCGGCGCAGTGTGCGGGGAACCCACACTTCCCCGCTCGCCCTCGTCTCCGAACGGGGTTGGTTTCTTCAAACCAACCAGGGTAAGCTCTAAACTTTGCTCCATCATTAGTACTTGTTCAGCTAATATCCGTCGTATTGCTCCGTTGAGCAAGAGCGTGAGCGCCCGACCCCGTGTGATCCACTTACGAGCGGTCACCGTGGGCTGCGTGAGAGAGGGACCTAGTGCCCCAATTGACACCCGGCCAGCCCCTTAAGTGTGGGCCTCGTACCTTCGGGAGGGCAACCCAAGCCCTGCTGGCACTCTACGAGCAAGGGCCTTGATCCATCATCTCCACTTGGCATCATCAAGTCACCTGGGCTCGTGTGTGTGCGACGGCGAATCGGCCCCAATCTAGTACTTTATTGCTTTGTGATTGTGCTTGCGGAATAGGTCCAAGGGTCCGTGCCCATTGCTGCATCCACCCTAGTCATGTCACATCATCTATACATCGTCCGTCTCACTTAGCGTCTCATGCATATGCTAAGTCTATACATTGCAGCATGCATTGTCTCCAAGTCTGTACAGCATCTAGCGTCTCATGCAAAGTATGTACATTGTGCATCCTTTGATTTGAAGTCTGTACATCGTGCATCTATTGATTCGAAGTCTGTACAGCATATGTTCTTCATATATTTTCAAGTCTGAACATTGCACATCATCATGGTTGCCTTGATGCCGTAGAAAGTCTATACATTCTATTATGCTTGAAATTTGACGCCCATCAATAGGGCCGTCCGTTCTGAATCTGATGCCTAGGAAAGAGTCGTCTCTTTGTTGTGCATCAATTTATCAAAGTCTAGACATCGTCTGGTTGCATAACGCATAGTCTGTACATGATGCATTGTGCTCTCATGCCTTAACACTAGGCATTGCAAAGTATGTACTTTGGTTGCACATTGCACGCCAAGTCTATACATTGCTCCTTCATGCATTGCACGAAGTCTACACATTGTGTGCTGCATGCTTACCAAGTCCATACACTGGCTAGTCTGCACAAGTCTGCAAGTCTATACATTGGCTACCGCATGCTCATCGAGTCTGCACATTCGATAGTGGCAAGTATGTACATCGCCCAGTGTCATGCATTCAAAGTCCACACATGCACACACTTAGTTTGTGCATTCTGCTTTCATGGTTTAACACTAGGTACTGCAATGTCTATACACTGCTGTCGAATGTACATCAAGTCCACACATCTGTTGACGGGCACGTCCATGCATCCATTTGTGATGTTCACACTTTGCTTGATGCATTCTGCATTACACACTGCAAAGTCTACACACTGCATTACGCACTTCAAAGTATGTACATTATTCAGAATGCAAAGTCCATACAGCCATTGTGCATTCATTCTTTATGTACATACTTTGCTTACTTAAACTGATAATTCTCTCTGTCTATCAGGTACTTTTCGTGAAGTTTCAGAATAGCACATGATCCGAGAAGGAAGGGCTAACAGGATGCTGCAACGTGGAGGAATTCTCAGGGCGGGAAATGTGGAAGCCACACGCCCTCTTGGTTGCTGCTGCTATAAAAGCAAGCCTTCTTCCTCAGAAGAAGACTGATCGTGATAAAAGGAGTAGAGGCAGAGTGAGAGCTTCCACGATCCAACAGAAGAGAAAAGAAAGAGAAGAAGGAGAGAGTTGAGAGAGAGAGTTGAGGGAGAAAAGAGTTGAGAGAGATGTTCCTCAGATCTTTGGTTCAAAACCAGATCTGAGTATTGCTCACTTGTTTGAGCTACATTCTCTGCAGGGATACATTTTATCTTTCGTTTATTTTTGTTTTGTTTTTTGAAACTCTTGTGTTCAAGCTGTTAGTCAGCGTTTGCAGTGGAGGATTCCACTGGACGGCTAAGCTGTATTGCCCAGCGGTTTTGCAGAGGAGGATTCCTCTGGACAGCAAGCTGTGAGGCTCAGCAGGGGAGGTGGATACCTCGAACAGCAAGCTGTGAGGCTCAGCGGGTTGTAGGCAAGCTGTGAGGCCCAGCGGTTCAAGCTGTGAGTCAGTAGTAATCCACACTCGGGTTGAGTGTGGGGTGGATGTAGGTCTGGAGGACCGAACCACCTAAAAACCTCTGTCTGCTGTGTGATTGCTTTGTGGTTTGCATCACCTTTTTATTCTAGTACTCTGTGCAGTAGATGTTTGTTTAAGTTCTTCAGCAGTTCTGGTTGGTCTTTGATTTGTGCATTCTATCTGTTTAGCAGAATTTCTCATTCCGCATTTGATTCTACTGCAGTAGTTTTTATCGGGTGTTTGATCTATTCACCCCCCTCTAGATCACCCTAAGTGTCCCAATAGTACATAGGCCGCAAGCCCGAAAAATTAAAATCCTTAATTCATTCTTCAGTCTTGATGGTTTAACTTTGGGGTCAACTCCCGCACACACTACACGCTTTATTTTTAAACTCGAGCGGCCCGAAATTCGAGAAAAGTCAGATCCAAACTAAGAGTGTACGAACCTTACCTATTCTCTCCTCTTCGGCTCACGAGAAGGAGTACGAGTCAGGGAATACTAACCAAACCTGTCCGCCGCCCTAGTAGGTGAAAGTCAGGGCCCAAAAGGGAACCAAATGCTTAAAGCCCAAGTACAATTAGGTCTCTATATGTTTGAAGAAAAAGAAAAAAAAGAAAGTCACAACAAAGGAAAAGCATGTCAAGAAGGTAAAGTCCCCGCAGGGAAAACCCTGGTCGTAAGCATGTATGAATAAGGGCAAAAAGAGCAACAAAATTTTTCTAAGCCAAATACCGAATCCCAACGGGCATTAGGGCAGGGGAGGAAAGTTTCCCTGTTCTCAGAAACCTCCCATGAGCTTCCTCAACTTATTCTCCCCTTCCCTCTCCATGGTAGGTTACAAGCTCAAAGCGTGGTGAAGACCGACTAAGAAGGATGGGCCGCGAGAGAATATGAGTAAAAGCACAAGTATTTAAGCATGTTGACCCTTTGTTAAATCTTTTAAGAAAGATTAATGAATTCAAGACGGTGATTGTGTAAGGTTTAAAGCCCTTATATTGTGCCCAATCTCATCAAAAGAAGCAAAAAAAAAAAATGTTTTCCTTAAAAATAACGCCCCCTGGGCAGGCGTCATTTTCATGAGCCGCAACTCCTCTAGGGTCGTCATTTCCAAAAAAACCAAAAAAAATAATAATAAATAAACAAAAATATAATTGATCTTTTCATTCACGCCCTTTATAGGGGCATCATTTAATAAATTCACGGCTTTGTAGATGTCATCATTTTTCATGATAAAAATAAAAAAATGATTTTGTAAATAAATGCCTCCCACTTCGACGTCAATTCCACAATCAGCGCCCGTTTACGGGGGCGTCATTTTTAAACTATAAATAAAAAAAAGAGAATAACATAAAATCAAGCCTGCTACTGCTCATCTCATATGCTTGATTGCATCTCTGTGTGGACATCTTTTTATTAAGTTGACATATGTTTGCTTGCATGCTGCATTTCCTTATATATTTTTATTATCCACCTTTATTAATTAGAGGCTTGGCCCCTTGACCCGTCAACAAGGTCAAAGAAGAGGCAACCCCTTGCTTATTGAGCAAGGGGCCAAGCCGGACAGATGGATTAATCTGTTTGTTTAAGTATGAACTACAGACGCAGGACAAGAACGAACAAGAATGAAAAGCAACAAAGGAAAGTGAAAGCAAAGGCAAGTACACAAACTCCACAAGTGCTCGAGGTAACTCAGGTAACAAAAATTTCAATTCCATATATATATCAATGTATATCTGAGTACAGGTGTGAGGGTGGAGGGGTACAAGTAAGTCTCTCTCAACTCTCGCCTCCACCCTCCTCTCTCCTACTCTCTACCTCACCATCATCGTCCCGACGAGGCGCTCGTGGTGGGGGCATGGACCCCCGGGAAGTAGCTGGAGCTCGAGCCTGCTTCTCTGCCTCTCTCCTCTGCCGAAGAGAGGAACCCGCTACAAAGGTCGAACTGGTGAACGCGTACCCCACAGCTCTCGCTCGGTCCCGGCCACACTGTAACCGCTCCTCGGTCGACCATAGCCGCTCCTGAGTGACGGCTAGCTGGATCCTCAAGTCTGCAAGCTCCCGCTCGCATGCTGCCTCCTGCTCACGGTGCTCCTCTCGCTCCCGGGCAACCTCCCGCTCGCGTGCTACCTCCTGCTCACGGCGCTCCTCTCGCTCTCGGGCATGCTCCCTGCGCTCCATCTCGAGGGAGACTCTCAGCTCTGCCATGTCCTGAGGTAGCTCCTCTCGCCGCCTCAAGGCCCTCTCCAGCTCCGTGACTCGCTGCTCACGGATGGTCAACTCCGTCCCAGCTAGTGCAGCCTGGGTAAGTGCCGCCTGTAACTCAGAGGTCTGCAAATGAATCATCAGTTACACATTTAATTCAATAATTCATGAAATAAGCAACTAAAATAAAATCTTTTTTAACTCACCCGGGTAGTCATCGCGCGCTGTCCTGCCTCGATGCAGGCAAGCGAGGCTCGGAGCTCCTCCGTCTGTAAAAACACAAATTTTCATCAACACATAATAAATATTTAATCAAATGCAAATCTGAGTTTGAGTTTAAGTTTACCCGTGAGGCGAGGTCACGCTCTGCCACCTCGGCCTGTGCCACCGCTCCAGCTAGCTGCTCTGCTAACGCAGTCGTCTCTACACTAGGCACCCTCGAGCTGGAGGCTCCTCCCGTCTCTCTCATCGCCGCTCCCTACTGGGCACGCTACATTCATTGAGATTGTCAGTGGCTAATCATCAATAATTTAGGAAATCATTTACATATAGGTAATTTAAACACTCACCAGGGTCTGTAGGTCTGCCTGTGTGGTAGCCAGCTGGGCCTCTAAGCTGTGGAGATGGGCTTGCATGTCCATCGCCGCTATGTCCCGTGCATCCTGCATTCATCATACACATCAGTCACACAATAGATATATAATATTTGTAATTAATTAGTAAGAAAGTGCATTCATACGTACCCCTAAGACCCTCATCTAGGGCCGGTCGGCGTAAACCTCCCAGTAGCATCGGAGGTACTCGGAGCTATCTGTTGCCTGTAAGGTAACTCGGGTCCCGCCACGCTGCCAGTCGGCATACTGGTCAGGATACCGGGCTCTCCAGTCGATCGCCTTCGTGCGACCGCGTGTCTTCTTGCCTATCCCCCGGGGCTCTCCTACCTCAACCCACTCCTGGTGTAGGCTGAGGGTCCTCATCACCAGCCTGAGCCGTAACGGCTCAATCTCGTTCAAGCAATGAACCCAAAGCTCATGCCCAAAGCGAGGTCGGCCCGCTACGACCCAGGGCTGGCCCTCATCGGTCATCCCCTCATAGGGTCTCCACACCACCTGCATTCATAAACATGCATCATCATATCTCATCATCATTTCATACATATTTCATAAAACAAAAAAATTGCATCGTGATTAGCATGCATACCAGTGAGGTAGGGTAGTGGCGGAACTCCCTCCGTAGAGCTCGCAACTCATAGGCGAGTGGCGCTCCTGTCACGACGGCCAGCCAACGCCATGCTAGAGGGAAGGATCTCTCATCTCCGAGTCGAGGGTCGACACGCCCCATCGGCATGTATAGGTGGCTCCATATCTGCATCCATGCATTACATTAGTAAAGCATTCACATACATTTAAGAAAAAGAAAAGAAAAATAAAAATGCATACCTGAAGAAAAGGTGAAAAGCCGCTAACAGTCGTCTCTCGACCTGTCCCTGTGGACAAGTCGGCCATCAGGTGCGCCAGCAACGCTGCTCCCCAAGCGTATCTGCCGACGCCCTCTAAGTCCTCAAGAATCCCTAGGAATCGGTAGTTGATAATGTCACCCTTCGTGCCAAGTAATAACCTCCCGAGCATCAGGAATAGAAACCTCCTCAAATCTCGATCTGCTCTATCTCTCTCTCTCTCTGCTGGGTCTTGGCAATAGGCGACCCTAGCCCCATCAATCAGCCTCTGTGAGAACTACTCTAGAGACTCCCTCGACCTCTGCCTAGAGTCAGCCAACCCCATAGCAATGGTAAGATCGGTGCGGTAGATGGTCCTACACTCACTCGACGTCTCGTAGACTGTCTCTAACCCTAGCAACCTCTGTGTCAACTCGCTATAGTCAGGTAGGGTGATCCCGCTCACAGCCTCGTCATCTACCCTCAGCCCGGTGATCCTAGCAACATCCTCTAGGATAGGAACCATGTGACCCCATGGCATCAGAAATGCCCGGCTAGTCCTATCCCATATCTCCCTAAGCACCTGGATCAGGGGTAGGTCAGGTCTCATGGGCTCTATGCGAAGGAAGGGTCCGAACCCCATGGCATCTACCCTGTCCCTCTGAAAGTCTGGAAGCCCGTAGTAAGCTGCTCGAACTTGGACCCAGGAAATCCGAGTCCTCATCAACCCCTGCAAACAACAAAATAACATTTTTCAGTTAAGTTTTATAAGTTTATCATGTGGGTATTCATCGGCTGTTTCAATTTACATTCTGTTTGAATTGACGACCCATCCTAGGTCGTGACTTATTCAATTGACGCCCCTGAGGGGAGGCGTTGTTTAAGAATGTGTTTTTGATGATTTTATGCGTAATTTGAATTGACGACCAACCCTGGGTCGTTATTTGTTTAAGTGACGCCCCTGTGGGGGGCGCTGTTTTGCAAGTAAGTTTCTGTCCTAAAACATGATCGTGAAAGGTTTTTAATTGATGACCACCCCTTGGTCGTCGTTTAATGAATTGACGCCCCAGTGGGGAGGCGTTGTTTTCTGTGGGTTTTAATATACCAGTACACGAAACAAAAATAAAACAAAAACATATATCAAAAATAAAAGAAATGGCATGGAAATTAACAGCAAATAATGAATAAACATGATAAATTTTTAATTGACGACATGTTGCATGGCGTGGTTTCAGGAATTAATCATTTTCAGAAAATAAAAATAATTTTAATTGACGACCCAGGGAGGGTCGTTGTTTAATTGACGGCACCCACTGGGGCGTCATTTGACTGTGTCACTGATTTTTCCTTCACCGAGGGCTATGGAAATTGATGAAAAATGAAAATAAAATCAAAATTTAATTAAAATGGGGGCTTTGGGTAGGGCACCTACCTTGCTTCGTTCGGGCGTTAGAAGCCCTCCGTGGAGTGGTTGTCGGGGCTGCCATGGCCGCCGTGGTTGGCCGGGCCGAGGGGGCACCGCCGCCGCCGCCGGTGGTTCTTCTTCACCTCCTCCTCCTTCTTCTTCTTCTTCTTCTTCTTCTTCTTCACCGGCGTCGTCTTCTTCGTCCTCTTCTCCATCCTCACCATTATTTTCTTCTTCTTCTTTGCTCCCATCGTCGTCTTCCCCTTCATTGGCGGTTTCTTCCCCTCCGCCATGCTCCACCATCGGAGCGTCTTCGGCCGCCGCGGGAGTGTCACGCCCCGAGCGCGGAAGATTACCCGGAGGCGTGACGCATCTATATAGATCGTGTCAATCATGTAAATATCAGAGTGCGCAATTGACTAGGATTTAACTCGAAGTTAATACAATTAGGATGAGCTGACAATTGATACAACTAACCCAATGACAATTACATACATATCCAAGTCCAACTACTAGGCTTCAAGCCCTTATTACAATTATTGGACTAACACAGCTGACGTCTGACATAACTTGATATGACTGACATAAATGAAATTACAATAACACCATTTACACAAGTACAATTTACAAGATAACAAGATAACTCTATTTTTACACTCATCACTCCGACTCATTCCCTTCCGAGTTCTGGCTGATATCTGAATTTTCTGGAAAGGTTAGAAAACAACTAGATGAGCGAATCGCTCAGTAGGATTTACATCTCAAATTTTAACATGCTTTAAGTGAATTACACATTCATTTAATGTACGTAACCTATGCATGCAGACAGATAGATATCAAAGAATTGTAAAATCGACGGAAGTAGAAAGTGAGAGTATATAGATTTCACAATTTCAAGGAGCAGTGGCAAGTGATAGTAAATGATGTCAAGTTAGTGATAACTGAATAGCAACATGTTATTCAAGCTAGTAACTGAGTAGAAACATGTTATTCAAGCTAGTAATAGTAAGCAAAGTAGTTTCAAGTGTATAACTGGAATTGGCTATTTATAATGCATTCAAGTAAGCACTTTTACCCTTTTGCGGGTCTCAAGTCAATCAATCAAGTAATATCATGAGAATGAGTGGAATGTCTAAAGTCTAGCAAGCAAGTACTTCGGTGCAATGCCAAACACCGTGGTCAATAAACTCCCATGGGCACAAGTACCTTCGGGTGCTCCCCCCAGGACCAGACCGGGCCCTATATGCACAGCATTTATCATGTATGTTGACATCCACTCTCATTTATAGCCAATGTGAAATTTCAAGGTTTGACCAGTATGATATATAAGGTGGAATTATGGAATGGAATCCAAGGGCGCATTGATGTGTAGGGATGAACTAGGAGTGGAAACCAGTAACGTTTGATACACGGAAAAACTAGATAAGAGAGGTGCCTTATGGGCCACCTGACAATTTTAGAAATGACATCCTTACTGTGGGATGCCCTTCCTGGGAATTATACAGGGTTCAGAGGACCCTGTCAGGAGTTAAAAATCACCTCTCCGGCTGCCATCTATCAGTGGAGATGGCAAAAGTGAAAGCCTAATGATCACGTTAACGTAATGAGCTAGCTGGGTCGACTCAATAGTTCATTGCGTCAACTCATCAGCTCATCGCGTCAACTCATCAGTTCACCACATCAACTCATCAGTTCACCACGTCAACTCATCAGTTTGCCGCGTCAATGCGATGAACTGGCAGGGTCGACTCATCAGTTCATTTTCATTGGCAGGGTCTACTCATTAGTTCAAATCTGTTGGCAGGGTCGACTCATCTGTTCATTTTCATAGGCAGGGTCGACTCACCAGTTCATTTTCATAGGCAGGGTCGACTCATCAGTTCATATGAACAGTACTGCGTCAACTCATCCATCAGGCTGCGTCGACTCATCAGTTCAATTTCCAGCTCACAGGGTTGACTCATCAGTTCATATGAACAACACTACGTCAACTCATCCATCAGGCTGCGTCGACTCATCAGTTCAATTTCCAGCTCACAGGGTTGACTCATCAGTTCATATGAACAGTACTGCGTCAACTCATCCATCAGGCAGAGTCGACTCATCAGTTTTGTTCCCTAGTTTTCATGCCCTTCCAGTCCTCTTTTCACTCTGAGTTCTTCACAAAAGTTCTTCCCCTCTTATAGATACAGATTTTCTTATTTTACCATATCCTCCAATTCTTCTTAGTTTTTAAGTTATAATTAATTTTCTACGGTTCTGATTTTTTACTCAGTAACTGTTCACCTACGCCTATAGATCTCGTTTTTTCACATTTTTCACCTTCTTCCTCTCATTTTCTCTCTCTGCACTCTTCATGAAACTTCTTCCTAACCTTCCAATCTACGACTTTCTCTTCTTGCACACATTCTCATTCTCTCTAGATTTTTCATTATTCTTCTTCTTATAACCCTATATTTTCAATATCATTTCATTGTGCTTTCAACTGGGTCCTTTTCCACTTGGCCTCTTTCAACTTGGTCTTTTTCCACATTTTTCATCCTCTTGACTACAATTTCTTCTTTCACTATTTTTAGGCTTTAGTTTCTCTTATATAACATTTTTAACATGGTGGTTTTAGTTTCACAGAAATTGACAAATGACAGGCCCTTTACTAAAGCATAAACTATATCAAATATAGATATTAGCTAATACATACTAATCGTCCTAGATTTAAGCTAACACATGCTAATTATTCTAGGTATGAGACTAATACTTACTAATACTTGTTAATACTTGCTAATACTTGCTAATTATTTTAGATATAAAGCTAATACATACTAATCATTTCAAGTATGAAGCTAATGCATGCTAATCATCCTAGATTTAAGCCAACACATATTAATCATTCTAGATATGAGACTAATACTTGCTAATACTTGCTAATTATTCTGGGTATAAAGTTAATACATGCTAATTATCTTAGGTGTGAAGCTAAGGCATACTAATCATCCTAGACTTAAGTCAACACATGCTTTAAAAACACTAAAATCGCATGGAAATGAGCCTAATACTAAAGGCCTAGACTAATCATCCTAGATTAGCTACTAATTTAGTTAAAAGTTGAGAACACCTACCTCTGTGAAGTTCGTAGCAGCAGAACCCCTCTAGTAAAGCTTTGCCCCAACCTCAGCTAGCCTAGAATGGGAATGGGGGTAGCAAAAGGGGATGTTATAGGGTCTAGTATGAACGGATAGGGGACAAGATCTGAAATAATGAGTCTTTACAGCTTGTACAGGCTGGAGAGATAAGAGACAATTGTTTGGACATCTAACCCATGGCCCAATTCGTAAGTGCAAGATTAGCTTATATCATATAATTATTTGGCAAAAAGGGTAAATACATGGTGGATGCTAAGATTTGAACCCTGGTCATTGGATTGGAAGACAAGCTACTTAACCAACTACGCTAGGAAGCCACTTGTTAAGTGAATAACCTTTATATATGATAACTTCATGTTCCTACTTCTTACATAAACTACCTAAATAGTTTATCTAATATTATTTTATTTTATTTTTTTTATTTGAAAAATATTGATAATAATAAATTTTTTTTATACGGGGTGCTACACCCTCCCCTACTTAAAAGAATTTGGTCCCCAAATTCAATTGTATAAGGATAAATTCAACTACATAAGGATACTGTAGAAAGTATAAGATACTTGCCGAATAGTTCTGGGTATCTTCTCTTCATAGATTCCTCGGTCTCCCAAGTTGCTTCTTGCTCCGAGCATCGATTCCATTGAATTTTTACCATAGGGATCGTCTTGCTCCTTAGAACTCGAACTTCGCGGTCGAGGATCCGCATCGGCTTTTGCTCATAAGTAAGGTCCCTTTGAATCACCAATTCAGCATGATTGATGATGTGAGAAGGGTCGTGCACATATTTCTTCAGCATAGATATATGAAATACATTGTGCACTTCCGAGAGTTGAGGAGGTAAGGCAATGCGGTAAGCCACCTCGCCCACTCTTTCCAATACTTCAAATGGACCGATAAACCTTGGTGTAAGCTTGCCCTTAACACTGAATCTTCTAATACCTCGGCCGGGAGATACCTTGAGAAATGCATGGTCACCCACTTGAAATTCCAAATCTCTCCTTCTGTTATCAGCATAAGATTTTTGCCTGCACTGAGCTACCTTGAGTCTCTCTTTGATAAAGTGTATCTTCTCAGTTGAATCTCTAACCATATCTGGGCCTAGAATTTGTCTTTCACCGACTTCTTCCCAGCATATTGGAGAACGACAACTCCTGCCATAAAGCGCCTCGAAAGGAGTCATTTGAATACTAGCTTGATAGCTGTTATTATATGCAAATTCGGCTAGTGGTAAGTGGTCATGCCAGCTTCCGTCGAAATCTATAATACATGCCCTTAACATATCTTCAACAACTTGATTTGTCCTTTCAGTCTGACCATCTGTCTGGGGATGGAAAGCAGTGCTGAAATTAAGTTTCGTCCCCAGAGAGTGTTGTAGACCCTTCCAAAAATGAGAGGTGAAGCGTGGGTCTCGCTCAGATACGATCGAGACGGGAACTCCATGCAATCTAACCATCTCCTTAATATACAGGGCAGCAAGTACATCGACTGACCATCGACTTTTGATGGGTAAGAAATGGGCCGATTTAGTTAACCGGTCGATAATTACCCAAATTCCATCATATCCGCCCCCTAGTCTTGGGCAAACCCATGATAAAGTCCATGCCAATGTCCTCCCACTTCCACTTGGGAATATCCAGCGGATGTAGCTTTCCGGCGGGTTTTTGATGTTCCGCCTTCACTTGTTGGCATGTGAGGCAATGAGACACAAAGTCTGCTACCTCCCTTTTCATGTTAGACCACCAAAAAGTTCTTTTCAAGTCTTGGTACATCTTAGTAGCTCCAGGGTGGATTGTGTACCTTGATCTATGAGCTTCTTCAAGAATCTTCTTCTTCAATTCGGGACAGTCGGGCACACATGTCCGTGCATGAAATAGTAATCTGCCATCAGGTGCCAGCTTGAAATCTAGTCTCTCGTCCAGCTTGCTCTTTATCTCCACTAGCGAGGGATCCTCTTCTTGTAACTTCTTGATTTCAGGTAGTAAATCTGGATGTAGGCTCATATGAGATAGAATAATACACATGCTCTTCTCATCTGTGCTGATATCAAGCTCAGAGAATTTCTCCAGCAGTTTCCATTCTTGTATCATGCAGTTGGCCAATATTATTCTCGGCTTTCGACTAAGGGCATCAGCTACGGAATTACCCTTACCAGGATGGTACTGTATAGTAAAGTCGAAATCCTTGAGATACTCGAGCCAACGCCTTTGCCACATGTTTAGCTCCTTTTGGGAGAATAAGTACTTGAGGCTTTTATGATCGGAGTACACAGTGAATTGTTCTCCGTAGAGATAGTGCCTCCAGATCTTTAAAGCGAATACTACTGCGGCCAGTTCTAAGTCGTGAACTGGGTAGTTCTCTTCATGTTTCTTCAATTGTCGGGAAGAGTACGCAATGACTCTCCCATTCTGCATCAATACACATCCGAGGCCAATACCAGAAGCATCAGTATATACCTCATATTTTTCTCCTTCCATTGGTAATGATAAGACTGGAGCAGTGGTCAAGAGATCCTTCAAAGTTTGGAAACTCTTTTCACAGTCTTCCTTCCACTCATAAGGTACTTCCTTGCGGGTTAACCTGGTCAGGGGAACAGCAATTTTAGAGAAGTCCTTTATAAAACGCCGATAGTAACCAGCTAGACCCAAGAAGCTCCGAATCTCAGTTACATTTGTGGGTCGTTCCCAGTTCATCACGGCTTCGACCTTTGATGGGTCAACAGCAATTCCATTCTTCGAAATGATATGGCCTAAGAAGGATACTTCCTCGAGCCAGAACTCGCATTTGCTAAATTTGGCATATAGCTTGTTTTCCCTTAATATCTGTAATGCCTTCTTGAGGTGTTCTTCATGATCCTCTTCAGTCTTTGAATAGATCAGAATATCATCAATAAAGACCACAATAAATTGGTCTAAATAGGGCCTGAATATGCTGTTCATTAACTGCATAAAAGCTGCGGGGGCATTTGTTAGTCCGAAAAGCATAACAGTAAATTCGTAATGCCCATACCTGCTTCGGAATGCAGTTTTATGAATATCTTCTTCTTTGATCTTCAATTAGTGGTAACCAGAACGAAGATCAATCTTGGAGAAATATAAAGCTTCAGATAGTTGATCGAACAGCTCATCAATCCTTGGCAGTGGATACTTGTTCTTGATTGTAAGGTGATTTAGCTGCCGATAATCTATGCATAATCTCATCGATCCGTCCTTCTTTTTGACGAATAGCACGGGTGCTCCCCATGGGGAAGTACTCGGCCTGATGAAACCCTTTTTCAATAATTCCATTAGCTGCTCTTTTAGTTCCTTCAGCTCAGCAGGGGACATTCTGTATGGTGCCCTGGAAATAGGACCAGCACCAGGGACAAGGTCGATTGTGAACGACACTTCCCTTTCCGGGGGTAAGCCGGTTAAATCTTCTGGAAAAACATCGGGAAAATCCCAAATTACACGGATGTCTTCAAGTTTAACCTTCTCAACTTCCGTGGCAGTCACGAATGCTATGAAAGCCATGCATCCCTTATTCATAAGTTTACTAGCTCGAAGTGCTGATATAAGAAGTGATTTACTCCGAGGGCTATTGTAAACTAGATCTGGGAAATCTACGAAAGTTACCTTGCCATGCCGACAATCTACAGTTGCTTGGTATGTGGATAGCCAGTCGGCACCTAGTATAACATCATAACCCTTCATATCTAGGCATATCAGGTCAGCAGGTAAATTGCTTCCCTTAATCATCACTTCACAATTTGGATAGTGGTAAGTGACATCAGACTCATTCCCAAGGGGTGTAAATATGACCAAATCTAACAGTTCATGTTTCTTAGAAAATGAAGCAGCAAAGTTCTTGGAAACGAATGAATGAGTTGCTCCGGTATCAAATAAAACTTGAGCAGTTTTTGAACAAATAGTGAGAGTACCTTCCATAATTCCGCCTTCAGTGGGTTCCGTCTCTCGGAGAGCTTGTAGACGGCCTTGTTTCTTTATCGGACGCTTCTCATCTTTGATGTCCTGCTCCTTCATCAGTGGGCAGTCTGGAATTCGATGCTCTCGGCTCCCACATCGAAGACAAGCTCCTAACTTTCTCCAGCATTCCTCGGTCCTATGACCAGCTTTATCACAATATTTGCAAATCTCCTTTGATGGTGTGGTGGTGGAGAATGGCCGATCATTCTTCTGGAATTTCATCACCTTAGAGGGCTCCCCTCCCATGAAGAATCGCTTCTTGTTGAAGGATTGTTTGAATTTTCCCGGGCTTGTGACGGGTTCCTTCTTGTCTCTTCCTCGGATTCTCTCAGATAATTCGGTGGCGTCTTCCAGCAGTTGAGCATGCCGAACCATCTCCGAATAGACTTGGATGTCCATCGGGGCCAGTTGTGTGATATAATGGGGATGAAGCCCGTTAAGGAATCTTCTCACCTTCATCTTTTCTGTACACACCAAGTGAGGTGCATACCTGGATAATCTAGAAAATTGGGCCTCATACTCGGCCACTTTCAAGCCCCGTTGTTTTAGAACGGTGAATTCTGTGGCTTTCTTTTCCTGGATATGATCGGAGAAGTACTTGTTGTTGAAATGCTCCGTGAATTCATCCCATGTGACATGGTATTCTGGTAGTGTTGCTTCTATGGATTCCCACCAGCATCGAGCGTCCCGCTCCAGTTGGAATACGGCCAGTAAAACCTTCTCGTCATCCGCGCATTGCATCACACGGAAGATTCGTTCCATCTCTTTTAACCAATTCTCGGCGTCCTCGGGGTCGGACGAACCCGTGAATCTTGGTGGGTTCATGTTACGGAAACTCCTGTGGAGGTCACCTGCTCCACAGTTAGCTCCGCCTTGGGCCACTTGCTGTAGTGCCTGTGTAAGGCCCTGCACGGTGCGCTGCATCTCGCGCCATTGTGCTCTTTCAGCAGCCATGATCCTACAAAAGTGTTTAAGTAAGATAAGGGTCGGTTTTACTTATAAGGATAAAGTCACTAGAAATCTTAACCCATGGCTCTATCCATCTCACCGGGTAAGGTATATCTATCCTTGAACTTGGGTTTTACCTATCCTTGGACTCAAGTTTTTTTTTTACTTAGATTTCAATTTCTAACCATTTATTTTTTCTAGTTCCCTAGGTTTGAAAACCTAGGCTCTGATACCATGAAGACTGTCACGCCCCGAGCGTGGAAGATTACCCGGAGGCGTGACGCGTCTATATAGATCGTGTCAATCATGTAAATATCAGAGTGCGCAATTGACTAGGATTTAACTCGAAGTTAATACAATTAGGATGAGCTGACAATTGATACAACTAACCCAATGACAATTACATACATATCCAAGTCCAACTACTAGGCTTCAAGCCCTTATTACAATTATTGGACTAACACAGCTGACGTCTGACATAACTTGATATGACTGACATAAATGAAATTACAATAACACCATTTACACAAGTACAATTTACAAGATAACAAGATAACTCTATTTTTACACTCATCACTCCGACTCATTCCCTTCCGAGTTCTGGCTGATATCTGAATTTCCTGGAAAGGTTAGAAAACAACTAGATGAGCGAATCGCTCAGTAGGATTTACATCTCAAATTTTAACATGCTTTAAGTGAATTACACATTCATTTAATGTACGTAACGTATGCATACAGACAGATAGATATCAAAGAATTGTAAAATCGACGGAAGTAGAAAGTGAGAGTATATAGATTTCACAATTTTAAGCAGCAGTGGCAAGTGATAGTAAATGATGTCAAGTCAGTGATAACTGAATAGCAACATGTTATTCAAGCTAGTAACTGAGTAGAAACATGTTATTCAAGCTAGTAATAGTAAGCAAAGTAGTTTCAAGTGTATAACTGGAATTGGCTATTTATAATGCATTCAAGTAAGCACTTTTACCCTTTTGCGGGTCTCAAGTCAATCAATCAAGTAATATCATGAGAATGAGTGGAATGTCTAAAGTCTAGCAAGCAAGTACTTCGGTGCAATGCCAAACACCGTGGTCAATAAACTCCCATGGGCGCAAGTACCTTCGGGTGCTCCTCCCAGGACCAGACCGGGCCCTATATGCACAGCATTTATCATGTATGTTGACATCCACTCTCATTTATAGCCAATGTGAAATTTCAAGATTTGACCAGTATGATATATAAGGTGGAATTATGGAATGGAATCCAAGGGCGCATTGATGTGTAGGGATGAACTAGGAGTGGAAACTAGTAACGTTTGATACACGGAAAAACTAGATAAGAGAGGTGCCTTATGGGCCACCTGACAATTTTAGAAATGACATCCTTACTGTGGGATGCCATTCCTGAGAATTATACAGGGTTCAGAGGACCCTGTCAGGAGTTAAAAATCACCTCTCCGGCTGCCATCTATCAGTGGAGATGGCAAAAGTGAAAGCCTAATGATCATGTTAACGTAATGAGCTAGCTGGGTCGACTCAATAGTTCATTGCGTCAACTCATCAGCTCATCGCGTCAACTCATCAGTTCACCGCGTCAACTCATCAGTTCACCGCGTCAACTCATCAGTTCACCGCGTCAACGCGATGAACTGGCAGGGTCGACTCATCAGTTCATTTTCACAGGCAGGGTCAACTCATCAGTTCATTTTCATTGGCAGGGTCGACTCATTAGTTCAAATCTGTTGGCAGGGTCGACTCATCAGTTCATTTTCATAGGCAGGGTCGACTCACCAGTTCATTTTCACAGGCAGGGTCGACTCATCAGTTTTGTTCCCTAGTTTTCATGCCCTTCCAATCCTCCTTTCACTCTAAGTTCTTCACAAAAGTTCTTCCCCTCTTGTAGATACAGATTTTCTTATTTTTCCATATCCTCCAATTCTTCTTAGTTTTTAAGTTATAATTAATTTTCTACGGTTCTGATTTTTTACTCAGTAACTGTTCACCTACGCCTATAGATCTCGTTTTTTCACATTTTTCACCTTCTTCCTCTCATTTTCTCTCTCTGCACTCTTCATGAAACTTCTTCCTAACCTTCCAATCTACGACTTTCTCTTCTTGCACACATTCTCATTCTCTCTAGATTTTTCATTATTCTCCTTCTTATAACCCTATATTTTCAATATCATTTCATTGTGCTTTCAACTGGGTCCTTTTCCACTTGGCCTCTTTCAACTTGGTCTTTTTCCACATTTTTCATCCTCTTGACTACAATTTCTTCTTTCACTATTTTTAGGCTTTAGTTTCTCTTATATAACATTTTTAACATGGTGGTTTTAGTTTCACATAAATTGACAAATGACAGGCCCTTTACTAAAGCATGAACTATATCAAATATAGATATTAGCTAATACATATTAATCGTCCTAGATTTAAGCTAACAGATGTTAATTATTCTAGGTATGAGACTAATACTTACTAATACTTGTTAATACTTGCTAATACTTGCTAATTATTTTAGATATAAAGCTAATACATGCTAATCATTTCAAGTATGAAGCTAATGCATGCTAATCATCCTAGATTTAAGCCAACACATGTTAATCATTCTAGATATGAGACTAATACTTGTTAATACTTGCTAATTATTCTGGGTATAAAGTTAATACGTGCTAATTATCTTAGGTGTGAAGCTAAGGCATACTAATCATCCTAGACTTAAGTCAACACATGCTTTAAAAACACTAAAATCGCATGGAAATGAGCCTAATACTAAAGGCCTAGACTAATCATCCTAGATTAGCTACTAATTTAGTTAAAAGTTGAGAACACCTACCTCTGTGAAGTTCGTAGCAGTAGAACCCCTCTAGCAAAGTTTTGCCCCAACCTCAGCTAGCCTAGAATGGGAATGGGGGTAGCAAAAGGGGATGTTATAGGGTCTAGTATGAACGGATAGGGGAGAAGATCTGAAATAATGAGTCTTTACAGCTTGTACAGGCTGGAGAGATAAGAGATAGGCTGGAGAGATAAGAGACAATTGTTTGGACATCTAACCCATGGCCCAATTCGTAAGTGCAAGATTAGCTTATATCATATAATTATTTGGCAAAAAGGGTAGATACATGGTGGATGCTAAGATTTGAACCCTGGTCATTGGATTAGAAGGCAAGCTACTTAACCAACTACACTAGGAAGCCACTTGTTAAGTGAATAACCTTTATATATGATAACTTCATGTTCCTACTTCTTACATAAACTACCTAAATAGTTTATCTAATATTAATTTATTTTATTTTTTTATTTGAAAAATATTGATAATAATAAATTTTTTTTATACGGGGTGCTACAGGGAGCCTCCTCACCGGCGTGTTCATCGTCGCCGAGGTCCACGACGTCAGGGGCGGTGACCCTCTGCCGCTTGTGTGCATCGCCCACCATGGGTTCAGAAGAGAGATAGAGGGAGAGAGAGATGGAAGAGACGGAGATGGGGGAGGCTCGGTTAGGGTTTGAGAAAGAAAGGAAAGAAAGGAGATGAAGGAAGGAGAAGAAGGAGGGAAAAGGGGTTTAATGGTCGAAAAGAATTGACGCCCTGAGGGAGGTCATCGTTATATTAATTGACAGTCTGAGGTGAGGAGTGGTTTCATGATTTGACGACCCGAGACTAGGCGTCATTTATGTTTGCATGGGAACTTGTAACCGTCGTCAGGTGCATTAATGGGAAATTGATTGATGTGATCGATCGTCATGATTACTGTTTGGAATTGACGACTTAGTGAGCAGGCGTCAGTTTGTTAAGGCACGACATGTGTGAAGGCGTTATTTCTATGAAATTGAGGAATTATTTTGAAAATATTTTAAGGAATTTAAAGTGATTAACTTCTTGCCTTGAGGCGTAAATCAATAGACGCCTGTTTGAATAAGCGTCAATTATGGTTTTATCTTTGATGGGGACATCACCTCCCATTGCATCCGGCATGGTCTAGTCATTTAATTTTGAGTCCTATGTAATTTTTATTTGAGTCATTTGATGTATTTTCCCTTTTAATTGAGTCATGTTCCTAGGTCTTGTGTTTATTTCCCTAAGTTTGAGTGTCATTAGGTTGTCTAGTTAGCTATTGGGCCCAATTCATTGGGCTTGGCCCAAGGGCTCCCCCTACCCCCTCGGTTATTTGTCATTGAGTCAATCGTCAGGGACTTTTGTAGAAATGTGGGTTTCCTATATATAGGACCCCCTTCCCTCCCATTTCAACTTAATGAATCAATAAATGAAAAAACTTGCCATTTTGAGAGTTTACACTTCTTATCTAGTGGAGAGATTCCATTTTTTGGGTGAGAAACCCTAGGGGAGAGATTCCCCACCCTTCCCTCTCTTAATCTCTCTTTTTCACTCCACTTTCTCTCTCCTCGACACCCAAATTCGAATTTTCTTTTCTCTCCTCCCTTCCCAACCACCTCCACCCCCCACCTACCCCATTTAAGCCTCTTCCCATTCCCCACAACCCTCATCAATACTCCACCCATTCCCAAGACCCCCTCCACCAATCCTCTCCTCACCATCCAACCCCCAACTACCCCTCCCACTTTCCCAAGCACCCTTCCCACTATCCCAAGCACCCCTTACCTTCCCCAACACAACCCCCCCATTCCCAAGACAAAAAATTAACCCCACCCTTAAACCTATTTTCGAATATCCTTTCCCTCTCTCCATTCCAACCAAATTCGCAGCCCCCACTACCACCATCACTTGGACCCTCTTCCAGACCTTATTCTCCACCTCCCACACCTTAGAACACCCCCTCCAAGACCCCCTTACAACCAGGGGTCACTCCCACACTCATCTACCCCCTTCCCCTTCTTCTTTCTTGGTCATTGGAAGCTACTTCGAAGTTACAGTTTGCTGTTCAGAGGTTACAAATGAACCAGCAACTTGCAGCAGCCACCACGACTTCCTCCGGACGAGTTTGAAGACCCAAGAGCCATCATCGGAAGCTTCTACCAGTCTCCTTCATAACAGAAGTGGTTTCATCTTCTTCCGATCTCCGAGCCGTCCAGGAGGTCCATTCTTCCACAACTGCGCAGAGCTGCCCAGGCTGAGTACCAGAACCGGATTAGAAGCTCTACCACGACGAACCTCAGAGGAATCAGCCCAAGAGCTCTTCTGAAAAGTTCTTCTTCCTCCTTTCTACTTTCAGAATCACGAAGCGGAGTTCCATTCGGCATCCTGTGGCAGGAGTTATCCTTTTTCTCCCTCAGTTACGCGGCCCTGCTGCCCACAGTCTGCTTCGACCAGTAGCCATTGTTCTGCATCCCCTGATCTTCTCCAACATCGGTTGGATTCCCCGTCAGTTTTTCTGCGAAGAAGACTCATCCAAGATTCCAACGACTCTGACGGTGCTCGATTCCGAGTTTGGGAGCTATCGGGGCATCCTCTGCAACCAGCGGTTGGAAACCAGGGGCTAGCTCTGTAGAGATTCTGATCTGGAGAGAATGCTTCACCACGACAAACCCCTGAGGAGTCAGGCCATGAGCTCTTCTACAAAGTTCTTTCCCTTCCTGTCTATTTTCAGAATCAAGAAGTGGAACTCCGTTCTGCATCCGGCAGCAGAAGTTACGAATTTTCTTCCTCAGGCGTGCGACTCTGCTTCCCACAGTCTGCACCGACCCCCACTCACTATTCTAGGTCACCTGATCTTCTCCGACATCTTTCGGCTTCCCCGTCAGTTCTGTTGCAAAGAAGACTCGTCCACGGTTCCAGCGGCTCTAGTGGCACCTGATTCGGAGTTCGGGAGCGGCCGAGGCAACCTCTTCTTCCTGCTGTTAGTAACCAGTTGTTGTCAGTCGGAGAATCAGCGTCCCTGTTCGAGCTCCTGCCCAAGCCAGCAGAGACCCCAGAAGAATTCGGAAAAATTCAGAGGCACTCTAGTTATATTAACAAAGATTTTCCCACTGGTCTCGCCCTCGGAAAAATTCTGTTCACGTTCTGCAGCCACAGTACCGACTGTCTATCCACAATTGCCGAGAGAAGGCAGATTCAGCATATTCACTTCATCATCGTTTTAGCCCTAGTTTTCCCCACCCCGCTTGGCCGGCTGAAGGCCCCTCCCTGCGTGGAGGTAGTTTTGATTGTAACTATCATCTTCCCTTCCCCACGATCCCCCCCTTGCATGGGGTGTAGTGTTGTAATAGCTTAAACAGGTCAAGCTACCCCGGCGCGGCGTGTGGGGAACCCACGCTTCCCCGCTCGCCCTCGTCTCCGAGCGGGACCGGTTTCTTCAAACCGGTCGAGTAAGTGCTCCAAACTTTGCTCTAATTTGTGCTTGTTCTTTCAATATTAGTTCATAAACTCCCCTGGCCGTGAATGAGAGCCCGATCCTTAAGCTCTTGTGCTATAAGTGATCACCGTGGGAAAAGAGAGAAACCGGTGCCTTTGGCACTTGGTCGGCCCCATTGTCTTGGGCTTCCACATCCATTGGGAATCAAGTCTTGACCTTGCTGGCCCTCTACCAGTAAGGGCCCAACCCCTCAACCTCACCTTGGCATTGCCAAGTTACCCTGGGCTTGGGTGAGTGACGAGAGAGCGGCGGCCCAAATTGGCCCATTTAGATTGCGAATGTGCTTGCTTGCTTAAGTCCAAGGTCGTGTCACATCAATCTTTTTTTTAGATAATTGATTAAATGAAATGGACGACATGTGCTAAGGCGCGGGTTGAGGAATTGACGCCATTAGGGGAGGCGCGTCTCAGAACGGAGAGCCCGAGGCTTTGTTTTATCAGACAGAATCATTGAATTGGAAGATAAGATCATATAACATATTATTTTGGCTCAATTAAAGGAAAAATCCTTATATTTCATTAGATGAAAATCATTGTTACATTCACTGAGCCGCCGTGGGCCTTATTTTCCTAAGTGCTATTACATAAGATTTGCATTTGTTCTCTTCTTCTTCAACATATGTTTTGGACCTATGGAGAAGTCCAACCTTCAATTGAGCCATGGTTGTTTTGACTTCTTCTTGATCTTCACTAGAGCCTAGTTCCCTCCTCTTAAGTGGTGGAAGATGAGAAGGTTCTTCAAAAGTGTGCCTTGGTAATCCAAGCTGTGGGAGGCACCTATGAGCATTGTAGAGGACGAAGTCGTTCCCGCCGATCAATCGAAGCTCTATACCGGAGGAGACTCTTGAGCGAAGCTCTTGGGTCTTGAGAAACCCCGGTGTGCAAGTGAAGCCGCTCTTGGGCATTGTCTTGAAGTAGTTCCTCCATTCACTTCTTTTCTTGAGCTTTGGTACCCGATTAGTCACTCTCTCACATAGGCCTAGAGAATCCGTCATACATCGAAGATGGCTTTTTGAGAAGATTTTTGAGGCCAATTGAGTTTCTTGGCATGGGTCAAATTTTAGGTGGAAGTCCACCCAACAAGAAAGGAGTAGCATTGACCCATAGAGAGGTCGCCCCAAGGAAGCCGATGTGAGGCCCTTATATAGGTTGGCTAGTACCACCGGTCCTATTCTTTTGCCTTCCCATATGCTAGCTATGGTGCTTAAGTGGCATTCTTCTAAGTGGTCTTCTATTGAAGGGAAGAGGAGAGCTCCAACCATGCATAATGTAAAGCCTTTCATTACTCTCTCCAACAAGTCTTCTTCCTCTTAGGCTTTGTCCATGTTCTTGTATACCCATGAAGCTAATTTGAAAAGATTGATTCCTTTGTGGGCTTTGATTTGATTCACTAGATTTGGGTTTGGTATGCGGCTAGTAAGCATGTCATGTGCATTTATTGGTTTGATCATGCTAGCCATCCTTGATTCTTCTCATTGCTTCATCTTTCTTAATCCAAGGAGCATCTCTACTTCCTCTAAGAAAATGGTGGCTTCAAAAGTGGGAAAGAGGAAGGTATGAGTGTTTGGATGCCATAATTCTATTAATGCTCCTATGGAGGCCCAATCTAGGTGGATATCATCATAGTGGGTAGCATGGGTTATAAGGCCAAGAAGGTGCCATCTACTAAGAAAAGACCTCATGTCTAAAGAGAGTTTAGAGATGAGTAAGGGGAGCCACTTAATTTTTAAGAACCTCCTTGGTCCTGGTACATTTGGGTAGTCTTGAAAAACATAAAAGGAAGAGAAGAAGAGAAGAGAATGCAATCAGAGTTTTTGAAAAGAGAAGAGGAAGAATGAAATAGAAGCTTTAAATTAAAAATAAACTTACTTGGCCTTTGTCTATCCTCCCGCTAACATGGCTTGCAACTTCAGAGATCCTAGGAAAGCTCATCCTAGACTTCTTTGAAGGTCCCTGCATCAGCATCCTATCCATCTTATTCTTCTTTCGGTTGATGGAGAGGTCCCTCTGGTCTCTGTTTTGGTTTGCTGTTGAAGGCTTGATTGCTGCAGCGTTAAGTTGTTCTGATGATCTCGATTTAGCAGAAGACTCATCACCTTTTATAATGATTCGGAGCTTTGGCTAGCCGTTTAGAACATCACAGTTTGAGTTCGAGTTCGAATCAGTCGATGGAGGTTTGGTTCCGAGCAGGGAACGGAGCGCCAGTAAGATAGTTAATTGACGACATATAGCTTGGCGTCATTTTTTTTATTGACGACATTCTCAGTGTCGTCATTTATCCAGCGCCTCTCATGCGGGTGTCAGTTTCAGTCCGATTCCAAGTCTAATGGTGATCTTAATTAACGCCCCAATGATTGTCGTCATTTATTATTTTGATGCCTCCGCATAGGGTCGTCATTTCCTGAGCTTACACTTTTGAATTGCTTTACAGCATGATGATTGTTAATGAACTTAAGTGCTATTATATCTTGATGAAGTTTATTATGTCACGCACTTATGATCATACTTTGAGCTTATTGAGCTTATGATCTTTATTAAGCTGATGATTCTTTACTGAGCTAATAATTTTTAAGCATAGAAAAGCGCAGGTTATGCAGGTCTTGAAACGATTGAATTTCTTCCGCTGGTAATACCATTCCATCCTTGTATCTCTCATGTACGCATTGTTACTATATGATATCTACGCTATTATAGTATATCAAGGACCTTGTGGTTCTGATGAACCTAGAATTTGAGTTCCCCTCCATCAAAAACAGTGATAATTCCAGGCGAGTCTTGATCACACGGATAGGCCGTTGGGTCATCTAAGGTTTGGGACAACGGTTCCACTTTCTGAGTTGATGCGTGGATAAACGGACTTCGACTTAGTGTCAGCTTAGAGATCTATATTCCTGATCAAATCTAGATGGTTTAGCAATATTATCCTTGATTATCTTCTATTTTAGTTTGTTTTAATTTTTTCTTTTAGCCTAGCATGCATCATGTAAGACTTTGAGCTCTAATGATGAAAATCCTCATATTACGCCAATAATGAAGGCCACCCGCTCTTAATGGAGTTGACATAAGATATTCCATTCCAAATCAAGTATTTTATTCTCCTTGAAGTCGCTCAGGCTGGTTCCTTGAAAAGCATTCATTTGCTGGGTCTTTATCTCAATTCATTTTATTTTCTACAAATCCACATTGGTTGTAGCACGTCCACATTGGCTGGTAACCGCTCTCCAATGGTGTCTTTCCTTCCGTGCCCTCACGCACATTTTGTTCTTTAAGATTAGTCCCTTCATCCAGATAATCATTACTTTCTTGTAATCATCCAAAGTTGTTTCATTTAGAATTCTGGAAAGATTTTTAACGCTTAGTGTCGGAGATGTGTCACATCACACCTTGGCATCTACTTATCAGTTCGTTCTCACTTCATTCCGCTCGTTACACTTTCGCTTCATTTCATTTCACTCTCTTGTAAAGCAGACGCCAAGGCGGGGCAGCTGTAGACACTCCAAAATCGATGCTATGTTGAGTAAATCTCATGTCACCATGTGACGCCCCAAAGTGGACTTCAATATTGGCTTAATATGAAGTTTTTCTAATTTCTCCATATTTAATTGTGATTTCTTGACTTTTTGCTTTAAAAATTAAAATTAACGCCTGTGGGGAGGGCATCATTTAATTGACGACCTAGTAAGGGGCGTTTTTCTTAAATAAACGACTGTTTAAATGGTCGTCAATTCCTGAATTTTATAAATTCTAACAAAAATAAAACTCAAGGTAATTGACGTTCTAAGGAGGGGCGTTGATTATTTAACGCCCGTTCATACAGGCGTCATTTGACAATTTTAAATAAGGAAAGTCTTTTATTTCTATAATTAAATTCAGGAATTGACGACTGTGTGAATGTCGTCATTTCAATTGACGCCCTTAGCTAGGTCGTCATTTTCACTTCCGTCTCCCTTTCGCTTGCTTCTTTCTAGTAGTAATCATTTTCCCATTTTGCACCTTGTGTTCGATTGGGAAGAGGGTTCCTTATTGAGGATTCATTGCCTTGTTTTAATCCCATTAATGCAAGGATTTTTGGCCCTATAAATACCCCCTTGAATCCCTCACGCGCGAGAGAGAACGCAAAAGAAGAGTGTAGTAGAGGATCTCGCAGAATAGAGCTAACAACTACACACAGAGAGAGCTAACAGAGAGGAGCGTTTCGTTGTTTGCAGGTTATTTTCTCCCAAGCTCTTCCTCCGGCATACTTCTTCCACGGATGTTCCTCTTCCACGGCGGTGGAGATTTCTCCTTCCGACGTGCTTCCTTCCTCCCGTAGCAGTTGAAGCTCTTGTCCTCCTCCCTTTACTGCTGCCATACAGTAGAAGGGCGACCCCTCTCTCTTATTCATTTTATTTTGTTGTTATCATATCATTACATATCATTCTCTAGCTGCTTTGCTAGAGAGGACCATATTACACTAGTTTACGTTGCATTAGCATACTCATCCATAATCCCATCCCTTGTTACTCCTCTTAGGGGTTTTAAAACCAAAACATACAAGGTGTGTGTCCATGCTTAATTTGATTGATTTCTATGCTTCTAGAGCATTGATACTACACATCTTTGGCTAATCCATATCTTTATTTTGTGTGTTTATGCAAGGGTAATCAAACTATAAACCCCCTTCGTCGGCCGGCCGATAGAAGGAGGAAGGAAGAACCCCCAATCTCACCCGCTCAAAACAAGGTACATGCGATCACTCCTTTGATATTTTGAGGTAACCCCTCTGGTGATCACTCTCCTTATTAGCACCACGTGCATGCTTAATTCTTTTATGTCTATATTTTCTTAGTGAATTTTTAATTAGAATCTACAAATCTCACCTCTTGAGAATTTCTTTTCAATAAGAAATTTACTAAGCCTGTCATACCAAGCTCTAGGAGCTTGTTTCAAATCATAGAGAGCTTTGTTTAACTTATAAACATGACTAGGGAAATGTAAACATTCAACCAGGAGGTTGTCTTACAAAGACATCCTCTTTTATTTCCCCATTTAAGAAAGCAGATTTCACATCCATCTGCTGGAGAGTTATTCCTAGTGAACATGCATAAGCAAGTAAAATCCTAATTGCCTCTAACCTAGTTACAGGGGCAAAAGACTCTTCGAAGTCAATTCCAAATTCTTGATTGTGCCCCTGAGCTATAAGTCTTGCTTTATTCTTAACCACATTTCCTTGCTCATCAGTTTTATTTCTAAAAACCCATTTAGTCCCAATGACAGTCCCATGATCAGGAGGTGGGACTAGGTGCCACACCGTGTTCCTGTAAAACTGATTCAGCTCCTCGTGTATGGCATTGATCCAATGCACATCATTTAGGGCACTATCCATGGTCTTGGGTTCAACATGAGAAACTAATGCAAAGGCATTCAATTCATTTAGAGCTCGAAAGTAACCTCTAGTCCTAGGGGGTTCATGCAAGTTACCAATTACATTATCTACATGATGGTCTCTAAGAAATCTTACATTGACAACTTGGTTACCTTGACCTTCATTTATCTCTCCCTGAACAGTAGGCTCCTCTACATTATTTTCTTCAGGTTCATCTTCCTGATCTGATTGGTCTATAGATTGTCCTCCCTTCAGAATTTCTCCATCATCTTCTTTCCTGCACGGACCACTTTCAGATTTAGTCAGGGTTTCATCGAAGACTATATGTGGAGACTCTTCAATAGTTTTGGAATTCAAATTGTACACCCGATATGCTCTGGTGGTTTCAGAATATCCTTAGAAAATTCATGGATCACTTTTAGGTTCAAACTTATCAAGGTCTCTTTTATCATTGACATGAATAAAACACTTACAGCCAAAGACCTTAAGGGGGAGTTAAGGGGGAGTTAAGTTGAGTTTGATCTGAGCACAACCTTTTCTACTATCTCCTTAGTCTCAGAAGTCCAAACAGGGAGAAAACAAGGATGACAGAAGACATTAGTATTGTGAACAAGTGGGAACAACAATCATGCCAAAAGGAGGTCTGGATAGAAAGTTATAGCACCGGAGATTTGGCAAAAAATGCAGAAAATGCAGAAAATACAGAACAGTGCACAAATCGGACCCAAAGAATGAAGAATAACTTGTAGAATAAGACACCAAAAAGAGAAAGAAAGGATGCTATGAAAAGATGAGAATATTGTGGTCAAACTAGGGCAAAAAGAAGGGTTTAAAACAGGGAAGACAATAGTAAAAAATGGGGTGAAAAATACAAGAAAATAAAGGGTGCAGAATAGGGCAAAAAAATGACTTTTAAGTATGAAAGCTGTGTGAAAGTGTAAAATGATGGACAAAAATAAGCATGAAGAGGACGAGATAATGAGCCCAGAATGGGGGAAAACAAAGAGTATACTTCTCTTAAAAGCCTAGAGTTGAAAAGAATGATCAGAGGTACACCATGGCCTCACCCCAGTGACGCGAACGTGCCCCCTTTGCAAGAAATCTGGGTTTCAGATTGGTAGAATAGAATGGTGAAACCTGAAAAGTTGGGGCTTGGCAATAAGGAAAAGAATGAAGAAAAGGATGCCCAAATATAATCAATACGAAGCTAATACTCCCCTCTTCAACATAGGGTTGAAGGAAGATGAAGAGGATGCAGCATAACTTGTTGAGTAGTGGATAGCGGATCTAGAGGTGAGGGGTGAATAGATATGTCCCTCTTTTCGTAGAACACCCCTCTTTAAAGCAAGATAAAGAGAATCGCAGCAGAATATAACTAGCTTAGCGAAGGACACAATGATTGGCTTAGCAGGATGAATAACTAATATAGATATTGAACCTAAGCATGCATCTAGCACAAAGTAATCACACAATCAAACCACAACACACGAGATTTTAAGGTGGTTCGGATTGAATCCCCAGTCCTACGTCCACCCCTCACCAAACCCGGTGAGGCTCCACTAGTGCAGCGCACCAAACCGCAGATCGGAAAAAACTCCGATTGGCTTCCTACTAACCACCGGTAGGGACGTCAACACCGCAGATCGGAGAACTTCCGATTGCCTTCCTACTAACAACCGGTAGGGACGATCTTCAGTTTCAATGGTTTGAACAAAATGGAAAGAGAACAAGATGAAAATGCTCAAATAGGATATAGAGATATGCTAAAATGAAATAGATCTTGTCTGAGATTGTTGGAGCTTGAATCTGATGCTTCAATGGTATCTTCTTCCTTGTGAGATAATCTTCATTGAACCCCTTTGAGTTGATGGAGAGAGTTATGGATGTAGCTTTGATCTTCCTTTTGATCCCCTTGAGTTGATGAAGAGGTTTAAGGATGCAGATTTAATCTCTCTTGAGAGCTTACTTGCTTCTACACTTGCTTGGAGATTGATGGCTTCAGATCAAGGCTTGAATCCCTTGGAATGAATGAAGAACTCTGCACGAAGTACTGTTCACGGCTATAGTACCTTCTTCCTTGAACAGCCTCCACAAGCCTCCCTTGATCTCCTTTGATACAAATGATCAACTTGGGTTTCTAACCCTCTTGCATGAGTTTTATATCTCTTTGGATGGTCAATAGACACCCCCCAGACCAGATCCACAATCCATGGGAGATTGGGTGACTTTAGGATTAAACAATTACAAGAAAGTGGGCTAGCCTCGAGGTGGAAAACAAAGTCAAACATTGCTGCATCGGGGCTGGCGGTCGACCGGTAGAAGCTGGCGGTCGACCGGAATTTTACAGGTTTTGGACATTTGGTTGTTGGGAAAATCGGTTGACCGCCCCTTACTGGGCGGTCGACCGCTAGCTGCCGGTCGACCGGTCCTAGACCGGCGGTCGACCGCTGGCTGGGGAAATCCCAGGTTTCTCCTCTTCAGTCCCTTAATCCCTTTAGCATCCCATTCACGTCTGTGGCATCAAACTTGGCAGAATCTTGAGGATTTCTACTGAGTCTTTGACCTTGTGTTCTCTTGGCTATGCTTCATTGTGCATCGACCTTGGCCATGTGACTTGTCTATGCTTCATTGTGCATCAACTCTTTTGTACCAAGTGTTGACTCTTCTTGAAGGGATTTTCATCCTTGCTTGGGCGTGATCATTAGGCTTTCACTTTTGCCATCTCCACTCCATTCCTTGGCATATCTGTCATGAAAGAACATCAAGTATTTCAGTCAAATGAGAGTGAAAAACATCAATGACTTATAGTGTTTAGCCATTATCAAAACCATGAATATCAAATGACCACAGGGGCACAACATTCTCCCCCTTTTTGATGATGGCAACACTGTGAGTCATTATGTGGCAGTAATATCCAAGATGGCAAATTTTATAACATATGCGGCTCAAGATCCATGATGATGAAAACATGTGCAGCTCAAGATCCATGATGATGAAAGTATGTGAATGCGGAATGTGGACAAATGTGTGCATGAATATATGCATGAAATGAACATGATGAGTATGAATTCTCTCTCTCCCATTAGCAACGACAAAAATTATTCTCCCCCATCTCACACATTATTCTCCCACATCACTCACAAAAAAAAATTCTCCCCCTGGGACAACTCACAAAAGCAACTCACAAAAAGGATTTTATGGAGTTTCTTCTTCTCCCCCTTTGACAATAGCAAAAAGGAGGGATATGGTAGAGATGGTGACAAATGTCTGAAAGACCAGAGCTGAATAGTAGTTGAGAGCAAGCCATTATATGCAAATCGAAAACATGCCATGAGCAATATACATGGTTCAAAGCTAATGAAATCCGAGATCAACAATAGAGTTCGAAAAGCATCTACATCCATGTTTTAATAGAAATGAACTAGAAGTGCATATCATGGTAGTGTTTAACCTTCCCTTGTCTTATACATCCATATTCAATAACTACAAAGGGAATAGCACAAACTAGTATTGAGTTTAAACAAGTATGACTAAAGCATGGAATTTAATAATTTTAGCACTATTTTTTCTATGATCTTTTGCATTTGAAGGCACAAGACTCATATTTTATGAGTAATCGAGTCTAGTGCATGCCTCATATCCGTAAGAATACACGTTGTTTAGACGCCAGTATTCCTAGGTATTTGGTAAGACTAACTATTATGCTTCAGATTGAACAGAGATAGCTTTGTCACCTCATGACATATCTGACCACATTTCTTTGATGAGGAGATATATTTCTCAGCAGCTGTTCCATTGCTCTGCCTAGAGTCCAATATAATCAAGACAGAGATAACAGGGGCACATCATGATATATCATTTATCACTTGGTTTGATGACGTGACATATTTCTCCATGCAACAATATCATTGCTCTGTCAAATTGACTTATAGGAATTCCAGCTCATCAAGGTGTTTAAAAACAATACTTATCTCTAGAGTATCACCAAGGTTGCCATGAATTTTAAATTTTCAGAATTCAGGATAGTCATTCAAGGTACAACAAACAATCTCTAGTTAAGGTCTATTAAAAGCCACAGAGCATAGATGATTTCATAACAAATATTTTAGAACTTCAAGGAAATCATTAAATCTGAACCACTTTCATTGGATGGACAATCATCAGTTCATATAATAGAAAGCTCTTACACCATTGGTCTGTCTGTCTCATGATCTCATTTTCAAACTGGAGGCCATTGAAGTTCAGATTGTAAAAGATTAAAAAAAGCAAATGTTGAGTAGTGGACAGCGGATCTAGAGGGGAGGGGTGAATAGATCTGCCCCTCTTTTCGCAATGTAACCCTCTATATAGCAAGATAAAATAAATTACAGTGAAATATAACTAACTTAACGAAGGACACAATGATTTGCTTAGCAAGATGATTACACAATATAGAGATTGAACCTAAGCATGCATCTAGAACGAAGCAATCACATAAACAAACCACAACACAAAGGATTTTAAGGTGGTTCGGACTGAATCCCCAGTTCTACGTCCACCCCTCACCAAATCTGGTGAGGCTCCACTAGTGCCATGCACTGAACCTCAAATCGGAAGAACCTCTGATTGCCTTCCTACTAACCACCGGTAGGGACGTCAACACCGCAGATCGGAAAACTTTCGATTGCCTTCCTACTAACCACCGGTAGGGACGTCAATTATCGCATATCGAAGAACTTCCGATTGCCTTCCTAATAACCACCGGTAGGGACGATCTTCAGTTTCGATTGTTTGAAAGAAATGAAAAGAGAACAAATAGAAATCACTCAAACAAGATATAGAATATGCTCAAAGTAAAAAGATCTTGTCTGAGTCGCAGGAGCTTGAATCTGATGCTTCGATGGTGTCTTCTTCCTTGAGAGATGATCTTCCTCGAGTTGATGAAGAAGACTATGGTTGTAGCTTTGATCTTTCCTTTGATCTCTTTGAGTTGATGAAGAGTTTGATGCAGTTTAGATCACCCTTGGGAGCCTTGATTGCTTCTTGCTTCCTTGCAGGTTGAGATAGCTTCAGATCTAGGCTTGAATCCCTTAGAATAGATGAAGATATCTTCACGAAGTACTGTTCACGGCTACAGTACCATCTCCCTTGAACAGCCTCCACAAGCCTCCCTTGATCTCCTTTGATCCAAATGAAGCATTAGGGTTTTTAACCCTCTTGTATGTGTTTTATAGACTTTGGATGGTCAATAGAAGACCCCCAGACCAGATCCATATTTTGTGGGTGATTGGGTGACTTTAGGATTAAAGAAATCCATGGAGAATGGCCCTTCTCGAAGTGGAAAACAAAGTCAACAATGAAGGCTCGGGGCTGGCGGTCGACCTACAGCTTCTGGCGGTCGACCGCTACTGAGAAACCTGAAAACGGACGGTTCCTGGAAATTCCGGTCGATCGCTACTGGGCTGGCGGTCGACCGCTACTGAAAGAGTTGCAATCTGGGGATTGCTGGCTGGGGCGGTCGACCGCCCCTGTGCTGGCGGTCGACCGCCAGCTGGGCAGACCCCGGGCTTTCCCGGGTCGGTCCGTTAACTGCTTTAGCTTCATCGCTTGACTCCTTTAGCAGCCCGTTCATGTCTATGGCATCACCCTTGATAGTCTTGAAGATTTCTGTTGATTATATTACTCCTATAATCAAAATTTTATCCCGGGGGCTCCGCCCCCGGAAAGCCCCGCAAGGGGCGCTGCCCCCTTGACCCCCCGCAACCTGACTGGGCAGGTCGATCCCCGCGACCTGACCGCGCAGGTCGATCCGCATGGGAGGGCGCAACATTGAGCTTTCACATTTGCCATCTCCACTTCATTCCTTGGCAATTCATTGGCATATCTGTTATGAACAAAACATCACGTATGTCAGTCATATGAGAGTTAAAACAATAATGACTTATAGTGTTTAGCTATTATCAAAACCAAGAATATCCAATAACTCAAATGACCACAAGACGATGTCGAATGACCCAAACCGCAGGAAGACTCAAATGATCACAGGGGCACAACAGCAACAAGACTCCCCCTAAGGATATGCAATGGATGCACTCAAGGAGTTATGTTTGCAATCAAGTGCAATGACAATTGTTAAGGAGAGGTTGACTTGTACCATGCAGGGGTTGACTTGGTCAAACATGAATTGGGCAGAGATGAAATGCATGACCCAACACATGGTTGTACACTTATTAATGGCAACAGAATGAAGATGAAACATATGCATGAATGCTTCACAGAGACAACTCCCCCTTACTATATGGCGTATATGCGATAGTGACGCATGGTACTTGGCGGAGGTGAAACCTCACGCATATTGAGTGCTTCTAGATAAGCATAACCTGCCTTTCCATACATCAACATTTAATATACCATGGCCATGCAAGAATGATGCTACATAAACCATGTAATGCATCGTGAACATGAATTCAACTTTATTATACATCATGACTACATGCAATCTACACCATATGCAAAATGACATAATTACATATAAACAATGCATGGAAACCAATCTGCAAAAACACACAACTAAATTGAACAAGATCATCATTTCAATTTTTAGTAGTCTGAGGTCTGCAAAGACCAAGCTCCCTTCTGAGTGTTGTAAACATGTCATTACACAAGGGCTTGGTAAAGATATCAGCAATCTGATTTAATGTATCAACAAAATACAGTTCAAAGTTCTTCTTAAAGACCACATCTCTAATGAAGTGATGCCTAATTTCAATATGCTTGGTCCTAGAGTGTTGGACTGGATTTTTTGCAAGGTTGATAGCACTGGTGTTATCACACAGAATCGGGACACAACCAAGATCCACTAAGTAGTCTTGGAGTTGCTGTTTAATCCACAACACTTGGGTGCCACAACTCCCCGCAGCAACATATTCTACTTCTGCAGTTGAGAGGGCAACCGAGTGTTATTTCTTGGAGGCCCAAGAAACTAAACACCGGCCTAGAAACTGGCAAAAGTCACTAGTACTCTTGCGATCCAGCTTGCATCTAACATAGTCCACATCAGAATAAGATATAAGAGATAAATCACATGATGACGGATACCACAATCCCAAATCTTGAGTGCCGGCAAGATATCTAAGGATACGTTTGACGGCAGTCAAGTGAGATTCTCTAGGACTAGCTTGAAATCTAGCACAGAGGTAAACACTAAACTGGATATCTGGTCGGGATGCTGTCAAATAAAGCAAAGAGCCAATCATACCTCTATAGATTTTTGCATCCACTAATTTACCATTTTCATCCGAATCTAGTGATATTGTAGTGCTCATAGGACTTGCAATTATTTTACTATTTGTCATGTTAAATCTTTTCAGTAGTTCCTTGATGTATTTAGCTTGACTTATGAAGCACCCATCTTCTCCTTGGTTGACCTGCAAACTGAGAAAAAATTGGAGTTCTCCCATTAGGCTCATCTCGAATTCGCTAGTCATGAGGTTAGCAAATTCCTCACACATTTCAAATTTAGTAGAACCAAACACAATATCATCAACATAAATTTGAACAATCAAGATGTTCTTACCTTGCTTCTTGGTGAAAATTGTTTGGGCTACCTTACCTCGTGTGTACCCTTTTTCAATGAGGAACGAGCTTAGTCTCTCATACCAAGCTCTTGGTTCTTACTTCAATCCATAAAGCACCATGTCTAGCTTGTATACAAAATTTGCATGGTTAGAGTTTTCAAAGCCAGGGGGCTGCTCAACATAGACTTCTTCTTTGATCAATCCATTCAAGAAAGCACTTTTTACATCCATTTGGTACAGCTTTATTCTAAGGGAGCATGCAAAGGCAAGTAAAATTCTGATGGCTTCAAGTCTAGCAACTGGGGCATAAGATTCCTCAAAGTCTACCCCAAACTCTTGATTATACCATTGAGCCACCAATCTAGCCTTGTTTCTTATTATCTTGCCATCCTCACCGAGTTTGTTCCTAAAGACCCATTTAGTGCCTATGACAGATTGTGACAATGGTCTAGGAACAAGATGTCAAACTTTGTTTCTTTTAAACTGGTTTAACTCGTCTTGCATTGAATTTATCCAGTTTTCATCCTTTAATGCTTCATCAATATTCTTGGGTTCAATCTGGGAGACAAGAGCAAGTTGATCTAATTCTTCCACAATTCTAAAATGTGACTTTATTCTAGGTGGATCATTCAAGCTACCAATGACATTTTCTAAAGGATGATCCTTAAGAATTCTAATGTCTGTAGAATCACTACTTTCTCCTGGAGCTTGATCCCTTGCATTGCTTGATTCAGCTAGGTCACCATCTTCTCTTGTTTCTTCTTGTGAAGGATCATTCTTTTCCTTCATGCTTAGGAATTCCCCATCTTCATTATTTTTCCTGCTATAGTTATCATTTTTAGAATCATCATGATATTCATCAAAGGAAACATGGGGTGATTCTTCCACAGTTTGACTCTTAACATTGTAAATTCTATAAGCCCTAGATCTATCAGAATATCCAAGGAATATACCTTCATCGCTCTTGGGTTCGAATTTATCTAAATCTCTTTTGTCATTATTGTGGATGAAGCATTTTGACCCAAACACTTTCATATGTGTGAGAGAAGGCATTTTACCTTTCAGCAACTCATAAGGAGTCTTTTTGGTGTGTGTCCTTACCATAGATCGGTTGATAATGTAACAAGCTGTGTTTACCGCTTCAGTCCAAAATCTCCTTGGAAGTTACAGTTCGGCAAGCATTGTTCTTGCCATTTCTATGAGTGTTCGATTTCTTCTTTCAACTACACCATTTTACTCCAGGGTTCTTGGTGATGAAAACCGATGTGAAATGCCTTCATCCCTGCAAAGATTATAGAATTCAGTATTTTCAAATTCACCACCATGATCAGATTGAAGCTTGGAGATTTTAAACTCACCGTCCTGCTTTATCTTCATATAGAGTGCCTGAAACTTATCAAAAGCATCATTTTTATGTGTGAGAAAGAAAACCCATGTGAACCTATAAAAATCATCTACCAAGACATATCCATATTTTCTTACACTTAAACTAGCAGTTCTGGTTGGACCAAACAAGTCCATATGAATTAGCTCGAGTGGTTTGGATGACATATTTTTAGATCTTCTCTTGAAGGATTTTCTTGTTTGTTTACCTAGGGCACATGCATCACACAATTTGTTTTCTTGTTTAAAAGATATTTCAGGCAACCCATTCACCATTGAATACTTTAAAAGTTTATGTAAGACATTGTAGCTAGTATGTCCTAGTCTACGATGCCATGACCATGCAAGCTCAGATTTTGGTGCAGTAAGACAAAGGTTTAAGTGAGCAGGATCATCTAAGTCAATCATGTAAACATTGTTGACTCTCTTACCAGAAAATTTTACCTTGTCAAATTTTGGTTCAAGGATTCTACATTTATGAGAGTCAAACAACACTTTGTGACCTTTATCACACAATTGACTTATGCTGAGCAAGTTGTATTTCAAACCTTCAACTAGCAACACGTTACAAATGGAGTTAGAGAGGTTCTTACCTATATTACCTGTTCCAATGATTTTTCCTTTGTTGTCCCCTCTAAATGTGACGTGTCCTCCTTCCTTTTCCATCAAGAAACAGAATTTTGTTCTGTCTCCAGTTATGTGTCTTGAACAGCCGCTACAAAGTACCACCTATTATGCATGGCTGCAAGACACTCCTGCACAAGCAATTAAGTAATGGTGTTTGGAACCCAACAAAATTTGGGTCCCATCAAGCTCTTCAGATTTTTAAAATATGAAACCATTTATTTTGAAATCCAAACCTTCCTAGCATTCATATTTTGTTTGCTTGGAGCAGGGATTTGGTTTTTCTTTTCAGCTTTGACACTCACTTTCTGTTTAGAGGCTCTTTGTTTGATTTTGTGGATATTTGAGGAAGTTTGCTTCTTAACCCATTGAGGCCACTTGTTGGTTTTAGGTTGAAAGTAACTGTTTTGCCACCTAGGGGTTTGAAGCTTATAAGATTGGTGAACAAAGGAACCACAATTTCCCCAAAAATAAGGTGGTGTCGACCTGTATGAATGTGCAACCCTGTTACAATGGCATCTAGGAGGCTGAATTTGTTTGGCGGCCTGAATGGGCGATGGCCAAGGAAGTGTCGACCTATGCTGTGGGGATGATTGACCCTTCTTAGACTTTTGAGAATTCATCTTAGGGAGTTCAGTGATTTTCACTTCAACCTTTTCTTTTCCTTTATCACTATGTTTTTGTTGACTTTGATTGGGTGTTGTGTTTGAGGTGGAAGCATCAGAAGAGGAAACAAATGTGACAGTTTTTAACCCAATTGGCCTTTTGTTTGTTGGTTAAAAACCCAACCCTTCCTTGTTGAAGTTCATTCTAGTACCTAGCAATGCATCTAGGTTTTCTCTTCCATCCACAAACTTTTCTAAAGATTGTTGTTTATCCTTCAACTCTTTTTGTAGGTTTTCAATGTTTTGAAGAAGTTAAGCGTTGACTTGTTTGACAGCTTCATACTTCTCATTACTCAATTTGATGTCCTTTTCATAGCTTCATGCTATCAATCTCATTTCTTAAGTCTTCATTTTCAGTTTCCAAGTCAGCCATTTTTTTTCTTCCCTCTTCCAAATGCCCAATCATTTTCTTAAGATCTTCAATTTCAGTTTCAAGTAGAGCAGTCTTATCATTCATATCATGATCTTGCACAAACAAGTTATTTTTTTTCAATGATTTATTCTCCTTTATGTACATGTCATATTTTTCCATGAGCTGTATATATGCTTCATCCCAATCATCAATTGTGTAATTTTCAAAAGGAGAATTTACCTCAATTTCTTCGTCACCTCTGGCCATGAGACAAAGATCTTCTTTTTCCTTGTCCGAGGAGCTAGTTCCACCATCACTTTCTTCCTTGTCACTCCATGTGGACACCATGGCCTTGTTCTTCTTCTTGCCCGTCCATTTGTCAACTTTTCTGAATTTTTCAGGACAGTCAGTTTTGAAATGTCCTAGTTTGTTGTAAGAATAACAAATGATTTTGTCAGTTTTCTTAAAGTTTTTAGTTCTAGATTTAAAACTTTTCCTTACATGTGACCTTCCTCTCATGAAGCTCTTACCTTCCTTTCTCAGAAATTTTCTGAACTTACATGTGAGTATGGCTACATCATCCTCATCTCGCTCACTTGTAGAAGCCTCACCTTCATCAGAAGTGCTTTGACCGCTGGGTCCTGCTTTAAGAGCTAGAGACTTTTTCTTAGGCATCTCAGCCTCTTTGTTCTTAAGGTTGATCTCATAGGTCATCAATGACCCAATGAGTTCATCTACCTTAGTAGTTGCGAGATCTCTCGATTCTTCAACCACGGTAGCCTTCTGTGCCATGCGGGAGTCAGTGATCTGAGAATCTTCCTCACAATTTACTGTTCTGAATATTTCTTTCCCAAATCTGTTAGACTCTTAGTAGGTAGAGTTAAGCGAGCATACATGTCTTGAATTGACTCATCAGGCCTCATCCTGAACATTTCATATTCAGAAACTAAAATGTTGGCTTTTGTTTCTCGTACCTGAGAGGTTCCTTCGTAAATTACCTCTAACTTGTCCCACATTTATTTTGCAGTTGCGCAGGTAGCCACTCTTGAGAATTATACTGGATGGAGTGAGCATTGCATGATGTGTTTAGCACTCCAGTTGACAGTACATTTTCTTATTTGTTCTTTGGTCTACAACTCCTCATCATCCGTAAGCTCATACGGACCATTGCTGATCACTCGCCAAAGTTCGTAGTCTTGGGCGCGAATGAACACCTGCATGCGATGTTTTCAATAAGGATAATTAGTTCCAGTAAAATAAGGAGGCATATTCACAGAATGTCCTTCAGGTAAAAAACCCTTGGACGCTAATCCACCATTTCCCACAAGGTCGTTGGATCCCATAATGAGAGATTAGGCTCTGATACCACTTTTTGAGTAGTGGATAGCGGATCTAGAGGGGAGGGGTGAATAGATCTGCCCCTCTTTTCGCAGAACACCCCTCTTTAAAGCTAGATAAAGAGAATCACAGCGAAATATAACTAGCTTAGTGAAGGATACAACGATTGGCTTAGCAGGATGAATAAGCAATATAGAGATTGAACCAAAGCATGCATCTTGCACAAAGCACTCGCACAATCAAACCACAACACACGAGATTTTAAGGTGGTTCGGACTGAATCCCCAGTCCTACGTCCACCCCTCACCAAACCCGGTGAGGCTCCACTAGTACAGCGCACCAAACCGCAGATCGAAAAAAACTCTGATTACCTTCCTACTAACCACCGGTAGGGACGTCAACAACGCAGATCGGAGAACTTCCGATTGCCTTCCTACTAACAACCGGTAGGGACGATCTTCAGTTTCAATGGTTTGAACAAAATGGAAAGAGAACAAGATGAAAATGCTCAAATAGGATATAGAGATATGCTAAAATGAAATAGATCTTGTCTGAGATTGTTGGAGCTTGAATCTGATGCTTCAATAGTATCTTCTTCCTTGTGAGATAATCTTCCTTGAACCCCTTTGAGTTGATGGAGAGAGTTATGGATGTAGCTTTGATCTTCCTTTTGATCCCCTTGAGTTGATGAAGAGGTTTAAGGATGCAGATTTAATCTCTCTTGAGAGCTTACTTGCTTCTACACTTGCTTGTAGATTGATGGCTTCAGATCAAGGCTTGAATCCCTTGGAATGAATGAAGAACACTGCATGAAGTATTGTTCACAGCTACAGTACATTCTTCCTTGAACAGCCTCCACAAGCCTCCCTTGATCTCTTTTGATCCAATAGATCAACTAGGGTTTCTAACCCTCTTGCATGAGTTTTATATCTCTTTGGATAGTCAATAGACACCCCCCAGACCAGATCCAAAATCCATGGGAGATTGGGTGACTTTAGGATTAAACAATTACAAGGAAAGGGGATGGCCTCGAGGTGGAAAATAAAGTCAAACATTGCTGCATCGGGGCTGGCGGTCGACCGGTAGAAGCGGGCGGTCGACCGGAATTTTACAGGTTTTGGACATTTGGTTGCTGGGAAAATCGGTTGACCGCCCCTTACTGGGCGGTCGACCGCTGGCTGTCGGTCGACCGGTCCTGGAACGGCGGTCGACCGCTGGCTGGGGAAATCCCAGGTTTCTCCTCTTCAGTCCCTTAATCCCTTTAGCAGCCCATTCACGTCTGTGGCATCAAACTTGGCAGAATCTTCAGGATTTCTACTGAGTCTTTGACCTTGTGTTCTCTTGGCTATGCTTCATTGTGTATCGACCTTGGCCATGTGACTTGTCTATGCTTCATTGTGCATCAACTATTTTGTACCAAGTGTTGACTCTTCTTGAAGGGATTTTCATCCTTGCTTGGGCGCGATCATTAGGCTTTCACTTTTGCCATCTCCACTCCATTCCTTGGCATATATGTCATGAAAGAACATCAAGTATTTCAATCAAATGAGAGTGCTAAACATCAATGACTTATAGTGTTTAGCCATTATCAAAACCATGAATATCAAATGACCATAGGGGCACAACATAACTCTGCCCCGGCTTGAAGAACAGGCCCCCATCGCGAAGTTGTAGCAGAAAACCAGAAATCTGTGATGATTTGCCAAAAGTAGGGTGTTGACACTGAAAATATTTCTAATTTTTATTGACCTTTACTTTTACAGGTCATAAACACTGGTCGAGTGCCCCTACACCCCCAAAATGGGGAGCCGAAGGCTCAATCAGCGGAAAACCCGCGGGATCCAATTAGAATGCCCGGAATACCAAAGTGGTCCATAAGTGACCAAAAAGTTGACCCGAGGGAATGAAAAGCTCCAGAATGATCGCCCACTCAATGAAGATGCTCTCTATATGTGACGACCCAAGATCCAGATACTGGGAAGAACCCAATACCATTCGAATCCTGGCCCACTGCCCACGAGCCGGGAGGGCTCGGAAGGGCTAAAAGGAGTGTAGAGGTACAAAGAACTAGGAAATAAAGCAAGACAATTCAACAATTAACAGAATTAAATAAGCAACTACTACAACAGAGTCCAGTCTAATAGAAAGTACAATCTAAAGTAGTAAAATGTACCACATGCTAAGTGAACACTCGGCCCGGCGAGCTAGCAACTAAGAACCTCCGCAACACTGCACCCTCGAACCTCGAGGAAGAACCGCCGCACCTGAAACGCAGGGGTGAGCCTCCTATCACTGGCTTAGTAGCGATCCCGCGAAACCCCAACTGAGAACAACCGCGGCACGGAAAGCAGTAACTACAGTAACAGTAGGAACAATAAACACGGTGGCCGGTCAAAACTCGGCACTACAGCTACTCCTACTGTACCTGAAAGGAAAACCCTGCTCTCACAAGCGGGGACCGGACTACACTAACACCACTCACCGAGGTAAAACCCACAGCAACCCTGCCATAGAGGCATGTCTCCCAAGACACAGCCAACCTGGACACGCTGTCCAAGGTGCAACCCCGACCACCCGGTCGCGGACACCGCACCAACAAGACGCAACCTCAGTAAAGCTACTAGCACCCTGGCCACTAACTCGGAAACACCGGTCGGTCCAGAAAACAACATCTCGCAGACGGGAAACGGAACCCGAAAATAGGAGAGTCACGTCTCACGTGACAGGAGTACCTGCCCACCAGAAGCAAGGTCGGATGCGTCCACTAACGACTTAGACCGCGTCTCAAGTGTCTCCCTCCGGCCTAGCGAGAACTGAGACACCGTACAAGTAACCACAGAACAAGTGACTAGTTGGGGTCGCACTCGTCAGCACTGGTCCTACTGCCCCCAACCACGTGTGCACACACAGACCATACGTCCTAGGTCTGGCCCTCTGACTGGTTTTCCCCTCAGTCGGACTCTGGCGTCAAACGTGGGGCCCTACAGAAACCAGTCTAAAAACTACCTCTCGGGGTAACCTCGCCACCACTCCCTGGTGGGACCACTCGCGTGTCGGAAGGCTATGACTAGTGGGGAGTCACTGGTGTGACCACTCTCCAAGGAGAAACTCTGAGAAATACGCACGCACCCTGCGCGAAAGTCGAGTAGAACCATGTGGCATCGAGCCACTGGACTCTGGACAGTCCTCTAGACCCACTAAATCTAACGGTCCTTGAGTCACAAGACTCGGGGTCAAGACCGTTGTACGCAACAGTAGAAGGCCGTCAATCTAGCCTAATCCCTAGGTCTAAAAACATGGTAGCATGAATACTGAGGTAGCTCACGAGCCGCCGAGACCATTCCCCCGAGAAGGGAACTGAGAAGCCTTCCAGCCCCAGGCTGGACAGTTGGACTCACAGTCCGAGGCCACACATATGGCCCACTCGGGAACCATCTTCCGCAGAAACCCACGACATGCGGGGGAACCCCACCGCACTCACACCGATACACGGTGACTCGATCGAGCGTAACACAAAGCCTGGAACACACACACCTATGGGCACGCTAATCGAGGTAACACGGCACCTCCAGACACCCCAGAAACACAGACACGTAACCTACGGGGTGTCCGGGACACTCACGAGGCCGACCATAACTCACGGAAACCACGGTCGAAGAGAAACGGAACTACAAACCACTCGGTGTAGCCCAGAGCCTGGCGGTCCAACCTTGGGCCGCTATAGTCTCTAGCGGTCCAACTCTAGTCTGCCACAGGGACTCTGGCGGTCCAACCTTAGCCCGCCAGAAGACGAATCACACAGGGCCTGGAGGTCCTACCTAGACTGCCACACGGCCTCTAGCGGCCCAACTCTGGTCCGCCACAGTCCCTCTGGCGGTCGAACCTACGGCCGCTAGGGGCGCAAGACTCCCAATCAGTCAAAAAGCACGTGCTCCGAGGCATCGCGATCAAAACAGAGTAACGGTCGAAGTCTCGGTCGCCACCCAATCTGGCGGTTTATCGTGCGGCCGCCAGATGACAGAAACCCCCGTCGACAAAACATTAACAAGTGGCGCACCCAGCTTAGGCCGCCAGGGTCTCTGGCGCGCCTACCTTGGGCCGTCAGTGAGTGTGGCGGTCTCTGGAAGGGCCGCTACACTCACCCGAGAACGGGACAGCGGGAACATTCCCAAAAGCCCGTTCCACGCCCCGATCATCCATGGATGATGGGGAAAACAAGGGGGAAGCTCCCCCGACACCCCTAGCATGCATCTATGACCCAAATCGGTCCGAAACGCCGCGAAACGAGAGATCCAGCTCACACCCCAAAAATATGGATTTTCCCCAAAAAGCTCAAATAGGCCCTCTCGGCTCACCACGGCCTACAAAACTCGTGAGAAAGGAAGATCACGAGTTGGGGATCCATCTGCCTACCTCCATCGAAGATTTCGCGCCCCGAGGTCGCCGATCCGCGAAGAAATGCCGATTAAATCCTCGCCGGCTCGCGATCCCACGAACCGCCTCCACCATCGCGATCCTCGTCCCGTGCCCGTCGCTCCCCGCCCCACGAGCCACCCCGCCCTCACCGCCTCTGTCAGCCACCCGGAGTGAGAAGGGGAGAGGATAGAACGTGAGAGAAGAGAGAGGGAGGGAAGAGAGAAATGAGAGATGGGGAGAGAGAGAAAAAGGGCTTATATATAGGAAAATTTAGACATTACCAAAAATACGGAAAATAGGGAAAAATCACCTCCCTGGTCGTCGAAAGACGCACAATGCAGTGGTAACATCCCGGAGTCGGAGAACGCAATGGTCCACCTTGTACGGGGTTCCGAAGGTCCGACAGACAGAAAACACGGGTAAAACCCAGAACGTAACCCGGGACCCATAGAGGCGCTCCGAAAATTCCAGAAAAATACCAGTGTGCTCCTCACAACACCACGGACCCAAGGAAACTCACGGGCACACCGCCAATGGGTCCGACAATCCAGTATAAAAATCCAAAACCCACTCGGACACAATCCGCAACCCGCGAAAAGATGATCTTAAACCCACGGATCCACATCTGAAAAACCCAGGGCATTACAGCCCCCCCCCCCCCTTAAAGGAATTTCATCCTCGAAATTCAGGACTAGCACCAAGACACAAGGGAAGAACACCTTAACAAATTGACAACGCTGTCAGAGCCCCTGCACGGAAACCCTCGATTCTCACAAAAACATCGATCCTGAGGGACACAGCCAGACTAACACCACGAACGACACCTCGCTCCACATGCCGCACACACACCGGCCATTAGAGCAGGCACAACACAAAAGCACAAGTCTAGTATCACCTCAGTCACAACGAAAACCAATCATGGCACCGCTATCACCATCTCGCTCACCGAGGAAACGCAGTCCTCGACACGAGCTACAAGAAAACTAACTTTCAAGGGCATTTAATAAATGCCCCAATATATGATAATAAATGCCCCTATAAAATTTAGGGGCATTTTCAATGTTTTTAGGGGCATTTAATGTAAGTGCTTCAATAGCCACCGTCCCGGTAAGTTTTAGGGGCACTTCCTACGAACTGCCCTACGAAGTTTTTATAGAGGCACTTTTAAGTGCCCTTAATTATTATTTATAGAGGTACTTGGTTAGTAAACTGCCCCTATATTTTTGACTATAGAAGCATTTGTTGTTCTAAAAATGCCCCAAACTTATAACATAAGAGGCACTTTTTCTCAATTGAATAAATACAAATATAGAGACATTTTTAACATACGATATGTTCTTAATATTCTTAATAAGAGCACATCTTTGATCGAATTGTCCCTATATTCAAATGTTGGGGCATTTATTATTATTATTTGATAATAAATGTCCCTAAATTCCATATACATAATAAAATATTATTTTATTCCATAATAACCCAAAACCTATTATAAAGTATACATCCATAATCACATATTAAATATATTTAAATTGCAACATGACAAAAAATGTAAACATTACGCATTCACATTTACACCACATTCAAGCTTAGTTATATAAAAATATGTCCACACACTCGTTGCACCTTCTGTAAGATCATAAAATACACACACAAGTCATACATCAAAGTTTGTACAAACTTGTGCTCTTCTATACAAACACATCAAAAAAACACATTTATTTCCATGCTAAACTATGTCTTCAATGCATGAGCATTCCCACGGTTGGTTCCAGCATTCATCTGATTCTCAGTCTTCAAGATGCCATCTATAACCTTCAAGAACATCTGGCTATTTCTCAATTCATCACAGGCAGCCTGAGACATGATCAATAGAAATTCATAAGAAAGGTGGAAAACTCAAGCCTTCGGAATCTATGATCACCATGGCCTTCAACCCCCCCCCCCCAACGACCATAGTCAACTCTAAAGGAAAAAGGTTGAGGATATAATAGAAAGGACATATAGCACAAACTCAATGCCACTTGGAAATTTTTTTCTCATTTTTGTGACGAATTGTCAGATAAAGAATTTGTGGAAACTTAAAAGATGCTACAAATGAGATGGATAAATGCATATAAGGGCATAAACTTGTTAGAATATGTTCTCATACTTGATGACTGCCAGGTTCAGGTTCACATTGGGTTATGATTTTAAAAGCTGCAGGTATCCCAAGGTGGTCACCAAATATCAATGAGTTACAGCCAAGACCTTTTACATTCATATAAGCAATAATTCATCGGAGAGAATAGTTTGCTTGTATAAGTATTTCACCTTAATATTCTCAATAATTCATCGGACGAGCCATTGAAGTCCCAAGTAGATATTTCCTTTCATAGATTGCACCAGATCACAAACAAGGGTATATGAAGTCTCTTATAAATTCTTCAAATCCTCCACAACAAGCTGACATGTGCCACTAGCTTTGGCCTTTGTTTCCAAGCCTTCCATTTCCATCACACCCTTATAGCAGTTACACATTTGAGAAATGAAACATTACCAAGCAAAAATAGTATCTGAACAAGAATTTACCTTTTAAATAACCCATCATGCCAATGAAAAAATACAAAATCATAAACAAGAGCCATGATAATGCCTTAATTCATAAGCTTCAAGAACTCATTGATTCAAGAAGATAAAGTAAGTTAGTGGGTAGAACTGCATATTTCCCATGCTTGGTTGGCATAAGGAAGTCTATATGTCAAAACTCAGAGGATTAAAAAATTGGCTTCAGGAATCAGGCTAGACCAGCTCTGTTCCAATTTATGTTTGACTCGTTCCAGCCATGTACAATTGGTTCTATCCAGTTCCATGCTTCCCATCGGGGGCTAGTTGGAAAACATCTTAAAATTTCATAAATCATGAAAAGAGTTTCAAAATGGGAAAAAGAACATTCTATCCTTACTAATAATCAATCAACAAAATAATAATGTTATAATGGCTGTAAGCAACTAATTATACTTAAATTTTGAACATTATTGGTTCTATCCAGTTCCATGCTTCCCATCGGGGGCTAGTTGGAAAACATCTTAAAATTTCATAAATCATGAAAAGAGTTTCAAAATTGGAAAAAGAACATTCTATCATTACTAATAATCAATCAACAAAATAATAATGTTATAATGGCTGTAAGCAACTAATTATACTTAAATTTTGAACATTATGCCTAGGAATGAGTTGGTTGATTAAGATATATTAATATGGAACAACATAAGACTCGAATACACCAACTGACAATCATTTTCAACAATAAGCTTGACAAAGGATCAAAGCAGACCATGATGGGAAGGAACCAACTGAGGACCCATATAGAACAAGGCAAGTTGTCACAAAACCAGCTAAAATCTACTGGTTCTAAGCTAGTTCTTACTTTTATATTATTTTTTGTTGACCAGGTCAGGAACTAGCCATATCTAGACCACCCCCAACTTGTCACATTATGTTTCATGCAATTTTTCATTCATCTGAAAACAAGGTTGTGGCCAAAATGGCGAGGGGCATGTAAGCAGGTGTCCTGCCCTCCCACGGTTTAGATGTCATCAATGGGGTAATTTCAATAAAACTGGAAGATAATGTGTAGGATTAAGTACATGTGATATGCCCCATCCCCCACTGTGAGTGTACGTTTCTTGTTCCACAAGTTAAGTGATGAAAATAAATGATTCAATGTAATCTTTGAGTAAAGAATATAAAATAGAAAAAAGAAAGCATGATATCAAAACTAACTAAAAAAAGAAAAGGACGATCGTGCAGTAACCATCTATTCAAGATTACCCCCACCATTGTACAGTGATTATTATCCAGGAAAAGAATTCCATAGGTCAAGAACTCATATATCAAGAAAGAGGAAAGGGTTTGAGGTAGGCTTTACCTCAACCAAGGAACAATAATTGATGTGTCCTGACGACCACCATAAGCTAAAACAACTTTATTTAGTTTGCCACATAGTTCTTTGTCACACCAAGAAACATCAGTCTCCTGAACATTAGCAAACACACTTTGAATAGATACATTAAGAAAGAATATTACATTAGTACGGTAGCACATAGAAGGGATAGTAAAAATCTACAATTTTACAAATGAAACCTCAGAAAAAGAATATATGCAATGGAGTCAATTGTGAGCTGCTTCATCAAAAGGCTAAAAAAATAATCATATGCAACCAACCTCAGCTGTCATTTTCCTCAAGGATATAAGCGTCCTCCTAGTCATTTAAGAAAATTTATTGTTGGATCAGCTACTTTTTTTTTGGAATGCCTGCATAATATAGTAGGAAAAATATTAAAATAAAATATGATATCACGAGAACACTTCATATAGCTTATGACGAGAGTTATTATAAGGTAACACTCCCCTACATCTGGAAAGAAAACAACTGGAAGGGCTGCTGCGGAAACCGTGTTCCATGCACATCACATCCTTCTATCGATTCAAGCTGATAACTAATCATGCAAGCATAGGCAATGAAGCCTGTCGATGGATGTTTACTAAACTAGAAAGGAATGACAATAGCAAAACCCACCAATTCCTTATTCACGGATCTGCTGGACTCTAACCCATCGACTGTAGTCAACCCAAAATAGTGAACCCAAGAATGTGTTCCCAGTCTGAAAAGCAAAGCACAGAGCACTCAAGGCGAGCTTGTTGTTGTGTAGCAAGGGCTCCAAAATTCGTTGTTCAACCACTCCACAGCTATTACTTGATACCTAAGATTACTTGAGATTGCCATGTATACACCATATGCTGCATTGGTTGCTAATATAGGAACATCCTCTACTTCTCCAGCAAAGTCTCTATTAATTTCCCTTTTAGCATTGTTAAGGGCATTGATTATACCGGTCCCTGTCAATGATGAAGCTGTCCCAACTACAAAAAGCATCGACCCATTACACATTATTGCACCCACTCTCTGCAAAAGAGAATAAGATGATCCAGCTAATGCAACCTGAAAAGCATTATCGGGCATCCATGAAAGAATTTGCTAATTGGCCCAGCACTAAATGAAAGAGAGCGGCGTAGAGAAACAGTTGGTACAGGAAGCCAGACAAGCATAAAATCTACAACTATGGCCATAGCCACATCTACGAAAATAAAATCTAACTCTTTCATGAAGTTTTCTCTGCGACGCTCCCACTCTGCAACAGTCTTGGTAAAGATCCCCACACCGCACTCCATCATGACCTTAGCCAAGAAGAGGTCATCCGCCAAGAGCCGCTCCTTGAACCCCCTGAACTGCAGTAGCCACCATAGAAGTGGCGACTTCTCAAGCTTGAAGAACCGCTCCACAATGTTGCCCGGGATCCTCCCCTCCTGGATCGCGGCCGCCAAGTCCGTGGGGATACTCTCCAACAACCTCCCCGCCTGGGAAAGCTCCAGCAATGCCTCCATCCGGTTCTTCCTAATCGACTCCTCCTCTCCACCGGGCCCGTCCTCATGCCCCCTATCGCCACCCCCTCCTCCCGCACCGCCCCCACCCCCGCTCTTCCCCACCCCGCCATCGCCATCGCCGCTACACTCCACAACCAGACAACATAACTGCTTCCTCATCGGAAACACCTCCTCGGACCGGCAACTCGTGGGGTAGGAGACAAGGGAAGATGCAGGGGAAGCGGGCGACACCGAAGGGAGGCTGATCGAGCGGGAGTAGGAAGGGAAGGAGGATGAAGCGAACAAGGAGGCGGAGTCGTGGGCCAACATTGCTTGGCTTTCCACAACCTTCTGGCTTGGGAAACGAGCTCCATGGGTGGGCAAATCTCCTGGTTGTTCGAAGACATGAAGAGGGTGTTCTCGGATTTCCATCCGGAGGGCTCCGCGGAGAAGAACGTGGACATCTGCTTCTGACTGTGCAGGAAGATCCGGTCCTTTTACGATCAGGGCAGATGGTTACGAACAACCTCCAAAAATCAAAATAAAAAAAATGATAGAGAAGAGAGGAGTCCCACGCAACAGAGAGGAGTCTCGCGCGCGGGTTCGAGGGGGCTAAATTTGCAGGGGCATTTCTAATGAAGTATTTTTAATTTAGAGGCATTTTGAAACTCTCTCTTATGATATGTTTTAAATGGAGATGAAAACTTAAGTCTTTTGGGGGCAATATAAAATAAAGTGCCTCTATTTATAATAATTTTGGGGCAGTTTTAACAAATGTCTCAAAATCAAATGCCCTAATATCTCACTTTTTTTTGTAGTGGCGAATAGCTACCAATCCATCCCATGGTCGGCAGACAAAACACACCAGCTTCACAACCAGCTGCCAGGTCGCACACCCTTCTCAAGGGAATAACCAATACATAGCCTCCATCAGCTCATGCAGTCATCTCAACAGACCGCAACTAGAACATCGGCTCAGCACCAAGAATCACCTCACACATGGCAAGCTGAAAGCCAGACATATCACTATGCCAACTCTGTCAGAAGACCAACTTCGACAAAGCCCAGATCCCATCCAGAAATGACCACCAAAGGCCTCCTTGAAACACGGCTCTTACCGATCACGATGCACCACCAACAACATCTTCTGTCGGTGAAAAGACCACACGCTGGTCACCAGCTGCTCGTCAACAGGAAACCTCCACCGGTCCAGCAGGCACGATCCAACTCACGACAGGCCATCCGCTGACTCACATAGACAATTATCACATGTGGACATGCAAAATTGCACACCCATACATCCCAACTAGTCCAGCACCAATAACAACTGCAACCGAAGAAGCTGTGGAAAAGCGGGGCCGTTCGGACTCCCCGAACGCACATACACTGCCGTGGAGCTATCTCCGAGGTCACGACAGTGAAGAGAACTCAACCCTCAAGAGCCCCACAATCCATGGGCCTCGAAGAAAATCAAATAAGCCATAACTCGCGCTCACAACGGGCTCATAACTGCCCATTTAGGCCTTCAGCGACACGCCCTTTGGGCCCTTCAGCGGCACACCCCTTTGGCCCCTCAGCGGTACCCCCTTTGGCCCCTCAGCGGTGCCCCCTTTGGCCCTTCAGCGGTACGCCCCTGAGCCCTTCAGCGGCACACCCCATGTCCCTTCAGCGGCACACCCCATGTGCCTTCAACGGCACGCCCCATGTGCCTTCAATGGCACACTACTTTAAGCCTTCAACGGCACACTATTTTAAGCCTTCAACAGCACACTATTTTAAGCCTTCAACGGCACACTAATTTAAGCCTTCAACGGCACACTATTTCAGGCCTTCAACGACACACTATCTCAGGCCTTCAACGGCACGCTATTTCAAGCCTTCAACGGCACACCATTTCAAGCCTTCAGCGGCACACTTCTTGGGTCTTTCAGCGGCACACCTGCGAGGCTCTCCAACGACACGCCTGCCTTAGCCCCAGTGGCACAACGTTCAGCCCATCCACGCTGGTCAACGCTCGTATCCCTCGGCACGCAGTGAAGGCATGGCAGGCCCATACCTGCACCTTGCTGGGCTGTCCTCGCCCCACCTACTCCCATCCTCGACAGTCGTCGGCCTGACCAGGGGTATAAAAAGAGGGGAGAACAGAGAGGAACGGGGCCAGCCACTGTGGTGCTTCCAGGGGAGAGAGAAGAGAAGAAGAGGAAGAGAAGAAGAGAAGAGGAGGAGGGGAGGCTTTGGGCTTCCCCCCTACTGCTCCGTCCACCGTCATCGGCGCTAAGAGAAAGGGAAGAAGAAGAAGAAGAGAAGAACAGGAAGGCCCTCTGGCGACCACCGGCGAGCGATAGAGAGTAAGAGAAGAGAGAGTAAGAGAGAAAGAGAGAAGTAGCAAGGGGAGTGGGGAAGGCTAGAGAGCCGTCGCCTCTGCCCGACCCTAACTCCCCATTTCCTCCTCTTCACGCTTTTCTTTTTCATCTTTCCTCCCTCATTGTTGTATTTTCCACCCCGGTGTTTTGATGTATACGCGGCCGGTTATGGCCTTTTCTCTGGATGAATAAAAATCCCCCCTCTTTGGGTTTTCTGACTGCCTCCGTTGTTTTGGGCCGTTACACGTGCCTGGCCATCTTCTTCCTCCCTTCCGGTGGTGTGCCTCCCGGCAGTGATCCTTTCCCCCTTGGCGTAGCTCCTTCGTAGGGCCTCTGATCACCACCCTCACCCATTCGCCTGTGGGGAGTTACCTCCCTTTTGGCCTCTCAACGGCCCGCTCCTCCTGCGTCCGCCAGCGGCACCCGCCAGCGGCACGCTCCTACCACCCCTCAATGGCACAGCCCCTTCTAACACCCTACATGGCACACTCGTGCCTTCGCTACCTGGCACACCCCGTGCCTTCCTTGCCCGGCACACCCGTGCCCCCACTCTCACCTCTCCTTCCCCCGCACAGCTTGGCCACTCCCAGCCCGGCAAGCCCTCTGGTCAGCCAGCCCGGCACGCCCCTGGCCTTCCTTAGCCCGGCATGCCCTCTGGTCAGCCATCCCAGCACGCCCCTGGCCTCCCTTATCCCGGTACGCCTCTCCAGCCCTTGGCCTCCTTGGCCTGGCACACTTGCCCCTTCTTCTTGCCCGGTGCATCCCCCTTAGCCAGTCCTGGGATAGTCTTCCACTCACCGTTGCCTCCGAGTTTCCCGAAGTTTTATTACAGGTGTTGCCGCTCTCGGGCGCCCACCTCCAGTTGTCGGGTTCCGCCACTCCATGTGGGCGCGTTCCCTGTATCTCCCTTGCGCTCGGGTCAAGGGGAGATGCTGCCGAATTTTTGTTAGAAACGATAACATATTAAAAAGATAAAAGGAAGCAACCAACAAATGGAACGACCACACGTTAAAAAGGACTAAAAGAAAGTAACAAACAAATAAAAAAGAGAACAACAGTAAAATGCTTTAACCGAGGCAAGGGAACCGCAATCAACTCAAAGAGAGCCAAATCGAACGACAACTAAACAACTTGTCCTCATGGGAGAAAGAATGGAAATTGATCAAGAGAAGAAAAGAAGAAACCCGCGCAAACTTAATAAAATCAGAAGAGAAGAAAAGAAAAGCCTTAAAAGAAATGGAGGAGGAGTGGGCTCCCCATGCCCTTCGCCGGTACGCCCCTTCAGCCACCCTCACCGGTACACCCTCTAGCCACCCTTGGCCAGCACGCCCTTCGCCGGCACACCTCGCTGCGCCCTTCACCGGTGCACCCTATCCGCGCCTTCCCCGGCACACCCTTCGTGGCCCCTCGCCGACACACCTTGCCAGCCCTTCGCCGGTACGCCCGCTCGCGCCCTTCGCCGGTACGCCTTCGGCCCCCCTTCGCCGGCACGCTCCTGTGCCCCCTTTATCGGCACGCTTCCCCCTTACGCTCAGCGGCACGCCTGCACATCCTTCGTCGGCACGCCCGTTCGCACCCCTCGCCGGCACGCCCGCTCGACCCTTCGCCGGCACACTCTCCCAGCCCCTTCGCCGGTACACCCCTTTTGGCCCTCCAGCGGCCCACTCTCTCTCCAAAAAAAATAAACGTATGTATTAATATAAAGATAATGATAATAATAATAGTAATAATAATTTAATAAAAAATACAACAAATAATAAACCTGAATATATATATATATAAGAAATAAACAAAAAAATGTGAAATCATAATAATAATAGTAAAAAAGGAAAATATAATAGTAATAATAATAAACAAACTGGAGAGATCATCCAGAATAAAGACATAAAAGATAAATAAGCAATCAAATATATATATACATATAATTTGAAAGCTGAGATAAAAGAAGGGTAAAATCCACATTGCAGCCCCGTCTCTCCCGTGACCCGATACTCAAGGAACAATCATGCCGCCCTTCCAGGTTGGGCCTGAGTCTTGGGAATTATCCCGAAGTGGCCATGACCCGACCTCACCTCGGGCCGACATTCCGATTAAACCGGACTCGTTTCTCAGGCCGGATCCCTTCCGAGCCACCACTAAAATTATCGCGCGTTTGGCAGACATTTGAATAGATTCACCTCGATTTCCGCCGTGTTTCTATTACGGATCTGCGTCTGAATATGAAAAGACCCGTGAGTGACCAACATGACCGACGGCTCCCACCCCGACGTGGTCGTGACTCGGCATTGCTCTAGGCTGATAGCTCGTTAAATCGGATTCATTCTATTGGGATTCATTCCCGCCCTTTCATTGAAATTGCCACAAACTTGGCATACATTTGTACGGGGTTGTTTCCATCTACGCCGTACCTTCAATACGGACCTTTGTCAAAATAAAAAGTGGTCCGTGAGTGACCGACAAAAATCGAAATAGAACGAGATGGCTCCTGTCATCCTTGGATCCTATACATGGGAATATCAGTAAGGCCTTCGTGGGCTATGCTTGGACCTCGGGTCCGTTCCGATTATGGTCATTGTCTGACCCACACCCTCGGCCTATAGCTCACTCCCTTCGAACATGTTTTGGTTCCGGAATCTAGTCCCGGGACTCTTCCCCATTGCCCTCCGGCACCGGAATCATTAATGATGCCCACGCAAGCCCCGTTTGGACCGCGGGAGGCGCCCCCGGTATGGTCCCGACTCGATCTCGCACTGGGCCAATAAATTCGCTAGTTTCCTGCTACACTAACTGAGATTCAACCGAATGTTTTCAATGTCTCGGAATAATGTATTTGCTATATCACGGCATACATATGTTCCAGGTCCTCCTGCGACGATTATGATATTTTCAAGTCGGACACCCGTCCGAATATTAAACGGGCTCCCGAATAACCAACACGTTTTGAACGTCCTCTTTCTTAGACACCGGACTTTTTAGCTGATTCAATGGAGATTCCCTCGTTGCCCCTTGGCATCGGAAATATTAATGACGCTCATGCAAGTCTTGTTTCGACCGCGGGGGGCCCACCGCATTATGGTCGCAGCTTGCTCTTGCACCGGGCCAACAGGTTTACTGGTCTTTGACCGTTCCAACCGAGGCTCAGCCGAACGTTTTCCGCTCTTCCGAACAATAAATTTGTCGTACCTCGGCATACAGGCGTTCCGGTTTTCCCGTGACAACCGCGATTTTCTCGAGCCGGACATTCGTCCGAACATTAAATGGTCAGTACACGACCGACATGACCGTGAATGGTTTTCTTCTCGCCCTCGCGTGAGGATTTCAATACCTCGTAATAGACCTTTCATGTAATTAATTTCTTGGCCATAAGACCCTAAATCCCGGTGATTAAGCAAGGGTGTTCCCTCGTATGGGGGATGTAAATGACGTCGTGACCTTTACGGCGCGGCGGGTTTTGGTCCCTACACGAACCACACAATCATCTGACTGAGTCAGATCGAGCGCACCACGGGCTCTTCGGGGCCCGAATAAATTGTCACTTCGTGACTGGCACGTCCACGCACTTAATAGACTAATGAACCACCCGAATAGACGACCAACATAATAAACGATCAAAAAGTGCGTCCACAAGTCTGGCACGCCCGGTGGGACCTAAACCACCCTTCATCTCTTCGCCGGGATTTAGGGCCTCATGGCCTCCTAATTAACGATGTTTGCCTGCTTTGATGAATGGCAGGTGATGTCTTCGCTAGTCCTATGGGGAGAAAAGCCAAACTCGGTGCAGCTGCCTTCGTGGCCTCGAGGACGCTGGTTCGAAGCATATGCAGCTTCCAAGAATCATGGGGGCTGTTATAAAAAAAAAAAGGGAGAAGAGAAAGAGAAGAGAAGGGAGGGGAAATCAAACCCCCCTTTTCCTCAAAAAGAAAGAGAAGAAAAGAAGAAAAGAAGAAAAGAATAAGAGAAGAAAAGAAGAAAAGAAGCAAAAGAGAAAAGAAAGAAGCAAAAAAAAAGAGAAAGAATTGGCAAGAGAGGGTTGTACGGCCACGTCCATCGAGACCCGTGCTGAACAAAGATTACCATTGTGGGGTTGATGCGGTGAAGTGAACCACTCATCCCCTCCCTGAGGGGGTGAGTGCTCTCCTGCACCTCCACCCTGGTCAATCATACAAGAAGAAGAGAAGAGAAAAAAAAGAAAAAAAAAGAGGAAAAAAAAAGAGAGAAAGAGAGAAGAAAGGAAGAAAAGTTGGCCAGCATCGCCGACTAAAAGAGCAAGAAGAAACCCGGCATCCCGCCCGACTCTAGGAGGCTCCGAGTCTGCGGTGCAATGACCCCGCTCGTTCCTCCTTCCTACTGCCTCCATCCGGCATAAGGCGGCCCCTCGAGTGGCTGTTAAAAGACCCAGCGAGCCACAATTGTAGCTTGGTGAATGGCTGCCCGCTGTGGGGAATGCTTTATAGCAATGAGGCCAAGCACGGCCACCACTCCCGAAGAGAGCATACATATACCCCGCCATGGGGGATAAGAAGAAGATATATACCCTGCTACGGGGGCATAAGAGGCAAAAAAAAGAGATACACCCCATTCTTAGGGGCACATGAAGAGAATCCGCCCTGACTGAGGGGCATAAAACAAAAGCTACACCCTGGCTTCGGGGCATTTGAAGAAGAATCCGCCCTGACCTGGGGACATAAGAAGAAATAGAGTTGCACCCCAGCTTAGGGGCATTTGAAGAAGAGAAATACACCCCGATATGGGGGCACATGAAGCAAAAGACATACCCCGCCATGGGGGCGTAAGAAGAAAAGAATTCACCCCGGCCTGGGGACACACAAAAAGAGAAACTCACCCTGGCTTAGGGGTATTTGAAGAAGAAATATACCCCACCTGGGGGCATAGAAGCCATAAAGAATACGTCCCGGCTTAGGGTATTTGAAGAAGAAAGATACCCCGCCTCGGGGGACATTGCAAGCAGCGATATACCCTGCTTGGGTGCACAGGAAGAGACCACACCGCACTCCTAGGGACACATGAAGAGAGTACACCCTGCCATGGGGGCACATGAAGAGAATTCACCCCGACTGGGGGTACATGAAGCGACAAAGAATACACCCCACCTTAGGGGAATTTGAAGAAGAAGCATACACCCCACCGACGGGGGCACAGGAGCCATCAAGAACACACCCCACTTTCGGGGCACAAGAAGCAAACATTCCCCAGCGTGTCAGGGCAAAAGAAGAAGAATCCCCCTCGGGGGTATAAAAAGCAAAGATACACCCTCGTGTCAGGGGGCACATGAAGAGAATACACTCCATCCCGGGGTCATGAGAAGTAGAAGGCGCATCCCACCCTGGGGGCATATGAAGCGAAAAGAATACACCCTGGCTTAGGGGAATACAAAGAGAAGTATACCCCACTCTGGGGAAGAGGAAGCGGGAGAATCACACCCCCGTCTTGGGGGTATTTGAAGAAGAAGTATACCTCGCCTCGAGGGCCTAGAAGCTATAAAGAACACGCCCCGGCTTAGGGGCATTTGAAGAAGCCACATCCTGCTTCGGGAGCATAAGAAAGAGAAGAGTACACACTGTCCTAGGGACAATTGAAAAAGAAACATACCCCGCTTGGGGGCATAAAAGCCATAAAGAATACGCCCCAGTTTAGGGGCATTTGAAGAAGCTACATCCCATCTTGGGAGCGTAAGGAGAGAAGAATACACCCCGACTTAGGGGCATTTGAAGAAGGAATACATCCCGGCCCCGGGGTCCGTGAAGCAACATATATCCCCCCCCCCCCCCCCCCGGGGGGGGGGATCTGAAGCAGAACAAACAACATTCCCCGGCTTAGGGGAGCATATGAAGAAAGGAACACACCCCGATATGGGAGCACATAAGCAAAGAAGAAGAGTTCACCCCGCCTCGGGGGCATAAGAAGCAAGAATTACACCCCATCTTGGGGGCATCGGAAGCAGCAATACACTCCACTCTGGGGGCACTAGAAACAGAATACATCCCAGCCTGGGGGCACATGAAGCCAAAGACATACTCCGCCATGGGGGCATAAGAAGAAAAGAATTCACCCCGGCCTGGGGACACTCAAAGAAAGAGCCACACCCTGGACTGGGGGCATACAAAGAAAGAAATTCACCCAACCTTGGGGGTATAAGAAACCAAGAACATACCCCGCCATGGGGGCATTAGAAGCGGAATACATCCCCGCCCCGGGGGCATATGAAGCAACATACACCCCGCCTGGGGCATAGAAGCCATAGAGGAGACTCTCTGGCTCAGGGGCATCAGAAGAAGAAGCATGCCCCACCTGGGGGCATAGAAGCCATAAAGAACATACCCTGCCCGGGGCACAGAAGCAAGGAGGCAGGATCCACCCCACCATGGGGGCACACAAAGAGAGAAACCACACCCCGCCATGGGGGTATGAGAAGCAAGGAATGTACCCCGCCCCGGGGAGCATAAGAAGCAGAAGCCACACCCTGTCTGGGGGCATAGAAGCCGTGAAAGACACACCCCGCCCGGGGGCGAATGAAGAGAATACACCCCGGCTCTGGGGCATTTGATGAAGAATCCCCCCCGATCCGGGGTATAAAGAGCAAAGAGTATACCCCGGCTTGGGGGCATTTAAAGAAGAAACATACCCCGCCTAGGGACGCAGAAGCAAAGAGACAGAGTACACCTCCACCCGGGGGCACCGAAGCAAAGAGACATACATCCCGACCTGGGAGCACATGAAGAAAGAATATACCCCGACTTAGGGGCGTCAGAAGAAGAAACATACACCCCGATCCAGGGACATAAGAAGCAAGAGAATACGCCCTACGAAAAGGGTATAAGAAACATGAAGAATGTACCCCGGCCCGGGGGCACAAAAAATACACTCCGCCCTTGGCGCATAAGAAGCAGAAGCATCTACCCCGACCCGGGGCACAGAAGCGAAGGGACATACATCCCAATCTGGGAGCATAAGAAGAAAGATATACTCCGTCCAAGCGACATTTGAAGAAACAACATACCCTACTTCGGGGACACATAAGCCGTAAAGAGATACACCCCCGCCTCAGGGAGGGGCATAAGAAGCAAAAGATACACCCTCGTGCCGAGGACATATGAAGAGAAGCACTCCTCCGCCTTCAGGGGCAAAGAAAGCAGAATTCACCCCCGCCATGGGGGGGGTATAAGAAACAAAAGACACGCCCCGTGCTAGGGGCATATGAAGAAGAAACATACCCCGCCCGGGGGCATAGAAGCCGTGAAGAGTATACCCCGGCTTAGGGGCATTTGAAGAGTATACCTCGGCTTGGGGGCATTTGAAGAGAGCTACACCCCGCCTTGGGGGCATTTAAAGGAAAAAAAAACACGCCCCGGTCTGGGGGCATAGAAGCCTTGAAAAATATGCCCCGCCTGGGGTTACAGAGACAAAGAGGCAAAACACACCCCTCAGGGGGATGCATACCAAATGAAGCTACACCCCAACCTGGGGGCACATTAAGAGAAATACACTCCAGCGTGGAAGCATTAATGAGAAAAGAAGAGCAGAATAAAGAAAAAGACACGCATGAGGCAGACGTGGTCTTCGAGCCCACCTCATCACACAAAAGAGAAGAAGAAAAGAAAGAGCAGTCATGAGGCGAACATGGTCTTTGCACCTGCCTCTCCACAAAAAAAAAGGACACACGAGGCAGACGTGGTCTTCGAGCCCGCCTCTCCACAAAAAAAAAGAGAAGGACACACGAGGCAGACGTGGTCTTCGAGCCCGCCTCTCCACAAAAAAAGAGAAGAAAAGAAAGAAAAGAGACATGGGACAGACGTGGTCTTCGAGCCCGCCTCATCACACAAATGAAGAGAAGAAAAGGAAGAAAAGACACATGAGGCAAACATGGTCCTTGAACCTGCCTCTGCATAAAAGAAGAAGAGAAGAAGAGAAAGAACAATCACGAGGCGAACATGGTCCTTGAACCCGCCTCTTCACACAAAAGAAGAAGAGAAGAAAAGAAAGAAAAAGTCCCGAGGTAGATGCGGTCTTTGCACCCGCCTCTCCACACAAAAGAAAAAAAGAGAAAGAGTCACGAGGCGAACATGGTCTCTGCACCTGCCTCTCTACAAAAGAAGAAGAGAAGAGAAAAAAAAAGACATGAGGCGAACATGGTCCTTGCACCTACCTCTCCATAAAAGAAGAAGAGAAGAAAAGAAAGAAGTGATCACGAGGTAAACATGGTCCTTGCATCTGCCTCTCCATAAAAGAAGAAGAGAAGAAAAGAAAGAAATGATCATGAGGCAAACATGATCTTTGCACCTGCCTCTCCACAAAAAAAAGAGTCCTGAGACAGACGCGGTCTTTGCACCCGCCTCCTCACACAAAAGAAGAAGAGAAGAAAAGAAAGAAAGAGTCCCGAGGCAGACGCGGTCTTTGCACCCGCCTCCCCATACAAAAGAAGAAGAGAGGAAGAGAAAGAAGAGTCATGAGGTAAACTTTTACCTCCGACCTCCAGCCACCCAACAAATAGAAACCAATCAGCATTCCACCGACGGGGCATTAAACCAGAAAATATTCAGCCATCGGGGCTTCAATCCGACGGATATTCAGCCATCGGGGCTTCAAGCCGACAGATATTCAGCCATCGAGGCTTCAATCCGACAGATATTCAGCCATCGGGGCTTCAATCCGACAAATATTCAGCCATCGGGGCTTCAAGCCGATAGATATTCGGCCATCGGGGCTTCAAGCCGACAGATATTCAGCCATCGGGGCTTCAAGCCGACAAAACCTTCCGCCGACGGGGCATTAAACTGACTAGACCTTCCACCGACGGGGCGTTAAACTGACTAAACCTTCCGCCGACGGGGCGCTAAACCGACTAACTTTCAGCCATCGGGGCTTCAAGCCGACAACCACCCTTCATCGGCCTTCGGGTCGACAGCTATTTAATTATCGGCCTTTGGGTCAACAACTACCCCTTCATCGGCCTTCGGGTCGACCGCTATCTAATTATCAGCTTTTGGGTCGACAGCTACCCCTTCATCGGCCTTCGGGTCGACAGCTATCTAATTATCGGCCTTTGGGTCGACAGCTACCCCTTCATTAGCCTTCAGGTCGACAGCTACCTCATCATTGGCCTCCGAGCCGACAGCTATATAATCCTCGGCCCCCGAGCCGACAGCTACCTCATTATCGTCCTTCGAGTCGACAGCTACCTCATCATCGGCTCCTAGCCGACAGCTATCTCATCATTGGCACCCCAGCCGATAGCTTCCCAGTTAAAAAAAAAATAGACCTCTCACTTTGGTTCGGATCCTTCCCCGGCCAGAGAATCAAAGAATAAACCTTCCGTTTTAGTCCAGATCCTTCCCTGGCCAGAGAACAAAAGAGACCGTTCTCTTCGACTCTCACGTCTCGCTACCCGACACCCCTCGGCTCAGCCATTTCGGCCGAGGCCTACTGTCGGGATTAATCCATCTGTCCCACCGCGCTTCCCGATTCTGGCTCTCACAGCCCGCTTCCCAGCATCTTTTAGCCCTTATGGCCCACTCCCCTAATGTCCCTTGGGTTCTATAGCCCGCTTCCATAATACCCTTTCAGCCGTTCGTGGTCTGCTTCCCTAATACCTTTACTACCACTACACTTATACGTAACAACAATATTCTCCTATGCAAAAAAAATATAATAACAAAAAACAACAACAACAACAACAACAACAACAACAAAAAACAACAAAACAAAAAAACAAAACAAGAAAAAAGAGAACGCATGATTGCCCTGCTTGCATGGTTGCTTAACATAGACTAATACACCTCCTTGGAATTTTCTAGGACCGTGTTTCCTTGCTGAATAATATCGCCCCGATTCCGGATGCACGCGCGTCATGGCACGCGCTCGAAGAGAACCCAATTATGGCAGGTGCACACGTCAAGGGGAAGAGTCATGGCGGAATCGCTAAGCCCAACTCACAAAATAAACCTGAGGCAACGCTCCCACACCTAGCACTTAATGTGTTCAATAGCCTTCGACTATAGGGATTGCCCGAATTTCTTCTTAGCACTCTACGGAGACTTGAATTCCTGCACTCGCGTGAAAGGTAATCGTGAGGAAAAAGCTACCTACCCCCACTGTAAAAAAAAAAGAAGAAAGAAAAGGAAGGAAAAAAAGAGAGAGACACGTGAATCTGAGTAGCCGGGAATCCCCATTGAGACACATGAGGAGACTCGCGTGAAATGGTGAAGCGAATTATAATAAGGACGAATCCTAGTAGCCAGGAATCCCCATTGAGACACATGAGGAGACTCGCGCCAAACGGTGGAATCCGTAATAAAATTATAATAAGGATGAGTCCTAGTAGCCGGGAATCCCCATTGACACACATGAGGAGACTCGCGCCGAACGGTGAAATCCGCTACCAAAATAAACAGACGGGGGGCTGTGCGAAGCTACCAAAATCGAGAGCCTGAAACTAATGTGCAGGCGCTAGAGTGATCCTCGAGTGTCACCAGGAAAACCTGCATATCCCTATGGTCAGGGCTCTTTGCTCACACATTTGCACTGCCACGCCACAGAGAATTACCTCGGGTGAAATGCGTGAATTTAGGCTATGCATGCAAGACATGCGATATCCTCTTGACGGGTGCACTACCCCTCAATTGTGCCTCGCGGCCCGCACCGCATCTATGAATTACGGGTGATGTCCCTATCCTATCCCCTATGGAGGGAGCTGCCTTACTTATATTTATGTTATGCCTGCTAATGAATGCTTGCATGCTTGAATAAAAGGAAATATAATAAAAAAATAATAAATAATAAAAATGTGTGTCTACAATAAACTCAATTTCGGCCATCGAAGCCTACGTTCCCAGCTACGGCTCGTAGAGCCCAACCTTAGCCCCCATGGCCTACCTCTTGCCCTCGCAGCTCGTTAATCCCCAACTTCGGCTCTTCAAGCCCGCTCCCAGCCTTGGCTATTTTGATCTCCCTTATCGGCTCCTGAGCCGACAGCTTTTCAATCATCGGCCCCTGAGCCGACAGCTTTTTAATCATCGGCCTTCGGGTCGACAGCTTTTCAATTATTGGCTCCCATGCCAATAGCTTTCAATCATCGGCCCCTGAGCCGACAGCTTTTTAATCATCGGCCTTCGGGTCGACAACTTTTCAATTATTGGCTCCCATGCCAACAGCTTTCAATCATCGGCCCCTGAGCCGACAGCTTTCAATTATCGGCCCCTGAGCCGACAGCTTTTTAATCATCGGCCTCCGGGTCGACAGCTTTTCAATTATTGGCTCCCATGCCAACAGCTTTCAATTATCGGCCCCTGAGCCGACAGCTTTTAATCATCGGCCTTCGGGTCGACAGCTTTTCAATTATTAGTTCCCATGCCAACAGCTTTCGATTATCGGCCCCTGAGCCAACAGCTTTTAATCATCGACCTTCGGGCCGACAGCTTTTCAATTATTGGCCCCCATGTCAATAGCTTTCAATTATCGGCCGCTGTGCTGACAGCTCTTATATCAATGGCATCCACACCAGCAGCCACCCGGAGTTCTTCAAAAAAAAAGAAGAGAAGAAAGAAAAAAAAGGGGAAGAAGAGAAGAAGAGGGAAAGAGAGCAGAAAAAAATAAACAACAAAAAACAGAGAAGAAAAAAAAAAGAGATAACAAAAAAGAGAAGAAAAAAGAGAAGAAGAAAAGAAGAGAAAAGAGAGAAGAAAAGAAAGAAAAGAGACAAAGAGACCAACAAGCCATGTCAGCTCCCGGCGCCCTGTCGGCACTGGCGAAGAGACCAAGCGATCAACAAACTGTGTCAGCTCCCAACACCCCGTCGGCACTGATGAAGAGACAAAGAGACCAACATACTGCTTCAGTTCCCGACACCCCGTCGACACTAATGAAGAGACCAACATACTGCTTCAGTTCCCGACACCCCGTCGGCATTGATGAAGAGACCAACATGCTGCTTCAATTCCCGGCATCCCATCGGCACTGATGAAGAAACCAACATACTGCTTCAGTTCCCGGCATCCAGTCGGCACCGATGAAGAGACCAACACACTACCTCAGTCCCCGGCATCCCGTCGGCACTAACGAAGAGACCAACAAACCAGGTCAACTCCCGGCGCCCTGTCGGCACTGACGAAGAGACAAAGAGACCAACAAACCAGGTCAGCTCCCGGCGCCCTGTCGGCACTGACGAAGAGACAAAGAGAGCAACAAACCAGGTCAGCTCCCAGCGCCCTATCGGCACTGATGAAGAGACGAAGAGATCAACAAACTATGTCAGCTCCCGACACCCCGTCGGCACTGATGACGAAGAGAAGAAGAGACAGACAAACTATGTCAGCTCCCGACACCCTATCGGCACTGACGAAGAGACAAAGAGACCAACAAGCCATGTCAGCTCCCGGCGCCTTGTCGGCACTGGCAAAGAGACCAAGAGATCAACAACCCGTGTCAGCTCCCGACACCCCGTCGGCACTGATGAAGAGACAAAGAGACTAACATACTTCTTCAGTTCCTGACACCCCATCAGCACTGATGAAGAGACCAACATACTGCTTCAGTTCCCGACACCCCGTCGGCACTGATGAAGAGACCAACATACTGCTTCAGTTCCCGACACCCCGTCGGCACTGATGAAGAGACACAAAGACCAATATGCTGCTTCAGTTCCCGACACACCGTCGGCACTGATGAAGAGACCAACATGCTGCTTCAGTTCCCGGCATCCCGTCGGCACTGATGAAGAGACCAATACACTGCTTCAGTTCCCGACACCCTATCGGCACTGACGAAGAGACCAAGAGATCAACAGATCATGTCAGCTCCCGGCACCCTATCGGCACTGGCAAAGAGAAGAAAAGACCAACACATACCATGTCAACGCCTGACACCCTGTCAGGCATTGGCGAAGAGCAGAAGAGACAAACAAACTGCGTCGGTCCCCCGGCACCCTATCGGAACTGACGAAGAGAAGAAGAGAACAAGTAAACCATGTCAACGCCCGACACCCCGTCTGCACTGACGAAGAGAAGAAGAGACCAACATGCCATGTCAGTCCCCGACACCCCGTCGGCACTAACGAAGAGAAGAAGAGACCAACATGCCATGTCAGTCCCCGACACCCCGTCGGCACTGACAAAGAGAAGAAGAGACCAACATGCTACGCCAGCTCCCAACACCCTGTCGGCACCAACAAAGAGAAGAAGAGACCAGTACACCCACGGGCACCGCCCGACTCATCCTTCGCCTGCGCCACCTGTGGGTGGGGGGCATTTGTGGACATGCAAAATTGCACACCCATACATCCCAACTAGTGTAGCACCAATAACAACTGCAACCGAAGAAGCTGTGGAAAAGCGGGGCCGTCCGGACTCCCCGAACGCACATACACTGCCGTGGAGCTATCTCCGGGGTCACGACAGTGAAGAGAACTCAACCCTCAAGAGCCCCACAATCCATGGGCCTCGAAGAAAATCAAATAAGCCATAACTCGCGCTCACAACGGGCTCATAACTGCCCATTTAGGCCTTCAGCAGCATGCCCTTTGGGCCCTTCAGCGGCACACCCCTTTGGCCCCTCAGCGGTACCCCCTTTGGCCCTTCAGCGGTACGCCCCTGGGCCCTTCAGCGGCACACCCCATGTGCCTTCAGCGGCACACCCCATGTGCCTTCAACGGCACGCCCCATGTGCCTTCAATGGCACACTATTTTAAGCCTTCAACGGCACACTATTTTAAGCCTTCAACGGCACACTATTTCAAGCCTTCAACGGCACACTATCTCAGGCCTTCAACGGCACACTATCTCAGGCCTTCAACGGCACGCTATTTCAAGCCTTCAACGGCACATCATTTCAAGCCTTCAGCGGCACACTTCTTGGGTCTTTCAGCGGCACACCTGCGAGGCTCTCCAGCGGCACGCCTGCCTTAGCCCCAACGGCACAGCGTTCAGCCCATCCACGCAGGTCAACACTCGTATCCCTCGGCGCACATCAAAGGCATGGTAGGCCCATACCTACACCTTGCTGGGCTATCCTCGCCCCACCTACTCCCGTCCTCGATAGTCGTCGGCCTGACCAGGGGTATAAAAAGAGGGGAGAACAGAGAGGAATGGGGCCAGCCACTGTGGTGCTTCCAGGGGAGAGAGAAGAGAAGAAGAGGAAGAGAAGAAGAGAAGAGAAGGAGGGGAGGCTTTGGGCTTCCCCCCTAATGCTCTGTCCACCGTCGTCGGCGTGAAGAGAAAGGGAAGAAGAAGAAGAGAAGAATAGGAAGGGCCTCCGGCGACCACCGGCGAGCGATAGAGAGTAAGAGAATAGAGAGTAAGAGAGAAAGAGAGATGTAGCAAGGGGAGTGGGGAAGGCCATAGAGCCGTCGCCTCTGCCCGACCCTAACTCCCCATTTCCTCCTCTTCACGCTTTTCTTTTTCATCTTTCCTCCCTCATTGTTGTATTTTCCACCCCGGTGTTTTGATGTATACGCGGCCGGTTATGGCCTTTTCTCTGGATGAATAAAAATCCCCCCCTCTTTGGGTTTTCTGACTGCCTCCGTTGTTTTGGGCCGTTACGCGTGCCTGGCCGTCTTCTTCCTCCCTTCCGGTGGTGTGCCTCCCGGCAGTGATCCTTTCCCCCTTGGCGTAGCTCCTTCGTAGGGCCTCTGATCACCACCCTCACCCGTTCGCCTGTGGGGAGTTACCTCCCTTTTGGCCTCTCAACGGCCTGCCGCCCCTCAGCGGCACAGCCCCTTCTAACCCCCAACCCGGCACACTCGTGCCTTCGCTACCTGGCACACCCCGTGCCTTCCTTGCCCGGCACACTCGTGCCCCCACTCTCACCTCTCCTTCCCCGGCACAGCTTGGCCACTCCCAGCCCGGCAAGCCCTCTGGTCAGCCAGCCCGGCACGCCCCTGGCCTTCCTTAGCCCGGCATGCCCTCTGGTCAGCCAGCCCAGCACGCCCCTGGCCTCCCTTAGCCCGATACGCCTCTCCAGCCCTTGGCCTCCTTGGCCCGGCACACTTGCCCCTTCTTCTTGCCCGGTGCATCCCCCATGGCCAGTCCTGGGATAGTCTTCCACTCACCGTTGCCTCCGAGTTTCCTGAAGTTTTATTAAAGGTGTTGCCGCTCTCGGGCTCCCACCTCCAGTTGTCGGGTTCCGCCACTCCATGTGGGCGCGTTCCCTGTATCTCCCTTACGCTCAGGTCAAGGGGAGATGCTGCCAAATTTTCATTAGAAACGATAACATATTAAAAAGATAAAAGGAAGCAACCAACAAATGGAACGACCACACGTTAAAAAGGACTAAAAGAAAGTAACAAACAAATGAAAAAGAGAACAACGGTAAAATGCTTTAACCGAGGCAAGGGAACCGCAATCAACTCAAAGAGAGCCAAATCGAACGACAACTAAACAACTTGTCCTCATGGGAGAAAGAATGGAAATTGATCAAGAGAAGAAAAGAAGAAACCCATGCAAACTTAATAAAATCAGAAGAGAAGAAAAGAAAAGCCTTAAAAGAAACGGAGGAGGAGTGGGCTCCCCATGCCCTTCGCCGGTACGCCCCTTCAGCCACCCTCGCCGGTACACCCTCTAGCCACCCTTGGCCGGCACGCCCTTCGCCGGCACAACTCGCTGCGCCCTTCACCAGTGCACCCTATCCGTGCCTTCCCCGGCACACCCTTCGTGGCTCCTCGCGACACACCTTGCCAGCCCTTCGCCGGTACGCCCGCTCGCGCCCTTCGCCGGCACGCCTTCGGCCCCCCTTCGCCGGCACGCTCCTGTGCCCCCTTTACCAGCACGCTTCCCCCTTACGCTCAGCGGCACGCCTGCACGTCCTTCGCCGGCACGCCCGTTCGCGCCCCTCGCCGGCACGCCCGCTCGACCCTTCGCCGGCACACTCTCCCAGCCCCTTCGTCGGTACACCCCTTTTGGCCCTCCAGCGGCCCACTCTCTCTCCAAAAAAAATAAACGTATGTATTAATATAAAGATAATGATAATGATAATAATAATAGTAATAATAATTTAATAAAAAATATAACAAATAAATAAACCTGAATATATATATATAAGAAATAAACAAAAAAAATGTGAAATCATAATAATAATAGTAAAAAAGGAAAATATAATAGTAATAATAATAAACAAAATGGAGAGATCATCCAGAATAAAGACATGTAAGGGAAATAAGCAATCAAATATATATATACATATAATTTGAAAGCTCAGATAAAAGAAGGGTAAAATCCACATTGCAGCCACGTCTCTCCCGTGACCCGATACTCAAGGAACAATCATGCCGCCCTTCCAGGTTGGGCCTGAGTCTTGGGAATTATCCCGAAGTGGCCATGACCCGACCTCGCCTCAGGCCGACATTTCGATTAAACCGAACTCGTTTCTCAGGCCGGATCCCTTCCGAGCCACCACTAAAATTACCGCGCGTTCGACAGACATTTGAACGGGTTCACCTCGATTTCCGCCGTGTTTCTATTACGGATCTGTGTCTGAACATGAAAAGACCCATGAGTGACCAACATGACCGACGGCTCCCACCCCGACGTGGTCGTGACTCGGCATTGCTCTAGGCTGATAGCTCGTCAAATCGGATTCATTCTATTGGGATTCGTTCCTGCCCTTTCATTGAAATTGCCGCAAACTTGGCATACATTTGTACGGGGTTGTTTCCATCTACGCCGTACCTTCAATACGGACCTTTGTCCGAATAAAAAGTGGTTCGTGAGTGACCGACAAAAATCGGAATAGAACGAGATGGCTCCTGTCATCCCTGGATCCTATACATGGGAATATCAATAAGGCCTTCGTGGGCTATGCTTGGACCTCGGGTCCGTCCCGATTATGGTCATTGTCTGACCCACACCCTCGGCCTATAGCTCGATCCCTTCGAACATGTTTTGGTTCCAGAATCTAGTCCCGGGACTCTTCCCCATTGCCCTCCGGCACCGGAATCATTAATGATGCCCACGCAAGCCCCGTTTAGACCGCGGGAGGCGCCCCCGGTATGGTCCCGACTCGATCTCGCACCGGGCCAATAAATTCGCTAGTTTCCTGCTACACTAATCGAGATTCAACCGAATATTTTCAATGTCTCGGAATAATGTATTTGACGTATCACGGCATACATATGTTCCAGGTCCTCCTGCGACGATTATGATATTTTCAAGCTGGACACCCGTCCGAATATTAAACGAGCTTCCGAATAACCAACACGTTTCGAACGTCCGCTTTTTTAGACACCGGACTTTTCAGCAGATTCAAGGGAGATTCCCTCGTTGCCCCTTGGCATCGGAAATATTAATGACGCTCATGCGAGTCTTGTTTCGACCGCAGGGGACCCACCGCATTATGGTCGCAGCTTGCTCTTGCACCGGGCCAACAGGTTTACTGGTCTTTGACCGTTCCAACCGAGGCTCAGCCCAACGTTTTCCGCTCTTTCGAACAATAAATTTACCGTACCTCGGCATACAGGCGTTCCGATTTTCCCGCGACAACCGCAATTTTCTCGAGCCGGACATTCGTCCGAACATTAAATGGTCAGTACACGACCGACATGACCGTGAATGGTTTTCTTCTCGCCCTCGCGTGAGGATTTCAATACCTCGTAATAGACCTTTCATGCAATTAATTTCTTGGCAATAAGGCCCTAAATCCCGACGATTAATCAAGGGTGTTCCCTTGTATGGGGGATGTAAATGACGCCGTGACCTTTACGGCGCGGCGGGTTTTGGTCCCGACACGAACCACACAATCGTCTGACTGAGTCAGATCGAGCGCACCACGGGCTCTTCGGAGCCCGAATAAATTGTCACTTCGTGACTGGCACGCCCACGCACTTAATAGATGAATGAACCACTCGAATAGACGACCAACATAATAAACAATCGAAAAGTGCGTCCACACCACATCACGAGCTGAACTTCTCTCGGACACCACGTCCGATCTCAATCATCGCGCCAACTCGACCCTCTCGGGGAGCACGATAAAACCAAATGACAAGATTTTGGTGTCTTTGGTCATCACCTCACTCGACTCAGACTTATAGGGGAACCATCCCATGCTAGTCATAGACCAAGGATAACCATTGCGACATCAACGTCCCATCAAGGACCACCATTCCGACGCCAATCTTATCCAAAGGCCCCAGCCCACAGGCGTCACTCCTCCGTCTTGTCTCATCGAAACCTTCATCTCAATTAATCCAAGTGGACACCTGCCAATCCCGATTCCACCCTCACCACCGAGCCACGGAACACCACCTGAACAACTTATGGCACACATCTCTAGGGGAGAAAAAGTGTCACCCAATTCTATGGCAACCAGGTCACCAACACCACGACCAATGCACGCGGGTCCCCAACAATACACATCTTACCGTGGTCGGCTACGACACTAGCCTTACCAGTCACTCACAGCTACCAACAAGAACCCACAATCTGTCAGAGATCACTTCCTCAAAACACGATCTCATCTGAGGACACAACTTCCAACACAAGTCGGGCACCAAGCCACCGACTCTAACCATCACGTCCTCGACCTCCGTCAGGCGACATCCTCAACTACCCCTTCCGGGTCTAACATCGACGCCTGACATGGCTTCCATCACAGGAACAGGGTACTCATGCGGCACACTTGTCAACATTTTTCCTAAACATTCCATCCTGCTAGTGCCAAGAACCACCATATCTCAAGCAACGGCACGGCAACAACACGTCTCACACCGAGAAACCAATCCTCCAATACTCAACGCATCCTTAGGAAATCCGCCCGTAGCAACCAACGCTACGATCCTGAGACCTGTGGGTTCTGGGCCCACCACGCTTCCGCTGCGCACTCTGATCCACACGCACAGCCAACACGGTAACTCGGGACTCGCCATCCCGACAATCCACAACTCGGCTGGTCAACCTCAGGAAACAGGGTGAGGAAAGCTCCATTACCTCGAACCCCAAGCACAGATTCTCTCTCAAATCTGGCAATCTCTGCAACTCCGCAGGTTCTAATCTACCACGCATCGGAAAGTTCCAGCACCAGCCAAGAATGTGAACACCGCCCAACCAGCACTCATCCTTCCGTAACAGTGCCAGCACGCCCTCACACACCAGGGAAAATGGGCACAACTCTCACAGGCAACCACCTTGCCAAAAACATAGGACACGTCTCGCACGGATTTCGTGGCACACGAAGGCCAACCAATCCGGACACGCAATGCAAGACGACGAATCTTAGCCAAACACAATCTCTCCAACCAAAGGAGAAATCGACACTCCTCTGACCAACAGAAGAATCTCCATGCTCGACCTGATCTCGAATCTCGCGTACGCTGGGAACAACACCTTCCAGCATCGAGAAAATCGTTACCTCGTCAGGTCAGCGCCTCCAACACACTCGGCGAGTGTCACGTCGGACCACGATCACAGCATCTCTCCATGCACCGCCACTGTAATTCCTCGAACTGCAACACGCCATGCCAAGAGCCGCAACACGAGCCATAACCGACAACTGTTGACGCTCATCCTCAAGTCCTGAAACCACCGCGAAACCTTCTCATCTCGAACCAAATCCAAGGCGGACACTACCCATTCGCACACAAGAGCGCAGGAGCAAGACTTACTGGGACACCAAAGAGCAATCCTGCCTCAAAATTCGTAAACCAATCGGGACCGACACGTCATTTCTGACACCACAGAGCACGACAAAAACATCAGGCTCGATGAAATAGCAGCTCACCGAGAAGATCCTCCGCTCATCCGAGCATACTTCTCGATCAGAGCACTCGCTCCGACACCTTAAGCCACAACCTTAACACATCAGGGGCTTGATAAACCTCAAGCTGGAGTGGCCAGACTCAACAATAGCTCCCTCAGAGCACACTCACGGCCACTTAACCACAAATAATCCTCGCTAGCAACCTGACCTCGCTGCAGAAACCTCGAACGCAGCACCACAAACTCACGCCTGCCAGCAACCTCTGCCCAACACTGGACAACCGGGATCACCACCGATGAGGGAGAAGCTCTCAACCTCGATCCTTAGATCCCACGCCGGCACGAAAGCCGCGAACAGCAACCGCCTTCACAGTGCCACACAGCGCACTCAAGCTCTCAAGCGAAAAATCAAGGGGAAAACAAACACAAAACACTAAGCCAGCTACTGACTGTACTGGACTTTATGGACTCTGATCATTGTAATATCTCGAATTCCTATGTACATCCACAAACCTAGCTCCGATACCAGCTGTGACGACCCAAGATCTGGATACCGAGAAGAACCTGATACCATTCGAATCCTGGCCCGCCGCCCATGAGCCGGGAGGGCTCGGAAGGGCTAAAAGGAGTGTGGAGATACAAATAAATTAGAAATAAAGCAGGACAATTTAACATTAACAGAATTAAATAAATAACTACTACAACAGAGTCCAGTCCAATAGAAAGTACAGTCTAAAGTAGTAAAATGTACCACATGCCAAGTGAACACTCGGCCCGGCGAGCTAGCAACTAAGAACCTCCGCAACACTGCACCCTCGAACCTCGAGGAAGAACTTCCGCACCTGAAACGCAGGGGTGAGCCTCCTATCACTGGCTCAGTAGCGATCCCGCGGAACCCAAACTGAGAACAACTGCGGCACGGAAAGCAGTAACTACAGTAACAGTAGGAACAGTAAACACGGTGGCCAGTCAAAACTCGGCACTACAGCTACTCCTATTGTACCTGAAAGGAAAACCCTGCTCTCACAAGCGGGGACCGGACTACACTAACACCACTCACCGAGGTAAAACCCACAGCAACCCCGCCGTAGAGGCCTGTCTCCCAGGACACAGCCAACCTGGACACGCTGTCCAAGGTGCAACCCTGACCACCCGGTTGCGGACACCGCACCAACAAGACGCAACCTCGGTAAAGCTACTAGCACCCTGGCCACTAACTCGGAAACACCGGCCGGTCCAGAAAACCACGTCTCGCAGATGGGAAACAGAACCCAGAAATAGGAGAGTCACGTCTCACGTGACAGGAGTACATGCCCAACAGAAGCAAGGCTGGATGCGTCCACTAACGACTTAGACCACGCCATAGGTGTCTCCCTCCGGCCCAGCGGGAACTGAGACACCGTACAAGTAACCACAGAACAAGTGACAAGCTGGGGTTGCGCTCGTCAGCACTGGTCCAACTGTCCCCAACCACGTGTGCACACACAGACCATACGTCCTCGGTCTGGGCCTCTGACTGGTTTTCCCCTCAGCCAGACTCTGGCGTCAAACGTGGGGCCCTACAGAAACTAGTCTAAAAATGGTCTCTCGGGGTAACCTCGCCACCACTCCCTGGTGGGACCACTCGCGTGTCGGAAGGCTACGACTAGTGGGGAGTCACTGGTGTGACCACTCTCCAAGGAGAAACTCTGAGAAACACACACGCACCCTACGGAAAGTCAAGAAGAACCATGTGGCATCGAGCCACTACACTCTGGACAGTCCTCTAGACCCACTAAATCCAACAGTCCTTGAGTCACAAGACTTGGGGTCAAGACCGTCATACGCAACAGCACAAGGCCGTCAATCTAGCCTAATCCCTAGGTCTAAAACCATGGTAGCATGAATACCGAGGCAACTCACGAGCCGTCAAGACCATTCCCCCGAGAAGGGAACTGAGAAGCCTTCCAGCCCCAGGCTAGACAGCTGGACTCACAGTCCGAGGCCACACATATGGCCCACTCGGGAACCATCTTCCATAGAAACCCATGACATGCTGGGGAACCCCACCGCCACTCACACCGATACACGGTGACTCGATCGAGCGTAACACAAAGCCCGAAACACACACACGTACGGGCACGCTAATCGAGGTAACACGGCACCTCCAGACGCTCCAGAAACACGGACACGGAACCTACGGGGTGTTCGGGACACTCACGCGGCTGACTGCAACTCACAGAAACCACGGTCGAAGAGAAACGGGACTGCAAACCACTCGGTACAGCTCAGAGCTTGGCGGTCCAACCTTGGGCCGCTACAGTCTCTAGCAGTCTAACTCTAGTCCGCCACAGGGACTCTAGCTGTCCAACATTAGCCCGCCAGAAGACGAATCACACGGGGCCTGGCGGTCCTACCCAGACCGACACACGTCCTCTAGCGGCCCAACTCTGGTCCGCCACAATCCCTCTGGCGGTCGAACCTACGGCCGCTAGGGGCGCAAGACTCCCAATCAGTCAAAAAGCACGTGCTCCGAGGCACATCGATCAAAACAGAGTAGCGGTCGAAGTCTCGGCCGCCACCCAGTCTGACGGTTTATCGTGCGGCCGCCAGACGACAGAAACCCATGCCGACAAAATAGTAACAAGTGGCGCACCTAGCTTAGGCCGCCAGGGTCTCTGGCGTGCCTACCTTGGGCCGCCAGTGAGTGTGGCGGTCTCTGGAAGGGCCGCTACACTCACCCGAGAACGGGACGGCGGGAACATTCCCAAAAACCCGGTCCATGCCCCGATCATCCACAGATGATGGGGAAAACAAGGGGGAGGCTCCCCCGACACCCCTAGCATGCATCTATGACCCCAAATCGGTCCGAAACGCCGCGAAATGAGAGATCTGGCTCACACCCCAAAAATATGGATTTTCCCCAAAAAGCTCAAATAGGCCCTCTCGGCTCACCACGGCCTACAAAACTCGCGAGAAAGGAAGAGCACGAGCTAGGGATCCATCTCCCTACCTCCACCAAAGATTTCACGCCCTGAGGTCACTGATCCGCTAAGAAATGCCGATTAAATCATCGCCGGCTCGCGATCCCATGAACCGCCTCCACCATCGCGATCCTCGTCCCGTGCCCGTCGCTCCACATCCCACGAGCCATGCCGCCCCGCCCTCGCCGCCTCCGTCGACCGCCCGGAGTGAGAGGGGGAGAGGAGAGAACGTGAGAGAAGAGAGAGGGAGGGAAGAGAGAAATGAGAGATGGGGAGAGAGAGAGAGAAAGGGGTTATATATATAGGAAAATATGGAAATTACCAAAAATACAGAAAATAGGGAAAAATCACCTCTCTGATCCTCAAAAGACGCACAACGCAGTGGTAATGTCTCAGAGTCGGAGAACGCAATGGTCCACCCTGTACGGGGTTCCGAAGGTCCGACAGACAGAAAACACGGGTAAAACCCAGAACGCAACTCGGGACCCATAGAGGCACTCCGAAAATTCCAGAAAAATACCGGTGTGCTCCTCACAACACCACGGACCCAAGGAAACTCACGAGCACACCGCCAATGGGTCCAACAATCTGGTATAAAAATCCAAAACCCACTCGGACACAATCCGCTACCCGCGAAAAGACGATCCTAAACCCACTGATCCAGATCCGAAAAACCCGGGGCATTACACTATAGGGGTAAAGCAGGCCCGAAAGCACAATATCTGGTGTAGAAGGCGATATCAGCGAAAAATCCGGGAAGTCCGCACCACACACGCGGAATGTCGGAATGGTCCGTAAATAACCATAAGGGCGTCCAATCTGGGCAAAAATGCTTTGAGGGATGGCCCTCCTAATGAAGAAGCTCCATGTGTTCACAAAATGGAGTTGGCGGCACGAATCGACGTGCCGAATGTCAAATCAGGAGAAAACTCGGGTTACCCGATTCGGGTACCATCGCACTAGAAAGGTCTGTGAGTGGCCGAAAGGACGCCCAGTCAGGACGAAAATACTTCCAGAGATGGTCCACTCAATGAGGATATCCCACATATCTGCAAAGTTGAGTTGGTCACACAAACCATTGTGCCGATGGCCGTATCAGGAAAAAACCCAAGAAAATAAGCACGGGTTCGGCACGTGCCGAAAATCTTCAGAAACTCCAAATCAAGGCTCCGAAACGTACTCTGGGGCCATTGCACCAACTCCAAGACTGCCTCGGGTGACATCTCCCTCCAGGGCTGATTCCGGGGCAAAATGCCAAAGTTACAAAAATGCCACCATCATTGAGTCGGTGGCACTCTTGTGCTTGAACCGGTGGCACCTTTTCTTAAAAAAGGGTGAATTGGCCGTTGTTTGAAGTGAGTCGGTGGCCTATTTTTATTTTAAAAAAGTGAATTGGCAAAAGGGTGAATCAATGGTACACTTTTTGTAGTGAGTCGGTGGTGAAGGGGCGTGATCTCGCGCTGGTCCTGAGCTGGGAGGATGATCACCGGGTAGTGAACTGCAGAGAAAGGGAAACGAATCAGGGGGCCCAGGGATGGTTCCCTCGGGAAACCCTCCGATGCTTAAGTCAATAGAGCAATGGTGGAAGGTATTGAGGGAGGTAGAAAGAGATGCGCGAGATTCCCCAACACCAAGATGGTGAAGTGGTTCCTGCTCAGGGAGTGTTAGGCCTATATCTGCCTTACTTGCCACCGGAGGGAGTCCTTGGTTTATATAGCGAGCTCCCCTGATGAGTTCCATAAGTTGAGGAGTTTCAGGCGGGAGTTACGTCCTCATCATGGGATCGTTACGTCCTCAACATGGGATCGTTACGTTCTCATCGTGGGTTCTTCATGACCGTGGGGGATCGTGACTCCCTTATCCCGCTGAACTCTTGCTCATAAAGGACTGTCAACGGCTGCATGGATAAATATTTGTCAGTCGATCCGAGCATGAGAAGTGACAGCCCTATCCGGGCGATAGGCATAGCTCGGATGCAGTCAGATCGGAGTGGGCGTGGAGCACTCGCCCTTCATCCCGATGAGGGATGGCTCGGGCGTGGGTCTTCCTCCGTTCTGTCGTTTGGGCCTTCCAAGCCTAAGGGCCGCCGAGGAAGGATGGGATCCCGAGTGATCTTTATTGGGCTTTTCTGCCGAAGTGGGCCCTAGAGGGCTGTCACTTGGATGAGCTGAGCCTCGTTCGATCCTGATGGGCCTAGTTTGGCTGCTCTTAATTGGGCTACAGAAATCCCCCTCTCCACTTGTCCCCCTCCTACTCCCGAGCTTTAGTAAGCTCGGTCGAGTAGCTGCTTGGGGTTTCGGACTAGCGTGGCTCAGGTGGGTGGAAATATGGCGGTGTTTAGGAAGCCACGTGTCGTGGTCACCTGTGCCCGTGTTAATGATGATCCTGACGGATTTGAACTGAAGGGGCCCCCTTTCCTCGGAGGTCGGAACGACGCGTCGCCTTCCGCATGGGTTTATAGGCGTTGGGCGCTTATTGTCATTCCAGACTCCCTCCGTCTCTTAGGGTTTTGGCTCTCCTTCGTTCCCATTTTTTGAGGCTCTTCGATGCGCCGTGAGGACACGACGGAGGAGCAGAGGCGTGCGGCGGCATTTGAGGAGTTGGCGGCGATAACCGCGGAGGCCGTCCGGCAGCTTCCTCCTCCCCCAGAATCTTCAGGGTCTCGGGACCGTCTTCCCTCAGAGTCTATTAATGACGCCTCGACAAGTCGTGCCTGGACCCCGGGATTCATCCCATTGTGGCCATGGCATGACCTAGTCTCGGGCCAATAATCCATTACTGAATGTGATTTGTTTCGATCAGGTTTTAACTGCATTCTATCATGTTTCGAATATCAAAGTTGTCGTATCCCGGCATACATTGTCCCGACAGTATGTGAGTCTGCCCGAACACGGTCACGGCAGGCCCTCCTCATAGGCCTATATGTGTGCACCGTAATGCCATGCGCAGTCTCAAAATAAAAAGGCCCCGATAACTCTTGAAATAAGAGAGGCGTTGTCGAAATCTCCATTAAAATCACTAATAAATGATCAAATAAATAATGAGCAATAAAACTAAATACAATTTACCTTGTATGCCTGCATGATACGGTTCTCCGGTATATCAAATGGTGGTTAGCGGAAAGTCAGGTTATGACCGGCCGGAGGCTTTCACTATGCGTGATGATGGTCTTCGGACATAAGTTCTCCGCCCTGTACCGAAAGTTGACTTAATAAATAAATACTACCATATTGTGTACTTGCACGCAATCACATCTTTCATATATTTTATGGGCCCCATGGTCTTTCTATTTTGGCGATTAATCAAGGGTTGTCCCTCTTTTAGAGGGACGTAATTAACGTCGTAGCCTTTACGGTACGGTGGGTTTTGAGTCCCGACACGAACCTCACAATCGACTGACCAAGTCAGATCGAGCGCACGATTTTAAATTTATTTATTTGTTTATTTGTTTGTTTGCGTAGGCGTGCCAGTCACATAGGTGACAGAAAACCAGAAATCTGTGATGATTTACCAAAAGTAGGGGCGAAGAAAAGAGGGTAAATGATGATGAAATAAAGCCCAAATAGAACCAACGCGAAGCTAATACTTCCTTCTTCAGGATAGGGTTGAAGAAGTACAAAGACAATGCGGCATGGCTTCATTGTCACCTCGGAAACGCGCCCCCGTCACGCAGTTCGCACAGGGTCGTTTATATAGAAAATGCAGAAATCCCCAACTTTCTCTTACGATTTTAGAATATATAGCCCACCAAAACTCAAGTTATTTGGATCACTCTTGAGATAATAGTGAGGACAAGAGATAGGAACAAGCATGACTCAATTTGGTGGAAGGATCTGGAAGATATTCGCGTGGAAAGGAGGGCCCGGAGCTTGATCGGATAGAGTTTGACTTGTACAGAAATTACATAAACCCATAAGTTTCCTCCACGTTTCCAGGGGATATAGGTCACCAAAATTCAAGTTTGATAGATCAAATTTGAGATAATATCAAGGGAAAGGGATAGAAACAAACGGGACTCGATTTGGTGGAGAATTCTAGAAGATATAGACCCTAGAAGGAGCCCACGGCGAGCAAAAACGTCCAGAAACAGAGTCCAGAACACTTAGGACTCTCAAGGCAGAAGAGGGGAAGAGGCGGTCAATAGTTGACCACGGTGGTCAACAGTTGACTGTGACCTTAAAATTTTTTATTTTTTTATTTTTTTAGTATTTTTTTAAAAAGAAAAACTTCCTCCAAGGGCTCCAATGCTTAATGGGCTTAGAAATGACTAAGAAATGAGCTCGAAATAGGCTTAAAGAAGGCTCAAAAATAATGGATAATCTAGGGCATGATAAAGGAGAATAAGAGAAATAACTCGACTTATAGGTTAAAAATGGGTGTCAACAGATGTCCCTCCTTGATGTTCGCTTTGCAAGGGAATGAGCGAAAAATGGCGCGGAGGTGAAATGGAAAAGAGATGGAGCGAAAGTGACAACGACGTGAAACCGAGATGAAGCAGAGATGAAGCGGATGGAACTAAAAAATGGGCATCAAGGCAAAAGACACCTGTCACAACTAACAAGCGACAGGAATTCTCCCAAAAATGTCAAACTAACCACAAGGAATGAATGACACGGATGAGACATGCCTGGAGAAGTAACTAAGGGAGGAAGGAAACACGACCAACCTCATTGGGGGACACAATCCACGGACAATGAGGGGATCAGAAGAAACACAGCTCAAAAGTTGGAAAAGAGAAATAAAACCGAGATAAAATCCAGACAGGAATCACGCTGGCCAACCAGACCAAGCGGTAAGATCAGAGAAATCGTTCAAATTCAGAGTGGAATGAAAATCTCTTATTCAAGAGAACTGAAGTGCAATTAGCCATTGCTCAGGACAAATCTTGAAAGAATTACGAGGCGTGAGTGCTCAAAACGGCATGATGTATGTTGGGCTAAAATAAATAAATCATCAAAATGAATGCAAAGAAAGATAAAATAGAAAGTACTCAAGGATATTATTTCTAGACCGAGCAAGACGGGTGTTATACGTGCGCGGGGAGTCACTTGCGTTTTGTCCTCGCGGCGGGGGACACACACTCGCCTTTTACGGAAGGCCGAGATAGGTTGACTGGGCACGCGGGGATTCTGGGGGTATTGAGAAGAAGGCTGAGAGAACGATGTGAACACGCTGGAAGGGATGGCGTATGGTTCATCATTCTGGGAGACTGGGACAGGGATGGCTGGGTGGAATGCGGGCGTGCCAGTCGATTTCTCGACAATCACCTATGGAACCAAGGATTGACCAGGGAAGCGTCGCCAGGACGTGGCACGTAGATCGAGAGATCAGGCGACACGTGGATTGAAAGGGTTCCATAGGTTCGAGTGCATAGGCGATTATGGGGATTCGTGTACTGGAAGTCTTTCCCCACCGGTCGCAAGCAACCGGTGTTTGTTTTACATCGGATTGAATCTGAATACCTTTGTTTCTACTGCCGAAGAGAGAGTCAGGGACCCTGGGAGCCGTGACATCGGGAGGGCTTAGTCCGTGCAACAGCGACAGGGCAATAGCAACATAATAGGGATAACTGGGAGCAGAGAGACTGGTTCTGGGGAGGAGGGGGATCCGCTCCCTGATTGGATTACACGACTTATATGCCATGAAAGGCATTTATATGAGGGCATGAGAGCCCGATTACAATTACTTGCAAGCCACGGGACAATTCCGACATTCATGACGGTCCCTGGGTCATTGCATTATTGTGTGGGTAGTTCTGTATCTCTACATAGTGTTCGTCAGAGGACCTGTGACTCAGTAGGATGGCGCCCGAGGGGCATCACAATGTATTCCCGACATGAGACAGTGTCGAGGTCGGGGCAGTAGGGGTGTCGTGGGCACCGCTGTGCGGGGGAAGTTGAGTGGTCGGGTGCCGCGGGCCCCGATGTGACTGGAGTAGCTGGCAATCGGGTGTTGGGGGCACCGTTGTGACTGGAGTTGTTGAGTGATCGGGCGCCGTGGGCCCCGATGTGACTGGAGTAGCTGGCAGTCGGGTGCCGGGGGCAACGTTGTGACTGGAGTTGTTGAGTGATCGGGTGCTGCGGGCCCCGATATGACTGGAGTAGCTGGCAGTCGGGTGCTTGGGACACTGTTGTGACTGGAGTTGTTGAATTGTCGGGCGCCGTGGGCCCCGATGTGACTGGAGTAGCTGGCAGTCGGGTGCCGGGGGCACCGTTGTGACTGGAGTTATTGAATGGTCGGGCGCCGTGGGCACCGATGTGACTGGAGTAGCTGGCAGTCGGGTGCCGGGGGAACCGTTGTGACTGAAGGAGGCGAGCGTCGGGAGACCTCGATGGTCATGCTCGGGGCCCGGTGTGACTGGCAGTCGGGTGTCGGGGGCACCGTTGTGACTGAAGGAGGCGGGTGCCGTGAAGAGGCCGAGACCGGAGTACATGTACATATGCTCAACTGGTTTCATGCTGTATGAGAGCCACGCGGGCTTTACAAATGGGCCAAGGAGGCCAAAGTACAACTGGCGCAAGCCACGGGATAATTTCGACGCGCAGGTCGGTCGCCGGGTCAATGCTGGATAAGGCAGATATCTGCGTGTTTTACAGAGGGTCCCTCTCATGGCACGTGCCATATTTGCTTCGCCAAACGAGGGGCTATGACTGGATAGCTGGAGAAAGCATCGGGCTGGTGTCTGGGCAAGGGTTGATCACGACTCGAGTCGAGCGGTCGGACGTGGCCTTGTGACTGTGGGGAAGCGTGACGTCATAGTGCGTGCGTAGTTGCGGTCGGCGGGCACGTGAGGGGAAGTCCCGGCATGAGGGGGCGTTCACCCTTGTCATAACGTTGCACACGTGGCGGGGGTAGACTTGTGTGTCATGGCGGAACACCGTATGACGGAAGTACAAGCGGCATACCCTCGGCGTCCTTAGCCGACGACCAAGTCACCCACACATAATTCTCCTTGCTCGTTGCCTGGAGCCGCTTGAAGCTTGGAGATCACTGGAAGCCTTGATCCATGCATGCCATTCCATCCATTTTGAGCTCCCTAGCGGGGGCTTTTATAGGGGAAGATGAAAGGGTGGAAGCGGTTTAGGTGGACCAAGTTGGGGGCCCAACTTGGTCCGAGTAAACCCTTGAAAATACCTTTTTTTGTGTGTTACTGAGTGGGGGAGGGAGGGTTTAGGCAGACCAGCCCAAGGGGCTGGTCTGGTCCGCCTAAACCCCTCACGGAGGGGTTTTTTCTTTATTAAAAACTCTTTTTTTTATTTTTGGATGGGTTTAGGCGGACCAGCCTGGGGGGTCAGGCTGGTCCGCCTAAACCCCCCCCCCAGCTGGGCTGGTCCGCCTAAACCCCTCCCCGGAGGGGTTTACGCGGAGTAAAAAAACATATTTTTTTTATTATTCTGTGGGGTTTGGGCGGACTAGCTTGAGGGGTGAGGCTGGTCCGGGTAAACCCCCTCCCCATGGGGTTTAGGCGGAGTAGGTTGAGGGGTGAGGCTGGTCCGGGTAAACCCCCTCCCCATGGGGTTTAGGCGGACCAGCCCAAGGGGCTGGCTGGTCCACCTAACCCCCCCCCCAGGGGGGTTTACGCGGGTTTGACTAAGGGTTTACCGCGGGTTTGACTGGAGGGTTTGACTAAGGGTTTACCACGGGTTTGACCGCGGGTTTGATTGGGGTTTGACTGGGGGTTTGACTGGGGGTTTGACTGAGGGTTTACTGCGGGTTTGACTGCGGGTTTGACTGCGGGTTTGACTGCGGGTTTGACTGAGGGTTTACCGCAGGTTTGACTGCGGGTTTGACTGGGGTTTGATTGGGGGGTTGACTGAGGGTTTATCGTGGGTTTGACTGGGGGTTTACCGCGGGTTTGACTATGGGTTTGACTGGGGTTTGACTGGGGGGTTGACTGGCATAGGTCAGAGTACCGAAAGACATCAATGCCCCTGTTATAAAAAGAACTTTTCTTCCGGGGGCTCTGCCCCCGGAAACCCCCGCTGCCCCCTTGACCCCCGCGACCTGACCGTGCAGGTCGATCAGTGTGCGAGGGTGCACGATGGTGGTGTATGGTGTGATGGGTTGCTGGGAGTCGCGAGTTGGACTCGGACTTGCTGTAGCGCGGCTGGAGCATACAAGCCCACCAGGTGCTCGAGGAAATTCCCGACACGCGTGTGTGGGCTGTATAAGGGTGTTGTGAGCTCCTGAAGCTTGTGGTTGGCCCAGATGGGTCTTCCCTTGACTTCAGAGGGCTAGAGGGAGGTGACTCGAGGGTAGACTCCGGCCTCGTTGCTGGGTGCCACATGGCGTGGGCTTGTAGTCAGGGCGCTCCCGGGTCGGCTCGGGTAGCTGTGTTGAATGCGGGCAAACCCGCAAACTGAGTGATCGGGGGTGGGCCCGATCGATTGCTGATGTTGCCACAGGTCACGGCTAGCTGGTTAGGACTCTTGGTCGGGCCCAGTGACTTGGGCGTCGACATGAAGATGCCGTTTTTCTGGTGGTCGGGGTGACCCTCGCTCATTGGCGAAGAATCGTATGATGCGGCGGGCTATTCTGAGTCCCGAGTTAACCCAGTTATTGAAGCGTCTGCGGTGTGATACCGTATGCAGGGTGTCCGGGGGTGATCCTAGAATCTTCTCTGAGTGCCGTAACGTACGGCAGGTTGTCCCGAATCTCGAAACTGACCCGGTTGTCGGGAAACTGGCTGGCATAGTGCCATTTCCTCGGGGCTGATCCTCGGTTGTTATGTTGTACCGCTTGACCCGATGAAGTGTCTCGATTTCTGAGCCCAACTCGACTGGTAGAGCACATTTGGCATTGTGCCATTTTGCTCTATTTAGGAAGTGTTTTCCTATACTTAATCCTTAATTAATTAGAGGAAATAAGCAGGTGCCAACAATGGGGTTAAGAGTCTTCTTGCAACCACGGCGTACAAGACAGAGTCCATCGTCCCCCACCCGACTCAAACTAATGGCTTATCCAACGATTAACCGTATGCTCTTAGATCATCATTATTTTTGTTAAAGGAGAACATCAGATCCCAGAACACACGGGCAACCAGTCGGTCCTTGAGAGGCTATAATAATATAGATATCATATAGTAATGTAACAAAGTGCTGGGATAGAGAGCCATACCTGACTTACCTGCCAAGCGAAATGGCATTTTTTTGGACTTTTGCATATAAGACACAAACAACAAAAATAGAACAAGCATTAACATAACACAACATCACAAAGATGGATGAAAGATAACATAACATAACATAACGAAGGATGAAATCACATGAACAACATATGCAAGACATCACATGAACAAACAATAAGCGTGAGCGGGACTAAAGAGTATGGTGGGGCAAGACAACACCACAACACGGTGGGACAGCACACGCGGTGGGACAAGATATGGTGGGACAAAGGCACGTGGGACGACAATACCACGGGGGACAAAGACACACGTGGGACGATAACACAATGGGACGAAAAAATATGATGGACACGGAGGGACAAAATAACACGTGTGACAAGGACATGGAGGGACATAAACACGTGTGACAAGGACACGGCAGGACGAAAGACACAAACAAATATGCTCCTCAATCAAAACCCAAGATCAGAAGAAGCAAAACCGCCAGGTTCGTAATCGCGAGGCAAAGCCCTCTCATGGAGATATGATGAGATAAAGCGAAATCTGAGAAGGACATGAGCTTTATAACATATCGAGAGAATAGATTGAAAAGGAGAGAACAGACAAGAAGATATGAATAGGAGGTAGAGCAAATGATGAAGAGCAAGGAAGCTTTGAACACTTGTAACCTGCACACTTAACAAACAGATCATATTTGTCCTCAAAAATAAAATAGACAGAAATACATGTAAAAGAGAACAGAAGACATATATTTTTGGATTTTTGATTTTCCTGATTTTTTTTTAGATTTTGACCATGTCTGATTTTTTTTAGAATTTTTTGACAATATCTGACTTTTTTAGATTTTTAAAGTATCTGATTTTTTTTTATTTTGATAATATCTACTTTTTTGATTTTTGAAAATATCTGATTTTTTTTTATTTTTGACAATATCTGATAATTTTTTTGACATTTTTTATTTTTGAATTTTTTTGAATTTTGACAATAAAGTAATCTGTAGCACCCAAGACGGGCTCGAACTACTGGCCAGGGATCGTCGTTCCTCCCCCTTTCATTAAAGATTTCTCTTGGACAGGGCATGTATATGAGGGTGGCTTACCATAACCAACCGCCTCTAAAGAGCGGTGCCCCTACTAAGGCCATATCCTGGATACAACCCAGCCTAAGAGGGAGAAGTAGAAGAACAATGGGGATAAGCTTAATACGAGATCAGAGATATCAGGATTTGAATTCTTCCCAGGGCACTACCCCTCAAAGATACAGTCTGTTGCGCTGGGGCTTTATGTCTTTGATTTTTAGACCCATATTTATTAGGCACGCATGCGACTGGACTCATGACGTCCCGCGAGAAACTGTACTGCCACTCTTGCCATGCCTTTGATTCATAATTTTACGTACTGATTTATTGAATTTTGATAGCCCTTATTAGCCAGATTTAGCATGAAGCTCACTTTTGATGGTCAAGACTGCCCCTATTTGAGACCTCTCTCGTATTAGGGAGCGCCTAGGTCGGTCATCTCATCTATCCATCTCTTGCCCCTACACTTGGCCGAGCAGAGAAAAGAAAAGACCTTTGTGCATACCCACAGTATGGCCAAAGTAGCAATGGTGTTGTTCAAAGGAAAAGCAGCTATGGCTTGCCGTTAAGTGTGTGACAAACCCACGCAAAAGGTCACCCTCAACGATTGGGGAAAGAAACTAGACTCCCAACGCGGAGCTATCACCAGCCTAAGATTGCTGCAGAAGCGAACTTGACATTTTGCTAAATTTGACTAAATTAAGCAAACTCAATAAAGCCACTCAAACCATGTGAGGAAATAGCATTATCTTAACAATGCGCAGGAATAATAGTGATAGAGATAATAGCATGTTCTTGCACAAAATAAAGACACCTTGTAAATCCATAGCGTGAAAATAGCATCCTGAAGTGAGAGCTTGATCAGCGAACTTTGCGTAGCATGAGCTTTGTATTCCTTGCTTGTCAGGATCAAGACAGAAAGGATAGCAAGGTTCCAAGATTCCTTGACACGGAGGAGCGGCGGACATCAAACTGGACAAAGAAGGATAAAAAGGAAGAGAGACGAGGGCTAGAACTCTCTCCCTAAGGCATAGAGACCCTGATAACAAGAAACCAGATACATAATAACCAGAGATCAACTAAGATCAAGGCGGGCTAAAGCCTCGAAAACAACATGAAAAAGGGTGACGACCCCGAAAGGGTGAAGAGGATTGAGTATAAAGAGGAGAAGAAGAATCATCCGATGCAGTCAGAGAAGAGGAATGATAGTCACCGGACGGGGTTGGGGAAGGAGAATTAGAATCACTCGACAGGGTTGGAGAAGAAGAACCATAGACACCCGACAGGGTCGGGGAAAGAGAATGAGGACCACCCGACAGGGTCGGGGAAGAAGAACGAGAATCACCCGACAGGGTCGGAGAAGGAGAATATGGACCACCCGACAGAGTCGGGGAGAGAGAATCATAGACACCCGATAGGGTCTGGGAAGGAGAACGAGAATCACCCGACCGGGTCGGGGAAGGAAAATTAGAACCCGGAGATACCGAAGGAGAAGAATTAGAAGATGTCCCAGGATCGAGATGATGAGAGGGCATAGGCCGAGGCCTAGAATAACGAGAATGTAGAAAGCCCGGAGGCCCCGAACGAGAAGAAGAAAAGTGGTGGTTCACGGACCCGGGAGGAGAGGAGAGAATCGTAGACATAGAGTTAGAAGATGGAAGATACACCACCCAGGGGTGAGAACCGAGTAGAAGAAATGATGAGTGAAAAGGAGAAGAAGGAGAAGTGGACCCCTGAGTGCACAACTGACGGCCCTTAAACTTATGCCGCCACCTCTTCTTGGCAGAGATTTCTTGAACATGGACCTGCCTGGCACGGGCTCTGACCTTTGGGATTCTTGCTTTGCAGTGCCTTCTCTCATAACGAGCCCACCTGGCAAACGGCCTGGCTCGATTATGAACATGCAGCTTCCTCGGGGCGATTGCCCCTAGACACTCGGTGCTAACATCATGTGGACATTCTTGGACAACCAACTCTTTTGGCGCATCATCATCATAAACCATGGAGTTTTGTCCCTTGGCACAAAGAGCTTAAGGTTCGACAATTCCACTCGGAAATCAGACTTGAAGCATGACTCCCTTGATAGAAGGGCAAGATGAAACTGAGGGAGGTCAATGCATGGCGTTGACGTAGCCAGCCCACTAACAAACCGAGGGAGATTGTATAGGGTGCGTAGAATGTCCTTGGAGAATGCTGAGGACACAGCGAATTTCCCCTTGAACATAGAATTCATAATCCGCTTGGTGGCCGTATGAGTTAGTGCAATTCGGGTGGAGAACCCCTCTTGGCTAGCTATCTGAACAGCAACGGAGCGAGAGGTAATAAGAGCATCAATAATAAGTCCTTCGGGGAACAAAGAGATTGCCGACGGTCTCGCTTGAGAAGAGACTGGCACCAATGCGAGAGAACTCTTCTTGGCAACCGTCATGGGAAGTGTAGGCACATCATCCCCAAAATGGCCAGAGATCGGGACGCGGATCGGCATGCGACAGATGAAATCTTGAATCTTGATATGCACGGCCAGCACTGAATCATCCTGACTTGCTGTAGCACCCCGGTATATTAATGAATAAAAATTTTGAGAAAATTAATAAGAAATTCCTTAAGAAATAGGATAAGTAAAATTTTGACCATTTTATAAAAACCTGGAAAAATTAGAATCTTGTAGAGGATAAAACATTTAGTAAAATTATCTTCTAAGACCAGCCCAAATAAAATCCTTAAATAGGCCGAATTAGCCGATTAAGGCCCAAATCCACACTTAGCCTAATCGGACCTTAAAACACGAAATTAGAGCCCAATACCTGATCATTTAAGCTGAAACCGGATGCAAATGAAAGGTTAGGATTAAGAGATCATTTCCCCTCTGGTTTTTCTCTGAAACCCTAACCCTAGGAGGAGTATTTAGCGGCGGAGTGGCGGATTGACTCGGTCTTGCGTGAATCGCACACGTCCGCGGTGCGTGGACTCTATCTCCACGATTAGAACTCTCTAGACCCCATTGAACCTATAAAAATGAACCTTAGCAACCCTAGAATCGTTTAGATGTTGTGGCGGCCGGTGAGAACCTCGGACGGGAGAGAATTCTGACGATTATCGGCGGTGTGTACCTAGCGCGTCGGCTTCCTTTCTTCTTCCTTCATCCTTCGATTAAGGTAGGTTCTAGCAGACCAAACCTACCTAATGATATACCGTTAGATCCGTCCTCTTGTCCTCTTTCTTTTAGTCTAAAAAGCCCTAGATTTTATCTAGTATCCTGCTAGGATTTCGAGTTTTAGTGGAAGCATGCTAGAATTAGGGTTAACTATGTTCCACCTCAGTTTTGAGTAGGGATTTTAGGCACTAAACGCTCAATTGATCATGTTATCTTGTATAACTTTTCATTCTCATTCTATTGATAGTAAAAGCCCTAAATTTCATGTTCTATGTTTTCTGTATTTAACCGATTAAGCTAACCCTAGCCAACTCGCCGGAGGCGGGCATGGCGACGTTAGCAAAGAGTTATTTTGGCATGCGCGGCCTCACGATAGACCGCCCATCATAGATAAGCGGCCGGTGCTTGACCGCTCGTGTGTTTCATCTCCGATATGTTTCGTGGAATGAGCGGCAAACCCCTAACCGCCCTTCCTTCAGGCGGCCAGTCCCAGACCGCTCATCTTCCCTAGCGGCACTCTACAGACCGCTCATCCCTAGCAGGCCTTCGGACCTGAGGGGGCATGAACGGCATGTCGTGCGACCGTCAAGGCAGATGAAAGGTTCTGTTAGGACCGCCCATCTTTACAGAATTACTCATTGTCATATTAGCATGATTTATCCTAGTAAATTAGTGGCTAATGGATAAGTTAGCAACACACATGATAACTGGAATTTATGGAAGTAAACAATTATGAATTTTCTCTAGTTTGTCTTTACTTGATCTTGATTCAACTTTTTCCATGAAGTTAATATTCATTATGATTCATTAATAATTTAAATTATTACTAGGATTGTTTGACAGTCGTTCTACTCCAGTAGGATTGACTGACCGTTATACTGGTTTCCGATGATTTGATAGCATCATTTCCTTGTAATAGTTGGGACTCTCCCCCGGATACTCCTTCCTTCGGACTAGGACCTTCATTACGGGACCTCTATAAGCCCCCGCGAGCCTGGGATTCCCACTAGGACGTCGGGCAGGTTGTACCACCAAGACCTGAACCTGTTCACGTGATATGTAGTGCCCCAAAATTTAAATAAATAATTTATGATTTATTTTAAGAATTTTCTGGAATTTATTAGGAATTATAAAGCTTAAATTGATTATAAGGCCCAAGTATGCTGAATAATTAATCCAGCTTTGATAAATGAAACCCAAAAGGTTTAAGGACCAAGCCCATTAAGTTTGGCCCATATTCTAGAATGTTATTTAGCCTATTCACGAATTTTAAGGATAAACAACCTTTTTTTAGATAATTATGTGGATAAAACAAATGAAAGAGTTTGAATTAAGTTGAATTATGCGCACAGTGGATGTAGCGGTCTATCGTGTGACCGCCACAGGCATGTAACGCGTCAAGCTTAGACCGTTACGCTCTGTCAGTTCCGTGAATGGAAGAAAGAGCAAAAGGATTGGATTTTTGCTAGTCTATCTCTTAGGGATCGAGATGGAAGGACTAGTAACGTGTTAAGGACTCTTAGAAGTCGATCTAAGCTTTAACAAGGACTCTAGAATCGATCTAATCCATAAAACCCTAGCTAGAACCTATAAATAGACCCTAGTTTTGACCTGCGCGACCCCTACATTGGCTCGCGTGGAACTAAGGTAAGGAGATAGTATTTCAGGTAAGTTCTTTAGAACTTTTTATTCCTTATACATAGGACTAATCTTTCTCAAAATTTCATGCTAGGAGACCAACTACACAAGGAGTTTGAAGCTTCCAAAGTTGCTGGTTCGACCATAGCAACGCAGGAACCTGAACGAAAGTCTACTGAAGATCAAGAGATTAGAGCACCAAAATGAGGTAACTAGCCTAAGTGTCTTTAGAACTTTCTGTTCCCCTTAGTTTCACCTTCTTACCCTCAAAATTTCACGTCCTTAGGTCAAGAGATTGAGGAGTTAGAGCAACGTGAAGTTGCTGAAAAATCACAGGAAGGGAAGAACGAGGGCGTGTCTTGCAGTCATAAATTGGAAGTTGAAAGCCCAGTAAAGAAGTATGTCATCTCATGAACGGAAAGAACATCATGATAGGAGTAATATCCCTCTGATTTTGTCTGATTTCATGCACTATAGACCATGAATTTCATGTTTTAGTAGAATTATGCATACATACATATCTTTAGCCTTAATTGAAGATAAAAGATATTATCTTGTTAATTCACTATAACCTATGCATCTAGATGATGATGCAGGATGGACCACGGACTCGACTCCAAATAGATATGCAATCCTCGGACTCTAAACAAGTTCGCGATCGTCCCTTTTCGAGGGAAGCGTCGGGCGTGCGCGGTTGAGAAACTGGCAAGAGCTAGGGTGGCCAACTCACAATTTCGTGCCTGGATTGGGTCACAGGACGGTATATCTCTCTCTCGCAGCAGCAGTGATGATATAAATATAAAGCGGGCTACGATCCTAGCATGATCTCTAGCAGCGGCATAAACAAGTATATACGAATAAAGCAAATGCCGGGTAAAGGAGCGAATACGATACCTCCACGCGCCTGGCGTGGGGAAGACGATCCCGGCCGATCTCGTACTCCCGGAACAAATATTACACAATAATTACAGTAACAAATTACTGCCCACTCCACGCAGGGAGGTAAAGGGCGGCACAAGTGGGACCTGGGAGTAACGGGTTCAGGTTGACTGGCGGCTTCTTGTAGCTTCGGCGGCACGCGTACTCACGGTCGTGGGACCCACATGCTGGTCGGTGGTGCCATGTGGGGCCAGGGTGGCACCACTGTGGTGGGGACGCCTGGAGGGGCGCTCCTTGGGGTGGCGGCGCGCTGGTTCGCTGGCCGGAGGCCGGGCGGCTTCGATCGTCACCCGCCGGAGTTGCTGTCCACGGATTTGAGTTCTATCTCAGACCCGCGCGACCAGACGAGAACTGCTGCTGCGGTCACTCCCGACGTCGGATCGACGCACAAGAGGTACCGCTGAAAAGCTGACTTAAAATCCTTCAATCTATAGCTAGAGAAAGAATTTTTAATTTCCTGTTGATGGCTTTTATCGAATAATAAATCTACTGGCTCTCAGGATCAGAAAACTCAGGGTAGAACCAAGTTTTCCTGGAAGTTGGCATTGACCGCATTGTAGACCTTCGATTCAACTTTTGATCCCTTCATGAAAGTTGTAGAGACCGAAGAGAGGAAAACAGGGATATATCTTATGAAAGGTTTGGTGGAAGTTTCGGTTTTTTGTGGATTTTATACTGACCCTGGGTCGGATGTGGATAGCAGGGACTGAACAGATTTTGGGAGAAAGACCGAATTTCTAAAAATAGGTAGAGGGCTGTTGAAGTTCGGCAAAACTTTGTGGAGGAAGGGGATGGTGGACAGAACCTCCAATAAATTTGGGGATTCCAACAAAAATCAAAAAGGGGGTCGAAAGGGGGAAGAATTGAACTTCTGCTACACAGATCTGAAAAGGGACAGATCAGGAAGATAGAAAGACACAAAAATAGAAAAATATAAAACGAACTCTGAATGACGTGATGTTTTTACTGGAGGTTGGGAATCAAGAGAGGAACCAACTCTGAAAATCTCAACTCCAGATGAGGTTGGAGTTTGGAGTTAAACTTCTCGTAGTGAGACTCTATCCAGCCAAATAGACCCTTGGACAGAACTTCAGAAGCGGCTTCGCGGCGGCTCGATGGCGGCACGAACGGCGGCGGCGGCGGCACAGAATGAACTCAGATGTGGAGGGGCTAAGATAAGAGGGTTCACAACCCTGAAATGCAAAGGATGGAGAAGGAGAACCAGAGGAGAGGGAGAGGGGCGGAAGAAGCTCCAAGCTTACACAACTTTTTTTCTTCTCATTAATTCATGAAAAATGGAAATACATGCCTTATATAATAAATGAAAAATGACCACTAATGCCCTCAGATCTAGGGTTGGGAGGGGTATACAAGGATTAGAACTAATTAGTTCTAATAGCATATTTTCTAAAAATAAAAATGGAGGGGGGCGTCCCCTTGACCGAGTGGACATGGTAGGTAAGGTAGGTGGCCTCCTTTGAATTTTTAACCCACTTGTCTCCCCATGTGTCAATTGACCTTCTAGATGCCACCTAGGACTTTGACCAACCCCACATGGACCCAAATGGTGCCACATGGACCAATGAAGAAGGAGTGAGGGCCCCCTTGCTGGTCCTACTGTCATTTTGCACAAAAACCCAGTAAGACTCACAATTGTGTACCCATATAACACAAGGGTATACATATAAATATAAAAGGACATAAATGCAAACAAAATATGAGTGGTCTTGCTTCGATGTCCCCATCAATTCTCCCCGGGTGGGAAGAACTCGACCCTGTCGAGTAAAGGGGGTGACTGCTCGAGTAGCTCCGGCGGATCCGTCACCGTACCAAGTAGCGAGTGATCGTCACCTGCCCATTCCGTATATACTCGATATGCGCATGCTGCTATGGGAAGAGGCTAGTGGTGGAACACTCCGGGGTGGGGTCACTCTCAAGGGGAAGGAGGCGGCTCAAAGACTCACTAGGAATCACCGCTGGGTCCCTGTAGGTGACTAGATCCGGGGCATAGATGTAGAACTGATCCCATACTCATCGAGCGAGTCCACTCGCCTCTCACTCATAAGAGACCGATAACGAGCTTGCACAAGACACATGCAGACTCACCATGCACTAACACACGTATGCAAACCACACACACAAGCCACACAAACAAACCACACAAAGAAGAGACAATACTGACTCATGCATGACATGCAATGACATCACCCACCAAGTGGACATCATCCGAGAGCCGCATCCTGAGCGTCGGTAGGCTCGTCTAGACCTTCCGATGCATAGTACTCATCAGCTAGTTCCTGATCGGCCTCGTAACTGGCAGACACAAGCCCAGAAGGCGAGGGTTCTCCAACCCCTAGGGCTAGTGTGGTACGAGTGGGACATTGGTTGGCAAAGTGGCCAAACCCATGACAATGGAAACACTATAGATAGGACCTACTACTCTCTCCGATGAGAGGGCCCTTACCCTTATCCTCCCGATGGACAGGGGGTGTAGGCAACAGGGGTAGAGCTGTAGGTGCCGTGGGCAATAGGGGTGGGGGTGCTGGTGCCTGAGGGCGGGCAATGGGTGCCGGGGGTTGGGATGGAGGTAGATCACGGGGTGGGGGAGGGTGAGGCCATGGAGCGAAATGCTTCTGACGGGTGGGCTCCTGAGATCAAGCCATGGGGGCCCGCTGAGGTGGGCCTAAAGAGTGGCGGGGCTCGGTGCTACGAAGTGGGGTGGGACCCGACCGATGGCTAGGCTCGAACTCTCCCTCAAATTGCTCTAACTCGAGAGCAACTTGATATGCTTCTTCCAACGTCTTGGCATTGCGACGGAAAAGATCATACTGATAGTGGGGCCGCAAATCACGTCGAAAGCGGGAAACGGGCATGGTACTCTCCTCCGTGACACCACATCGTAGAAAGTACTCATCAAATTCAACAATGTATTCAGAGACGAATCGGTCTCCCTGGATAAGACTTTGCCACCTATCGATGAGTCGCTAACGGTATGTGGGAGGAAGGTACTTTTGCCGAAGCTTAAGCCTCATTTCGCCCCATGTGTCAATCGGGGGCTCTAGCCGCTGAAATAACAAGCTCTCTACATTCTTCCAATAGGTTTGTGTCTGTCCCATGAGCTTCATGGTAGCAAATCGGATCCTTTGACGTTCCGACATGTCGTACCGATCGAAGTATCGGTCCATGCCGAACTCCCAATCTAAATAGACTTTCGGATCTAAAGACCCGTAAAAAATGGGAGGATCTGCTCGCACGGTCTTAAGGACCCTATCGTCCTCCTCATCTCTCTGTGGTTGGAGGCCACGACGGTGTTGACCATACCCCTCATAGGCGTTATCGGACCCATAGTCCTAGAGACCAAGGTCACGGCGCGGTAGTTCGGGGACCCGAGGAGGGGTAGGTGGAGGAGCCTGTGGTGGCTGAGGAGAATGTGCGGGTGGGTCCTGGACCACATGGATGGGCTGGGCCTGGGCTATGGGAATGGCTTGGCCGTGGGCAGCCGCCTGAGCGGGTGTGAGTGGGCCTTGGGCCACTATAGGAGGGTCTCAGTGTGACATCTTATCCAACCGTCCGACCAGACCTTGGACGGATCTGTCGGATGACTCCATCCGTTCCTCCATGGCTTTAAAACGGCCATCTATGCAGTTCGAGAAGCTCTTAAAGGTTGCCTCGGTTTGGTCCATCCGGTCTACGAGGGTCATGATCTCCTCGCGCAAGGACTGAAGGTCCCCCGAGATGATATCCCGTGGGTTGGCCATAGGTGTAGGGCGATGGTATTGGGTGCCTCTCCGAGTGGGCATGCAAAGGACACAAGGACTAGGAGACATAGACCAATGCAAACAAGTGATGCACCTAGACTTAACCAAGACTCGGTACGTGGCGGAGTTAATCGATCCGAAGATCACTCGCGCAAGTGTGCGGCCTTCCCGATAGGCGTAGCCTAACGTTCGAACAACACCTTTTTTATATACCGGGTTATTGGGATGAAATGCAACCTAGACCGACTTAGACGATGACTAGACGTAAATGACACTCCTTTTTTTTTATTTTAGACACCCTAGACTCAAACTCGCTCTGATACCAAACTGATGCGGGCCGGACCACGGACTCGACTCCAAATGGATATGCAATCCTCGGACTCTAAACAAGCTCGTGATCATCCCTTTTCGAGGGAAGCGTCGGACGTGCGCGGTTGAGAAACTGGCAAGAGCTAGGGTGGCCAACTCACAATTTCGTGCCCGGATAGGGTCACGGGACGGTATCTCTCTCTCTCTCGCAACAGCGATGATATAAAAGTAAAGCGGGCTACGATCCTAGCATGATCTCTAGCAGCGGCATAAACAAGTATATACGAATAAAGCAAATGCCGGGTAAAGGAGCGAATACGATACCTCCACGCGCCTGGCGTGGGGAAGACGATCCCGACCGATCTCGTACTCCCGGAACAAATATTACACAATAATTACAGTAACAAATTACTGCCCACTCCACGTAGGGAGGTAAAGGGCGGCACAAGTGGGACCCGGGAGTAACGGGTTCGGGTTGACGAGCGGCTTGTAGCTTCGGCGGCACGCGTACTCACGGTCGTGGGACCCACGTGCTGGTCGATGGTGCCGTGTGGGGCCAGGGTGGCACCACTGTGGTGGGGATGCCTGGAGGGGCACTCCCTGGGGCGGCGGCACGCTGGTTCACCGGCCGGAGGCCGGGCGGCTCCGATCGTCACCCGCCGGAGTTCCTGTCCACGGATTTGAGTTCTGTCTCAGACCCGCGCGATCGGACGAGAACTGCTGCTGCGGTCACTCCCGACGTCAGATCGACGCACAAGAGGTACCTCTGGAAAGCTGACTTAAAATCCTTCGATCTATAGCTAGAGAAAGAATTTTGAATTTCTCGTTGATGGCCTTTATCGAATATTAAAGCTGCTGGCTCTCAGGATCAGAAAACTCAGAGCAGAATCAAGTTTTCCTGAGAGTTGGCGTTGACCGCATTGTAGACCTACGATTCAGCTTTTGAGCCCTTCATGAAAGTTGTAGAGACCGAAGAGAGAAAAATGGAGATATATCATATGAAAGGTTTAGTGGAAGTTTCGATTTTTTGTGGATTTTATACTAACCCTGGGTCGGATCTGGACAGCATGGACTGAACAGATTTTGGGAGAAAGACCGAATTTCTAAAAATAGGTAGAGGGCTTTTGAAATTCGAAAAAAAATTTGGAAGGAAGGGAATGGTAGACAGAACCTCCAATAAATTTGGGGATTCCAACAAAAATCAAAAAGGGGGTCGAAAGGGGGAAGAACTGAACTTCTGCTACACAGATCTGAAAAGGGACAGATCTGGAAGATAGAAAGACACAAAAATATAAATATATAAAACGAACTCTGAATGACGTGATTTTTTTACTGGAGGTTTGGAATCAAGAGAGGAACCAACTTTGAAAATATCAACTCTAGATGAGGTCGGAGTTGGGAGTTAAAATTCCCGGAGTGAGACTCTATCCAGTCAAATAGACCCTTGGACAGAACTTCAGAAGCGGCTTCGCAGCGGCTCGATGGCGGCACGAACGGCGGCGGCGGCGGCACAGAATGAACTCAGATGTGGAGGGACTAAGATAGAAGGGTTCACAACCCTGAAATGCAGAGGATGGAGAAGGAGAACCAGAGGAGAGGGAGAGGGGCACAAGAAGCTCCAAGCTTACACAAGTTTTTTTCTTCTCATTAATTCATGAAAAATGGAAATACATGCCTTATATAATAAATGGAAAATGACCACTAATGTCCTCAGATCTAGGGTTGGGAGGGGTATACAAGGATTAGAACTAATTAGTTCTAATAGCATATTTTCCAAAAATAAAAATGGAGGGGGGCGCCCCCTTGACCAAGGGGACATGGTAGGTAAGGTAGGTGGTCTCCTTTGAATTTTTAACCCACTTGTCTCCCCATGTGTCAATTGACCTTCTAGATGCCACCTAGGACTTTGACCAACCCCACATGGACCCAAATGGTGTCACATAGACCAATGAAGAAGGAGTGAGGGCCCCCTTGCTGGTCCTTCTGTCATTTTACACAAAAACCCAGTATGACTCATAATTGTGTATCCATATAACACAAGGGTATACATACAAATATAAAAGGACATAAATGCAAACAAAATATGAGTGGTCTTACTTCGATGTCTCCATCAGATGGCTTTTACTTCGTTTTATCATGACTAGAATAGTTAAATCTTTTTAAAGCATGACTTGTTTCAAAGTATAGTCTTTTATCTTTTATGCTGTCAATAGGACTCTAACGGCCTATAGTTAGACCGTTAGAGGGACGTAACAGTCTTACGATAAACAGTCACACTCCTGTTATATTTAAGCTTCTCGGTTAACTCTGACGGACCATAACCGGAGCGTTACAACACTCTGACGGCTCCACGATAAACCGTCACAGAACTGTGACGCGCCCATGTTCGACCGTTAGAATAACTGCGTTCTGTCAACCCGAGACAGAGTTAAAAATAGTCAAACTTACTTATAAATAAGCCTAGTTATCTAAGTTTTGACCTATCTTTATGAACCTTGAGTTTATAAACTGATTCATGCATGTTTAAAAGCACTTTGAGTTATTTTAAAGTACATGTTAACTTCATTGCTAAAACTCTATAGTTTGTATTAAAACATAATTTTTACTGATGTATTGACGGAGTTTTATCATAGTTTCACATTGTTACACATTCTTTCTGCCTATAGATTCAATTTCTTTAAGTACATGACATATATTCCGGTATATGACCATTAGTTTACACTTTTACACTATAGGAACATACTCTTGAACTTGAGGACCTCTCTATTGGATATTCCTTCCAATAGACTAGGAAATATGGTTTCAAGGCCTCCGTAATTCTCCGCGAGCCTGGGATTCCCACTAGGACGCCGACTTGGTTGTATCATTAAAACCCAATTGTTTAGAAAGCACTATCGATATTTTCTGGTTTTGACTGTATACGGCCTAATACTAGACCGTCAAGCTCATCTAACGGTCCAGTATACAACTGTCACATATACTGAGTCCAAATTTATTCTTTCTGGATTCAGCCCGATCTAACGGCCCAATTATAGACCATCACGTTGATGTAACGGCCCATTAATTGACCGTCACAGTACTTTAACCCGAGGTTTGACCCAAGGGTTGATGTTCCAAAGTTCCTAGATGGATTATTGATGGTCTAGGATTTGTCATATTGTTCAAGATACTTAATTTTAAATTATGGAAGATAAGGAATGTATTGTTATGCTGTTGAATTGTTTCCATGAGCATAACCTTATTTTAAGTCATTCTTGATCCCTCGCATTCTTAATTGAAGCGTTCATTCATTGAATTATTGTTATTTTGAACTTATTGAACTTGTTATATTACTGGCCATATTTTATTGTTTGAAACGTGGAAGTAACTTGATTTATACTTGAAGATGCGATTGAGCACTGATTGTGTTCAAGGGCTCTATGCTAGTCCCCTCGACTGATTGTCAGAAACATACTATTATAAACTATGGGGTATGATGCTACTGGCGTCGCATTACACTGGGAGTACTTTCTCTATAAATAAGTGAATATCCACGTCATCGTGAAGTGAAAATTCACGACACGTACATGACTTTCTAGCTTGTTACATGATATTCCACAGAAATTCACGAAGTACTTGCTACTAAGTGAAGAGTACATTCTTGATTAATACATGACTTTCTAGTACATTCTTGTTCATGAAAGGCCATATCATATTCTTATTATATTCTTGATAGTTCATACTTGCTCATTCTATCTTACCTGATCATCTTTGTTACTTTGGTGTAATCGCATGATTGATCGCATTCGCATGACTTTACCTTATTTCTTTAGAGCTTAAATGCTAATCACTTTAATAGTACCTTCATGTTGATGCGAAGATACCTAATGGGTAAGTGTGCTCATTACCTATTTTCTAATCTTTTCAGGAGATGGAAGTGATTCAAATTCGGATTCGAGTTATACAAGTAGCGGGTCCAAGAGCGAATGAAAGTCTTATCAAAATGAGAGTGAAGACTTAGGAAAGTAACTATTGTTTAGATCGAGTCTTTGTAATTTTCCTTTTTCCTTGAGTCTGATGGATTAATGAGGTTTGAAAAGTTATTGCATTAGAATATTTTGATTTTTAATGAAATAAAGTTGGAGTTTGAGTATTATTGTGTAATTGCATTTTTATGTGTGATTGTCTTGCGCTCTGATCGTTCTTGCTCGTAAGAGGCTTACCATGCCGGCTGTTCGCGATTCCCCGAGCTAGTCTTCCGCTGTAATAAAGGCTCGGGGCGTGACAGTTAAGTTGGTATCAGAGCGCGGGACTTAGGGAAAAGAGTCATGTCATAGGATAAGTCCAAGGTTTGAGGACCCCTACCTATGAACTAAGGAAGAAATTTCCTCACCTATGCGAGAATTGGGTAGAGCCCGGGAAAGGATAGTTAATTAGTTTTAAGATTAACCTCTTTCTAATTCCATGAGAATTAACAATTTGTTATTTCTCTCAGGTACCTCATTATTACAATGGCACATCACGTAGATTGGGGTGACATGCAACAAACGATTGCCGGCCTTACTCAGGCGTTACAAACTATGGCCCAGGCAGGCGCAGGGGCGAGGGCTGGTGACTTGCATCGTAATTTGGAGCTTAAACCATCCACGTTTCTATGGTTCTTCCAACCCAGATGAGGCAGAGGAGATGGTTAGAATATCTCAAAGACTTCAATTTTGCTATTCAATATCATCCTGGCAAGGCTAATGCTGTAGCAGATGCACTCAGCAGAAAACTAATGGGAAATCTATCAAGTCTTATGATTAGTATGACTAATCTTATTCCTCAATTTGCTCAGTTGAACTTAGATATTGACATGAAGGAAGAAGATTGTTTCATAGCTAATATTCAAGCTCAACCTACATTAATAGAAGATCTGGTCAAGCTGCAAAATGATGATCCCGTATTACTGGAGATTAAAGCCAACATAAAATAGAGGCCGGATTTTTCTATTTCCAATGACGGAAGATTGCTATTTAAGGGCCGGGGGTGTGTACCATATCATGAGGATACGAAGAAACTGATCCTAGAAGAAGCACATAAATTCAAGTACACCATTCATCCAGGTGGTACAAAAATGTATCAAGATCTCAAAAGAAATTTCTGGTGGCCCAATATGAAGAGAGAAATAGTTGATTTCGTGTCTCACTGTCTCACTTGTCAACAAGTAATGGCAGAACATTTTAGACCCGCAGGTAAATTACATCCCTTAGATATTCCAGCATGGAAATGGGAAAGTATAGGAATGGATTTCATTATGGGTTTACCAAAGACAAGGGGTGGACACGACGGCATATGGGTAATCATAGACCGATTGACAAAATCTGTACATTTCATACCAATCAAAAGTCGATGGTCTGTGGATGTTTTAGCAGCATTATACATAAACAAAATTGTCAAATTACATGGTGTTCTTGTCACTATTATATCTGATAGAGATCCTCGATTCACATTGCAATTCTGGAAGAGTCTACAACATTCACTAGGGACTAGATTGAACTTTAGCACGGCATTCCATCCACAAACTGATGGTCAGACTGAAAGAACAAATCAAGTGGTAGAAGATATGCTCAAGGCTTGTGCTATTGATTTTGGAGGAAGTTGGCACGATCACTTGCCACTGGTAGAATTTGCATATAACAACAGTTATCAAGCCAGCATACAGATGGCACCTTTTGAAGCTTTATATGGAAAAAGCTGTAGATCACCGACATGTTGGAATGAGATAGGGGAAAAGTAAATTCTAGGCCCCGACATTATCAGGGATTCTTCAGAGAAAATTAAGCTCATTCGAGAAAGATTGCAGGTGGCAAAAGATAGGCAAAAATCCTATGCTGATAATCGAAGGCGCGACTTAGAGTTTCAGGTAGGAGATCATGTGTATCTAAAGGTTTCTCCAAGCCGAGATATTCGAAGATTTGGCATCAAAGGCAAGCTAACTCCAAGGTTCATTGGCCCTTTTGAAATTCTGGAAAGAGTTGGTGAAGTAGCTTATCGGATTGCTTTACCTCCATAATTATCTGAAGTTCATAATGTATTTCACGTCTCGATGCTCAAGAAGTATGTACTTGATCCTTTCCATGTCATCACTTACGACAATCTGGAGATTCAGAAGGATATGACGTACGAGCAAACACCAATAAAGATTCTGGAACGGGAATGATGCGGGACGGACACGGGAACCGACTTTAAGTGGTGCGGACCTCGGACTCTAAATACAGACACGACCAACAACATCCAACAATGGAGACACTTTGGCCAGACACTAAGAGTTCCTATGGGCTATACGTCGCTAATAGAAACGCAAGCTCACTCGTCGTCCCAAGTGAGGGGAAACGTGGATCCGCATGGTTGAGAAACAGACAGAGTCAAGGGTGGTCGACTCACTTCCGTGCTCGGATCGAGCCACGGGACAAGTCACTCTCTCGCTCATAGCGGTGACATGAACTCACAGGCTAGAATCCTAACGCACTCACAGTGGCATATGACCACATACTAAACTAGCAAATGAACGCCAAGGAGTTAAGACCGTTACCTCCACGCTCCCGGCGTGGGGAAGACAACCCCGGCCAATTCCATACTCCCGGTTAAACAAGTGTTACTGTAGTACAAAATTTTGACCCACTCCACGCAGGGAGGTAACAGGTCACATGTGGGGTCCGGGAGTCTCGGGAAGTGGGTTGACTGGCAGCATCTTGATGTCACTCCGTCAGCGCCGAAACTCACGTTTTTGTGCTGTTCAGACGACGCGATCTACGGGTACGTGGGGCCCATAGACCGCTTTATCCTCCGGATCTGGTGGGGTGGGTCCCGCTGTGATCGAGACACCTGGGGGTGCGCCTCCCTGGACGGCGGCTGGGCTGGAACTGTTGAGACTGGTGCGATATATTCAGAGGGGGGTGAATGAATCTCCCTTTCAACAATATTGCCCCAATTGAAAACTTAGAACACTCAGAGATATGAAATTAGAAGCAGATTCAGTTCAACTGAAACTGAAGTACAATGATGTGTTCAATCAAACCAGAAGCATGCAATCAATTGGCTCTCTGGACATAGAAAGACAGATCGAGCCTAAGCATTCATCTAGCGGAAGCAAAATAATTAGCATTCAAACCACAGCACGAAATAGTTTTTAGGTGGTTCGATCCTCCAGACCTACATCCACCCCACACTCAAACCCGAGTGTGGATTCCGCTGATACACAGCTTAAACTGCTGGGCCTCACAGCTTGCCTACAACCACTGAGCCTCATAGCTTGCTGTCGGAGGTATCTACCTTGCCCGCAGAGCAACACAGCTTGCTGACCAGAGGAATCCTCCTCTGCACCGCTGAGCAATACAGCTTAGCTCTGCTGACTAACAGCTTGAAAGAAAGTTCAAAAGAAAAACAAGAAACTGGAAATCATAGCGACAGAAAGTTGTATACGATGATAGCACAAATGTGGCTCTTAGAGAGCTTACTGGCCTGGATTTGATCCAAGGTACAGTGGGACTAATCTTCAGGAAAAGCTTCTATCTTCTTCTCCTCAAGCTCTTTCTTCACTCTCTCTCTCGACCTCTCTCGATCTCACGAGCTCTCTTTCTTTTCGCTTCTTCTTTTCTCTTCTGCTACTCTCTCTTTCTTTTTCTCTTCTCTCTGGATCGTGCAGGCTCCTCACTGCCTCTCTATGTCTTTCCAGATGGAGAAGTCTTCTTTTTATAGCAGCAGCAGAGTGTTGGGCGTGTGCTCTTCCACGATTCCCGCCCAAGCGCCTTGACCACGTGGCAGTATTTCAGCCTGCTGCACTACATGTGTCACGATCCTGGCTTCTTGGATCATGTGCCCTTCTCAATCACCTCGAGCAGCAGTCCTGTCAGATCAAGCTTGTTATCAGTGTGAATTAATCTGATAGGAAAGAAAGGATGCATCGAGAATGTTTGATATTTTAACAGAGCCTGTACAGACTTGATGCTCAAGATGTAGTGTGCATAGAAGAGAGTATGTACAACGGGAATGAATGCATGGAAATGTCATCCACGAGTGTACAGACTTTGAATGCATGTAATGCATTTGGTATATGGAGAAGTATGCACATTGAAGGTGAATGTACAGACTTGCTGGAGTGATGATGCATGAGCTTAACCACTCGTACCAGCAATGGAATGTATAGACTTTGTGTGCATGCGACAACCAATGTGCATACTTGCTATGCCTTTAAGCATGAATGCATAATACACAAACTGTGTGTGTGCATGTGTGGACTTTGAGTGCATGACACTGCCTTACGTATGTATGCAGAACATATGGACTTGAAATGCATGGTGGCGAATGTACAAACTTTATCTTGAAAGGTGTACAGATGCATATGAAAAGAGTATGCAACGTACAGACGATGCACATATTTCCACTTAAGTGTGTACAGACTTGCTAGAATGATGCATGAACAAGACAGTAACGAATGTGCAGACTCTGCATGAAACAACCGAATGTACTGACTATGTGCATGCATGAAGAGCACGGGATGTACATACTTGATATCAAGCAGCGATGTTCCGACTTGACAGATGCAATATTCACGCAATGTACAGACTTGCTGAACTACAGCATGGACATAATGGCAAGGGATGTGCAGACTTTGTATATGTGTGAAACTCATCAATATATATAGACTATACATATGCATGAAGAGCACAGGCTGTGCTGACTTGATCGAGTGAACCACCGGAGGATGTACAGACTAGCCACTAGAGAGTGTATAGACTTGAGTTGATGCAGTCTGGACAAACTCTGCACATGCTACATACGTGATCCTATGAAATGCACAAGCCTAGACAGTTTACCATGCACAGACTCCATATGCATAATGCACATGCATCGACTTTGAATTAAAGCGACTGATGGATGCACCAATGCAGTGTATGCATAACATTTATACTCATAGTGCTTGCTGACATCAAAACCATAGGGGCACAACAATCTCCCCCTTTTTGATGATGGCAACACTATGAGTCACTATGAGACACACAGATCCAAACTATTCTCTCCCTTTGACGTCATCAAAAATTAAGGAGGAATGAAAAGATGAATGTAACATCTCTCCCTTTGACCTCATCAGAAAGGAAATGGTTTGAGAGTGTAATGAAAGGCATGGATGAACTATGATACCCATTCTCCCCCATAGAATCATGCACAATGAGTACTGAATAAGAACTCCCCTTATCAACATGAATGTTTGACTATTCTCCCCCTTAAATGTAGATGACCCAGAACTCCCCCTGAAGTGCAGGAATGAACTCTGGTTAACCAATGAATCAATCTGAAATCTGCCACCACAAAAAATCTAAAGCAATAATGGTTGTGGCACCTCACATATGCATAAACAGAATAAAGCAGGTGGAAAATCCACAGAACCAGAGGTAGTTACATTAGAAGGATGGAAGATTCCAACAGTGTGGAGAGGAGTACATCTCAGGAATCAATCAATTGATAATGTAAATGAAGTAAATGTAGCCAAGGGTAGTAGAGAATAGCAGCAAGCAAGGCACAAGATCTCCAACAGTTGAGTTAGCATGATGAATAAGTTGTCAGAGGTGAACCTGATCAAACAAACTAGTATGGCAGGTACCACAGTAATAAGTCCTCACAAGAAAAGACTCTCCTATCATAGGGGGTTATGAATAAACCGACATGACCCAATTGATTTAATCATGATGTATACCAAATTTGTCAATTAAATTCAATACTCATATCTGAAGGCAGGTTTTAATAAGAGTGAACCAATTAATCAAGCAATACTCAAGAACAACCACCTTCATGTGGACTGCCGAATGGAGATCCACTCAAAAGGGAACGAGAAACGCGAGCGACGGGCTACAAACTCGCAATAACTAAAAGCTAATGGGGGAAGGGGTCATGCAACATGTCAACAGAGAAAAGAGCATACGTAGGATGCCAAAGGGATGTGATCGCCAGAGGGGTTACCTCAATGAAAAGAAATGATCGCGTGTACCTGACACAAGGCACGGAAACTGTGAATCATCAAGAGCGGGAAATGGTGGGTTGCTTCTTCCTCCCCCTTCGGCCGGCCGACGGGGAGGGCTTTCCTTGAGTACCCTTGCAAAACAACGACAAACAAATAACAAGTGGATCAGAAAGATGAAGGTGCAGCAATCAATTCTAGCGATGCAAGAAACGAAATGACGGCCGGACACACACCTGGTTGGTGTTGTCTTTTAAACCCCTCTCGGACACGAGTAGGAGGAAAATGCTTATGATGGATGGTGATTATACCAACGTAGGAACAGGAAGAGACTCCCCCAAAAGGGGGTGAAAAATGCGATATGATGAATGCAAGATATCTAAGGAAAAAGAGAGGAGAATGGCTTATTGGATGGCCGATGGCGAGATCCGGCGGAGCCTCGGTAGCGTAGGGATGACGTGGAAGCGCGACGGGCAAAGACGGCCTTTCTCCTGCGAGCACGGGCACCCAGGAATCCGGCAGAACCTCACCTACAAAACACCCACGGGTTAGGAATGGAATCCTCTTTTTTCGACCCTTGGACCGAGGGGGGTAGGCCTCTATTTATAGAGCTCTGGAGGATGGAGGCGTCCAGGGGCCTGGACGCCTCCATCACTTGGATCTTTTTTAAACGACAATCCAACCGGCTGACGGATAGTCAGTGGCCAGGGGCACCCGTGACCTGAGTGATGGAGGCGTCCAGGGGCCTGGACGCCTCCATTGCATTGGATCCCTTTCGAACTACAATCCAGCCAACGGATAGTCGGGGTCTGGGGTGCCCGTGAGCTGAATGATGGAGGCGTCCAGGGGCCTGGACGCCTCCATTATTTGGATTCTTTTTAAACGACAGGCTGAGCAACGGTCGGGCAGTGGCCAGGGACGCCCGTGAGCTGAATGATGGAGGCGTCCAGGGGCCTGGACGCCTCCATGATTTGGATTCTTTTCAAACGACAGACTGAGCAGCGGTCAGTCGATGGCCGGGGCCGCCCGTGAGCCGGATGATGGAGGCGTCCAGTCTGCTGGACGTCTTCAAGAATATATATATATATATTTTTATTTATTATTTTGTTATTTTTTTCATTTTTTGTGTCATTTATGGAGGCGTCCAGCCTCCTGGACGCCTCCATGATTTTTCTGATTTTTTAATTTTTTAATTATTTTTATTTATGGAGGCGTCCAGGCGCCTAGACGCCTCCATGATTTTTCAATTTTTAATATTATTATATGTATATGAATTTATGGAGGCGTCCAGTCTCCTGGACACCTCCAAGATTTTTTCACGAAAAAATTCAGAAAAATGTAAAAAAAATCAAAAAAATAGGAAATCACCAGAGAAATAAAAAATGTGAAGGCCGCCTTGGGGTATCATAGTGTAATATGAGATTTACTCACTGTAACGTCAAGAACGGCGTGTCTACAGCTGCCCCGCCTTGGCGTCTGCTTTGCAAGGGAGTGTCACGTAGTGAAATGGCATTGAAGTGGAATGGAATGGAGTGAAAATAGACTGAAAAGTAGATGCCAAGGTGTGATGAGACACGCTTTCAACATTACGATTTTTGGAATGTTTTCAGAGTTTTCAACGAGACGACCTGGGAGAAGGTCTTTCGAATTCAACAATTGTTTGGAGGGAAATCAAACAAGGAAGGAGAAAATGTGCGCTCAGGCACGAGTAGAAAAAGGGACTAACTTCTCTGTGTGGAAGTACCTGGGTCGTAAACCTGCAGGTTTCACCTTGGGGAGCGGTTACCAGCCAATGTGGAAGTGCTACGGCCAAGATGGGTCAAATGGAGTAAAAGTAAAGGAATATTTAAGGATCAATCCAAACAAGGGTCTCCTTTGGAAGAACAACGTTGGGCTGTCTCAAGGAAACTCAGTACTTCATTCGGAATGGAATATCTCATATTATAAGAATTTAAGCACAGCGACCTTCGCAATCGAATTACTTTGAATGATTTTCCACAATGGAATCAAAGTCCTACATGAATGCATGATGGGTTTAAAGAAAAATTTAAAACAAACTAAAATAGAAAATAGCCAAGGATAGTATTGTCAACTTGTTAAGAACAGGTCAGGATACCGATCCGGTGAGTTGATACTGAGCTGGGACCCGTTTATCCACGCACCAACTCACTGAATGGAACCGTCGTCCCCATACTGTCACTAGTTAACGGCCTATCCGTACAACTCAAATTCTTCTGGAATCATCACTGTTTTTGTTGAAGGGGAACTCAAATCCCAGATCCGTTCGGGTCGCAAGGTCCTTGACGTGTTCTAATAGCGTAAATATCATATAGTATGATGCTTGACACGGGGAACCAAACACTGAAGGATGGCACATAAGATAGGGCAAAGGCGTCCGTTAGCAAAACCTGCACAGACCATCATAGATTAAATACATCAGAAAGCAGCAACAGAAATATAACAGCATTGCACCGCAGTACATGGATATCAGACAAAACACTGACAACCTGACCACTGATGTGACATGTTCAGTCCCGTAGCACCTCTCCTTTCCTATAAGTACCTCCCTTAGGTTAGTTTACTCAAATGTACTAAGGGGAGTTTTGAAAGTTCAGGAGGAGAAGGAGAGGGGAATCTAGGGATTTCAGAATGAAAGGAGAGTCTTCCCGCGTTATGAAGAGGGGCAGACCTAGTGGCGGGATCAGGCAACTTTCCGACCTTAAGGGTCATCTGAGTGGGACGATCGCTTTGCATAGAGGGATCATGTTTCTTTTCTTCCCCTTTTGGGCGCGTCCAGGCACCGGGACGCGTCTTATCTTTGAATCCAAATCTAAAACGCGAGGCGGCCTTTCTTCTTCCGTACGTCACCCGCAAACGAGCCCGCCCCCCGCCGAGATTCGCTCGCTTATCTTCGTCTTCTTCCCTCCTCGACCGATGGAGTTCGGTGGGCCCGACCATGGTGAAGGTGGAAAGGGACGCGGGACCCCTCGCCCAAGGAGGGACGCGCCAGAGCACGGAACGACATCCATGGAGGAGGAAGGGCCGCTTCGGGCCCCCGAGGGACCCGAGGGGCCCGATGTCACGGAGGGAGGTGAACACGGTCTGGTAGGTCCTCCAATCTCTTCCTCTTTGATCCATTTTGAGTTTTGAAGCAAGGCGTGCGAGGGGGAAAGGGTTCGGCGAGTGTTGCACTCAAGTGATGGACGCGTCCTAGACAGGGGACGCGTTCTTTGTTATGATGCAAGGTCCTCCTTCCTTGGTGCAGGACATGGCGAGGACCCTGGGCCTGGCCGATGAGTGGGCGAGTGCGGACGAGCCGAGCCGCGTCAGGAGGGAGAGTCGCGGCAAGGCGAGGCTCGAGGACTGGCACGTACGTCTCCCTGGACAGCAAGGGAGTGTATTGGTGCAGGACAGCGCCGACTTCCTGCGGCGGCAGAGAGAGAGTTATGCGGGGCTTCCCCAAGCTGGGGACATGCGTGGCATCGGCGGCTCGCGCGCCCAACTGTCAGAGGTTAGGCGGCAGCTGGCCGTCGCTCAACATGAGCTGTCGCTCCTGGTAAGTTACGTGCCGCACTTTTATCTTCAGATTTTGGAGTTTCACTAACGGCCATTGTTTATTTTGTTCTAGTGTGCCCAACAGACAGCGACGGCGGGGATGATTGGTGGCGCATCTTCCAGTTCCTCGGCCCCTTTTCTCGAGATTGCCTCCCTCCGGGAACAACTTGCCGGTGCAGTGGCCCGCGCGACCCGGGCGGAAGAGGAGCGTGATGCCTGGGTGGCGACTGTAGTGGAGCTGCGGCATCGTGGTGAGGAGAGGCCTTCTCCAGACATCCTGGAGTTAAGGGTTCTTCTGCAGATGATGAGGAGAGAGGCAGAGAGAGAGAAAGCCGAGAGAAGATCCGAGCGTCAGCGGGATCAGACCGAGAGGAGGGCCTTGGAGGCCCAAGTGAGGGAACTCCAGCTGGGCCTTCAGGCCGTCGTGCAGAGGCTAGGAGGGATGGAGACGCGCTACGAGAGAGCACGAGAGTTCGGGGAGCGACTCCGTCAGTCCGGTCGCTTTGCCGCTAGTGGCTTCTTTACCACGCTAGGGGAGGAGCAGCGAGTCACTGCTGCGGAGCAGGCGCCAAGAGGCGAGGCAGGTGCTGCTGCACGAGGATCCCAGAGGCTTCTAAGGGACCCGCCCCTCAGGGGAGAGGAGGCGAGCGCCCAGAGAGATGAGTGATGGTGAGGATCGGCGAGCTGGTGGACTCGCCTCCTTCTTATGTTTATGATATTTTTGACAGCTCATGTAGAATTATGAAGGGAGTGATTTGATTTTCTGCTGCTCGTTTGTTCTCTTGTGCATTCCTTCTTCCCTACACTTCCTCTCCTTCGCACTGTTCCCATGTGATGGGTCTGCCGAGACTCCACCCCAAACAGAGAATCGCGTCTTGTTGTGACCATTTTCCACGGGAATCTACCGTCGAAGTCAATAATGACGGCCCTAGTGCCTTCTCCCGGATGTTGCGTCAAATTTTGCGGACGTCCTTCAAAACATGACAGGGTATCCCTAGACAACATAGGGTGCTAGTCGTCATATTCTTCGTCCAATCAATCACCCTGTGCGAGCGGTGAAGTGACACACGGGACCGCATGGTAGGTGCCTCATCGCGAGGGCTATTATTAAAGGTGATGGAGGCAATCTTGGCCTGCACTCCTTCCATTTCTATAAATTCTTGTCCCTTTTATCCTCCTAGGTATATCGAGAGCTAACTCGAGGAGCGCAAGTTCTCACGGGAGAGGAGGAGTTCAAAATTCTGAGAGTTGGATGGAGGGCGAATCTTCCCACTCCTCGAAGAGAAGCAGGTCCAGTGGTAGTAGTTCCCGGAGGCTTTCAGACCTCGAAGGGCACTTCAGCGAAAGGGCCCAATCACAACTCGTAAGCCAAGTTTTCCTGCCCTTTTTTCCATTCTTTTTTCTTCCTTTCTTTCTGACCAAACCTTTCTCCATTTCTTGTATGCGTAGAGTGTGATGAAATAACAGATCTCATGGGAGTTGGTAGTTGCAGTATACCGAGGTCTCCCAGATTTTCAAAAGGCCAGGCTAGACGTGATGGGTTTTGGCACCTTTCTTCGGATCGAGCCGATCCAGCTCGACCTGGTCCTGATCCAAGCCTTGTGTGAGAGATGGGACCCAGTGAGTCGGGCATTCCTGATGCCCTGGGGGCACATGGTGCCCAGCTTGGAGGATGTGATCCGGATCACAAGCCTGAAGGTGGAGGGCGAGGCAGTGACCGGGGTCACTTATGCGGATTACCGAGAAGGTGCCCAGAAGTTACTGGGTTTGGACCTAGATGGTCGAAAAAATAGGTCGGTAGCTAGGGCGTCCCTCATGGATGCATTAGGGCTCACCGACACTCGTCGGCGGGACGATGAATCCTCAGAAGAGTTCATGGAAAGGATGGAAATAGGATGTCGTGCCGTGTACTGCACAGATTTCGGCAACTGGGAAAGATGCAACATAGATTTGAGGAGATTTCTCCTCTTCTTTTGGAGAGATTGGTACTGAGCTCGAAAGGGGATGGTATCCAATGTCGCTTCCTGGAGCTGCTGTCAGACCTTGAAAGAGTAGGATACTATGCCTGGGGAGCTGCCATGCTGGCGCACTTGTTTGCAGGTCTGTTCCAAGAAGCGGACCGTGAGATGACTGTGAGTGGTTTCACACCATTCATCCAGGTATTTTTGGTTTTGCTTGTTTTGTATTTTTTTTATGTTTTTGCAAGGTACTGATGACCTGCGTCGAGCAGCTGTGGAGCTATTATTACCTCCCCATGGGGAGAGCTCGGCATTGGCGACCCGTGATGGTGCCGCTAGCCAGGCGGTGGGAACCCATCATGAGTGCGGCACCCCTAACCTACCAACTGACGGTGCTAAGGCGGGAGCTACAGGAGTTCCCTGCAGCGATGGTAAACTAGAGACCCTACTCAAACATGGTCAATGCCGACCAGCCGTAGGTTCTAGCAAGTCATGCCCGGTTTGGACGGGAACTGTGGATGCACTGCCTGAATGAAATCGAGCCGCTTCGGCTACGATTGGTTATGAGGACTTTAGGACTTGCTCAGGAATGGGTGGATACGGCTGCGCCACCTCGTGTCGGGAGAAAGACGCGAGGATCGGCGACCTGCATTGACTGGCGCGTGCGGTTCCCTGAACAGTGTGAAGACTGGCAACGGGGTGGCACGATTGTAGAATCACATGCGCGGGATAGCGAGGATTACATGCGTCTATACAAGACAAAGTACGCAGAGTGGTTCCAACCCCGGGGATTTGTAGAGGTAGGTTTCCCCTTTTCATCTTTTCTTCTTTCTCTCTTTTTTTTGGTTTTCTGGTGGAAATGTTGACTCGTATGGCTGCAGGATACCCGTGATACCATGATAGCGAATTTACGAACTCGATTGGCAGAGATGGAACAACGGTTGGGCGATGCCCGCGGAGCTACGAGTGCCTTGGTAGGTGTACAATGCATTCCTAATTAAAATACCAGGTTCCAGATGTTGGCTGCTAATTCACACGGTCGTAGCATGCCCAGATTGGCGCGGCTTCCCCAGCGATGGGAGTAGGTGGTGCCTCTTCCAGCTTGTGGATTCCCACCTCAGAACTTGACTTGCTTCATGAGCAACTTGCTCATGCCACGCAGCGTGCTGCGGAGGCAGAAGGGATGCTCCGTATACAGGTAAAGGTTTCAGTGTTGAGTTCTCTTTGTTTTATGCCTTATTGCGTATCTGAGATGGTACACTCGGCAGGAAAAGGAGACGGAAGAAGCACTTGCCACGGCTGCACAGAAGGAGGCTAGGATAGCAGAACTGGAGAGGGAACTGCGGCGTCATCCTGATGACGACTCCTCTAGGGATGCCGTGGAACTGAGGATCACTCTCCAGTTGGAGAGGGAAGACCGCGAGAGAGAATGGGCAGAGAGAGAAAGAGACGCAGAGAGAGAAAGAGCCAACAGATTGACTGAAAGGGAGGAACGAAGGGCCATGGAGGCCCAACTATTCGAACTCCGAATCAGCCTTGGTCTTGCTGAACAGTGGCTGAGAGATGGTGAGGAGCGCTACCGAAGAGCACGAGAGCGCGGCTTTCATGTTGGTAGCTTCTCTGCTGCTTCCGTGGATCAACGCCGAGATGTGGGAATAGGAAGGGGAGTACAGAGCGGTAGGAGTACCACTTTTCGTAGTTGGGTAGCACCTTTGAGAGCGTTTTGCCCGGAGAGTAGTGGGACGAGTAATGTGGAGAGAGAGGGCGGAACTTGATGTAATTTTTTTTTTGTTTTTGGAATAAAATACAAGGTTCGGTTTGTTTGATTTTCACCTTTGCTTCTGTTGCCTGAATCCCTGCATACATCACTGAAACAAACAAATCAGAATTTCTGTTCTGACTTGGCCCCTTGCTCAATAAGCAAATGGTCACTGTGACTGTCCTTGATAACTGGTCAAGGGGCCAAGCCTTTATCAACGAAGGCGAGGGAAAGATGTGGTGATGATAAATACGACAGGCAAGCACACGAATGCAAGCGGTATTAAAGTGACATGCTGCACGCAAATGCAAATATGCAAAATTGATTTGTTTTCTTTTTTATATTTGGCATTTTTTTTATTTTATTATAAAAAGATTTTTTTGTTTGCAAATATGTACATTTTCTCTTTTTCATTTTTTCTTATTTTTATCATTTCAATTTTTTTCTTGCTAACGCCTGGCAAGCACCCAAATGGCACCTAACCTACGTGAGACAGGGGTTTCTTACTAACCTCCCAGGTATCCTAAGTGCACATCTAGGTTGATTTGAGCCTCTAGACCCCTCGAATGATGATCCCGTCGGCTAAGACTTACCCTGATGACAATACCGTCATGCCATGCTTAGGCTCCCAGTCGCTTCCGACCACAGGGATTCACCCAAAAGGTGTTCGAGGTAAATGATTTGCCCGACCCGGGTCTGTTTCCTCACAACTCTAGATGGTATATGATGGAACACCCTGGAACCCTAACGACCAACCGCGCGACGCTGACCTGGAATCAGACGTCGTCGCACCCATAGGTGACACGCTTGCATTGGCCTAAGCCCGAGGTTAAACAAGAAGACATCAAGGTGGTAAACAGGGGTCTTGACTAGCCAGAAACACGGAGACTCCTTCGCAGCGATAGCTTTTGCTTTTCAAAGTATGCAACCAAATGTGTATATTAAAATAAGGTCGCAGACCCTGGGCAGTTTTCACCCTTCAGAAACTCCATCGAACCTTCATCTTTAGAGGGAGAAGGAAGAGTGTAGGGGATAAACCTCCTGAGAGGACCGGCAAAGCCGTTAACCCGGCGAGCGAATAAGGGCCCATTAACTCTTTCCCTTCGGACAACTTCGGACCAAATCTCGAGCATTTACATTCCACGGCCCCTTTTGTGGATTCATACTTTTATTTTGAGGGGTTCCGTTTATCGCAATAGGCACGGTCACGACCAGGCTTTTCTCTTGATTTTAATTTTGTATTTCTTTTTGTGAGGGAGATATAGTCGTTTGACGTTTGTGGGCTCCCTTTTCGTATGCCTGCGGGGACACTGCCCTCTTCTCGTGCTCTGATCGATGCTCGAGGAAATGGATCCTACACTTGCTTTTGGGGTTCAAGTTTCGGTTTCTCATGCTCAGCGTTTTTAGGGCGCCGACTGTCTCATTTGGTCGAAGAGAAGAGAATAAAGATTACAGCTTCGGAGATCTTCTGGGTGGATTCCCACCGTAGGCGATGCTACCAAGTTTTTTTTTTGAATAAAATACATAAGTGAGCACATGTTAGCTTCCTTCGAGCGGGCATAGGCCGACGTGGCCAGACAGGGATCTTCCATGGTTCTGGCAAACCAAGACCCGGTGCCTACCAAGCCTTAATGGGCCCCTTTCCTATCATGAAGGTTAGATGCAGTGACTTGACTACATGGTGACCACCAGGCATTGGCATTTTGAATTTTCCATATTTTTAGTGGTTTTCAATATTTCTTTGTTTTTGATGTTTTTTATCTTTTCATCATTTTTTTTGTTTTGTGCTAAGGGTAGTATTTCTTAAGATAAAGCCCATTCCAAGGGTGGGATAACTCGGTCCCTTCGGCGTTGACTAGCTTGTAGGCGTTGCCAGGGTACACGGCTTGAATTACAAATGGTCCTTCCCAATTGGGTTGGAGCTTAGAATGCGGCCCTCCAGGTTTGACAAAAATTCTTTTTACGACCATCTCACCGACTTTGAATTTTCTCTCAACGACTTTCTTTTGGTAAAAGCGAGCGAGTCTATTTTGATACACACGCGCGTGCTCGGCAGCGGCTAGCCGCTTCTCATCCAAGAGTTCCAACTGGGCGAGGAGTGAATTACGACGATCGTCGAGGGGAAGTTCCTCGTCCAATTGTACCCTGAGAGAAGGGATCAGAGTTTCGTACGGGACTACCGCTTCCATACCATAAGTAAGGGCAAATGGAGTCTGCCCGGTGGGGGTACGGATTGAAGTGCGATAGGCCCATAGGGCTTCGATAAGTTTTTCTGGCCAGTCTGAAAACTTACTAGACTCGCAGGTTTTTTTGATGATTTTGAGCAATGTTTTATTGGTGGCCTCCGCTTGGCCGTTACCTTGTGGGTAATAAGGCGATGAATGATGCAATGCAATTGCGTACCTTTTGCAGAGGTCCTATAGGTCCTGAGAAATGAACTGTGGCCCATTGTCGGTGACGATTGTGCTCGGGACGCCGAACCTGGCAAGGATGTTCTTCGTGATGAACTTGCAGACTGTCGATGCCTTGATTTCCGCATAAGCTTCGGCTTCGGCCCATTTGGTGAAGTATTCCGTCGCAGTAAGGATGAATGATTTCTGCTTAGTGAGGGAATTGGGATCACCTAGGGGACCGATGATGTCGAATGCCCACATGGAGAAAGGCCATGGGGAGGAGATTGGATGAAGTGAGGAAGATGGTGAATGGATTTTATCGGCGTGAAGTTGACACTTGACGCACCTACGAACATAGACGGCACAATCCTCCTCCATAGTGGGCCAGTAAAAGCCTTGCCTAATGATCTTCTTGGCGAGCATCTGACTGTTCACATGGCCACCGCACACACCCGAGTGTGTCTCCTCTACACATTTCCAGACCTCATCGTCATCAAGACATCTCAACAGAATGCCAGTAAGGCTCCTTCTATAGAGTAGACCCCCAACCAATGTGTATTTCTGAGCCACTCTCCTTATGGCCTTCTTATCTTCTGTGGTGGCTCCTTCGGGATAAGACTGATCTTTGCAATATTTGACGATCTCGTAGAACCATGGTTTCTCCTCGTCGGTCAGCTCTTCTTCTGCCTCTGCCAACATGATTTCCCTCTTCTCACGGATCTCTTCCTGTAGGATCTTCCTTGCTATCCTGTCTTTGATGTTCACGTAGGAAGCGTCATCAATTGCAGGTGCGTGAAGTTTGTAGATGGAAATGGACTTAAACCATCTCCCTAGAGGGAACCTTATGGCCGAAGCCAACGAGGCAAGGGCATCAGCGAGGATATTCTGATGACGAGGGACATGAACAAAGATCAATTTGGTGAACAGTTTGGCAAAGGCAACAGTGAGTTCTTGGTATGGTTTGAGCTTAGGATCGCGAGTGCGATACTTAGTGAGCACCTGGCGAAGAATGAGTTGACTGTCACCCACGACTCGTAATTCGGTGACACGAAGAGAATGAGCAAGTCCCAAGCCAGCTAGAAGAGCTTCATATTCGGCTATATTGTTGGTGACTGGGAATTTGAGTTGGTACGCTAGTGGGAATGTGAGGCCTTCAGGCGACAGGAGGGCAACGCCGATTCCTTTCCCTTGAGAATTCAGAGCTCCATCGAAATATAACGTCCACATGTAATCATCTGATTGGTTGATGGACATTAGTTCCTCATCTGGAAACTCTGATTGGACAGGATCAAACTTGGGAAGAGGATGGTAAGCGAGATGCTCGGCTATGGCATAACCTTTAATTGCCTTTTGCTGGATATAAGTGATGTCAAACTGAGAGAGAAAACTTTGCCAGCGTGCTAGCCTGTCCGTCAGGACGGATTTCTCCAGAAGGAACTTGATGGGATTCATGCGAGCAATCAAATGGACCTCATGAGCCAGGAAGTAGTGTTTCAATTTCTGCACTACCCAAACGAGGGCAGCACAGGTTTTCTCCATGATTGTGTACTTCTGCTCACAGGAGTTGAGGAGTTTGGAGAGGTAGTAGGTCGCCCGTTCCTTACCTTCTTCATCAGCTTGTGCGAGGACGGCTCCCACAGAGTCATCCAAGACTGAGATGTAGAGGATCAGAGGTCTCTCCGGTTTGGGTGGGATGAGAACGGGCGGACTAGCCAAATATTCCTTTAACCCTTCAAAAGCTTTCTGACACTTAGAATCCCAGTGGAATTCTACCCCCGGCTTGGTCAACTCGTAGAAAGGTCTACACCTTTGTGAGTGCTGAGACACAAACCGACGGATGAACTGTAGCCTCCCAATTAGACCTCGAACTTCTCTTAAATTTCTAGGGGGCGGCATATCCCTGATGGCTTTGGCTTTGTTGGGATCTATTTCAATCCCTCTTTTGCTCACATAAACCAGTAATTTGCCTGATGACACACCAAACACACATTTTTTCGGGTTCATTTTCAGTTGGAACTCCCTTGATCTTTGCAACACCTTAGCTAAAACCCTTGGATGTTCTTCCCTGGTTCTTGATTTCACCAATAAATCATCCACGTACACCTCCAGATATATGTGCATCATGTCATGAAATATGGCCATCATGGCTCTTTGGTAAGTAGCTCCAGCATTCTTTAATCCAAATGGCATGACCACGTAACAGTATGTCCCCCATGGCGTAGTGAATGACGTTTTCTCCTGGTCATCTTCTGCCAACCGAATTTGATTATACCCCGAAAATCCATCCATGAATGAAAGGGTCTCATAACCTGCGGTGTTATCAACTAACACATCAATGTGAGGCAAGGGGAAATCGTCCTTTGGACACGCGCGGTTAAGGTCCCGGAAGTCGATGCAAATCCTGACTTTGCCATCCTTCTTCATGACTGGGACAATATTTGCCACCCATTGGGGATAGAGGACGACTCTAATGAACCTGGCTTTGTGGAGCTTGTCGACCTCTTCTTTCATTTTTAGAGCCATTTGAGGGTGGAAACGTCTTAACCTTTGTTTTACCGAGACGGCCCCTGGTTTTAAAGTTAAGCGGTGTTCGACCAGGTGGGATCCAGCCCCGGCATGTCCTCGTAGCTCCATGCAAACGTGTCCTTATACTTTTTAAGAACTTGGACCAATGCCTCTTCTTCAGAGGGTGGCAGATTATCACTTATGAGGATGATCCTATGGTCTTCCTCAGTTCCCAAGTTCACTTCCTTGGTGGACTCTTCTACCGCGGCTGACGGCCCGTCGAATCTCCTTACTCCACTAGCATATGCGGCAGTCGCATCCTCATATTCTTCACCCTCATCTTCACTAGGGTATTCCTCATCTGTGATCTCATAAACTCCATACCCTTCATCAATTGCACAGTTATCCTCGCATTCCATTTCTGGTAACTGGATGGGATCTTCTAATAACTGAGGGATGGCAAGGAGGGCCTGACACCTAACGGCTAAATCTAGAAGGAACCGACGAGGGATCTGCCTACCCTTGGATTTCTTCCTAGGTACTACCCTTGACCTAGACTGACTGACATTATTTACAGAAGGAGAGAAGGTTGAAGGGGATGGTGAAGAATGCACAGGGACAGGCCCCTCGAAGGAGGGGTGAAAAAAGTCGCTCATCGGACCTTGGACGGGTGGCTCGCGAAGCGAGACGCACCCATGTGAGATGTAGGAGGTTTCCTCAACAAAGATGTGTTGCTGGGGAGTTTGAAAATTGACGTTTTTTTTTCATTTTCATTTTTGATGACAAAACAACGAAAAGAGATCGTAGGGGAGAGGAAGGTAGTTATGGCTAGAGGGTTGGGAGGCTCATGGAGCAGATCGTGATTGAAGACCTGACGTGGGTCGAGAAGTCCGCGCAGTATGCGAGAAGAGAGGGGGACCTGGGGAGATCATCAGACGATCGTCTGGCCCAGGGAGAAGACAGCAACGGTGGCTGTGATGAGTGAACGGAGAAGATGACGGCTGATAAACCGTCGATAGTGATGGTGACAGCGGATGAAGATCCGCCGATGACCAGGTCCTTCTGGCGAGGACAAGGATAGCTTGGAACCTTGGCAACAATGGTGGTATTCTCTGGCATTCCGGAGGTCAATGACGGCCCCTCGAGCTGCGGAGGCGAGAACATCCTTCCTAGCGCAATAGAAACATCCGGTATATCGAACCATTTGTCCCATTCGCATTCTGGATCTTTGATCTTGCCTCTTTTGGTAATCCTGGAATATCTTTCAGCTGAATACACAACATGTAACCTCCCACATGCTTCTAGCGGATAATCCCTCATCTGAATAACGGGCCCTTTGTTGAAGTGGTTTGTTAGGGTCCATGTGAGGGGCTTCCAATCCGCCTTGAATGGTCCTTTGAAACCCAGACCAAACCTGTGATTCGGCTTAACTTCTGTTGGCGGCTTCAGCCTACCTTGCAGTTGCGCGCCCAAACCCCTGCCCTGCTGATAGCCGATGTTCCTCATAATCTCCCAACCTTTGGAGTGAAAGGGGAGATGCGGTGTTGTTACCTTGACCAGCTCCTTGGGCGCTAGCGGAACGTGAGATACATCATGCACATCCAGCAGCGACAATATGGGCCGGTGAGACGGCCAAACGGAGGGTAGAGAGGTGTTGATAGCATCCACCGTGGGAAGGACAGGCGTACTTACCACCTTAATAATTCTTCCGTTGTAAGGAAACTTCAAGCATTGATGGTTGGTGGAAGGTACGGCATCTGCGGCTTCAATATAAGGGCGACCCAGTATGGCCTTGAATGTAGGGTCCATGTGGAGAATATGGAATTCCGTGGAGACTGTCATAGGGCCTAGCCCTACTCTCAGAATGATCATCCCCTGTGGTGGTCTTTTGCTATTGTCATAAGCTGTGACCGTGATCGAGGAAGGTCTGATCTGTTCCTCGTCAACCCCGCACATCCGAAGGGTGCTCATGGAGATCACGTTTATGGATGCGCCTGTGTCTACAAGGCACGGGTTTACGGATACCTCATTAACTTTTATCGAGACACACAACGCATACTTCCGAGCTTCCCTGGGAGCGAGCTCATAGTTGTGGAATATGATGGCTGGTTGTGTGTCCGTTGGGGTCAAAACGGCCGAAATCTTTTCTGCGGGGAGGTCCTCATTTACCATGACCCTTTGAAGATATTGCATCAAGGCCGCCTGATGTGACGTGGATCTTTGGAGCAGCTCGAGGATGGAGATCCGAGCGGGCGTCCTATCTAGGTGTTTCAGCAAATCATATTGTGTTCCAGGGACGGACTTTTCCAACTGCTCTCCATCCTTTTCTTGCTGAGACTGCTCGGGATTCTGACTGTCCTGGGGGAAAATCCTGTGGAAAATCCTTCCACTTCGGAGCACCATTGCCTGTGGCTTTTGTACCTCTACAGGGGCAGCAGTGGATTGCAGCAGAGGTTTGAGGGGCAGTGACGGGGGAATGGTTGGTAGAGCAGGGGTCCTGATGAGGGGCTTACTAGGTGGAGGTATGGCGGAGGTAGGGGGAACACCATGTGGGTTACGACGGATGAGGGGCTTGGAAGGTGGAGGTAAGGTGGTGGTGGGTAAGGCTTGAGATGGGCGGCGGGTGATGAGTGGTTTTGAGGGCATTGATGGCGGTGTTGTGGGGGCAAAAGGGGTTACGCGCGGTTGACGGGTGATAAGGGGCTTAGAGGGCATAGGGGCAACTGCGGTGGAGGTGGGCGGTGGAGTGGAGGAGTGAGAGGAGATGGGAAGGTGTGAAGGCGCAACGGGGGGTGTCGGCTGATAGGTTATTGGGGTGCGAATAAGGGGGCACGATGGCAGTGGAAATAGTGAAGGCGATGCATATGCGGGTTGGTGGGAAAGAGGTGCTACCCGGGCGACACAAGGGAGTTGCATGATGATAGGGTTGGTGGTGGAAAGAATAGAGGCATTTTCCAGGTGCCATACCTGCTCCCTCCCGACTTCCGGGAAGGAGGAGATGGGGTTCACCTGATGATTGGGCTGCTGGTGCTCTGGTAGTGGATTTTGGAGGATGCCCATGTTTGGCTGCTGTTGTGGTACCTGCTGAGGCTGTTGTTGTTGTTGTTGCGGTGCTTGTTGCTGTTGTTGTAGCTGTCGTTGTTGCTGTGGTTGCTGCTGTTGTTGTTGCTGTCTAGGAGGAGGTCTCCTGGCCTTCATCATGGTGACGCATCGCCTCATTTCGTCCCAATCTATTTGATGTTCATCGTTCATATCATAGATATAATCTCTGAAATGAAAACAGTTTTCCACTGTATGACCCGGCTGTCTATGGAAGACACAATATCTGGAAGTGTCGACGTTCGTGGGCCATATGGCTCTCTCCTTAGGCAAGGTGAGGAAATTAGCAGCCATGAGAGCATTGAAGATATCTGATAACGATTCCGGCAAAGGTGGGTAATGAGCTCTCCTAGGTCCAAGTGGCCTCCTCTGTTGTTGGGGGCCATAATCCCCGGGTGGTGGAACCTGATTATATTGAGGAGGTCGCTGTTGTTGTTGTTGAAGATGGAAGGGTTGAGGCATATTGTTCTGGAGGAGATTGCTTTGCGGTGGAGGATGAGAAGGGAACGAACCTTGTTGGAGAGGAAGCAGGGGCATTTGTGGAAGCCTGGGGTTTGCCACATAGTTAGCGTCGTTGACCGCATTCACTTGCTCATTCGTCACGACCCCTTCTGTCGTTCCGCCTGGGACGCCAGTGCCCGGCTTCCTAAACACCTTCGGCTTTGGTGGCTCGAACATGTGCATGAGAGGAGAATCTTTCAGTTGCGTCTGGACATACCGAGCCCTCTCGTACAGTTCCTCCATGGTGTTAAGCTTGTTCATTGCCAGGATATGCCTAAACTGGGGGTAGCATTTGATATAATCATCTTCACCTGCTCTGGCTCTGAGATGGTATCCTTTATCCTTTCTGCCAGGGATCTCCATCTATCAGCGAACTGGACGAAATTTTCATCCGGCTTCATTTTTTCGGCGACCAGGTCGGTGATAGAAAGAGACGGGCCAACTCGGTCCCAGTATCTCTGTAGGAACTTCCTCTGAACCACGTCGAAGTCCTCAGCCTCGCTTGGCTCTAGGGCGAAGAACCATTCCAACGCAGGGCCATCTAATGACCTCCTAAAGAGGTATGCCAGAGATCTTTTATCATTTTGCCAAAACGAGGACTCGTACATGAAGTCCTTCAAATGGGTAGAGGGGTTGCCAGTGCCGTTGTACCTACGGTACGTGGGCATCTCAGAAGGGGGAAGGCGAAATATTGGTAGGATAGGCAGAGAAACCTCAGGGGTGGATTTCACATCCACCCTTTTTTGTAAGTTCCGGAATTGCTCGTCCATCTTATTCAGTTTATTCAAGAGGGACTGGGTGAACGGGTCAATTGGTGAAGGTGGCACTTGCCAGGCAGAAGCGGTAGGCCTCCCAGAGGCCTGAGAAGGAAACCTAGGACAGGAGGGATATTGGGGTCTACCAACGGGTAGGCCCGGTGGGATTTGTGTTTGAAGGGTGGCTTGCGCCGGAGATTGGGAGGGGAGTTGGAAGGAGGGAGGCTGGTGATTTGCCTGCCCGAGAGGTGAGGAGGAGGGAATGGCCTGCATAGACTCTTGGACAGGGGTTGTAGTCGGACTCAGCTCCGCAGGAGGGGGGGGACTGATTTCCCTTTTAGAATGGCCTGGAAGGCCTGAAGTTGCTCAGGGTTGAGTTGGGTGTTGGCGAGGACACCTAACAGGGCGGAGATGTCCTGGGGGGAAGATGTATCCCCGGCAGCATTCGGCACCTCATGTGAGGAGTCGTGGGATGGACCAGCGTCCATAGCGTAGACATGAGGCCCGCCTTGGTAGCCCTGGTCCGGGCTATATTCTACGTAAGAGCCATGACCCGAGTCATGCATTTGAGGCTCATAGCCGAAGGCGTTAGCCTCGAAAGCATCGTAATCATACTCGGCCATCCTTAACACCTTTCCAGAACGTAATAACATACACCAGCACACAAGCAGCAGAGATTAACACACAAGTGGATGCTTTACGTCTCTTTTTGTTTTTGTTTGAACTTTTTTTTTCTTTTTAACGATTGTAAAAATTCTCACAAAATGTGCAAAAATCCTAGTTGCACCTTTGTTTTACCGCCGTGTGAACTAGGGACACTCGACTCACCGCGAATGGGGTAACTAAGCTCCGGGGAACTTCAACGGTACAACCTGCCCAGTGAACGAAGGGGAATCCTTCGCTGTCGGGGACTTATGGAGGTCCCAGTGAAAGAGATCCTAGTCTGTCGAGAGGAATTCCCGACAGAGAGTCCTTCTTTCACCAAGAGGGGGTGATCCTAAGAAAGAAATAGAAAGAAAGATAGAAAAGAGGGATGGACGTATGCAATGAAATGCTGACAGATATATAGAGCATAACAGATAACAAGACGATCAAGGTATAACAACGCACAAGAGATGGTAAGGCAAACTACAAGAAGGTGCAAGGGTAACACACAACAAATGATAAAATGAATCACAAGAAGCTGCAAGGGTAATTGTAAGAAAGCAACTGAGAGATGAAGAACACGTAAAAGATGATAAAGCAAGTCAAGGGCTGCAAGAGTAACTAAAAGAAAGCAACTGATGTCCCACCGTGATCGCCAATCTGTGGACTGCCGAATGGAGATCCACTCAAAAGGGAACGAGAAACGCGAGCGACGGGCTACAAACTCGCAATAACTAAAAGCTAATGGGGGAAGGGGTCATGCAACATGTCAACAGAGAAAAGAGCATACGTAGGATGCCAAAGGGATGTGATCGCCAGAGGGGTTACCTCAATGAAAAGAAATGATCGCGTGTACCTGGCACAAGGCACGGAAACTGTGAATCATCAAGAGCGGGAAATGGTGGGTTGCTTCTTCCTCCCCCTTCGGCCGGCCGACGGGGAGGGCTTTCCTTGAGTACCCTTGCAAAATAACGACAAACAAATAACAAGTGGATCAGAAAGACGAAGGTGCAGCAATCAATTCTAGCGATGCAAGTAACGAAATGACGGCCGACACACACCTGGTTGGTGTTGTCTTTTAAACCCCTCTCGGACACGAGTAGGAGGAAAATGCTTATGATGGATGGTGATTATACCAACGTAGGAACAGGAAGAGACTCCCCCAAAAGGGGGTGAAAAATGCGATATGATGAATGCAAGATATCTAAGGAAAAAGAGAGGAGAATGGCTTATTGGATGGCCGATGGCGAGATCCGGCGGAGCCTCGGTAGCGTAGGGATGACGTGGGAGCGCGACGGGCGAAGACGGCCTTTCTCCTGCGAGCACGGGCACCCAGGAATCCGGCAGAACCTCACCTACAAAACACCCACGGGTTAGGAATGGAATCCGACAGCCTCCCGGTGCTCTTTTTTCGACCCTTGGACTGAGGGGGGTAGGCCTCTATTTATAGAGCTCTGGAGGATGGAGGCGTCCAGGGGCCTGGACGCCTCCATCACTTGGCTCTTTTTTAAACGACAATCCGACCGGCTGACGGATAGTCAGTGGCCAGGGGCACCCGTGACCTGAGTGATGGAGGCGTCCAGGGGCCTGGACGCCTCCATTGCATTGGATCCCTTTCGAACTACAATCCAGCCAACGGATAGTCGGGGTCTGGGGTGCCCGTGAGCTGAATGATGGAGGCGTCCAGGGGCCTGGACGCCTCCATTATTTGGATTCTTTTTAAACGACAGGCTGAGCAACGGTCGGGTAGTGGCCAGGGACGCCCGTGAGCTGAATGATGGAGGCGTCCAGGGGCCTGGACGCCTCCATGATTTGGATTCTTTTCAAACGACAGACTGAGCAACGGTCAGTCGATGGCTGGGGCCGCCCGTGAGCCGGATGATGGAGGCGTCCAATCTCCTGGACGTCTTCAAGAATATATATATATTTTTTTATTTATTATTTTGTTATTTTTTTCAATTTTTTTTGTGTCATTTATGGAGGCGTCCAGCCTCCTGGACGCCTCCATGATTTTTTTGATTTTTTAATTTTTTAATTATTTTTATTTATGGAGGCGTCCAGGCGTCTGGACGCCTCCATGATTTTTCAATATTTAATATTATTATATGTATATGAATTTATGGAGGCGTCCGGTCTCCTGGACACCTCCAAGATTTTTTCACGGAAAAATTCAGAAAAATGTAAAAAAAATCAAAAAAATAGGAAATCACCAGAGCAATAAAAAATGTGAAGGCCGCCTTGGGGTATCATAGTGTAATATGAGATTTACTCACTGTAACGTCAAGAACGACGTGTCTACACTTCCATCTTACTCAAATGAACTCAATGACCACTTTGAGAGATACATAGTATATAATCAAGATTAAACACACTTAAAAAGATGTGAGTTGACAGCTTTTGCAAGAAATTTTCATTTGAAGCACGTTATACTTTTCTTGAGCAATTTAGGTCAATCGACACCTTTTTACGTGAGGCACAACACGTCTCAGGTGAAGTGACCCAGTTACTCAGTGTGATAACTGTCATTGCCTCTCAACATTGAGACCAGAGTTAGCAATAGAAGTGTCTTTTTACGTGAGGAGACACCTTGATTAGAGGCCAGACTCCCCAGTTACTCAACACAAATATGCCATTGCTATGTCTGGTTTTTCAATAAATTTTTACCAGAGATAACTATGGCACTTCATGACATAGGATTACTATATTTCATTCATACAGTACCCAGTTTCTCAGTTACCAAGTCATTACTCCGAATACAATTTTTTCTTTATAGTCAACATTTTTCAAGGTGATGTTTAAAAATAATGCTATCTCTATGTATCTCTGCCAAAGAAGCCTAAATATCACATTTTCAGATTACAGATGATTGAGTCTAGGGTATCCAATGCACAGTTGGTTAAAATTTATTAACACTTATCATTCAGATACTTTCAAGTCATTTAAATGCAACTCTAAGAATACATAAAACTTATATCAGTCAGAATCAATGGTCATTCTTAAACCTATATGATAGGAATTTCTTTTAAGAGTTCAGACTAAAACATGGTACACCACATAAGGATCTCAGATCAGTCCAACCAATGCAACTTAACAACTCATTATCACTAGAACAAGAATTAGATTAATCAGACCAGCTTGAAAAGATGTGAATGTTTGATAGGTGCAAGCTGGTAGAGCAAATGATAGCAGGAGAGAAGAGCATCAAATAAATGTAGAGCAGAATCAATTTCAGTAGCTGACTCTGGAATACAGATAGATCAGCTATGCAAGATGAGAATAGCATAACATTCAGGTTATCCACTAGAGAACAGTAGAGTGATTCAAATAACTAAACAAGAGGGATTCAGGAAGTGAGGAACATATGAATCTGACAAATCTCCCCCTGTCTAGATGCAATGAGGATAATCATGAGCATGATTGAGCAATTCCCATTGCAGACAATTTCAATTTAGCACCAACAGAAGAGTAGATGCATTACATGATTGAGCAACATGATATACAGTCATTTCAGATTCTCAAATTTCGGATGATGAATTTTAAACAGAGTGTTCAGAACTGACCTGAAGCGTAGGATCCTGGGGTTTTCATTTTGAGTGCCTTGGCTTATTAACCCCCTTTATTCATTCCAAGGCACACCTGCAGCAAAATAATCATTTTGATCCTGTAGGAACCCAAGCTGTCTTGGGTCCTATATTAGACCTAACAGGAGTTCTAAACAGTCTTTTAGCAACATTGTCATCAAAATCCATCAAATAACAGTTAGTCATGGAATGTCCAATTCTACCACAATATCTACATGAACCAACATGTTTTCTGGTCCAATAGTGCATATCAGCAGTATGATACCCATGAAATTGAGCATAAAATGTTCTATTGTTTACATGGATATTTTGATTCTTATTCTCATTCATCCAACTTTCAGAAGATTTATGACCTGGCTCACCACAGTTGAAACATGAAAGATTCACAGGTCTTTTGGTAGAGAATTTGGAGAGTTGGTTATTACCATAGCCTCTTTGGGTATGCCAACAGTCCTTGACTGTGTGGCCATACTTCCCACACTCGTAGCACCTTAGGTGCTTGCCTCTTGAGTCATTGTAGCCCCCTGAAGACCCAAACCAGCACTCAATAGCTTTATGACCACGTTTGTTACAATTATAACAAATGACGTGCTGGTTTGAGGCAGACGTATTCCTTTTGGGGTCATGATGATGATTTGTAAAAGATTTATCATGCATCATATCATCATTTTTCATTATACTGCAGTCATCCATATAATGACCATCCCTACCACAGTAGTGACATGATGCCTGTGATTTCCTGGATGCATGATTACTAATAGATTGACTTGATGCATATGAATGAGCAAAATGGGCATGAGCGGTGTGCATTGACCCATCAAATTCAACTGAGCTAGCAGATCTTGAGACATGAACATGAGTATTCTTTTCTTTCTTTGTTTGACCCTTCTTTTTCAATTTCTATCTATTCTTTATAATTTTTGTTTGTTTTTCATTTTTATGTGCTTTGAATTGAAATGCAGATGATGAAGGTGTTTTCAGGTTTTTGTTTTGTTTTGGGGATTGACATGAGGTACCAGCTACATCAGAGCTTTGCACAAAAGTGGTGTATAGCTGGTTTCTAGTAATTTCCTTAACATTAGAACTACTACGTATCCCCTTTCTTGAGTTATCATCCTCACCTTTCATGCCAGCTTTCATTTTCCTCTTATTCTCAATAGACTTGGACGTTGATTTTTCTAGATCCTGAATTTTTGTTTCCAGAGAAGCAATATGAAGTTCACAACTAGCTATCTCCTGCTCACTGCAATTGACACATTTACTTAGAACTTTATTTGCAGTTTTATACTTCTCAATTCTTATTCCATGTTGCTCAACTTTTCTAACTCTTCATCACAGACATTTTTCCCTTTTTCATTGCGAGAAGTTTTTCAGATAAGCCAGTGTTTATCCACTTCAATTTTTCAACTTCAGCTCTTAGTTTAGTATTTTCCTCCTCAAATTTTTGTGCTTGAACTTCCTTACTAACAGATCTTTCCTTTTCGACAGTCAGAAGCCTCTGTGAAATAACTGTATTTAAGACCATGAGCTTTTTGTTTTGTTCTCTCAGTTCTTTGTTTTCTTCAGTCAGCTTTTTGACTTCTTCATTACAATTTTCTCTACCAGACATCAGCTCCATCTTTTCAATTAGTTCCTCTTCTCTTTCTTCCACTTTAATTTTCTCAGCAAGCAGATTTCTGTGATCCTCTTTAAACAAGGCAATTTGTTTATTCAGCCATTCATTCTCACTATAAAGATCTTCATTGCGTTCTTTTAAAACCTCGCACTTACTGCGGCTTGTTTTAAGAGAGGAATCATGCACACCTTCCTTGTTGACGTTCTTTATTTTAGCTTCAAGATTTTCATTCTTCCTCTGAATTTCTACATTCTCAGCTTTCAATTTCTTCAGATCAAACTTAATCCTTTCCAACTCTTCCAGGTTTATCAAATGTTCATTAGTTTTCAGTTTCAGCTGACTTTCTAATTCGGAGATATTATTGATACCTTCTTGGTTTTCCTTTTTTAACAGGCACATTTGTTTCATATTCAAGTGAGACTCAGATAGACATTCATCATATAATTCATTGATCTTCAAGCACTTTTCACATGATGAATTAGAATCATTTTGACAAGTTTTCTTTTTCATCTTCTTATATTGTTTTCTTAAGCAATCATAAGACTCTAGCAATTCATTGTATGCAGCAATCCAATCATCCAAGGAGTAATCTTCAAATAATTTTACCTGATCATCGTCCTGTTCTTCATCTTGATTGCTACTTTGTTCACTCCCTTGAGCCATCATGCATTGATCATCATCTCTGCCGTAGGCAGTCTTTAATTTATCCAGGATCTCCTTCCCAGAGACACACCTATAAACAAAAGGGAATTTATCAGTATTGACCGCTCCTCTCAAAATTATAAGAACTGTGATGTTATCACGGTTCTTTGATCTGTCCTCACTTGACCACTTGGTCTGATTGTGAGGTAACTCATGTGGGCCTCTTGATACAAGAGTCCACAGACTAGGATCAATGGAATTCAGGTGTACCCGGAGGCCGCCCATCCAGTTACTGAAGTTAGACCCATCGTAGACGGTAGGATAATCCATGGATGCAGATCAACAGGAAAGCTCGAACCGAATGCACAGAGTAGTAGAGCAATGAACGCAAGATAGTAGAGGCAATAATGCACCAAAAGTAGCAGGATCCTCTGCAGATCGTTGGATCTGAATGCACAGAGACCCGCTCTGATACCAATTGTTGAGACTGGTGCGATATATTCAGAGGGGGGTGAATGAATCTCCCTTTCAACAATATTGCCCCAATTGAAAACTTAGAACACTCAGAGATATGAAATTAGAAGCAGATTTAGTTCAACTGAAACTGAAGTACAGTGATGTGTTCAATCAAACAAGAAGCGTGCAATCAATTGGCTCTCTGGACATAGAAAGACAGATCGAGCCTAAGCATTCATCTAGCGGAAGCAAAATAATTAGCATTCAAACCACAGCACGAAAGAGTTTTTAGGTGGTTCGGTCCTCCAGACCTACATCCACCCCACACTCAAACCCGAGTGTGGATTCCGCTGATACACAGCTTAAACCGCTGGGCCTCACAGCTTGCCTACAACCGCTGAGCCTCACAGCTTGATGTCCGAGGTATCTACCTCGCCCGCTGAGCAACACAGCTTGCTGACCAGAGGAATCCTCCTCTGCACCGCTGAGCAATACAGCTTAGCTCTGCTGACTAACAGCTTGAAAGAAAGTTCAAAAGAAAAACAAGAAACTGGAAATCACAGCGACAGAAAGCTGTATACGATGATAGCACAAATGTGGCTCTTAGAGAGCTTACTGGCCTGGATTTGATCCAAGGTCCAGTGGGACTAATCTTCAGGAATAGCTTCTATCTTCTTCTCCTCAAGCTCTTTCTTCACTCTCTCTCTCTCTCGACCTCTCTCGATCTCACGAGCTCTCTTTCTTTTCACTTCTTCTTTTCTCTTCTGCTACTCTCTCTTTCTTTTTCTCTTCTCTCTGGATCGTGCAGGCTCCTCACTGCTTCTCCATGTCTTTCCAGATGGAGAAGTCTTCTTTTTATAGCAGCAGCAGAGTGTTGGGCGTGTGCTCTCCCATGATTCCTGCCCAAGCGCCTTGACCACGTGGCAGCATTTCAGCCTGCTGCACTACATGTGTCACGATCCTGGCTTCTTGGATCACGTGCCCTTCTCAATCACCTCGAGCAACAGTCCTGTCAGATCAGGCTTGTTATCAGTGTGAATTAATCTGATAGGAAAGAAAGGATGCATCGAGAATGTTTGATATTTTAACAGAGCCTGTACAGACTTGATGCTCAAGATGTAGTGTGCATAGAAGAGAGTATGTACAACGGGAATGAATGCATGGAAATGTCATCCACGAGTGTACAGACTTTGAATGCATGTAATGCATTTTGTATATGGAGAAGTATGCACATTGAAGGTGAATGTACAGACTTGCTGGAGTGATGATGCATGAGCTTAACCACTCGTACCAGCAATGGAATGTATAGACTTTGTGTGCATGTGACAACCAATGTGCAGACTTGCTATGCTTTAAGCATGAATGCATAATACACAAACTGTGTGTGTGCATGTGTGGACTTTGAGTGCATGACACTGCCTTACGTATGTATGCAGAACATATGGACTTGAAATGCATGGTGGCGAATGTACAAACTTTATCTTGAAAGGTGTACAGATGCATATGAAAAGAGTATGCAATGTACAGACGATGCACATATTGCCACTTAAGTGTGTACAGACTTGCTAGAATGATGCATGAACAAGACATTAACGAATGTGCAGACTCTGCATGAAACAACCAAATGTACTGACTATGTGCATGCATGAAGAGCACGGGCTGTACATACTTGATATCAAGCAGCGATGTTCCAACTTGACAGATGCAATATTCACGCAATGTACAGACTTGCTGAACTACAGCATGGACATAATAGCAAGGGATGTGCAGACTTTGTATATGTGCGAAAGTCATCAATATATAGACTATACATATGCATGAAGAGCACTGGTTGTGCTGACTTGATCGAGTGAACCACTGGAGGATGTACAGACTAGCCACTAGAGAGTGTATAGACTTGAGTTGATGCAGTCTGGACAAACTCTGCACAGGCTACATACGTGATCCTATGGAATGCACAAGCCTAGACAGTTTACCATGCACAGACTTCATATGCATAATGCACACGCATCGACTTTGAATTAAAGTGACTGATGGATGCACCAATGCAGTGTATGCATAACATTTATACTCATAGTGCTTGCTGACATCAAAACCACAGGGGCACAACAGGAACGTCGGTCGGAGGCTGGGCGGCTCTGATCACCACTTGTCGGAAGTGCTATCCACGGATCTGCAACCTCTATTTTTTGGCGCGTGACCCGACGGGATCAGTTACTGCGATCAGCACCAATGTCGGATCGGCACGAAACCAGCGCCGTTGGAACGCTGACTCGAAATCCTTCGACCCCCTGGGACTCAAAAAAATTCACCGGAGCCGTGCTTCTGATGGCCGATTTTAGATCCGTCCTGTTCTCAGTCTCAGATCTGACTAGGCAGGAATTGAGTTTCCTGAGAATCGGCGTTGACGTAGGGTAGACCTCTGATTCAGACCTTGAGCTCTTCATGAAAGTTGTAGAGGGGAGAGAGAGGAAAACGGAAATAATTCTTATGACCGAGTTGGTGGAGGTTTGGATGGGGAAAGATATTTTATACTGGTGGATGATCGGATCTGGACAGAGGCAGACAAAACTGAGTGGAGATTTGAAAGTGATTTTTAGAAAATAGGTGATGGCTTTAGAAATTCCACGAAAATTTCTGCATGGAGGGGTGTCGGGAAGAACCTCTAGTAAAATTGGGGGCTCAAGTAAAAATCAATAAGAGGTCCGAAGAGGGGAAACTCAGAGCTACTATGAATCTGGACTGAAAGCTGGTAGATCTGGATGGAAAGGAAGAACAAAAATGGAAAATTGCAAAATGGTAGCTAGAAGCCCAACCAAATTTTCTGAGATGTGGTGAAGACCCCTGGAACTCACCTTGAAAGTTTGGACTCCAAATGAACTCATGGCTGAGGGTTAAAATCTGAGAATGGCCTGCTGTCACCTGATTGGTAGAATACCGACGGTGGCGGTGGCGGTGCAACGGCGGCTCGATGGCGGCGGCGGCAACGACGAACTCCACACCAGATAGATGAGGCTTCCCACCTCAGAACACAGCCTTCCCAGCTACAAGAAGAAGAGAGGAGAGAGAGAGAGGGGCGGCCCTTGCTAGGCTCCAACAAAATTCATGATTTATTATACATTAATTCTACTCAAAATGAAAATACAAGGTTCTTAAAGAAAATACAAAAGACTAGTTCTATCCCTAGATCTAGGATTGGGTGGGGGGTAAAAGTGGGAGTCCACAATTTATTTCTCCCATGTGGTTTGGAACAAATAAAATAAGATTTCAATCCTAATGAACTATATTATACATGGGGCACCCCCTTGACTTATGTGTTCCAAATTTGAATTTTGTTACCCTTTGTCCCCCCTTGGTCTAACCCTTCTAGAAGCCCACCTTGGAGGGTTAACTGACCCCACATGGGCCCAAGAGCTGAGGTGGATCAATGGAGAAGGGATGGGGGGCCCGCGGGACCCAGGTGGTCCCAAATTACAAATAAACCCCTTTTACAATCAGAATTACAATCCGAATTAAAGCCAAATAAACCACACATTACACACAAATAAAATCCCAGTAAATAGGATAAATACTAAGACTCAAGGGGGAGTCACTAGACTGTCTCCGAGCCAGATGGAAGACGATGTAGCTCGAGTGGTGCTCCGCATACGGTATCGACGGCTCGTCGGTTCGTGCTTCTCGATCGCTCTGGTGTCCGCACCAGGGAAGTACGTCAATTAAGGAATAAAGCTATTTCCTATGATCAAAATTCAATGGAAGTAATCATGACCGTCCGAAGCAACTTGGGAAACGGAAGAAGTCATGGCGGAAAAGATTCTCGAAATATTCAACTGTAAGTACCTTCTCCATATAATCCATGAATTTGGAGACCAAATTCTTCTAAGTGGGGAAAGGGTGTGGTGCCCCAAAATTTATATAAATAATTTTTGATTTATTTAAGAATTTTTTGGAATTTATTAGGAATTATAAAGCTTAATTGATATAAGGCCCAAGTATGTTGAATAATTAATCCATCTTTGATAAATGAAACCCAAAAGGTTTAAGGACACCAAAGCCATTAAGTTTGTCCCATATTCTAGAAGGTTATTTAGCCTATTCACGAATTTTAAAGGATAAACACCCTTTTTAGATAATTATGTGGATAAAACAAATGAAAGAGTTTGAATTAAGTTGAATTCTGTGCACAGTGGATTGTAGCGGTCTATCGTGCGACCGCCACAGACATTAACGCGCCAAGCTTAGACCGTTACGCTCTGACAGTTCCGTGAATGGAAGTTAGCAAAAAGATTGGATTTTTGCTAGTCTATCTCTTAGGGATCGAGATGGGAGGACTAGTAAACGTGTTAAGGACTCTCAAAAGTCGATCTAAGCTTTAACAAGGACTCTAGAATCGATCTAATCCATAAAACCCTAGCTAGAACCTATAAATAGGCCCTAGTTTTGACCTCGCGACCCTATATTGGCGCGCGTGGAACATGGTAAGGAGATAGTATTTCGGGAAGTTTTTTAAAACTTTTTATTCCTTATACATAGGACTAATCTTCCTCAAAATTTTCGTGCTAGGAGATCAACTACACATGGAGTTTGAAGCTTCCAAAGTTACTGGTTTGACCATAACAACCAGGAACCTAAACGAAAGTCTACTGAAGATCAGGATATTAGAGCACCAAAATGAGGTAATTAACCTAAGTGTCTTTAGAACTTTCTGTTCCCCTTATTTCACTCTTCTTACCCTCAAAATTTTCACGTCCTTAGGTCAAGAGATTGAGGAGTTAGAGCAACGTGAAGTTGCTAAAAAATCACAGGAAGGGAAGAACTAGGGCGGTCTTGCAGTCATGAATTGGAAGTTGAAAGCCCAGTAAAGAGGTAGATCATCTCATGAACGGCAAGAACATCATGATAGGAGTAAAAGTCCTCTGATTTTGTCTGATTTCATGCACTATAGACCATGAATTTCATGTTTTACTATATCATGCATACATACATATCTTTAGCCTTAATTGAAGATAAAAGATATTTCTCTTTGTTAATTCACTATAACCTATGCATCTAGATGGCTTTTACTTCGTTTTATCATGACTAGAATAGTTAAATCTTTTTAAAGCATGACTTGTTTCAAAACATAGTCTTTTATCTTTTATGCTATCAACAGGACTCTAACGCCTATAGTTAGACCGTCAGAGGGACGTAACAGTCTTACGATTAAGCGGTCACACTCCCTGTTATATTTAAGCTTCTTGGTTAACTCTGACGGACCATAACCGAGCGTTACAACACTCTGACCGCTCCACGATAAACCGTCACAGAACTGTGATGCGCCCATGTTTCAACGTAGAATAACTGCGTTCTGTCAACCCGAACGGAGTTAAAAATAGTCAAACTTACTTATAAATAGCCCAGTTATCTAAGTTTTGACCTATCTTTAGAACCTTGAGTTTATAACTGATTCATGCATGTTTAAAAGCACTTTGAGTTATTTTAAAGTACATGTTTAACTTCATTGCTAAAACTCTATAGTTTGTATTAAAACATGATTTTTACTGATGTATTGACGGAGTTTTATCATAGTTTCACATTGTTACACAT